>JAECXV010000159.1:1200000-2400000 GCA_018153235.1 Drosophila malerkotliana malerkotliana
GGTCCATGTTGTTGCTCCCCCTTCTATGCCTACCAGCACTAGAAGCAAAAAGGCTACGTTGGGTCAGGACCCAACGGCATCTAAGGTGGCTGTCTCGAGGAAGAAGCGAATCAACCCTAATGGCGCAAGTTTGTCGCAGATAAGCTGAACGTGGAGCAGAGTGAATTAGCCTGTGCTAGGCTGATCAAAAAAGATGCTGACATTAACGCCCTCAAGTGTGTCAACTTTAAATTGGGAGTTCCGGAGCAACATTTCCCTACAGTCTTCAATGACGATTTTTGGTCCAAGTCCCGGATGGTATTCTATCCAGGGGGTCCATTGTCCGTTCGTTATCATTGCGTCGTATATCCCTCCAAACAGCGCATTTAGTATTTGTCAGGCGCATATGGAAAACATCACTAGTGTCTCTGCTAGAACGTCGGACCCTACGCTATTATGGTAGCTGGCAATTTCAATTTAAGCTCCATTGTCTGGTCGCGGGACCCGGAGTCTCCCTGCATGCTATCTAGCAACGTTCATCAAAGTCATAAAATTATAGTTTTAGATGATATTTTTAGCCTGGGCCTCTCCCAAGTAAATAATATTTTTAATGATTTATCCAAAATTCTTGATCTTATATTTTTTAATCATGTTGTTAATAGTAAAGTAGAATTATGCAATGTACCATTAAGTCCATGTGATATGCACCACAAGCCGTTAATAATTCATTTTAAGTTTTATAGTTTTTTGCTTTCTGCTTCACCCATTCCATATTATCATCTGAATGATACTAACTTGTCACTTATTAATGCCTCTATTTCAGCCTTGGATTGGGTTTCCCGTTTTTCGGATGGCTCAATCGATGATTGTTATACTTATTTCTTGGTGGCCCTTTTTAATATTATTGATATTTATGCCCCTGTGAGGGTACGAAGATCCTATAGGCTTCCCTGGTATACAAAAGGTTTACAAAACTTAAAGAATAGAAGGGATAAGAATTTCAAACGATATATAAGGGGAGCCTCGAGCAGGAGAGCTGTACCGGCTATTTAAGCGGGAATTTGAATTCCTTAATAAGTTTCCTTACATTCAGTATATATCCGATGTCAAAGTTAACCTTCGATCCAATCCTAAAGCTTTTTGGCGGTTTGTTAACAGCAAAAAGTCAAAATCCGACATCCATATGTTATGGTATTTAAGCAGCCGACTCGGATCAGGGCGTTTCTGAACTTTTTGCAAAATACTTTGCCTCTAACTTGGAGCCGAAGGTTCCTTGGAGTGATAATGAAACTCTTCTTAGCATCGAGTCTTTTCTCAATGGTAGTAGCATAGACGTATTGGACTGGGGCCTAGTTGAAGCCACAGGACATTTTACCGAGTCGCACACCCCTGACTTGGATGGTATCTCCCCATTCTTTCTTAAGAAGAGTATGGCTTTCCTTTCTACTCCCCTTCAACTGCTGCTCTCCTTGTCGCTCCCATCTGGTAGATTCCCCTATCGGTCGAAGATTACTTTTTTAACGCCAATTCACAAAGGTGGCAGTAGGTCTGATGTTACCAACTATCGACCTATAGCCAAAATTTGCAACGTCGCTAAGATTCAGGAGCGGATAGTTATTAAAAAATTGACATTTCTGGCTTGTAATTTTATATCCCCTAACCAGCATGGTTTCTTGCCTGGGAGGTCCACTACAACTAATTTAGCGGTCTTCTCTAAGCACTGCTTTGAAGCTTTTGAAAACCGATTTCAGGTTGATGCCATTTACACTGACTTCTCCAAAGCCTTCGACAAAGTGTGTCATGCTGCCCTTCTGGCCATATATAAATTGGGTATTCATTCCTGCCTATTAAGTTGGTTCGAGTCTTATCTGGCTGACCGACCTTGCCACGTTTCTATTGGAGACGCTATCTTAAGTCCATTTGTCACCTTCTCTGGTCTTCCACAAGGCAGCTCTCTAGGACCTCTCCTATTTATTATTTTCATTAATGACATCTCGTCATGCTTTCGTCATTCCTATTTCTTAATGTATGCGGATAACCTTAAAATCTATAAAGCTATTAGCTGCATAAGTGACAGTTACTTGTTACAGGAGGATATATCCAGAATTCACTCATGGTGCTCTGTTACTTTGTCTATTTACCCGGTAGAGTAAGCCGAATCTTGATATCTGTACGGCTTATTCCATCAATAATTATAGTTTGACAGCTAAAGAGGAGGTGTTAGATCTTGGTGTCCTATTTGACACCAAATTTATATTTTCTGGTCATTTAGGCTATATTTTGCCAAAGCATATGCCATGCTGGACTTTGTGAAGAGACCCGTGAACCAATTTAAAAGTCCACACTCGAGCCTCAGCGTCTACGCTGCATTTATTTGGTCGAGGGTGGAATGTGCCTCAATCATTTGGAATCCGGCTTGTATAGTTCGTCCCAACAGAATTGAGCGACTCTAGAAGAAATTTTTAAAATTTGCACTACTGCCTCTAAGGTTTCAGGATCCTCTACCTTCATACCTGAGCCGCTGCCTTCTTCTCAATGTTTGCACGTTGGAGGATAGGCGTACACTGGCTGCTTTAACTTTTTTGAACAATGTAGTCGCTGATTACATTGATTGCCTTTTTTTATTGGGACTCATTAATTTTAATGTTTCTCAAAAGGATCTTCGTGCCTTTGCCCCCATTCGGATCAAGTGCCACAGAGCCAACTACCTTTCAAACGAGCCGATTGAGCGAGCTCCATCTTATTTTAAAATTATTGCCGCCTAGTCTCCGAATTAAGTGGGGCTCTGATAAGGTTATGTTTAAACGACTGTTAATCAGGCATTTTTATACCCTTGCAGAGGGTATTTGCAGAACCTGATCAAGAATATATATACTTTATAGGGTCGGAGATGTCTCCTTCACTGCGTTGCACACTTCTGATCAAAATTATAATACCTTCTGCAAGGGTATACTTATGTGCATTTTTAATAGCATATAATGACTTACCATAAAGCATATAGGCTACCCAGGTCCGTCGAGAGGGAATTTTGGGCCCGGGGGGTACAACTCACGGGCCCCATATAACAGGAAATATTTTTGAAAATAACGAAAATTATGTTTAATTTTTTTTTAATGTATAGTCTATTATTTGATAGTTTATCACTGATCATTGCTCAGGCTCCACATCTCCGATTTCTTTAAAATATCGCGGAGCATTTTTTTTGTACACAGTTTATTTGAGTTTTCGCTGAAAATCCGGGCCCCTATCAGAAGTCCGGGCCCGGGGGGAAAAACCCCAATTGCAATTGATGAAAATTATAAAGTTGAAAATAAATACATAGAAGAATACAACAAAAACATTTTTTTTTGAAAAACTTTTTTATTTAATTTCCGATCTGGGTGAAATTTGCAGGATAAATTTGAAATAGGACATTCATCCTGTGTTCAACAAAAACAAATTCAAACAAAAAATTTGTTTGAATATTCCGATTTTCCGGTTTGGGGCGTTGAAATTTTCTAAAATACCTTTCTAATAACTATCATTTATTTTTTAATATTCGTGGACCTTCCTATAGGGGTTATTGTAAAAGAATTGTATTGTATTGTACTGAATTGTATTGTATTGTACTCATTGTACAAGAAAACTGCAGCGAAAAATCTTAGTTTAGTTGATTTCAAACATTTTAATTTTGCCCACCGCGGCCTTGAGCGGTAATGGCCATCTCCCTCCAGTGGGACGATGCGGATTGGAAATAAAAGCGCCAACTTTTAATGCCAGCCTAGACTCATGCGAAGTGATTCCGACCATACTTTTGATTCTGGCGAAGAAACGGCAATAGAAGGCTCGACGATTCCATCGTGCTTGAAGCAAGTGCAGCTTCCCGGAGCTTAGCGGTCAAATGCATTATAATAGAATGGTCGCACACCATGGCCGAAAGAAATAAATAAGGAAAGGGAGTTTATGTTAACGTTTAAATGTCTCAAGAGGGGATAATAACCGGACCGCGATAACGAACCTAACATTTAAAAAAGCATTAATAATATATGAGAAAATAATCGAGAAATAAACGATTTCCGACGCTCACACAAAATCAAACAATTACATTTATAATCTATTTAAACCATTGGATTATTTTTATAAATACTTTAATATTTTTTTTTGAGATTAGCGTTTTACCGCTTTTTTAAGTTTTCTTGTTCTCTTAAATATTTATTTCAGAAACAAGCCAAAATTATTTTGCGTCCTTTTTGACTCTTACAGATCTTGTGGAGATATTTTTTTTTCTGACTGTTCGGAATATTAGGCGCCCTTACCATTCGAAAAGCTTTTTAATCCAGTAAGGCTATGTGGTTCTTGCTACACGATCGTCACAACAGATGTTCATGGAAATGCTGCTGTTCCCTTGAAGCAATCAATAAACGAAGCAACACAATGTTCTACAAATACCTGATAATGTTTTCAATAAAATTAAGGCTCCTTTTTTGTATCATTATGTACATTTAATTTAATATACCTATATATTTATTATATATATTTAATATATATATACTATATGTAGCTGTCCGGCTATACGCAAGCTAATCCCACAGATTGAAAGCTATCTACAATAATCTTGGCACACATCCATCTTTCAGAGCTCAGTTCATTCGATTTAAGGTTACCTCATAATAACCGGTTAGTCGCACACTCGATTGGGTGTGAAATGAAAAATATATCTTTCCTAGGATCTTTTCCATTCATTCTCGGTTTTAGTGCGAGAACAAACTCCGTTATTATTTCGAAAGATTTGAACAAGGCGATGGCTTGACTAAGTTGATGTTTTACAAAGTGCATAATAACATGCTCTTGCTCACCCGCTCTGCTCACTCCGACTCCCGCGTCATGGAGTTTACAGTGTAAACAAAATGGACTGCTACATTCAAATTAAGAGCAGCTTAGCTCGCAGATTGATCCGGCAGGCAATAAAACAAAAATTAACCGCATCCAGAAGATCGACGAAGAACCAGGCAGATTCAGTAGTAACAGATTTACCCCACTGGCGGAGGTTGAGGAAAACCAACCAGCCCAAGACACCGCAAAAAACCCAAGCCCCCTCCAATCTATATCAGAGAGAAAAGCTAGAGTGCCTTGGTAAACCGAAATGCGGCGTTGATCGGGAACGGTGACAACTTTCATGTTGTCCCGCTTATCATAGGGAACACCCATGAAACAAAGGTGCAAACCAAGACTGAAGAGCACTTCCGAATAGTGTCAAAATATCTGGACACTGTACAGAAAAACTATTACACGTACCAGCTGAAAAGCAGTAAGGGCCTACAAGTGGTAGTAAAGGGAATAGAACCTGATGTTACCGCCGAGGAAATAAAAACCGCCCTTAAAGAAAAGGGCTTCGCCGCCAAAAATGTTATTAACATTCTAAATAAAGATAAAAAGCCACAACCCCTCTTCAAGGTCGAGCTCGAGCCTGAAAGCAGATCGCTGAAGAAGAACGAAGTCCACCCAATCTACAACCTGCAATATCTTTTGCATCGGAAAATCACTGTTGAAGAGCCACATAAACGTAACGGTCCAGTGCAATGCACCAATTGTCAAGAGTATGGACACACAAGGTCTTACTGCACACTTCGGGCTGTCTGTGTAGTCTGCGGGGACGCCCACAAGTCCGCTTGCTGCACTACAAACAAGGACAGTACCGTGAAGAAATGTGGAAACTGCGGAGGCAGCCATACGGCAAACTATAGAGGATGTATTGTGTATAAGGAGTTAAAGAGTCGCATGCGTCAAGCGACCGCAACGCGCAACCAAAATCCACAGAATGCGTACGTTTCGTCAAAAACCACGCCAGACGTCTTCTTCGCCAAAGCTGCGAGATCCTCATTCGGTCCACTAAACACCACCAACGGCTTCTCCTATGCCGATGCTCTACGATCTGGAAGGGAAATTCCAATTCAGCCTAACTCTCAAAGCGCTCAACAGGCCCCAGAACAGCCACACAGCAAAACGGAAACTATGATGCTTACCCTCCAACAAAGTATGATGGAGCTTATGTCATTCATGAAAACGACCATGCAAACGCTTGTTCAAAACCAGAACATGGTGATACAGCTGCTCGTAGCACAACAGTCCAAATAATCTATGCAGGCGCTACGAATATCAATGTGGAACGCCAATGGTGTCTCACGGCATAAACTAGAATTGTCACAATTCTTGACCGAAAACCATATTGACGTTATGCTACTGGTGGAAACGCATCTTACAAGCAAATACAACTTTCATATAAGAGGCTACACAATCTACCGCACAGATCATCCAGATGGGAAAGCCCACGGCGGAACTGGAGTTCTAATCAGAGAACGAATTAAACACCATTTTCACAAAAGGTTTGCAACAAACTTCTTGCAGGCCACATCGATACAAATTCAGTCAAGCAACGGAATCCTTTCAATTGCTGCCGTTTACTGCCCTCCTCGCTTCTCAATCTCGGAAGGACAATTTATGGACTTCTACAATTCACTTGGGGATCGATTTATAGCCGCAGGAGACTACAACGCCAAACATACGCACTGGGGATCACGTCTAGTGACTCCCAAAGGAAGACAATTGTACAATGCAATTATAAATGTGAAAAACAAACTAGACTACGTTTCCCCTGGAAGTCCCACATACTGGCCAACAGACTCACGAAAGCTCCCAGACCTTATTGATTTTGCAGTGACAAAAAACATACCTCGCAATCTAATAAGTGCCAAAGCAGTCTCGGACTTATCATCAGACCACTCGCCTGTGCTTCTAACGCTTCTTCAAAGCCCAGAAATAACCGAACACCCCTTCAGTCTGACGACGACAAAAACAAACTGGCTAAAATACAAAAAGTACGTGAGTGCCCACATAGAACTCGCCCCGGATTTTAACATGGAATCGGACATCGACTACACTACGAGCGCCCTGGAAGAAGTACTCGTTGCGGCAGCTAAAATCTCTACTCCTCATAGGAAAGAAGTAGACCGAAACAAACACTTCAAATCTAATCAGCAAATCGAACAGCTCGTGCGAGAAAAGAGGCGCACGCGTCGTGATTGGCAAAACAGCAGATCACCAGCTTCAAAACAACGCCTTAAGGAAGCAACCCGATCACTCGACCAGGCTCTTCACCAACAGGAAGAAAATGCACAGCTGAGGTACATCCAGAATCTCTCGCCAACAAGCACAAAGTACCCCCTGTGGAGGGCCCACCCAAATCTTAGTGCCCCAATTGAAACGACCACCCCGATAAGAAACTCTTCGGGATGCTGGGCTCGCAGCAACGAAGACCGAGCTGAAACATTCGCCACACATCTCCAAAGTGTCTTCCAGCCAAACCCAGCCTCAAATTCATTCCTCCTGCCAGTAATTCAGCCAGAGTCCTCCCCTCAGCCAGCCGCACCTCCATTCCGGCCGAACGAAATCGAAAAAGTCATAAGAGGGCTAAAACCAAAAAAGGCTCCCGGTGGTGACCTATTGACCCCAAAGATGCTGATCGAACTTCCAAAATGCGCTATAGAGGTCGTCTGCAAACTATTTAATGGAATCATTAATCTTGGCTATTTCCCAAAAAAGTGGAAGAAATCCATTATTATAATGATACCGAAGCCTGGAAAAGACCACACAATTCCGTCATCATACAGACCAATAAGCCTTCTATCTTGTTTGTCTAAACTGTTTGAAAAATGCTTGTTAACTCGCATAATACCACATCTGGAAGCTTGCAATATCATCCCGGCACACCAATTTGGCTTTCGAAGAAACCATGGAACCATCGAAAAAGTGAACAGATTAACATCCGAAATACGCTCAGCCTTCGAACATTGAGAATACTGCAGCGCTATTTTCCTCGACGTTTCTCAAGCTTTCGACCGAGTTTGGCTCATCGGACTCATGCACAAAATTAAAACGTATTTGCCAACATACACCCACAAGCTACTGGAATCATACCTCTTCAATAGGGTATTCTCAGTGAGATGCAACGCAGCTACTTCGGGCGACTACACCATCGAAGCTGGAGTTCCACAGGGAAGCGCACTCGGGCCGTGTCTATATGTTTTGTATACTGCGGATATTCCTACGAGCGCACAACTAACAACGTCAACGTTCGCCGATGATACCGCTATTCTTAGTCGCTCCAGATGCCCAACGCAGGCAACAACCCAACTGGCTAATCATCTCACAATAGTGGAAAGGTGGCTGTCCGACTGGCGCATTAAAATAAACGAACAAAAGTGTAAACATATAACGTTTACTCTTAATAGACAAACATGCCCTCCGCTTTTACTAAACGGTATGCAGATCCCTCAAGCTAACGACGTAACGTACCTTGGCGTTCACCTTGATAGACGACTTACCTGGCGTAAGCACATCGAATGCAAAAAGATGCATCTAAAACTGAAAGCCAGCAGCCTCCACTGGATCATAAACTCACGATCGCCACTGTGCCTGGACTACAAGTTACTACTGTACAATTCAGTCCTAAAGCCAATCTGGACGTATGGCTCCCAGCTGTGGGGGAACGCGAGCAGCAGCAACATAGACATCATACAGCGCGCACAATCAAAAATCCTGAGAACTATCACAGGGGCACCTTGGTATGTTCGCAACGAAAACATCCACCGGGATCTGGGCATCCTCGCAGTGAAAGACGAAATCCAGAAGCAAAAAGAGTCATACAAAGAAAAACTGTCTTCGCACCCAAATTTTCTCGCTCGGGGATTGACTCGGGTTTCTAGCGTATCCCGCCTTAGACGCAACGACCTCCCAACCCAGCAATCAATTTTTAGGGCCGTCTAACTCCGTATCAGTCAATATGACTGTTAGTTAAGTTAAAAATATAAGATTTGATACACCTCTTGTTAGTCTCGCAAAGAGAAGATTCAAGAAATAAAAGCAACGTTAAAAAAAAAAAAAAAAAAAAAAAAAAGAATTTAATGACCCCTATATAACCAAAACACTATTCATTTCTTTGGTCCGTCCTATACTGGAGTACGGTTCATGTGTCTGGAGTCCCCAATATGGAGTACATCAGGACCGCATAGAATCTGTGCAAAAGAATTTCCTAACTTTTTCACTTAGAGGTCTAAACTGGGATGCAAATCTTCAACTTCCATCTTATAGTAGTAGACTCTTACTCATAAACTTACCTAGCTTAACAAATCGTAGGACAATGCTCGGTGTAGTTTTTCTGCATAACCTTATTAACGGGGATGTAGATAGCCAGCATTTACTAACACGCTTAAATTTTAACGTTCCTAATAGAAGGACTCGAAACTTTAGTCCTCTGTTCCTTAGCCGTTGTAGTTCGACATATGGACTGCATGACCCTTTTAGGGTATTATGTTCGAACTACAATGGTCTCTACTCTATTACATCTCTTTCCTGTCCCTCTAACTTAAAATATAGAATTTTAAATTTCCTTACTAACTCCTCTTAGCTTAATAATTAACAAATAACTTAATATATTCTAACAAATCGTTTCTTGAGCGCCCCTCGGTCGTCTGGGCCTCTAAGCTTTATGATGAATACAGGAATGCTAGCTGATGCTCTTATTGATGCACAAGCCATTTCCAAATTCTAAAAGACCGGTAAAAAAAAAAAAAAAAAAAAGCGGCGGGCAATTTTTCGTGTTCTAATGAACGTAACATGCTTGCATTTTTGTTCATAACACTTTAATTCCGCAATCTGGTAGCCATTTTTTAACATCGACCATATGAAGAGCTAGCTGCGCAGTTGCTTGAATCGGGCATTTTGAGCGGCTAAGAATAGCTGTGTCATCGGCAAACATAGATGTTGTTAGTCGTGTGCTTTTCGGGATGTCTGCTGTGTAGAGGATATATAATATTGGCCCTAGCACGCTACCTTGAGGAACTTCAGCTCCAACAGTGTAATCATCAGATATAGCAGTGATATACCTTACAGCCAATGAGGTATCTTTCGTAAGGTAAAGCTCTAGAAGTTTGTGAGTGTTGAAGTGGAGCATTGTCTTAATTCTGTAAATTAGACCCTCTAGCCAGACTCTATCAAATGCTTGAGAGAAATCTAAAAATATTGCAGTGCTCTACTCTCGTTTTTCGAACGCGTTCCTAATTTCTGATGTTATCCGATTGACCTGCTCAATTGTTCCGTGCTTTGCACTAAACCCAAATTAATGTGACGAGATTCCTTCCTGAATTCTTAGGTATGTGTTTATCGGAGTCAATACGCATTTTTCAAAGAGTTTAGATTAGAATGAAAGTAGGCTTATATGTCTATACGACGTGGGAATTGTGTGGACTTTGTCTGCATCACTGCACGCCCTGTGGAGCTCGTGGGGTTTCAAATAGACATCACGGTTGCTTTCGGTGAGCTCAGAGTTGGGTGAGCTCTCTATAGTGAGTGTTTTATTCTAGAAGTTGACAATTTCTCTATGTAGCGCCGATGAATGTTTCTTCTTGCTGTAGAGGTCTATTAAGTTGACGAAAGGTATGTCTTAAGCTTTGTTTAGCAGTTGGCGATCTGCGAAATTGCCCTCTCGACGTAAACGTCCCTTTTCGAGGCCTAGCTGTCCGGTTTTTAGATTTGTCTCCTTTTGGTTTCATTGCTTATTTATAGTTTGAGGTGTTAAAGCTCGAGCTGAAGAGACGAGTACAGACTCCAGTGAATTAACAATGCTGTCAGTGTCCGTGATCAGATGAAAGAACCGAAAGGCATTCGGCGCGTAGCAGATTTTTGGGACTGTTTCTGGTAACCGCAAAGTCTATTAAATCGGAGAGTTTCTTTGGGTCTGTCAACCAGTATGTTGGTGTGCCAGAAGAAACATAGTCTAGCTTGTTCTTAGCTTTGATAATTGCATTACAGAGCTGCTTTCCTTTTGGGGTCACGTGACGAGATCCCCAGTGTGTGTGCTTGGCATTGTAGTCTCCTGCTGCTATGAAGTGGTCTCCGAGTGAGTTGAAAAACTGCATAAACTCATCTCCGGCTATGGTGAAGCGTGGGGGGCAGTATACGGCGACTAGAGTTAATTGCATGCCAGTATTTAGGTGTATATTTATTGATGTAGCTTGTAGGTAGTTTTTAGCAAATTTCGTATGATAATGGTGCTTAATACGGCTTCTGATTAAAATTCCAGTCCCGCCGTGTGCTTTACCATCTGGATGATTTGTTCCATAGAATGAATATCCTCGTAGTTGAAAATTATATCTTTTTGTAAGATGTGTTTCTGAAAGCGGCATTACATCGATTTGATTGTCTAGTAGGAATTGCGTTAGCTCGAGTTTATGCTGCGAAACGCCGTTAGCGTTCCACGTAGATATTCGTAGGGAAGTCATTATTTGGATTTTTGTAAAACCTTGTATTATTAGATTTTTTATTAGTAGATTTTTGTTTCGCATTAGATCTTGCATAGTTGTACGCATAAACGACATAAACTCCGTAAGGCTTTGTTGTAGACTGCATATCATAGCTTCAAAATTACTTTTTGGCTGCTCCGGCGGTTGATGCTGCTGAGCTGTGTTCGGTTCTTGGTGTGCTGATTGCGTCAGTGAAGTTTTTGAGGCTGGGGTTGTCAGTCCTGATTTTAAAGCGCTTGCGTATGTGACATTTTTGGCAGAGTTTATGGGTCCTAGTGAGGATCTGGCTGCAGTCGAGAAGAAGACTTCAGGGTTTGGCCTGGAGGCTATCAACTGTTTATTTTGGGTGCGGACAGTAACTCCCCTCTATAGTTAGCATTGTGATTTCCACCGCAGTTGCCGCACTTTTTCGAGTTGTGGTCATCTTTGCTCGCTGGGCAGTGTGCGGAGTCATGAAGCTCACCACAAACTACACACACCGGGCGCAGTGTACAGTAGGACCTTTTATGGTCATATTCTTGGCAGTTCGCACATTGTACCGTCATTGCGTTTGTGCGGCTCCTCAACTGTAATTCGGCGCTTCTCTTGTAGCGCCTTTGTTATCTCTGCAGGCGATACGTCGGACTTTATGCCCTTAAGTACGACTTGCAGCCCTTGCTACTTTTTAGCTGATACGTGTAAAATAGAATATTAGAATATTATAGAATATGACGACATGAAAATATGTTAACGGACTGAGGCGACGAAAATATCAGTAAGGATAGGACAAATAGTAAAGTAAATGTTCTCGCTAGATATATAAGCAATTACACCGAAATAAATCTACTTAATAAAGAAAAATGTAATAGCACTATAATAACAAGATCTAAGTTCAAAAATATTGCTGAATTAGTTAAAGTTAAACTAATAGTTAAATCTAAAAAGTTACAAAATCTATAAATAAATATGACAATTAAGGTATTTTAATGGAACATAAAAAGTTACATAAATAACTATAGGGCATTACAACTACTTATAAAAAAATATCCTCCCAAATTAGCTGTTTGGTTAATGAGATTTTTAATGCCAGTAAAAATAAAAGACGAATTTATTTAATTTAAAACGTTATACATGTTTATTCCTGCATGCAGATGAAGCCTTATGATCAGCAAATAGACCAGCTTATTGCATGCAGGGACTCAAGTAAATTCACAGAGAGGGCGGCCCGACTGGTCACTGCGAAGCTAAAGTTCTCGATAATGGAGAGGGTGGTCCGACCTAGATACTGCGAGCTAAAACTCTCCGAAGAAAGCTCGTTGAGTCAAGCGGCCGAGAGAGGGACGGCTTGCGATCAACTAGGCTATATGTGCATATTGTACTTAAACCTAATAAATAAACATTACACTAATCATTACATTAACATACTTAAACCAAAGATTATAAAGTACATAGATGGGACATCTCATACAAAAAAAAATGTACTATGGCGGGTTCCAGCAGTGGAACCAAATTATTATTAATTAAGTTTGAGAAATTTTTCGCGCGATAACGAATGAGGGATAGCCGAGTGGTAGAGTGTTTGGCTGGTGTGCAAAGTAAAACGAGTTCAAATAAATTTTTTTTAATTTAATTTTATTATTTTTATTCTTTTAATGTGTTTTCCTAAATATTTAATCCAATTAAAAAAATACAAAATTGTAAAATCACATAAACATCGTCTCAGTTCGTAGTGGAACCCGCTGTAAAAATGTCTTTTAGTGCGGGTTCTACGGCATTTTGGCAGGCAGCGTCGTGGAACCCGCTTTCAAATGTTTTCATTTTCCCGTCGTGGAACCCGCTGTGAAAACGAAATCATTTGAGAGCGGGTTCCACGACAAACGGCTGGCAGATGAGAGAGGGAAAGAGAGAATTCTATTTTTAGATCGTAACATCTTTGGAACGATGAAAGTTTGAAACGTTCAAAACGAACCAAAGTGAGAGCAAAGAGATCAGAAATATCTGTTACTATCCTAATCCTCCAGCTCTGTTTTTGGTATGGATTCAAGCGCTTACTTTAAAACCAATTTTAAGTATCATTATATAAACTTCGAGGGTAGCTTAGATACATAGTGCATGCTTCTCATTCTTGGGGTCCTGGGTTCGATTTCATTAGCGGGCGGTTGTTTCAATTTTAGTTTTATGACTATTTTTATACCCTTGCAGAGGGTATTATAATTTTGTCCAAAATTATACAACGCAGTGAAGGAGACATCTCCGACCCTATAAAGTATATATATTCTTGATCAGGATCACCTCATGAGTTGATATGAGCATGTCCGTCTGTCTGTTTCTATGCAAACTAGTCTCTCAGTTTTGAAGCTATCGTCTTGAAACTTTGCACACACCCTTTTTTCCTTTGCACGCAGTATATAAGTCGGAACGGCCGGGATCGGCCGACTATATCCTATAGCTGCTATATAACTGATTGATCGGAAATGGTATAACTTTGGTGTTTTTAAAGTTAGACTTCAAATTTGACATGAAAGCTATTTTTGGCAAAATAATACGACACGCCAAATTTCATAAGGATCGGCCGACTATATCCTATAGCTGCCATATAACTGAACGATCGGAAATGACCCAACTTTCGTGTTTTTGAGGATAGAAAGCTGGAACTTGGTACAGATTATATTTTTGGTCAGTTAATCGGACCTACGAAATTTTATTAGGATCGGCCGACTATATCCTATAGCTGCCATATAACTGAACGATCGGAAATGGTATTTGGTAGAAATATCAACTTTCGTATTTTTAAAGATAGAAGCTTGGGACTTTTTTTTAGATTTTTTATTGTAATTAATTGGTTTTATTATGATGTAATCATAAGGATCGGCCAACTATATCCGATATTTGCGATATATATCCGGTTTTAACTGCAAGGGTATATCAACTTCGGCTCCGCCCGAAGTTAGCTTTGCTTTCTTGTTTTAAATACTTTTATTTTTTTATTCATAATTTTATTTTTATTGTTATATATTGTCAATCTCAAATCTGTTTTGTACTCCTCCATTCTATACACTAATACACCTATATAGTACTTTAAGAATCTGGTAACTCTATAAGCTTCGCAAACAATAAAGTCAGTCTAAAATAGAACTCAACAAGAACACAACATATTGGCGACGAGAAAAAAAGTAAAGTTTTTAGTCGAAAGATAAAAACAGTAAAATCGCGTAAATCGTGTCGAGTAGTCGTTGATTTTCATCTAGATACCGGCAGATGAGGATTTGATCCAATCGATACTTGAATCAAAACTGGAAGTCTTACCTTGAACAGTTAAGCCAGCATTTTAACGCGTATTCGGTTAGTGCAGAAATAAAGAAAAAGGCTTATTTTATTTCGTGATGTGGCATAAACATATTCGAACTATTAAAAAATCTGTTCGGGAGCAACAATTTGAACACGTATATGGTACATACAAGGAACTCACAGACAAGTTAACGAAACATTTCACAACAAAACGACACGTTGTTGCTGCTCGCTATGAGTTTTTTAAAAGGGAGATGAAGCATTCACAAACACACAGAGAGTGGGTAGCCGATTTGCGCGGGATCGCTCGAGAATGCCAATTCGTCTGTAATGCCAACGGTTGCTCTTCTAACTATGTAAATGAAATGATTCAAGATCAGATCATAATACATACACCATACCATGCCGTCCGTGCATCTGGTCTTCAGAAGTCCCAGCCAACTCTTCAAGATGTGCTTATAGTTGCAGAAACCTATGAGACAACAACAAAAACCGTGGCAGCCCTCAAAGAAACAGTATCAAAGCAAGACGCAGTTCACAGGTTGTGGTGAAAGTGATGCCGAATCAAACAAAAGTTCGCTAAAATCATGCTCTGGTTGTGGACACAATCATGCCAGAAATGCAAGTTTCGCGATGCCGTATGTCACAAGTGCGGTAGAAAAGGACATATAGCTGTTGTATGCATGTCGAAGCAAGACAAAATTAAATGGCAAATGCAAAAAGTCGCAAATCCGAAGCAAACGAAATCGAAACGATTGAAGCTGTAAACAGTGTTACAGGTCAAGTCAAGTGTCAGCAGAACAAGATTCTTATAGATCTTGAACTACACGGCAAAGTTATATCATTTCAAATGGATTCCGGAGCCACAGCGTCCGTGATCAACGCCACTACATACGCGCTGTTGAATAAATTATTAGCCTAAATTACGCAATTGTTCCCGAGTATTACATGCGTTTGGTCATACACCAATACTATTGCTTGGGGAGTTGCACACAATTGCAAAGTCCGGTAAAAAAGAAAAGCAAGTAGTTATTATCGTTGCGAACATTGAGACAACAATCTATTTGGTATGGATTTATTGAAAATTTTCGGCTTTGATATCATGCAAGTATCAAACGTTCAAGAGGTGCACGAAGACGAATTACGTGACCTTTCCAGCAAGTACAACGAAGTGTTCGAACCAGCCATGGGTGTCATAAAAGACTTCAAAGCAAATGTCTTTTTTAAAGCCGTCAGCAACACCAAAGTTTTTCAAGAGCCGTCAAATTCCATTCGCACAGATGGACAAATTCAGAGCTGAAGCAGACAGACTTACAGAAGCCGGAATTTGGAAGCCGATCAAGTTCAGTAATTGAGCATCACCAATTGTGCTAGCACCTAAACCAGGTGGCGCTATTCGCATATGTGGCGATTTTAAGCGAGCAGTCAACGCGCAGATCGATGTTGAACAGTACCCGTTACCGACAAAAGAGTCTCTGTTTCACATAATACGTCACGGCAAGCAATTCAGCAAAATAGATTTAAAGGATGCCTATCTTCAAATGGAACTGGATGAGGCTTCGAAAACGTCAACACACCCCTTGGCCTATTTCAATACCAACGCCTTTCCTACGGGATTGCCAGTGCACCAGCGATGTTCCAAAGGTATTTAGAACAGCTTCTAAAAGAAGTAGAAGGATGTAGAAACTACTTAGATGACATCATTATCTCAGCACCTACAAGCGAGCAACATCTAAAGCGAATCGACCAAGTTCTCAGTATTCTTCGTGAGAACGGTATTAGATGCAAAAAGGAGAAATGTTTCTTTTTCAAGGACGAAATTGAGTACTTAGGACGAAGAATCAGCCCTCAAGGGATTCTTCCAGACAGCTCAGGCTTAGAGGCTGTTAAACTGTTGCGTCCGCCTTCTAATCTGCAGCAATTAGAAGCATTCATGGGTAAAGTTAATTACTATTGCAACTTTATACCGAACTATTCTCAGTTGGCCGCTCCTTTAAACCAATTTCGTAGAAAAAATGTAGCATACCTTTTCGGGCCGCAACAACAACAAGCTTTTACAGCCCTGAAGTCCCATATTATCAACGCGACTCATCTAGCTCATTTCGATGAAAATCTACCACTAGTCCTAGCGATGGATGCATCATCTTTTGGTATTGGTGTAGTCCTTTCACATATCCAACATGATAGCAAGGAGAGACCTATTGTTTTCGCATCCAAAACGCTTGACAAGCATCAGGTTAAGTACAGCCAAATCGAAAAAGAGAGACTTTCTATAATATTCGGAGTAAAACGTTTTCACCAATATTTGTACGGCCGAAAGTTTACCCTTATAACGTATCACAAGCCACTAGTAACGATTTTCAATCCAGGCAAGCATCTGCCTTTAATGACGTCAAACAGGCTACAGCGCTGGGCCATCATTCTCATGGCCTATATTTTTGAGATTGAGTATCGTTCTACATCTGCTCATGGCAACGCCGATGCCCTATCGCGCCTTCCCGTGGGCATAGATCCGGATTTCGACAAAGAAGAAGAAGCCTACCACATCAAAATGGAACTGTCACCACCGATCAATTCTGAGATAATTCTGAGATAACAAGTCTTACGGTATGTTACTGTAGGATGGCCAGAAAAACTTCAGCAAGGCGAGGAAGCTTTATCACCATACTTTAATCGAAAATTTGCCCTCACAATCAACAAAAAATTGCTTTGCCTACACACAGATGCCAGTCGTGTAGTAATCCCAGTAACTCTTCAAGCGCGTGTCCTGAATCAGTTACACGAAGGACATTGAGGCATAGTTCGAATGAAGCAGCTAGCGAGACAACATGTTTGGTGGCCTACAATCGACGCAGACATTAAAAGCCTTACACAGTCATGCAGCATCTGCAAGTGCAACAATCTTGCTCCTCCAAAAGAGTACCAAAGTTGGCCTGCAGCTACAAAAGCCTGGGAGCGAATCCATATCGACTTCGCCGGCCCAATATTCGATTCCATGTGGCTAATCTGTGTAGACGCTTACTCGCAGTTCCCATTTGTAGTTCAAATGTCGTCCACTACAACCGCTACACGATCGCTGCACTATCATCGATATTCGCCATCGAAGGATATCCAAAAATCATGGTCAGCATTACGGCTGATGCCTTTGAGAAATTCTCCAAACTTCATGGAATAAAACACATTACCACAGCACCGTTTCATTCAGCATCCAATGGATTAGAAGAGCGTTTCGTTCAGACGTTTAAATTCTCTGTCAAGAAAAACCTCAAAGACGAGGTATACCAGTCCGAGCAGCAGTTACTAAATACCTTGCTTCCTACAGGTTCACTTCAAATTCCTACGGAAAATCTCCCGCCGAGTTAATCCATGGTCGTCCAGTCCGTACCGTACTAAGCCAACTTTTCGAGCAGCCTGTCGAAGCCAAGCTATCAGTTACCAAGTACGTCCCAAATCAAATGGGGAGAAAAGTGGATTGAAGGCTCTATTGACCGTCCAATTGGAAAAATGTTTTTCTTGGTTCGCACCACAAATGGTTATATCAAGCGCCATTTCAACCAGCTAAAACCGAAGTTCTCAGCAAGCAGCTCCATTGAAAAACCTCCAGAGTTCTTTTGGATCCCGGATATTCCGTTCTCTTCAAATCATCCACTACAACAACAAGATCAACCACTACAACAACAAGATCAACCATTACAACAAGAAGAAGATGAACCAGTAACTCCGTCAACCGTTCAGCAACGTCATTCTGAACCTGAGCCACCCGAGAGCTCCACGTCATCGAACCAACAACCAAGACAAATACAACCAGCACGACTTTTATCCGGCATACCAGTTCGCCAAAGTAGTCGTGTTCGCCATGAAGTAGATTTTTACGAAAACGTAAAAATTCTATTCGTTCTTAATTAAGGGAGGAGATGTGTTATATATTGTCAATTTCACATCTGTTTTGTACTCCTCCATTCTATACACTAATACACCTATATAGTACTTTAAGAATCTGGTAACTCTATAAGCTTCGCATACAATAAAGTCAGTCTGAAATAGAACTCAACAAGAACACAACATTTATTTTTCATATTTACTTTATTATTATTATTTGTAATTGCATTCTATTACAATTGTTGTAAAAAAAGATGACGGGCGTGTCGGATGACAAAATAACGGACGCACTGCCTTGAAATTTTATTAGCAGGATGTAATAAAAAATTAAACAATTTTACAATTGTGAAATTAAAGAAAAATATTACAATTAAGGAAAAATAAAAAAATAATACTAATAATTATAAAAGAAAAAAAAGGGCTCAAAGGCCTTTCAAGGATTTGAACACAGAAAAATTATACATAGAGTAACTACTCTAAGCGTTACGCTACCACCCTGTCTCAATCTGCAGAGATTAAAAATACTATTTGTTCTACTAACTACCACATCGGCGCATTGAAAACAGAAACGAGAAATTGAAATTTGGAAACCAAATATTTTTACGCCGTCGTGCGAGCAGTCACACATACACAAAAAGGCCCACATTTTTGTTGACGGATACATGTAAAGAGTTCTAAAAAATATAATCGTATGCATGTGCGTTCCCCCTCACCAACAAGCTTAACCAAAAAAATGTTCTGTTTTGGGCCCTGATGTCCCATCTATGTACTTTATAATCTTTGCTTAAACATAAACATTAGACCGCTGTGTTGCTGCCTGACCCGACATTAGCGTTATTAGCATTACATTACACATACAAACATCAACTTATATGTCCACCCCAATTAATTATATCCCAATTCACTATAACAGCCACTTTTCAAGATACGGCGGAGTCTCTCTGCCAATACACAAAGTGCTACAAGTCCTATTTTTGACATTGTTTCTACCAAGATAAATACTCGACAATCATTCAAAATCATCTGTGAATACTTGTACATATATATGCATATGTGGTATATCCACACCAAGAAAACTTCAAATTTAACAGCCTATTGAATGATCTACCCACCAATACCAACAACCTTATCTTAGGTGATTTCAATGCCTGGCACTCTAAATGGGGCTCGAATAATTGAAACATGAAAGGAAACATTATGAACAATAAACAAGATCATTAATACTACCGGTCTTGTGGTTCAGAACGATGGCTCTGCCACTCATTTCAGCACTCACAACACCTTTACCCAAATTGAAATTTCACTTCGATCACCTAATTTAGCTGCATATGCAAACTGGAAAATTGATCAAGACCTCCATGGCAGTGATCATTTGCTCATTATCATTTCGTTGTTTGAAATAACTATCAACCAAAACGCGGAGTCGCACCCAAAACGAAAATTTCTACAACAAAATGCCAACTGGGACAAGTTTGAAAAATTAACAGCAAGATTAAGTCCAAAGCTTCAAGCCAGTTAAAATATAAACTAACAAGCAGAAAATTAAAAAAAAAACAAGAAAGGAAAGCTAACTTCGGGCGGAGCCGAAGTTGATATACTCTTGCAGTTAAAACCGGATATATATCGCAAACATCGGATATAGTTGGCCGATCCTTATGATTACATCAAAATAAAACCAATTTACTAAAATACAAAATCTAAAAAAAGTCCCAAACTTCTATCTTCAAAAATACGAAAGTTGATATTTCTACCAAGTACCATTTCCGATCGTTCAGTTATATGGCAGCTATAGGATATAGTCGGCCGATCTTAATGAAATTTGGTAGGTTGGATCAACTGGGCAAAAATAGAATTAAGTATTAAGTTTCAGCTTTCTATCTTCAAAAAAACACGAAAGTTGGGTCATTTCCGATCGTTCAGTTATATGGCAGCTATAAGATATAGTCGGCCGATCCTTATGAAATTTGGCATGTCGTAATGGTTTGCCAAAAATAGCTCTCTTGTCAAATTTGAACTCTCTAACGTAGAAACGGACAGACAGACGGACAGACGGACATGCTCATATCAACTCAGGAGGTGATCCTGATCATGAATATATATACTTTATAGGGTCGGAGATGTCTCCTTCACTGCGTTGCACACTTTTGGACAAAATTATAATACCCTCTGCAAGGGTAAAAAAAAAAAAAAATTAAAAAATATAAATGAATTAAAATATGAATCATTAAAAATAATGAATGAAATTTTAATGATTTGAATGAATTTTTAAATGGTTGAAATTTTTATGGAATGTTACCCCAATAAGAAATAAAAATTAGTAATTTAAGTAAAACTAAAATAATGAAAAAAAATGTTTCATTTTTTATTTTTTTTTGTTTTACACAATAAACTAGTTTTAATTGTCCTAGTCTGAATCTTAATTTTTTTTCTGAGTCAGAATCCGAATTTTCTTCTTGAGCATTGTAGTCCAAAAGAAGATTTTGACCTTCAATCTCAAAGGAAACTGCCTTGCTGGAGCCGAACTTTTGGAATAGCTTGTATTGGTGGAACTGACGATACTAACAATAAATGCACAAGATCCTCCATTTTGTTTTGGCGAGAGTTTTTACGCGTATGGCTTAAGCGAAAATATCTTAAATCTTTGTTTCGGGCTTCTAAGGCATCTTCTGACATCATTCCAATCGGAAGTGGTACATTTTCTATAATATCGCCCCGTGTATATTGTATATTGTAGCGATGCGTCAATGCAGCTCAAGAGCGTGCACGGGTCGATGAGGACCCCCGTGTCGAAGACCCGGGTCCCGGTGTCAATGCGCGACAGCGCAGTCGGCAGCACGTTGACGCTGTTCCGCTGCAGCAGCGACGATAGGGTGGACGCAGCGACGTCCTGCGGGGGCCTCGACGAGAGGTGGAAAATTGCCTAGGCGCAGATGACGCGGGCGGACGAGCGGTGAAAGGCACCCGATGAGTGGCGGAAGAAAGCCGTGGAGCGCCCGACGACTGCCGGCCAGTGGCGAGAGAATGCCGAGGAGTTGCCGACGAGCGCCGGGAAGTCGATGGCCGTGGATCGGTTTGTGAGTGCCGGAAAGCAGCGGACGAAGGCCGAGAAGCACCCGAACCGCGCCGGGAGTTGACGGACGACGGCCGAGCGACAGCTGAGACAATCCGTGTACTGTCTCCCACACTCCGTGACCGGTGCTCCCTTTGACATGCCTGGCGCCGAGCCCGCGGCTTCTCCACAAGGTGCAGCAGAGTGTGGTGATCCTGACCACACGTCTTACAGCCGTCACCACGCCGACACGATCCGTCGGATTGCTCGTAAGCCAGGCAGCTGGAGCAATACCGGTTCACGAGAACCGCCCGGAGCCGCTTCTCGGCACTAAGTCGTAGGAAGCGCAGACACTTCTTCAATGGATGTATTCCACTGCAAACTCGGCATCGGTAGGATTCTATACCTCGAGTACATCTGCGCTCCAGTGACTGGGCGCTGCGTGGGCGTGGCGACATCGTGCCGATTATGATTGGCGGAAATATAATGAAAGAACAAATAACGTTATCAGAATTGGTGTGGATTATGATTTGGAACTACGGGCAAAGCTACGAGATAGCACAATGAACAAGAACATTGGAGCGGGAGAAATGCATAATTATTGTGGGCAGGCGGACGCTTCCATCGGAAAAAGCACGACCTTAGCAACGGGCCGCTTGACAAGCCCTTGCGCGGTGTGGATGTCGATCACGCGGACATGGCCATCGAATCCTGGATACACCGCGTCAACCCTGCCTAATCGCCACTCATTGGACGGAAGGTTGTCCTCCTTGATGACCACCATATCCCCAACGCGGAGATCCCTCGTAGGGCAACCTATTCCTGAGTGACGGAAACTAGAAGACGTTCAGCCGACGTAACCTTATTAGCTGTCAGGTGCTCTTCGAACGGGGATTGAATCTTGTCCACAGACACGCTGGCTTCTGCAGCCACGCGAGGACAATAGTCGAGTCCGTCCAACAGTATAGGACAGACGCGTCCCCTGGCATATTTGGCAGAACGGCGGTGGCCATCTCAGACAACAACAAGGCATCGCACTGCTCTAGCCGAGGGAGCGACACCGTTTTAACTGGGGCCACTCGATTCTTTGCGGTAAGCAGGTTCACTATTACCGTAGACCCAACCTCGACACGAACGTAAATTGCTGCGTCGTACGCCTTCTGTGAAACGTCGCAGAACCCGTGGTGCTCGACCTTTAGGTCTGGTCGGAACGCGACCCACCGAGGAACACGAATTTGATCGAGCACCGAGTAATTCTTCAGGAAGTCAACCCATCGCTGACAGAAATCTTGAGAGAGGGCGTCGTCCCACCCTAGATCCAGAAGCCGAATGTCTTTCATGAACATTTCCACCCGAACAATGAAAGGAGCGAGCCAACCTGCTGGGTCGAACAATTTGGCAATTTGGGAGAAGACTTGGCGCTTCGTGAAAACGAGCCGGAAGTCAATTCTGGCGGAACAAAAAAAACTCATCAGTCGTCGCTTTCCACCGCACGCCGAGTGTCTTGGCCGTGCTCTCTGCGTCGATATCGAGGAAATCAGCACGAAGGAGGTAGTCGCTCGGAATGTCGGCCAGGATCGCCTTGCTATTCGACGTCCATTTTCAAAGTGGGAACCCTTCCGACGCTAGGGCCCCCTTCAGCTCCCGAATCGCAGCTTGGGCTTCGGTTTTGGATACTGCCCCCGCGAGAACGTCATCAACGTACATAAATGCCGGATAATTTGGCTTGCCTGTGGATACTTCGACTCTTCGTCGTCAGCGAGCTGTTGCAGGATACGGATCGCTAGGAACGGGGCACAATTGACACCGAAGGTGACCGTTTTTAACTCGTAATCGGACGTTAGACGTTGGAGCGGAGTATGCTTGGGGTCTACCGAAATTGCCGATACATCTTCTAAATGTTGGCGTTGAAGACAAACCTAAAGTATCGCCACTTTAGGATTTGAATCGTCAGGTCAAATTGTAAGACCGCGCCCGCGTAAAGAATGTTGTTCAGAATGGTCCCGTTTGCTGACGGGCTCAAAGCACTGAAGACCACCCGCACCTTGATGTGGAAAATAGTAGGTAGCGGAACTGCTCGCGGGAGAGACCTCGGTCATGTGGCCTAAGTCGATGTATTCCTGGATTACCGAGTCATAGCGAGCCTTAAGGGGCGGATCCCTCTTCAGACGCTGCTCATTACGCAGGAACTGAGCAAGAGCAAAGGACCATGAAGCCGCTAGCTCGGAACCCTTCTGCTCGGGGTCGCGTAAGGGGAGCGTCACAACGTACTTGCCACACTCGTCTCTTCTCGTCGTCTGGACAAAATTGTGCTCGCAAACTGAATCCGATTCCGAACTGATCTGTGTGGGCACATCTTCCACTTTCCAGAATTTAGTGAGGAGCTGATCCAGTGAGTCACCGAGGCTGCGGGCTACTCGTGTGGAAAAAACGGACACGCTGCGGGGGTTGGCTGGAGATAATGGGCCTGTCAGCACCCATCCAAAAATGAACTCCTGACAGAGTAGCGACCCGCAACTGTTTGCCTTGGAATTACCGATGAGAATGGACGGAAGAATGTCAGCTCCTATTAACACATCGACTTGGGAGCTCTTAAACTTGGCTTAAATCGTCTTGAAGGGAAGTTTGACAACATTGAACAGTCGTTCCGTTATGAAAGTCGCTTTGGACCCTGATAGTATCAGTGCTCGTGCCTGGAAGCTGCACCCCAAATGGCACACGTTGATAAGGGCGGTGCCCAGTAGGACGGCTCCTGACCCGGAAGCGAAACACAACTGCACATCCGACTGATCCTCTGAGCCGTTTGTGCTTCTGACAGTCTGTGCGGGTCGAGCCCTTGCTGGCGTAGGTGGACTTGGAGCGGTGGCGAACGGATTGCCGCGGTGCAGGAGGGTGTGGTGTTGGCTGTGAACTGTGAAGCAGGTATGGGCGCTCGTGCAGTCTCGCTGCTGGTGCCATCGGGCAAAACAGTTTAAACATAACTGCTTCCTCTTAATGTAGTCAGAGCGCCCATTTACGTCCATATCTAGGAAACGAGGACATAAGCGAGTGGGGTGGTTCCCCTTTGAACAGAGATCGCAGCCCCTTTGGCCCGGAACCACTCGAGTCTCGTATGAATTGAGCCTCCGAGCACGGGCAGTAGGAAGTCCCGACCCTGGCGGAAATTGCCCGGAGCCACTAGGCCTGACGTCATTGATAGCCTCCATAGTGCGATGGCGCTCTGTCAGGAAGTTATCTAATTCATTCCTTGTTGGTATTTTGGCCTTATTATGTACGGATTGCTCCCATATAGAAAGTGTGACTGTGGGGAGCTTTGAGGAAATCATAAATACCAGGAGGCAGTCTCAAGCCTCAACATTGATGGAGGACATTTCTAGGGCTGTCAGACAACTCTGAATGGTGGCTTACAGCTCCTTCAGCGCGACCCCGGACTCTTGGAGAAATAGAACTAATGTGATGAGAACGGTGAGATCGCGGATGAAATGCGATTACAAGGCACAAGTGGGAATTAGTGGAGCCGATGTCGAAAGGAACGTCGTGTGTGGCACAATTCAAATGAGGAAAAAAACTTCAGGAACCAAAAAAAACAAAAGGAGACGAGGATTGTTGAGATTGTAGGCGGATGTTGCCTGATGCGGAGTAAAAGCAGCGTTAGAGGCACGGAAAATGGACAAGTACCGGAAAATTAGTGCTCGTTCGGAAAAGAATTGACGACGATCTATATATGTATGTATATTTATACAAGTGTGGCTCGTACGTAAATATTGAATTCTTAATCATTTTCGAATTTGCGATGCCGCAAAGGTGGACTTGACTTTATCTTGGATTTAACACAAAAAAAATAAATTAAAAATAATTAATCTTTGACCTATTTTCGGATTTAATTAGTATGGAGCCGGAAGGGTGGAGTTGAAACCTTAATAAATTAATTAGATTTAAGAATTAATTAGACAGAAGGTTGAAAATTAATTTATTAATAATTTTCGATTTTAATTATGAGTGGCCGGAAAGGTGACTTAAAACAAAACTGGCCCTTCGCTCGAACGGAAAATAATAATTAAATAAATTGTAGTAATTATAATTATAAATATATACATCTATAATAAGTTATTTGTTACGCTGCCGGGTATGCCGTCGGCACTCTGTACGCAGTTCACCCCAAAGGAAAAAAAGCAGCACAAAAAAAAAACACAACACGGCTACTGCGGCGGCTAGGTTGAGAATTTAAGCGACACAATCACGGATTTGTAGTGAAATGGCGGTTTATAATTGTTGGTTTAAAGAAAATTGAATTTTTTTAAATTTTATCGGTTATATACCATATATCCTGAAATTGGAGGCAAAAAATATATGGAAATATGCATGCAAGTACGGATCTATGTAAGGGCATGTGGGGCATATGTTGGCACAGTGGAGCGTTGATAAGTGGACTGTATAACTGGGGGAAAAGAAAATTTATGTGGTGTAAAAAATTGGGGAAAAAAAATTTTACGACAGCAGTGGACTGTTCGGTGAATTTGGAAATTTCCGGAATTAATTCACACCGGCTGGCCAATATTAATTATGCCTTCTTTCTGCCACCGCACAATTTCACTTGCCAATTTTTGGCGTATTAATTGTATGTGTGCATGTATGTATATGGATGCACATATGCCTCGACCGTTGGCAAGCGAATGGATATCGAAGAGGCCGAAAACGGCGAGGAATATGAGCAGCACACAAAACGGAGACGGATGGAAAAATTTGCAGAATTTGAAGATGAAGAAGAGTAGAAAATCTCAAACTAGCGTTGTGTCGGAAAACTCGGACTTGGAGTTGACACGGAAGAAAAAAACAAATCTTGCAACAGTGTGAATGAAATTTAATGTTCGGACCACTGCTGAAGACCGGCAGAGAGACGGACACGGAAAAATGTCGTACCTATCTTTTGGCGGAACAATGCCGGGAACTGCTGGTAAAAATACCCAAGAATAATCCGGCTCGAAGGACCAAAATGTTGTAGGGGGGCGTTGCTGCCGCAAAAAGATCCAGAAAGAATGAAAGAAGTCGGGGGCGCCGTTTGGTATTGCGCATTCAGCTTTATTCGCTGCTTACATGGGACTAAAAAACTTAACTTGAAAAAATAAATGGACGATCGACGACGGCCGACGAGCGAGAGAGAGTGCACAGAGGGGCGAGCGCGGACACGCTCTTCAGCGCGCGTGCGTTCTTCGCGCTCTTTAGCGCGGGTGCGCTCTTAAACTCAGCTGAGCGGCACAACGGCCCCTCACCTAAACAAAATTTTAATGAACTTTAACAGTTGAAAATTTGCTTAATCAGACACTAGAATAGCCAAGTCGGCCACTGTGCATTGGCCCGATTCTCGTCAACGTTGAAAGGCAAAAGGAAAATCTTTGGGAAGTTATGTTCACATGCTTAACTTTCAAAGCTTCACACATAGAAGTAGCCTACAAACTCGACGTAAATTCCTGCTTAATGTGCCGAAAAATATTGTGGCATTTCGAGGAACACCAAATAAAAATTTACTCAGAAAACGCCACTAGTCATGTTTGGGCTGTCAAGTGAAGCAAAATGGGAGCAAATAAGAGAGCTCCTAAAAAAATTTGAGAGTGCTGATACTGCTGTATGGGAAAAAAGTCACAAATAGCGGCATTTTTAAATTTTTTTTTTTGGTTTCGTATTATTAAATTGATTTAATGATTTTTTCTGTGAGTTTTATCTTCAAATTGTAAATTAAACAAAAAAGCTTAGATATTGAATTCAATCGTCAAGGTATGTAAAATTAATTATTAGCACTAAATGTTTAGTACATGTGTTATATTGTCCAATCGTACAATGTGTTGTTGCTATGTTTTTAGGCCGCTACCTACAAATGTATCTGTGTTTCTGTGGAGTGTAACTTGTGAGTCTAGGCCAGTCGAGGCAATTTTTAAGCTGATTGTTATTACCAAACTATAACCAAACAATCAAATAGTGGTTAACATTTTTGCCCGTTTTTGCCCCGATTTTCGGAAATACTCAAGTGTTGCAGTTTTTTGCAATTTTTACATTCAACGTTGCTTAATGTTTGGAGCGACAAGAACCGTTAACAAGCTGCTGTGCAGAAGTTTGTTTTGCAAAATGTTGATGAGGCTGAATTAAGTGATGTTCAGCAAATCATAATAAAAGATAAACTCAGGGTTTTCTTTGGATTCATTAACACTAATTTGCCAAAATGCAACAGAATGCTCCACCGTTTCAAAGAAAAGCATGCGCAATGGCTCGCATCATCTATAACAATTGAGTTTTTTAAAGATGATATTCCACGCGAAAAGCCTGGTCGCAAACGCTTGACATACACAATAAGTCCTGAAAATGCTTTAGCACTGGCGAGTCACAGGCTCAGACAAAGATGTCCTTGCGTTACGGAAATCAAGTATTCAACGTAGATTATGGTATGAAATGGGTCTGAACGTAGACAACCCTAAGCAAAATGGAAGTGGCAATAGAAATAATGGAAATACCACCAGAAAAGCTTTTGGAGATGTCAAAACGTTATTAACAATTTTAAATTTAAGAAATTATGAACATTTTATGAACAGGAGAACATTTTAAGTAATTATAACCTTGCAGAAGGTATAATAATTTTGGTCAAAAGTGTGCAACGCAGTGAAGGAGACATCTCCAACCCTATAAAGTATATATATTCTTGATCAGGATCACTTCCTGACTTGATCTGATCATATAACTGATTAATCGGAAATGGTATAACTTTGGTGTTTTTAAAGTTAGAGAGTTTAAATTCTCCAAAAACACGAAAGTTGCGCGATTTTTAATTGTTCAGTCATATGGCAGCTATAAGATATAGTCGTCCGATCCTTATGAAAGTATGTCGTATTATTTTGCCAAAAATAGCACTTATTCAAACTTTCTAATTTTCGATAAATCAGTTATATTTCAGCTATAGGATATAGTCGTCTGATCCCGGCCGTTTTCGGCTGC
Source organism: Drosophila malerkotliana malerkotliana (assembly GCA_018153235.1). Taxonomy (NCBI): domain Eukaryota; kingdom Metazoa; phylum Arthropoda; class Insecta; order Diptera; family Drosophilidae; genus Drosophila; species Drosophila malerkotliana. The sequence goes on from JAECXV010000159.1 coordinate 1,228,492, forward strand.
GTCGTTTGGATGATATGTTCCGTAGAATGAATATCCTCGTAATTGAAAATTGTATTTGTTTGTAAGGTGTGTTTCTGAAAGCAGCATATGATTGCAGCTGAAAGCAGCAACGTGGATATGATTGTCGAATTCTGAAAATTGAGCTAACTCAAGCTTATGCTGTTAAATGCCGTTAACGTTAAACGTAGATATTCGCAAGGAAGTCATTATTTGGATTGTTGTGAAAACAGCATTTGCATTAATAGATTTTGGTTTCGCATAAAATCTTGCATAGTGCGCATAAACGACATAAATTCTGTAAAGCTTTGTTGTAACCTGCTTGTCATAGCTTTTCGCTGCTCCGGCGATTGATGCCGCTGAGCCGTGTTCGGTTCTTGGCGTGCTAATTGCAGAAATAAACTTTTTGAGGCAGGGGGTGGCTAGTTCTTATCTTAATGCGCATGCTTGTGTCATATTTTTTTCAGAGTTTTTTGGTCATAGTGAGAATTTGCCTGCAATCGAGAAGACTTCAGGGTTTGATCCCAAAGCTATTAGCTGTTTATTTTGGGTGCGGGCAGTAATTCCACTCTGGTGGATGTGTCTTTTTAGCTCCCTTATACTCGGCAACCTCTATAGTTAGCAGTGTTTGTAAATTCTTTCTCTTGCAGACCCTTTGTTATCCCTCCAGGCGTTACGTCGGACTCTATGCTCTTAAGTACGGCTTTCAGGCCCTTGCTGATTTTTAGCTGGTATTCGGCCGCCTCAGCCTCATAGACGTCTGCAAAGATTTTAGCTCGATTTGAGTTTATGGGCGTTTCTATTGCAGATAGGCTAGCATTCCCACGGAATATTTTGCGTAGAGAATTTATAGTGCTCAGCTTCCTTTTGATTTGGATGTAGCGATCCATACCAGTCTGTACAGCCGGCTTTATATATCCATTGCTTTTGTTCTGTTTTTTTTTTCGGGCAGCGCAGCGGCAGACGTATTTATATTTGCGCTTCTAGCTGATGATGTCGGTAAACGCGCTGTTGATACAGTTGCGGTTGTTGTTATTGTTATGGTTGTCGTTGTAAAGAAATTGCGGGGCTAGTTAATGCGCTCTTTAGCTATAGAGACATTGATGGTAACGAGGGGGAGCAAGAGCGCGCTCTCTAGCTCTCTACGTTTCAGAATTCGGTCAATTTGGGGGTAATTGACCGCGCTTGATCAGAGCTTGCATTTTTTTCGGTTGCTTTAAAAGTAAAATATGCGTTTTTTCTTTGTACAGAGACCCATGTCTTGTATTTGTCGCGTTGACGTTGTGTGCGAACGTCGTTTAGACTCATTGTAATCGAGTTTATTAGAGTTTTAAGTGTTAGGTTTTATACTAATTAATTACCTAATCAATATAAACATTTGCGGTTTCATCGTAGAACCATTAATACAGTCACTGAACTTTTATGATTTAATTGAATACTTTTTCCCGGAGCACAATATAATAACGTCTGCATTCAACGACTGTTCAAGAAAAACCCTAATGAAAAATTAAATTATTTTCTTTTTACCTAAAAATAGTAAAACTGTCGTAGAATTTAGTGAAATATAAGGGTTACAAAAATGTTTAAAAATTTTTATATCCTCGCTTTTTATTCCTTTGACTTGAAAAACGGGGTTTAAAATTGGCACCATAACTCGAACAATTTTTCAATTTTTTTCATGTAATTTTGATAGTTTTGTGATAGAATTTTGAGTTTTTGTTTCTCTAGCTTGGACTGATTTAGATTTAACGATTTATTACCCTCCTTAAATTTAAATGTATACCGATGACCGTCTCTTTTTTTATAAAAACAATTTTGGTGTATTTTGATTGTTGATAACAATATACCCAAAGCTAATATATTCACCGTATTTTCTGGTATACTTTCTGATATAAAAAATGGTAAACAAAAAAAGAAAGCTAGGTTGATATGACCGGATATATACAGTTGAGATCGGATATATATCGCAAGTATAGTTGGCCGATCTATACGACAATTTCATTATAAAACCAATTTCTTTAAAATACAAAATTTGAAAATGTCCCAAACTTCTATCTTCCAAAAATACCAAAATTTGGTTTGTTTCTGAAATAAATATTTAAGAGAACAAGAAAACTTAAAAAGCAGTAAAACGCTAATTTCAAAAAATATTAAAGTAATTATAAAAATAATCCAATGGTTAAAATAGATTATAATTGCGATTGTTTGATCTTGTGTGAGCGTCGGAAACATATTTTTCATTGTATTCAATCCATCGAATTTTTCATTGTATTAGTATTCTGTAATATTGTATATATTTAGTTATAGCTGAAGCAGTTTTATCTGTCCGGTTCGTTTTCGCGGTCGGGTTCAATAGCCCCTCTTGAGCTTTGAGTCTCGCCCGGGCGTTCTTGGTATATGCGACATAAGCTCCCTGTCCCTATTTAATTCTTTTGGCCATGGTGTGCGACCCTTCTATTCTAACGCATTTTACCGCTAAGTTTCGGGAGCTTGAGGCACATCGCGCCCTTCGGACTACCGCCATGTCCCCACTCCCGCTCCGCGAATATAACATAATAAAGACGTATATTAATAGACAGCAGTGATTATTTTAATGGAAAAGGGAAACTTGCCGACTAACAAAAAACGCTCAGGAACTCAGCATTGGTGACCCCGACATGGTGACAGGAAATGATCCTCCTGGCATAGTATCGGCTTTCACAAATTATTGGAAAGTTTTTCCAGTAACGTAACCAACTGTGAGTTCGCCTGCATTTAGGTTATATTCGGGTGCCGGTATAACTAATCCTGCCGCAGTTGGTTGTGATTCTTATCTCGGCACTCTTCGTCGTTGACGGGGCTTCTCGATCATCTTGGAAAAGCTGCAGCTTTTGGGGCGAACGGCCGATGAAGGTCATGTGCAACTTAAGGAGCTGCAAAATGTGTTTTATATAGCAGCTCATATGGTGAATGTGGTTGTGTTTCCCCTATTCGTTTGCTGGACCGTGCAAATAAATTCAATTTGATTATTTTTTTTGATTTTGATCTTTTGTCAGAGATATTCCCGTTTGAAACTGCACCGCAAAGTTACCTTTTAAGACAGCACGTGGTGTCACTTGCAACAGCTAACCTTAGAAGCCGTCATTTTAACACTAAACTGTTAAGGAAACATTTTAGTTATGTAACATAGTAGTTTGATCATTTCTTAACATTGTAACATTAGGTAAGGTTAAGTTGAGGCGGCGATGCGGGGCCAGTCACTGACACCCCCATCCACTTGAGCCGCTGGGGCTCCTTGTGATACCGCACAATCAAGAGGTCCTACAAAGGGACCTCCCCACTCCTATATACAAATGTGCCCAAGATTATGCTATCTTTCCTGCGGCAGCTCGCGGTCCCATCCAGATTTACGAATGAAGGCTACGAGTCTGCGTGGAGCGATCTCCACGAGGTCTGTTAGGTCCGTGAGCTCTGCTGCACCCAAGAATTTTAGTTGGATGCGCTTCAGCGCAAGGCATTAACACAGGAGGCGTGCGACTGTCTCTTCCTCTTCTACATCGCCACAGCTCCTGCAGTAATCATACTGTGGCACCGCTAGTCTAGCCGCATGTGCTCCTATTAACCAATGTTCCGTGATGGCCTTGGTTGCCAGACTACAGTCCTGCTTATTGATGGCGATAAGCATCATTGATCTCTTCCTAGAGCGGATAGGCCATATCATGCGTGAGTTCCTGCAGTTTTGGAGATTTTTCCATTTCCTCAGTGCTGCGCGGTCAAAGTGATCCCTGCATTTTAGCCCACACGTAGCTAAGGGGATGCCTACTGGTTCCTTATTAGCGTGGCTATCTTGGCCCTTACTATCTCTACAGGTAATAGGTCGAGTATGAAGTCTAGGGCGTCTGTCGGTGTGGTAAGTAGGCTGCCTGTAATGCAGACTTCCGCCATCCTTTGCGTTTTCCTAAGTCTCTCTCTACATGTGGAGCTTGTGAGAGCAGGCCACCAGATTACCACCCCATAGAAAAGGATGGGTCTTATGACAGCTATGTAAAGCCATCTGACTATCTTTGGGGACATTCCCCATTTGAGGCCAATGGCTCTTCGGCATTTATAGAGCGCGATTGTTGCCTTGTTACCTCTATCCATAGTGTTTGACTTCCTGTCCAGTTTCCTGTCTAGCGTTATCCCTATGTACTTGGCGCTACCGCTAAGGGAGTGTTTCTCCTGATAGTTTTAGAAGCCTTAAATTTGATATTTTGTACTTCCTAGTGAAGAGGAAAAACTCGGTTTTGGATGGGTTTACACCTAGTCCATTCTTAACTGCCCATGTTGAAAGAACCCTAAGTTTGTCCATCATGCGGTCGCATAGAGTCTGGGGGAATTTTCCAAAAAAGGCAATTGCGGCAATATTGCAATATTCGCATAAGCAATAACTTTGCAACCACCACCTTCTAGGGATCGTCGACCGCCACGTAGGGATCGATTAACCGCCACGTTCCACAGTAGGGGTGAGAGTACACCTTCTTGCGGAGTGCCTCTTCTGACGTATCTTTGAATAGATTCTCCTCCTAATGTCGCCTCAACAGTCCTGTTTACTAATATCTGCTTTATAAGGCGTACGGATTGATCGTCTATTCCTAGTCTCGTCAGCGCATTGATTATCGAGCAGAATGTTGTTGAACGCGCCTTCTATGTCTAGAAAAGCAATGAGTGCGTATTCTTTGTCAGTAAGTGTCTTGTCAACGAACGTAGTGATCTCGTGGAGTGCCGTCTCCGTGGATCGGCCCTTCCTATTCGCATGCTGTGATCCTGATATATCATCTGGGTTGATGGTAAGATTAATGTGTTGGCTGATTAGTATCTCCATTCTCTTAAGAAGAAAGGACGACAGGCTTATAGGTCTGAAGTCCTTAGGGGTGTAGTGAGATGGTTTTCCCGTTTTGGGTATGAACGCGACCTTCGTCCGCAACCACATTGCGGGTACGATGCCTATTCTGAAAGTTGCTGAGAAAGCTTTCCTGACCCATGACCTAAGATTGGATCCGGCTTTGATAAGTTGTGCCGGGACAATGCCATCTGGGCCTGGGGATTTGAAAGGCTTGAAGCTGTTTTGGGATCCCTATGGCTACGGCTACGTGGTCTTCGTTACTGAAACTGGGTAGCAAAAAGAGGATAAAGTTCTTTTTTGCGAGGACGAAGGCTTGCCTTTTACCTGTTGTATCGGCTTTGCAGAGCCTATACTTCGACGCCCCAACCCAATAATCCTGTCTCCAAGGATCCAGGGTTCCTGGATGAGGGCCACATCAGCCCAACTCTTGGCGAGGTGGAGTAGAAGGGCAGCTGACGCCGCTTTACTGTGGTGGAGGTTTATCTGCAATATTGTCAGGGACATTCTTACGATTCTCCAACACAGTAACTTCTGCCTCTGTCAACAGAGAGTCCTCCTCCATTCCAACGCCTCTAAGTTCCCTTGCCAAATCGCTCTCCTCTGAGGTGTTCCCTTCCAGGTAGGGTCCAATTGCACATCCAAAGTATTTTCAGGATGGTTTTAGGGTCGGCTGGCTTTTCTGTGAGCCATAATCGTGCCCTCGGTTTATTTTAGATCTCCTCCCAGTCAACCGCCACCATCTTTGCTTCGGGGTAGATCTCCCCAAGCGATGCTGCCATTCGCTTGTAAGTCTCTACCGATCGCGCGTCTTGGCAGGCAAGTACCGTGACGCTACCATGGTGGGGGTCCTCCTCTCTGTAGCAACTCCTCCACGAAGCCCCCAGCCAACTTGTTAACCACTCGTCGCCGAAAGTCCTTGGGGATGAACCCATCTTTGAATCCCTTGTCCAGGACTCCAATAAGGGTTCTTCCCATCGTGACTTCGGCGAACGAGCGGTTGGACGGCTGCGGCTGGGCCTTCCACTTTTTTGGCTTGGGGGACTCCTCCCTCCTTAGATCTCTGCTTTTTCGCGCTATGCGCGATCTCCTTGGCAGGATCTGACCCAGCAAGTTTCTTCGGCTCTAGCCTCACACCTGCCGTTTCCGGTGTGAAGTCGGGCAGGACCTCCCTTGCCCACTTAAAATTCTCGGCTGCTCTCCTCCTATCTTTATAAGAGCCCTTCCGCTGCGCCGAGTGAGACGCACTCGGACCAGGGTTCGCCTTAGGGGCCCCACCGGTTGGTTTAGAGCAGTGGTGGGCAAACTCTCATTTTACATAGCACGCGAGTATAGGGTAGGAAATTCTGCCGCAGCGCTGCCGGCACACTGACAGTGTAAGCACTCTCAAATTTTTTTTAGAAGCTCTCTCATTTGCTCTCATTTTGATTCATTTGACAGCCTAAACTAAAAATTAAAAATTTTTCCACTTCGAAAAATTTTCTCAGAAATTGGGTTGGAAAAAGTTTTCTTCATGGAGAATATAAATAGGGAAGCGTAGTTTTTCATTTGTTTAAGAAATGTTGCTAGCAAAGCTTTTATTAAAATAAAATACTTAATTTTAGTGCCCATTCCAACTTTTGAATTAACGAAAAATGAAATAAAAACATACGTTTTTTTCGTTCAGTGAATTCTCTGCTCTCATTGTTTTTCTCTGCTACGCACACACTCAAATTTTAAACATGTGTTAGTTTTGCCCACAACTGGTTTAGAGGTTGACCCTGGGGTCTTCCTCACCACGCCGTTCGGTGGCCCCATGGCTAGCCCCGCTTTGGAAGAAGATGCCTTGGCAACCTCCACCGCACCGGCGCGTCCCGCCTCCAGATGTGGCCCTCTGGAACTGTGGGATTAGCTTGCGTAAAAACAGATAGCCGGACGGCTACTCATGGTATATATATATTAAATATATATAATATATATATAGGTATATATAATTAAATTTACATAATGATACAACAAAGGAGCCTTAATTTTATTGGAAATATTATCAGGTATTTGCAGAACATTGTGTTGCTTCGTTTAATAAGTGCTTTAAGGGAACAGCAGCATTTCCATGAACATCTGTTGTGACGATCGTGTAGCAAGAACCACATAACCTTACTGGATTAAAAAGCTTTTCGAATGGTAAGGGCGCCCAATATTCCGAACAGTCAGCACAAAAAATTTCTCCACAGGATCTGTAAGAGTCAAAAAGGTCGCAAAATAATTATGGTTTGTTTCTGAAATAAATATTTAAGAGAACAAGAAAACTTAAAAAGCAGTAAAACGCTAATTTCAAAAAATATTAAAGTAATTATAAAAATAATCCAATGGTTAAAATAGATTATAATTGCGATTGTTTGATCTTGTGTGAGCGTCGGAAACATATTTTTCATTGTATTCAATCCATCGAATTTTTCATTGTATTAGTATTCTGTAATATTGTATATATTTAGTTATAGCTGAAGCAGTTTTATCTGTCCGGTTCGTTTTCGCGGTCGGGTTCAATAGCCCCTCTTGAGCTTTGAGTCTCGCCCGGGCGTTCTTGGTATATGCGACATAAGCTCCCTGTCCCTATTTAATTCTTTTGGCCATGGTGTGCGACCCTTCTATTCTAACGCATTTTACCGCTAAGTTTCGGGAGCTTGAGGCACATCGCGCCCTTCGGACTACCGCCATGTCCCCACTCCCGCTCCGCGAATATAACATAATAAAGACGTAAATTAATAGACAGCAGTGATTATTTTAATGGAAAAGGGAAACTTGCCGACTAACAAAAAACGCTCAGGAACTCAGCATTGGTGACCCCGACATGGTGACAGGAAATGATCCTCCTGGCATAGTATCGGCTTTCACAAATTATTGGAAAGTTTTTCCAGTAACGTAACCAACTGTGAGTTCGCCTGCATTTAGGTTATATTCGGGTGCCGGTATAACTAATCCTGCCGCAGTTGGTTGTGATTCTTATCTCGGCACTCTTCGTCGTTGACGGGGCTTCTCGATCATCTTGGAAAAGCTGCAGCTTTTGGGGCGAACGGCCGATGAAGGTCATGTGCAACTTAAGGAGCTGCAAAATGTGTTTTATATAGCAGCTCATATGGTGAATGTGGTTGTGTTTCCCCTATTCGTTTGCTGGACCGTGCAAATAAATTCAATTTGATTATTTTTTTTGATTTTGATCTTTTGTCAGAGATATTCCCGTTTGAAACTGCACCGCAAAGTTACCTTTTAAGACAGCACGTGGTGTCACTTGCAACAGCTAACCTTAGAAGCTGTCATTTTAACACTAAACTGTTAAGGAAACATTTTAGTTATGTAACATAGTAGTTTGATCATTTCTTAACATTGTAACATTAGGTAAGGTTAAGTTGAGGCGGCGATGCGGGGCCAGTCACTGACACCCCCATCCACTTGAGCCGCTGGGGCTCCTTGTGATACCGCACAATCAAGAGGTCCTACAAAGGGACCTCCCCACTCCTATATACAAATGTGCCCAAGATTATGCTATCTTTCCTGCGGCAGCTCGCGGTCCCATCCAGATTTACGAATGAAGGCTACGAGTCTGCGTGGAGCGATCTCCACGAGGTCTGTTAGGTCCGTGAGCTCTGCTGCACCCAAGAATTTTAGTTGGATGCGCTTCAGCGCAAGGCATTAACACAGGAGGCGTGCGACTGTCTCTTCCTCTTCTACATCGCCACAGCTCCTGCAGTAATCATACTGTGGCACCGCTAGTCTAGCCGCATGTGCTCCTATTAACCAATGTTCCGTGATGGCCTTGGTTGCCAGACTACAGTCCTGCTTATTGATGGCGATAAGCATCATTGATCTCTTCCTAGAGCGGATAGGCCATATCATGCGTGAGTTCCTGCAGTTTTGGAGATTTTTCCATTTCCTCAGTGCTGCGCGGTCAAAGTGATCCCTGCATTTTAGCCCACACGTAGCTAAGGGGATGCCTACTGGTTCCTTATTAGCGTGGCTATCTTGGCCCTTACTATCTCTACAGGTAATAGGTCGAGTATGAAGTCTAGGGCGTCTGTCGGTGTGGTAAGTAGGCTGCCTGTAATGCAGACTTCCGCCATCCTTTGCGTTTTCCTAAGTCTCTCTCTACATGTGGAGCTTGTGAGAGCAGGCCACCAGATTACCACCCCATAGAAAAGGATGGGTCTTATGACAGCTATGTAAAGCCATCTGACTATCTTTGGGGACATTCCCCATTTGAGGCCAATGGCTCTTCGGCATTTATAGAGCGCGATTGTTGCCTTGTTACCTCTATCCATAGTGTTTGACTTCCTGTCCAGTTTCCTGTCTAGCGTTATCCCTATGTACTTGGCGCTACCGCTAAGGGAGTGTTTCTCCTGATAGTTTTAGAAGCCTTAAATTTGATATTTTGTACTTCCTAGTGAAGAGGAAAAACTCGGTTTTGGATGGGTTTACACCTAGTCCATTCTTAACTGCCCATGTTGAAAGAACCCTAAGTTTGTCCATCATGCGGTCGCATAGAGTCTGGGGGAATTTTCCAAAAAAGGCAATTGCGGCAATATTGCAATATTCGCATAAGCAATAACTTTGCAACCACCACCTTCTAGGGATCGTCGACCGCCACGTAGGGATCGATTAACCGCCACGTTCCACAGTAGGGGTGAGAGTACACCTTCTTGCGGAGTGCCTCTTCTGACGTATCTTTGAATAGATTCTCCTCCTAATGTCGCCTCAACAGTCCTGTTTACTAATATCTGCTTTATAAGGCGTACGGATTGATCGTCTATTCCTAGTCTCGTCAGCGCATTGATTATCGAGCAGAATGTTGTTGAACGCGCCTTCTATGTCTAGAAAAGCAATGAGTGCGTATTCTTTGTCAGTAAGTGTCTTGTCAACGAACGTAGTGATCTCGTGGAGTGCCGTCTCCGTGGATCGGCCCTTCCTATTCGCATGCTGTGATCCTGATATATCATCTGGGTTGATGGTAAGATTAATGTGTTGGCTGATTAGTATCTCCATTCTCTTAAGAAGGAAGGACGACAGGCTTATAGGTCTGAAGTCCTTAGGGGTGTAGTGAGATGGTTTTCCCGTTTTGGGTATGAACGCGACCTTCGTCCGCAACCACATTGCGGGTACGATGCCTATTCTGAAAGTTGCTGAGAAAGCTTTCCTGACCCATGACCTAAGATTGGATCCGGCTTTGATAAGTTGTGCCGGGACAATGCCATCTGGGCCTGGGGATTTGAAAGGCTTGAAGCTGTTTTGGGATCCCTATGGCTACGGCTACGTGGTCTTCATTACTGAAACTGGGTAGCAAAAAGAGGTTAAAGTTCTTTTTTGCGAGGACGAAGGCTTGCCTTTTACCTGTTGTATCGGCTTTGCAGAGCCTATACTTCGACGCCCCAACCCAATAATCCTGTCTCCAAGGATCCAGGGTTCCTGGATGAGGGCCACATCAGCCCAACTCTTGGCGAGGTGGAGTAGAAGGGCAGCTGACGCCGCTTTACTGTGGTGGAGGTTTATCTGCAATATTGTCAGGGACATTCTTACGATTCTCCAACACAGTAACTTCTGCCTCTGTCAACAGAGAGTCCTCCTCCATTCCAACGCCTCTAAGTTCCCTTGCCAAATCGCTCTCCTCTGAGGTGTTCCCTTCCAGGTAGGGTCCAATTGCACATCCAAAGTATTTTCAGGATGGTTTTAGGGTCGGCTGGCTTTTCTGTGAGCCATAATCGTGCCCTCGGTTTATTTTAGATCTCCTCCCAGTCAACCGCCACCATCTTTGCTTCGGGGTAGATCTCCCCAAGCGATGCTGCCATTCGCTTGTAAGTCTCTACCGATCGCGCGTCTTGGCAGGCAAGTACCGTGACGCTACCATGGTGGGGGTCCTCCTCTCTGTAGCAACTCCTCCACGAAGCCCCCAGCCAACTTGTTAACCACTCGTCGCCGAAAGTCCTTGGGGATGAACCCATCTTTGAATCCCTTGTCCAGGACTCCAATAAGGGTTCTTCCCATCGTGACTTCGGCGAACGAGCGGTTGGACGGCTGCGGCTGGGCCTTCCACTTTTTTGGCTTGGGGGACTCCTCCCTCCTTAGATCTCTGCTTTTTCGCGCTATGCGCGATCTCCTTGGCAGGATCTGACCCAGCAAGTTTCTTCGGCTCTAGCCTCACACCTGCCGTTTCCGGTGTGAAGTCGGGCAGGACCTCCCTTGCCCACTTAAAATTCTCGGCTGCTCTCCTCCTATCTTTATAAGAGCCCTTCCGCTGCGCCGAGTGAGACGCACTCGGACCAGGGTTCGCCTTAGGGGCCCCACCGGTTGGTTTAGAGCAGTGGTGGGCAAACTCTCATTTTACATAGCACGCGAGTATAGGGTAGGAAATTCTGCCGCAGCGCTGCCGGCACACTGACAGTGTAAGCACTCTCAAATTTTTTTTAGAAGCTCTCTCATTTGCTCTCATTTTGATTCATTTGACAGCCTAAACTAAAAATTAAAAATTTTTCCACTTCGAAAAATTTTCTCAGAAATTGGGTTGGAAAAAGTTTTCTTTATGGAGAATATAAATAGGGAAGCGTAGTTTTTCATTTGTTTAAGAAATGTTGCTAGCAAAGCTTTTATTAAAATAAAATACTTAATTTTAGTGCCCATTCCAACTTTTGAATTAACGAAAAATGAAATAAAAACATACGTTTTTTTCGTTCAGTGAATTCTCTGCTCTCATTGTTTTTCTCTGCTACGCACACACTCAAATTTTAAACATGTGTTAGTTTTGCCCACAACTGGTTTAGAGGTTGACCCTGGGGTCTTCCTCACCACGCCGTTCGGTGGCCCCATGGCTAGCCCCGCTTTGGAAGAAGATGCCTTGGCAACCTCCACCGCACCGGCGCGTCCCGCCTCCAGATGTGGCCCTCTGGAACTGTGGGATTAGCTTGCGTAAAAACAGATAGCCGGACGGCTACTCATGGTATATATATATTAAATATATATAATATATATATAGGTATATATAATTAAATTTACATAATGATACAACAAAGGAGCCTTAATTTTATTGGAAATATTATCAGGTATTTGCAGAACATTGTGTTGCTTCGTTTAATGAGTGCTTTAAGGGAACAGCAGCATTTCCATGAACATCTGTTGTGACGATCGTGTAGCAAGAACCACATAACCTTACTGGATTAAAAAGCTTTTCGAATGGTAAGGGCGCCCAATATTCCGAACAGTCAGCACAAAAAATTTCTCCACAGGATCTGTAAGAGTCAAAAAGGTCGCAAAATAATTATGGTTTGTTTCTGAAATAAATATTTAAGAGAACAAGAAAACTTAAAAAGCAGTAAAACGCTAATTTCAAAAAATATTAAAGTAATTATAAAAATAATCCAATGGTTAAAATAGATTATAATTGCGATTGTTTGATCTTGTGTGAGCGTCGGAAACATATTTTTCATTGTATTCAATCCATCGAATTTTTCATTGTATTAGTATTCTGTAATATTGTATATATTTAGTTATAGCTGAAGCAGTTTTATCTGTCCGGTTCGTTTTCGCGGTCGGGTTCAATAGCCCCTCTTGAGCTTTGAGTCTCGCCCGGGCGTTCTTGGTATATGCGACATAAGCTCCCTGTCCCTATTTAATTCTTTTGGCCATGGTGTGCGACCCTTCTATTCTAACGCATTTTACCGCTAAGTTTCGGGAGCTTGAGGCACATCGCGCCCTTCGGACTACCGCCATGTCCCCACTCCCGCTCCGCGAATATAACATAATAAAGACGTAAATTAATAGACAGCAGTGATTATTTTAATGGAAAAGGGAAACTTGCCGACTAACAAAAAACGCTCAGGAACTCAGCATTGGTGACCCCGACATGGTGACAGGAAATGATCCTCCTGGCATAGTATCGGCTTTCACAAATTATTGGAAAGTTTTTCCAGTAACGTAACCAACTGTGAGTTCGCCTGCATTTAGGTTATATTCGGGTGCCGGTATAACTAATCCTGCCGCAGTTGGTTGTGATTCTTATCTCGGCACTCTTCGTCGTTGACGGGGCTTCTCGATCATCTTGGAAAAGCTGCAGCTTTTGGGGCGAACGGCCGATGAAGGTCATGTGCAACTTAAGGAGCTGCAAAATGTGTTTTATATAGCAGCTCATATGGTGAATGTGGTTGTGTTTCCCCTATTCGTTTGCTGGACCGTGCAAATAAATTCAATTTGATTATTTTTTTTGATTTTGATCTTTTGTCAGAGATATTCCCGTTTGAAACTGCACCGCAAAGTTACCTTTTAAGACAGCACGTGGTGTCACTTGCAACAGCTAACCTTAGAAGCTGTCATTTTAACACTAAACTGTTAAGGAAACATTTTAGTTATGTAACATAGTAGTTTGATCATTTCTTAACATTGTAACATTAGGTAAGGTTAAGTTGAGGCGGCGATGCGGGGCCAGTCACTGACACCCCCATCCACTTGAGCCGCTGGGGCTCCTTGTGATACCGCACAATCAAGAGGTCCTACAAAGGGACCTCCCCACTCCTATATACAAATGTGCCCAAGATTATGCTATCTTTCCTGCGGCAGCTCGCGGTCCCATCCAGATTTACGAATGAAGGCTACGAGACTGCGTGGAGCGATCTCCACGAGGTCTGTTAGGTCCGTGAGCTCTGCTGCACCCAAGAATTTTAGTTGGATGCGCTTCAGCGCAAGGCATTAACACAGGAGGCGTGCGACTGTCTCTTCCTCTTCTACATCGCCACAGCTCCTGCAGTAATCATACTGTGGCACCGCTAGTCTAGCCGCATGTGCTCCTATTAACCAATGTTCCGTGATGGCCTTGGTTGCCAGACTACAGTCCTGCTTATTGATGGCGATAAGCATCATTGATCTCTTCCTAGAGCGGATAGGCCATATCATGCGTGAGTTCCTGCAGTTTTGGAGATTTTTCCATTTCCTCAGTGCTGCGCGGTCAAAGTGATCCCTGCATTTTAGCCCACACGTAGCTAAGGGGATGCCTACTGGTTCCTTATTAGCGTGGCTATCTTGGCCCTTACTATCTCTACAGGTAATAGGTCGAGTATGAAGTCTAGGGCGTCTGTCGGTGTGGTAAGTAGGCTGCCTGTAATGCAGACTTCCGCCATCCTTTGCGTTTTCCGAAGTCTCTCTCTACATGTGGAGCTTGTGAGAGCAGGCCACCAGATTACCACCCCATAGAAAAGGATGGGTCTTATGACAGCTATGTAAAGCCATCTGACTATCTTTGGGGACATTCCCCATTTGAGGCCAATGGCTCTTCGGCATTTATAGAGCGCGATTGTTGCCTTGTTACCTCTATCCATAGTGTTTGACTTCCTGTCCAGTTTCCTGTCTAGCGTTATCCCTATGTACTTGGCGCTACCGCTAAGGGAGTGTTTCTCCTGATAGTTTTAGAAGCCTTAAATTTGATATTTTGTACTTCCTAGTGAAGAGGAAAAACTCGGTTTTGGATGGGTTTACACCTAGTCCATTCTTAACTGCCCATGTTGAAAGAACCCTAAGTTTGTCCATCATGCGGTCGCATAGAGTCTGGGGGAATTTTCCAAAAAAGGCAATTGCGGCAATATTGCAATATTCGCATAAGCAATAACTTTGCAACCACCACCTTCTAGGGATCGTCGACCGCCACGTAGGGATCGATTAACCGCCACGTTCCACAGTAGGGGTGAGAGTACACCTTCTTGCGGAGTGCCTCTTCTGACGTATCTTTGAATAGATTCTCCTCCTAATGTCGCCTCAACAGTCCTGTTTACTAATATCTGCTTTATAAGGCGTACGGATTGATCGTCTATTCCTAGTCTCGTCAGCGCATTGATTATCGAGCAGAATGTTGTTGAACGCGCCTTCTATGTCTAGAAAAGCAATGAGTGCGTATTCTTTGTCAGTAAGTGTCTTGTCAACGAACGTAGTGATCTCGTGGAGTGCCGTCTCCGTGGATCGGCCCTTCCTATTCGCATGCTGTGATCCTGATATATCATCTGGGTTGATGGTAAGATTAATGTGTTGGCTGATTAGTATCTCCATTCTCTTAAGAAGGAAGGACGACAGGCTTATAGGTCTGAAGTCCTTAGGGGTGTAGTGAGATGGTTTTCCCGTTTTGGGTATGAACGCGACCTTCGTCCGCAACCACATTGCGGGTACGATGCCTATTCTGAAAGTTGCTGAGAAAGCTTTCCTGACCCATGACCTAAGATTGGATCCGGCTTTGATAAGTTGTGCCGGGACAATGCCATCTGGGCCTGGGGATTTGAAAGGCTTGAAGCTGTTTTGGGATCCCTATGGCTACGGCTACGTGGTCTTCATTACTGAAACTGGGTAGCAAAAAGAGGTTAAAGTTCTTTTTTGCGAGGACGAAGGCTTGCCTTTTACCTGTTGTATCGGCTTTGCAGAGCCTATACTTCGACGCCCCAACCCAATAATCCTGTCTCCAAGGATCCAGGGTTCCTGGATGAGGGCCACATCAGCCCAACTCTTGGCGAGGTGGAGTAGAAGGGCAGCTGACGCCGCTTTACTGTGGTGGAGGTTTATCTGCAATATTGTCAGGGACATTCTTACGATTCTCCAACACAGTAACTTCTGCCTCTGTCAACAGAGAGTCCTCCTCCATTCCAACGCCTCTAAGTTCCCTTGCCAAATCGCTCTCCTCTGAGGTGTTCCCTTCCAGGTAGGGTCCAATTGCACATCCAAAGTATTTTCAGGATGGTTTTAGGGTCGGCTGGCTTTTCTGTGAGCCATAATCGTGCCCTCGGTTTATTTTAGATCTCCTCCCAGTCAACCGCCACCATCTTTGCTTCGGGGTAGATCTCCCCAAGCGATGCTGCCATTCGCTTGTAAGTCTCTACCGATCGCGCGTCTTGGCAGGCAAGTACCGTGACGCTACCATGGTGGGGGTCCTCCTCTCTGTAGCAACTCCTCCACGAAGCCCCCAGCCAACTTGTTAACCACTCGTCGCCGAAAGTCCTTGGGGATGAACCCATCTTTGAATCCCTTGTCCAGGACTCCAATAAGGGTTCTTCCCATCGTGACTTCGGCGAACGAGCGGTTGGACGGCTGCGGCTGGGCCTTCCACTTTTTTGGCTTGGGGGACTCCTCCCTCCTTAGATCTCTGCTTTTTCGCGCTATGCGCGATCTCCTTGGCAGGATCTGACCCAGCAAGTTTCTTCGGCTCTAGCCTCACACCTGCCGTTTCCGGTGTGAAGTCGGGCAGGACCTCCCTTGCCCACTTAAAATTCTCGGCTGCTCTCCTCCTATCTTTATAAGAGCCCTTCCGCTGCGCCGAGTGAGACGCACTCGGACCAGGGTTCGCCTTAGGGGCCCCACCGGTTGGTTTAGAGCAGTGGTGGGCAAACTCTCATTTTACATAGCACGCGAGTATAGGGTAGGAAATTCTGCCGCAGCGCTGCCGGCACACTGACAGTGTAAGCACTCTCAAATTTTTTTTAGAAGCTCTCTCATTTGCTCTCATTTTGATTCATTTGACAGCCTAAACTAAAAATTAAAAATTTTTCCACTTCGAAAAATTTTCTCAGAAATTGGGTTGGAAAAAGTTTTCTTCATGGAGAATATAAATAGGGAAGCGTAGTTTTTCATTTGTTTAAGAAATGTTGCTAGCAAAGCTTTTATTAAAATAAAATACTTAATTTTAGTGCCCATTCCAACTTTTGAATTAACGAAAAATGAAATAAAAACATACGTTTTTTCGTTCAGTGAATTCTCTGCTCTCATTGTTTTTCTCTGCTCCGCACACACTCAAATTTTAAACATGTGTTAGTTTTGCCCACAACTGGTTTAGAGGTTGACCCTGGGGTCTTCCTCACCACGCCGTTCGGTGGCCCCATGGCTAGCCCCGCTTTGGAAGAAGATGCCTTGGCAACCTCCACCGCACCGGCGCGTCCCGCCTCCAGATGTGGCCCTCTGGAACTGTGGGATTAGCTTGCGTAAAAACAGATAGCCGGACGGCTACTCATGGTATATATATATTAAATATATATAATATATATATAGGTATATATAATTAAATTTACATAATGATACAACAAAGGAGCCTTAATTTTATTGGAAATATTATCAGGTATTTGCAGAACATTGTGTTGCTTCGTTTAATGAGTGCTTTAAGGGAACAGCAGCATTTCCATGAACATCTGTTGTGACGATCGTGTAGCAAGAACCACATAACCTTACTGGATTAAAAAGCTTTTCGAATGGTAAGGGCGCCCAATATTCCGAACAGTCAGCACAAAAAATTTCTCCACAGGATCTGTAAGAGTCAAAAAGGTCGCAAAATAATTATGGTTTGTTTCTGAAATAAATATTTAAGAGAACAAGAAAACTTAAAAAGCAGTAAAACGCTAATTTCAAAAAATATTAAAGTAATTATAAAAATAATCCAATGGTTAAAATAGATTATAATTGCGATTGTTTGATCTTGTGTGAGCGTCGGAAACATATTTTTCATTGTATTCAATCCATCGAATTTTTCATTGTATTAGTATTCTGTAATATTGTATATATTTAGTTATAGCTGAAGCAGTTTTATCTGTCCGGTTCGTTTTCGCGGTCGGGTTCAATAGCCCCTCTTGAGCTTTGAGTCTCGCCCGGGCGTTCTTGGTATATGCGACATAAGCTCCCTGTCCCTATTTAATTCTTTTGGCCATGGTGTGCGACCCTTCTATTCTAACGCATTTTACCGCTAAGTTTCGGGAGCTTGAGGCACATCGCGCCCTTCGGACTACCGCCATGTCCCCACTCCCGCTCCGCGAATATAACATAATAAAGACGTAAATTAATAGACAGCAGTGATTATTTTAATGGAAAAGGGAAACTTTCCGACTAACAAAAAACGCTCAGGAACTCAGCATTGGTGACCCCGACATGGTGACAGGAAATGATCCTCCTGGCATAGTATCGGCTTTCACAAATTATTGGAAAGTTTTTCCAGTAACGTAACCAACTGTGAGTTCGCCTGCATTTAGGTTATATTCGGGTGCCGGTATAACTAATCCTGCCGCAGTTGGTTGTGATTCTTATCTCGGCACTCTTCGTCGTTGACGGGGCTTCTCGATCATCTTGGAAAAGCTGCAGCTTTTGGGGCGAACGGCCGATGAAGGTCATGTGCAACTTAAGGAGCTGCAAAATGTGTTTTATATAGCAGCTCATATGGTGAGTGTGGTTGTGTTTCCCCTATTCGTTTGCTGGACCGTGCAAATAAATTCAATTTGATTATTTTTTTTGATTTTGATCTTTTGTCAGAGATATGCCAATTTGAAACTGCACCGCAAAATTAGCTTTTAAGACAGCACGTGGTGTCGCTTAAAACAGCTGACCTTTACAGCTGTCATTTTAAGGGGGGAAATACAATTAAAAATTTGTTTTTTTCGAAAAATTTTTTTTTGTCTTAATGTACTCTAAATATATCTGAGAATAAGCCTTTAAAAGCATAAAGCTGTCCGGTACTTATTTTCAAAGTAATACGCAATTTAGTGAGTGCGTGTCAGTGGTAAACTTTAGTGAGTGGTAAACTTTAAACGCTTCTACTGAAAAGTCGTGTTTTCAAAGTCGCCGTGCAATGTACAGGTCAGAGATTTCATTTAAATCGAATGCGGTTTTTTGCTTTATGTTTGAAATGAAATTCTCCACAACATGAATTAAAGGATTTTTCATATTTATTTGTTATAACATGTTTTTTTGACGAACAAAGTCGAAAAAAGTGTGTTTTTTTTAAACATTTTTTTCAATTTCAAATTTTTTCATGGAAAAACCATTTTTTTACATATGAAATAATTCATGTTGTGCGCTGTACCTCTAAGTTTAATGCCCAGTTGCTGTTTTTTGTTTT
Source organism: Drosophila malerkotliana malerkotliana (assembly GCA_018153235.1). Lineage (NCBI taxonomy): Eukaryota > Metazoa > Arthropoda > Insecta > Diptera > Drosophilidae > Drosophila > Drosophila malerkotliana. The sequence goes on from JAECXV010000159.1 coordinate 1,247,211, forward strand.
AGACGTGATCCTGGGCCTGGAGACTGCACGGCGCAAAGTTTATTCCCCAAAACACGACTCCACATTATTGATCATAAATGGGCTTAATTACAATATTTTTCGAAAAACTTGACTGATTTTTATTGCCCAATAATTTTCTAATGACATGCAAAAAGAATCGCTAAGATTCATTCAATTCCCTACTTGCATTTCACTCCCAAAGATAGGCCTCATTTTAGGCCTTTTAATTGTATTCCCCCCCTTAACACTAAACTGTTAAGTAAACATTTTAGTTATGTAACATAGCAGTTTTATCATTTCTTAACTTTGAAAAAACGGAAACTTACATACTCGCGAAAAATGAGTATTGACCACGGAAACAGGTAAAATTCCACATAGTGGGTTGGTCTCTCAAATTCCATGTCTTGTCCTAAGCTCGACAGGAGTAGTTTCGTCGCGGATTCTTTAAGCCGCGCCATCTTCGGCCACGTCGTATCGATCGTTGACTACTGCTTACCGAAAGTAAGCTAGCCCTGGAGGCACGGTACCGCGCGCTATATTGCCGGATCGCGGCAATATAGCATACCATACGCTTTAGGCAGTCTACGTGACCAGAAAATTTAAATTTTCTGTCGAATAAGACACCTAAATCTAAAACCTCCTCTTTACCTGTCAATTTAAAATCCAGATAGATATCAAGATTCGGCTTACTGTAGCAGGTAAACAGACACTACGATAAGTTTTATGGGAGAAAATTACGGGAGCATCATGAGAAAACTCTGGATGTATCCTTCTGTAACAAGCAACTGTGACTGATATAACAAATGCACTTATAAATTTGAAGGTCATCCGCATACATCAAGAAGTAGGCATGGCAAAAGAATGAAGAGATTTCATTAGTAAAGATAATAAATACGAGAGGTTCCAGAGAGCTGCATTGTGGAAGACCAGAGGAGGCTACAAAGGGACTTGAGATAGCGTCACAATAGGAACGTGGCATGTTCGGTCTGTCAGATAAGACTCGAACCAACTTAAGAAGGAGGAATGACTACTGGCATAGTCAAAGGATTTGGAAATGTCAGTGTAAATGGCATCAACCTGAAAGCGGTTCTCAATGTCTTCAATGCAGACCACTAAATTTGTTGTAGGCAAAAAACCTTGCAGGGGGATATAAAATTACGAGTCAGAAACTAAATTCTGTGAAACATAAGGGTTACAAAAATGTTTCAAAATTTTGATACCCTCGCTTTTTCTTTGACTCGAAAAACGGGGTTTAAAATTGGCACATACTATAACTCGAACAACTTTTTAATATTTTTCATGGAATTTTGATAGTTTTTTGATAAAATTTTGAGTTTTCGTTTCTCTAGCTTGCACTGATTTAGATTTAACGATTTTTTCCCCTCCTTAAGTTTAAATCAGTGGTCTGCACGGCCCTATCCCGAGGGCATAGGAAATTTCTCTTCTCGAGCTCTGCCACACACACACAGTATAAATGTGTGAAACGTCATGCTCACAGCCTACTTTCTGCTATTCGTTACTAATACTAATGCGTTAAAATCAAATCAATGTATTGGGATGCCGACCACTGGTTTAAATTTACACCTAAGACCGTCACTTTTATGTTTTTATGAAACAAAATTTTTGTGTATTTTAAATTTAAATATATGCATAACAATATACCCAAATTTAATACGTTTACCGTATTTTCTGGTATAAGAAATGGTAAACAAGAAAAGAACGGTAGGTTGATATGACCGGATATATATCGCAAGTATCGGATATAGTTGGCCAATCTATATGACAATTTCATTATAAAGCCAATTTCTTAAAATAAAAAAATGAAAAATGTCCCAAACTTCTACCTTCAAAAATACCAAAGTTACAGTTACATAGCACCGTGTGTCAGCGAAGTTTGTTCCGAAATTGCTTAATTTTGACCAAAAGAACCGTCGCATGAGCATCGCACCTTATGGGAAGTGCTTTGATGATTGGAAAACCGTTGGAATAAGTGTATTGTGTCTGAGGGGAAAACTTAGAAAGGGACAACATAAATATTGATAAATAAATTAATAGTTTTTCTTGAATATACAAAGTCACCTTACTTTTTGAACACACCTCGTATTCTTAAATATGCGTTATTTTTGCAAATAGGGGTCGACATATACCTTATAGGGTCGGAGATGTCTCCTTTCCTGCACTTTTGAGTAAATTTATAATACCCTCTGCAAGGGTATAACAAGAAAGGAACTTTGGTTGATATACCCTTTTACTTAAATGAAACTGTATATGTTATTTTACACTTCGTAAAACATCAACTAAGTCAAACTATCACCTTTTTTAATCTTTCGAAATAATCAGATTTAATTATTTTTGGACTTTGGTGAACGTTGATAGATAGCATGCAGAGCGATTCAGGGTCCCGAGACCAAACGATAAAGCGCTAGGGTCCAACGTTCTGGCACAGACACTGGTGATGTTTTCCATATGCGCATGATAGGTACTATATGCGCTGTTTGGAGGAATATACGACGCAATGATAACGAACGGCCATAGATGCCCTGGATTAAAACGGAAAGCTGATCTAGTAAAGGGTTGGCCACCGAAATAGTGATGTAGCCTGAAGAAATCAACGGATAGCGATAATCAAACCACCCCCTCGCACACACTAGGTACTGGATGCATCTCGATCTTTTCGAAATACTTGGTACAAGTTGGACTCAAAGAACTCAGAGGAGCTAACGTTATTATTGAGCAACGTTTCTACAAGGATGATAACATAAAAATCGCAGGCTGAAAATTTCAGGAATACCATTCGGGACTTGATGCTCATTTCCAATATATTTTGGAATAGAACTTTTAAGCTTGTATTTGAGTCAGAGGAATAATTATAGCTAGGGTCCAAACTGAGAATAGGACAGCTAGGGGGTAATGATGAAAGTGCACTCCTGGTACTGGTGCATGTGGAGGCATATCCAATACGCATCGCATGCAAGATAGCCGACGAGGATACATAGATCTTTCCATTAGACTAAGCAGTAGACCTGCGAATGTCCAGTTGCAAAGCAAATCCAGTGCCAGGTCGAAACCGCTTACTAGTTTTTAGGGACTCGCGTTTGTGGTAAAGGGACAATAGCCGGGATGCCAATAACCTTAGCAGGCTTTCTATCCACAAACCGGCTGACTTTTACCGACATAGGCATAAAGTCATCATTGACGACTGTAGGGACATGTTGCTCGGGACCCCCAATTTATCGTTAACGAACTTGAGGGCGTTGATGTTTGCATCTTTTTTGACCAGCCTAGCACAGGCTCCATGTTCAGCGTATCTGCGACAAATTTGTACAGTGCATCAGGTTGGGTACCAGTCGCGAATTTACCAATATGAAGGTATTTTAAGGTGGAAAGAATTTAAACCTGAGCGCAGCTGAGTTCTTGTCCCAAAACGCACCTATTAGAGTTGATCCGGTTCTCCCTCCTAGTGCTGGTAGGAATAGAAGGGGCAGCTACAATATGCGCCCCAGCCGAAGAGACCTCGGTCCCCATGTGTTAAAGTCACACACAGGCGGTGTGATAGGCACGGTGGCAGATCGATGCGCACCGAACGGCCTCACACCCACATAAGAGTTGCAGTAACTTCTGCACTACACTCGGTGCAAACGAGAGGCGACATGGGCGAAATAGTAAACGTCCGAACGCAAAGAAAGCTAGATGCAGGCTTTACAAATACAAGACTTTTGAATATTTGTCAATTTGATTTTTCTCTTCTATTTTTTGTGTTGATCATCTGATTTTTCCTCTTGTTTTTTTTTTCTTTTACATTTTTTTCAACTAGCTGAAGCTGCGGTCCCCTTCGTTGGACGCGATTGCACCGTTTGTGTTAGCTATATCACCCACCCAGGTTCCCATCTACAGTCTTAACGAAATTCTGCCCCAAATGCAGAAACATTAAAATCCCTGTTATGCTCAATAATAAATAGAATGTTTTTTATACCCTTGCAGAGGGTATTATAATTTTGTCCAAAAGTGTGCAACGCAGTGAAGGAGACATCTCCGACCCAACAAAGTATATATATTCATGATCAGGATCATCTCCTGAGTTGATATGAGCATGTCCGTCTGTCCGTCGGTCCGTCTGTCCGTCTGTCTGTCCGTCTGTCTGTCTGTCCGTTTCTACGCGAACTAGTCTCTCAGTTTTAAAGCTATCGTCTTGAAACTTTGCACACACCCTTCTTTCCTTTGCACGCAGTATATAAATCGGAACGGCCGGGATCGGCCGACTATATCCTATAGCTGCCATATAACTGATTGATCGGAAATGGTATAACTTTGGTGTTTTTAGAGTTAGAGAGTTCAAATTTGACAGGAAAGCTATTCTTAGCAAAACATTACGACATGCCAAATTTCATAAGGATCGGCCGACTATATCTTATAGCTGCCATATAACTGAACGATCGAAAATGACCCAACTTTCGTGTTTTTGAAGATAGAAAGCTGAAACTTAATACAGATTCTATTTTTGGCCAGTTGATCCATCCTACCGAATTTCATTAGGATCGGCCGACTATATCCTTTAGCTGCCATATAACTAAACGATCGGAAATGGTATTTGGAAGAAATATCAACTTTTGTATTTTTGAAGATAGAAGCTTGGGACATTTTTTTAGATTTTTTATTTTAGTTAATTGGTTTTATTATGATGTAATCATAAGGGTCGGCCAACTATATCCGATGTTTGCGATATATATCCGGTTTTAACTGCAAGGGTATATCAACTTCGGCTCCGCCCGAAGTTAGCTTTCCTTTCTTGTTTTTTTTTTAATATTAAGTTGCTTCCCGGCTCAAAAGAGACGGGTTAACGCCAACGCCTATGTGTGAAATTAAAAATTTTAGGATGCTTGTTATGATAATGGGAACAAATTATTTATATCAATATGACTTGAGGCTTGATGATAGAGGTGGAGAAACATCGATGTCATCGATGTTTTCGAAACATTGGTAACATCGATCTTTTACCAGGCAACATCGATGTTTTTCCATATCTAAAGCACTTCGAGGAAAATTGACGAATAACTTGTAAGTTGTAATAAAATGATATTATTCCATTATTTATAAATGACTAACAGAGTATTTTAAATTTAGTGATACTTGTTGGTGGTGTTGGCGTGAGTGCGGAGGCGATTAGACATGGACAGATTTTTGAAAAGTAAGTAATAGAAAGCCAAGTTTTTATCACAATTCCACATGCATACATACATACTTGCATTCATTTTTACCTTGCATGTGGGCCAGTGGTGGGCAAACGCTCATTTTACATAGCACGCGAGTATAGGTTAGGAAATTCTGCCGCAGCGCTGCCGGCACACTAACAGTGTAAGCACTCTCAAATTTTTTTAGAAGCTCTCTCATTTGCTCTCATTTTGATTCATTTGACAGCCTAAACTAAAAATTAAAAATTTTTCCACTTCGAAAAATTTTCTCAGACATTGGGTTGGAAAAAGTTTTCTTCATGGTGAATATAGATGGGAAGCGTAGTTTTTCATTTTTTTAGGAAATGTTGCTAGCAAAGCTTTTTTTAAAATAAAATACTTAATTTTAGTGCCCATTCCAACTTTTGAATGAACGAAAAATGAAATAAAAAAATGTTTTTTTTTTCGCTCAGTGCTCTGCTCTCATTGTTTTTCTCTGCTACGCACACACTCAAATTTTAAACATGTGTTAGTTTTGCCCACCACTGCATTAAACTGTGGTTGTACTTTTACATTAATATGGCATATTTTTATAGGAACAACAAACGAGCAGCCACAATCGGATGAGGAGCCAAAGTGGAGGAAGCGTAATGTATCTATAGCTTGGGATCATTTAAAAAAAACAGTCGAGAAAACTCGTGGAATTTGCAACTACTGAGGTAAGGCTGTAAAGACAGCGGGCAACACCACAAATCTTATGGACCATTTGAAGCACGTTCATGGTGATCGCCTAAAAGTCGGAACTGGCCAAAAATCAACAGCAATGGAAACTTTTCTTGCAAAATCTCATGCATTTTACAATAGTGATTCCGCTCGAAAACGTATCCTGGATAATAAGGTTATGAACATGATAGCAGTCGATGTTCAACCTTTTTCATGCGTTGAGGACGAAGGTTTTAAAGAGCTCATGAATGAAATGGACCCGCGCTATAAGTTACCTAGTAGATCACACCTGCGCGATTTAGTTCTGCCAAGCCAATATGATTTTCTAAGAAACAAGCTCTATTCCATTCTGATAGACATTGATTTTCTGGTCATTACGACGGACCTTTGGACTTCTAGGGCAAATGAAGGCTACATTACGATTAAATGCCACTTTGTCTCAAAATAGCTTCAAGCGTGAATCTGCAGTTCTAGTAACAAGACAACTCCTCGATGCAAGTAATCACAAGGCAAGCAATATTTTCGAAACATTAAATGATGTGCTGTGCATTAAAGGCTGTGCTTGATGATTGGGGAGTTGGAAATAAGGTTGTTTTTGTTGTAACCAACAATGAGTCGACCATGTTAAAAGAATGTCGTTTGGAATATAAACACTTACCCTGTGTGACTCACTCAATCAACCTTCTTGTTCAAGATCTCTAAAAAATTGCCAGATATCGATCCAATCCTTTCAAAATGTAAGTATATCGTTTCCTTTTTTAAAAGAAGTCAGATTGATTACGCGAAACTCAAAGAAGCACAGGAAGATAGTCCCTATACTCTGCTGCAAGAAATGCCAACTCGCTGGAACAGCGCATTTGAAATGGTCAAGCGAATCCTTAAGACCAACGAGTGCATTACATTGGCTTTGGTATCTTCGCATAACGCTCCACTGCCCTTCTCTGAAGCAGAAGCAGACATATCGGGATTGCTATCCCCCTTTGGAGACGCTACGATTTCTGTTTCATCAAATCAAAAAGTATCAGTTTCTTTAATTATACCAGTTATATGCGAACTGCATCATAAAATTAACAATATTGAATTGAAAACAGAAGAAGGCAAAACCAAAACCACCCCTTGCTTACTGGCAGGTAAGAAACTATGCAATGCTATATATTTTCCTATTTTTTGTATAAAATATTTTATTTTAGATGACTACAGATGGTGACTCCTTTAAGACATTGACTAAAAAATATTTCTGTGTACCAGCATCTTCTTGTGAGTCTGAAAGAGTATTCAGTAAGGCTAGGCAACTCATAAGCGACCGACGGACCCGGCTATCATCGACCGTTGTCGACCAACTTTTATTTTTTAACAAAAGCAAACATATAATTAATATGTAAATATGTATATATGTATATAATAGTGGATTAAGAATACTATAGAAGAAAAAGTAGTATAAGGAAAGTGGAATTTATATAACAATTTGTTTTTATATTTTTTAGTTTTGTTTTTATTTTCAAGGTAAATAATAAAATGGATAATTTTGTTTATGTTGGAAATTATACTTTTTTTAAACTTTATTACAACTTAAAATGAAATTTTGCGCCAAAAACATCGAATACATCGATGTCCGCGAACATCGATGTTTCTCCACCTCTACTTGATGATGTTGAAGGAAAAAAAACGATAATGAAGAAAGATGCGATAGTCAACTATTTAAAGTGACCGTGTAATGCACGTCCAGGTTATTTATAATTAGCTCCAGTAAAAATTATCTTATATATCTATATTAGCCATTTCAATGAAACTAGTTATTGAGCTGTAATTTTCAACTGATACTATTTTATCGTATTCGAGTAGTAGCGGGAAGTTCCTTCGAATATAATCGTATTTGGAAGAATTTAAAATAATATGTGAAATATCTTCTATTGTATTGAAATTGCAATCACATTTGGGACTGTCATGAGCTTTTAACTTTTATAGGGTGTATTTATCAAAAGAATGACCGCTGAGGATTCTATTAATTTGTTTGATCTGTAATCTATTAAGATTGCAGTTTTAAGATTGGAACCATGGTTTAAGTAAGGTATATGGATATAGAAGACAGTATCCTTTGTTCCTTTCTATGCAAAAAGAATTATAGTCGCGCTCCCAATCAGTTTTAACTCTGTTCAATATGTGAGTGATAGCATCGTTGATCGTGTATCGTTATACAAGATGTTTATACAGGATCCCAAGTTATTGGGGTTTTTAGCAGCAGAGTCAGCAACTTCATTTCCTTTGATATTCAAATGGCTCGGAATATGATGGAGTTAAATAAACAATATATTATCAATATTTCTGAGTATTTCAGCCACAATGCGATTGGATAAATTACGCTTTTGAAGGGCTTGAATAGCACCCAAACTATCTTTTAGCTTTGTGGAGCTTTGTAAAATTTTAGCTAATTCCTTAGCTGTAGCAAATTTAATTTTATAGGCATAATTTAATAATTTAATTTATCGGCAGGGGAAAGTTCTGCTGCTAGGTGGTAAATAATATTAACAGGTGGATTTAATTAGTCCAAGTGATTTCCTTAAGTAGAAGTTAGCATGTATGATGTACAAGATGTAACAGTCTTCGAGATATTGGCAAAGGAAAGGCTTTAAAAAACTTAAGAGCTACGCTGGGGTGGATACCGAAACGGCATCCACAAAGCATATTTAGAAACATATTTGTTTAATTGGATGAGCTGTTAGTACTAATGGTTCTTCCTAAGTAAGTAACATGGTCAACTTCCTTAATCACTAGATTGTTGCACATAATATTTAAGGAACGTCTTCTATTGTTGAAATGTATCACAGATGATTTGGTAGGATTAAAAGTTAGATTAATAATATCACAAGTTTCTTTAAATAGATTTACTTTGTGTTCAAGAATTTCTCTTGCAGTCATAAAATCTTTGTCAAAAGAAATAAGAAACAAATCATCCGCGTGCTCAGTTTTTATACCCTTGCAGAGGGTATTATAATTTTGTCCAAAAGTGTGCAACGCAGTGAAGGAGACATCTCCGACCCTATAAAGTATATATATTCTTGATCAGGATCACCTCCTGAGTTGATATGAGCATGTCCGTCTGTCCGTCTGTCTGTCCGTCTGTCTGTCCGTTTCTACGCGAACTAGTCTCTCAGTTTTGAAGCTATCGTCTTGAAACTTTGCACACACCCTTCTTTCCTTTGCACGCAGTATATAAATCGGAACGGCCCGGATCGGCCGACTATATCCTATAGCTGCCATATAACTGATTGATCGGAAATGGTATAACTTTGGTGTTTTTAGGATTAGAGAGTTCAAATTTGACACGAGAGCTATTTTTGGCAAATTATTACGACATGCCAAATTTTATAGGGATCGGCCGACTATATCCTATAGCTGCCATATAACTGAACGATCGGAAATGACATAACTTTCGTGTTTTTTAAGATAGAAAGCTGAAACTTAATACAGATTCTATTATTGGCTAGTTGATCCGACCTACCAAATTTCATTAGGATCGGTCGACTTTATCCTATAGCTGCCATATAACTGAACGATCGGAAATGGTACTTGGTAGAAATATCAACTTTCGTATTTTTGAAGATAGAAGCTTGGAAATTTTTTTTTAGATTTTTTATTGTAATTAATTGGTTTTATTATGATGTAATCATAAGGATCGGCCAACTATATCCGATGTTTGCGATATATATCCGGTTTTAACTGCAAGGGTATATAAACTTTGGCTCTGCCCGAAGTTAGCTTTGCTTTCTTGTTTGTCAATACTTTTATTGTCAATAATAGTATGAAGGACGGTTGTATACAGGCTAAAAAGAATGGGACTGAGCCAACTTCTTGACTAACTCCTTTGCTTACAATGACCTCGGAATTTCCCAAGACAAGAATTCTTTATCTCAAAAAGTGAATGATAAAATTAATGTAACGGTGGTTGAAACCGAAATCAACAAGTACTCTGTAAATAATGGTGACATTGACACAGTCAAAGGCTTTGCTCAGGTCCAGTACTGCTGCCAATCATGAAAGCCCTTGGCTTTAAGGGGTTATATACCTTTTTTATTTTCAAAAAATCGAAAATCGATTTAATGCATTTATTTTATTTTATATTTTTATTTATTGCATTATTTATTGCTTTATCTTGAAGAACAACTCCTTGAGAACATTTTCCCAAATTTTCATAGAGATTGCAGTAGAAAAAAAGTTACAGCCCTCCTAACCGCGCGCCTTGTCGCGGCCTTGAACTGAACTTGAAACTTTAAACGCGAATATCTCGAAATGGTGTTTCTTGAAAATTGACTTTGCGGTGACATGGATTGGCGTAAAACTACTCAACCGATTTATTTCAATTTTTTTTTTAAATGTTCATAATGAAATTCTTCTGTGCTTGAACGATCGACTTTTCACGCACAAACTTTTTTTTCGCCAAAATGAATTTTTTAGTGAAATTTCTAGGGACCAAAAAGTTTATTTTTAGCATAAAACGTTCCCGTATGCATAATAAAAAAAAATTTTAAAATCGATCGTTCAAGCACAAGGAATTACACTAAAATAATGAAATTTTTTTACTTTTATGGTTTCAGTTGACCTGTTCGACCTGGGGAACTGTCACCGCAAGGCTCTAAAAGCCTCTAAGGGAAACAGCCACCCCTTAAAAACTATTTAATATTTTTCCACCAAATTCTGCACAAACATTGTTAATAAAGTGTACTATCAAAAAATTAAAACATCCGTGTAATTAAATAATTGCTACAATTAACCTATAAAAAAACAAACCCAAAATTTTTTTTTTGAAAAGGCACGATTTTAATTTTTAAGCCATTTATTTATTTTGCCTTCAATATGGAAACAAAATTTTTAATTTTCTCAGGAGGTAAAGATTAAAGCATACTATAGGAAATATTATCAAATCCCTTCGAAGAATTTGGGTTAGAGAAATTATAAGACTTCATTAGAAAAAAAGTATTTTCTATTTATGGAATCGAGTTCAAATTGAGGAAAATTATAATGTATACAGCCTAGAGTATCAGGAGGTATTGCAATTAGCTGAACAAAAATTGGATGGTCCTAGTCGTCAAAAAGTTTTTAATTTGTCTGTAAAATTTTAATTTTAATTTTTTTTCATATATCATTTGGAGACTGAGAGCGAGTCAGCTTGAATATTCCTGTTTTCTTTGCGAGCTTTATAAAAATAGTTATTAATTTTTATACCCTTGCAGAGGGTATTATAATATTGTCCAAAAGTGTGCAACGCAGTGAAGGAGACATCTCCGACCCTATAAAGTATATATATTCTTGATCAGGATCACCTCCTGAGTTGATATGAGCATGTCCGTCTGTCCGTCTGTCCGTCTGTCTGTCTGTCCGTTTCTACGCGAACTAGTCTCTCAGTTTTGAAGCTATCGTCTTGAAACTTTGCACACACCCTTCTTTCCTTTGCACGCAGTATATAAGTCGGAACGGCCGGGATCGGCCGACTATATCCTATAGCTGCCATATAACTGATTGATCGGAAATGGTATAACTTTGGTGGTTTGAGAGTTAGAGAGTTCAAATTTGACATGAGAGCTATTTTTGGCAAAATAAAACGACATGCCAAATTTCATAAGGATCGGCCGACTATATCCTATAGCTGCCATATAACTGATTGATCGGAAATGACCCAACTTTCGTGTTTTTGAAGATAGAAAGCTGGAATTTGCTACAGATTATATCTTTGGTCAGTTAATCCGACCTACGAAATTTCATTAGGATCGGCCGACTATATCCCATAGCTGCCATATAACTGAACGATCGGAAATGACCCAACTTTTGGGTTTTTGAAGATAGAAAGCTGGAATTTGCTACAGACTATATCTTTGGTCAGTTAATCCGACCTACGAAATTTCATTAGGATCGGCCGACTATATCCTATAGCTGCCATATAACTGAACGATCGGAAATGGTATTTGGTAGAAATATCAACTTCCGTATTTTTGAAGATAAAAGCTTGGGACTTTTTTTTAGATTTTTTATTGTAATTAATTGGTTTTATTATGATGTAATCATAAGGATCGGCCAACTATATCTGATGTTTGCGATATATATCCCGTTTTAACTGCAAGGGTATATAAACTTCGGCTCCGCCCGAAGTTAGCTTTCCTTTCTTGTTTTATTTGACTCTAGATCAGAGGTCGGCACGGCCCTATCTCGGGGGCATAGGAAATTTCTCTGCCCGAGCTCTGCCACACACACACAGTATAAATGTGTGAAACGTCATGCTCAAAGCCTACTTTCTACTATACGTTACTAACACTAATGCGGTAAAATTATATCAATGTATTGGGGTGCCGACCTCTGCTCTAGATACAATTCTGCATTGGATGTCAATTTGGTTTTATAATATTTTTGCCTGCATGCATTCCTATCTAAAAATCCTTTCACAAGTCTTATCCCAGTATTTTTTTGGAATATATTTTTTATTTTTATTGAGAAAAATTGTGTTTTTTTTTAAATTATATCCTTAGTTGAGCGACATAGACTGTTAAGGGAGCTAATATTAATTTTGGAAAACTCTTTAATAACATTTTTCGTTAAAGTTTTATGTTTTCGTAAAAGTGTTTCTTTTCTGTGTTTTCTGTGTCGGCTTTGGCTATAATATCCTTTTAGGATTCGATAAAAGATCTTGTATTACATGAGTTGTTCGGGTTGTTTATTAAAAGGAAGAAGGCAATCTCCGAAGAAATGGTTATTAGGCTGTTCTCAGCTGTTTCCAAGGCTGAGTTCTGATAAGAACTTGCTGAAGATGGGAAAGTTGCAGAATCAGCCGATTGGATGGGAGAAGAAGACCCTTGAAGGGGAACAAATCTTTCCAGGGATATTTCGTGATCTTTAACAATTTGTTTCCAGTTGGACATCGTCTCTTGCGAATTTTTACTTTCGATTCATTTGTTTTTATAATTTTTAGCTATTTTGTTGTAGGGTAGTAATTTGTGAATAGATTCAGTAGCTAATTTAGTGTTATCCTGCAAAACCGGGATTGCAGAATTTTTAGGGGCTCGTAGTAGAAGGAATTCGGTGGTATTAAAAATCTCAAGAGTGGAGGGAGCTAGTTTATCAAAGAGAGCCGGATATCTTATTCTAACTTCCTTCTATATAGATTCTGCGATGTCATACACTTCTGTATGGCAAACGCTCTTTTTCTTGCCGGACATTGAAAGGAGGAGCTGTGTGGGAGAAGTTGCAGTTTATACACTTAAGTGTCGTGCATGTCTCTTCTCTTGGATGAGAAAGGGAACAATTGCGACACTTCTCTTCAGTCTGCTTACAGTGCTGAGCAAAAACCCCAAATCTGAAGCACCTAAAACATTGACTAAAAGGAACATAAGCTTCCACTTTAACCTTTGTATAAAGGAAGTCAATTTCCTCTGGAATCTGGGAGCCTTCAAAAATAATCTTAACCCTGAACGTGCGGACAAATTCGTTTTTTTTTTTCATTTTTCCTATTGATTCTAATAATTTTGTGAATGGGAACTAGGGAAAAAATTAATTCTTTTAAAACATCAGTACAAAATTTAATTGGAATTTGGAAAATAATACCAGTCTTGAAAATAAAATCCTTAATAATTTTGGGGTTGTAGCCCTCTTTTTTTAAGTCAGAATTTAATAAATCACTTGAAGCTATAGCTGTCTTACACTCTGCCCTACAACGCCCGTGTCTATTTTAATAACTTTTAGTATATCTTTAAGTTTAAGCACAAAAATAGATGCATTTAATTCAAGGGCATTAATTGGTTCACGGTTCTCTCTAGTACTGTCACCGTTAGTGAGTTTCTCGATGTAAACAATATAAGGACCTTAATGATTGTTTTTATAGCTAAGCGGTACTTGCTGTGGTTTGGAGGAACCGCCGTTGTAATTGTTTTTGATGTTAATGACATTTGAATCATGATCGTTAAGCTTTGTCTGATGTAAAACGGTAACGTTACATTCTTCTGACTCCAAGATGTCCATTTCTTCTTGATCTTTATACCCTTGCAGAGGGTATTATAATTTTGGTCAAAAGTGTGCAGCGCAGTGAAGGAGACATCTCCGACCCTATAAAGTATATATATTCTTGATCAGGATCACCTCCTGAGTTGATATGAGCATGTCTGTCTGTCCGTCTGTCTGTATGTTTCTACGCGAACTAGTCTCTCAGTTTAAAAGCTATCGACTCGAAACTTTGCACACACGCTTCTTTCTTTTGCACGCAGTATATAAGTCGGAACGGCTCGGGTCGGCCGACTATATCCTATAGCTGCCATATAACTGATTGATCGGAAATGGTATAACTTTAGTGTTTTTAAAGTTAGAGAGTTCTAATTTGACATGAGAGCTATTTTTGGCAAAAGAATACGACGTGCCAAATTTCATAAGGATAGGCCGACTATATCCTATAGCTGCCATATAACTGACCGATCGGAATTGACCCAACTTTTGTGTTTTTGAATATAGAAAGCTGGAACTTGGTACAGATTATATTTTTGGTCAGTTAATCCGACCTACCAAATTTTATAACGACCGGCTGATCTTATAGCTGTCATATAACTAAACGATCGGAAATGGTTTTTGGTAGAAATACCAACTTTGGTATTTTTAAAGTTAGAAATTTGGGATTTTTTTTAGATTCTATAGTTATAACTTGAGTTACTTGAGTTACTTCTAACTCGAGTTATATTATCATATTCTCATAAGGATCGGCCAACTATATCCGATGTTTGCGATATATATCCGGTTTTAACTGCAAGGGTATATCAACTTCGGCTCCGCCCGAAGTTATCTTTCCTTTCTTGTTTTTAGATATTTCTGGATCAAATGTTTTCCTTTTTTAAAAATTTGCCGCATCAGTGTAAATGGTCCTTGCCCTGGCTGAGTGGGGCATTTTTGACTTAAAATGGATTCAATCCCGTTGTAATACTTCCTCTTTTCTGAAATTCCTCCCTCTAATGTATGTATGCAGATTCATCTTCGATGTTGCAAAATTGCAACTTTTAAGATAAAAAGTTTTTTTTTGTTTTTGACAATTTAAGGAAAAAATTGCAACAAAGTGGCTTATGTGTGACAAGCCGTCAGAACGTTCAGATTGGAACTCGAAATAGAATATTTTATATTTGTATGTTTCACATTTCTTGTCTTTAAAATAAACCCCAATAAAAGGATTTATAAAAACAACATTTTTTTTACTTGGACTCGAACTCTGAGCACTTCACTTGCTAGGCGGAAAAATTACCTCTCGGCTATCCCCAACTTTTTTTGTTAAGGAATATATTTAAAAAATGAGTTGACGCAAAGTTTTTTTTTCTCTTTTTGAGTCAAAACACAAGAGACCGTTTAAACTAAATACTTTATTTCTTCGGCCGTCTCAAACGACGATTCGGTCTCTGTAAGTTATTTTTGGCAGACCCTCAATAATAAAAGTCATCTGAGAAAGTTCAACCGAAAACAAAAAAATATACAGTATAAAGGGCATTCTCTTAGAGAGGGAGCAAGCATACTTTCCTAAGTTCCGATATGAGTTTCATCTTCAAAAACACGAAAGTTTGGTCATTTTCTATCGTTTAGTGATATGGCAGCTATAGAATAGTCAGCCAATCCGTATGAAATTTGGTAGGTCGTACAATTTTGCCCTCATGCACGATCCACTCATGCTCTCTAACTCCAAAAACACCAAAGTTACACAATTTCCAATTAATCAGTTATAAGGCAGCTACAGGATATAGTCGGCCGAAATCGGCCATTTCGACTTATATACTGAGTGCAAAAGAAAGAAGGGTGGGTGCAATGTTTCCAGTCGATAGCTTTAAAACTGACAGACTAGTTTGCGTAGAAACAGACAGACGGAAATGCTTATATCAACTCAGAAGGTGATCCTGATCAAGAATATATATACCTTATAGGGTCGGAGATGTCTCCTTAACTGCGTTGCACACTTTTGACCAAAATTATTATACCTTCTTCAAGAGTATTATGTACATTTTTAATAGCATACAATGACTAACAAGAAATGAATAAAATTTCTTCCGACAGGCCCCAACGAGATCTTACGCTCATCGTTCGTTCATCTTACGCTCATATTCTCATTGGATGCTTGCTGTTTCTCATTCTCTGAAAGAAGCGCGATGAAGACGGTTGGTCTGCGCTTGGATTGATCTATGTATGTAGCGTGTCACACATTCACATACACGGGTGCATGTGTGTGTGCGATTTCGTTTCGAAGCCAGCGCACGAATATTTTGATTTTTCTAACTTTTCAGACTTTCTACCTTAACGAAATTCGGGTATTCGTTATTGGGTGAAATGACGAAAGAAATTATATTATATTTATACCCTTGAAGATGGTATAATAATTTTGGTCAAAAGTGTGCAACGCAGTGAAGAAGACATCTCCGACCCTATAAAGTATATATGTGCTTGATCAGGATCACCTCCTGAGTTGATATTAGCATGTCCGTCTGTCCGTCCGTCCGTCTGTCCGTCCGTCTGTCCATCTGTCCGTCTGTCTGTTTCTACACAAACTAGTCTCTCAGATTAAAAGCTATCGTCTTACAGTATAAACCCTTCTTTCCTTTGCACTCAGTATATAAGTCGGAACGGCCGGGATCGGCCGACTATATCCTATAGCTGTCAATTTTACACTTTCGAGTTTTTGAAGATAGAAAGCTGGAACTTAGTACAGATTCTATTTTTGGCTAGTTGATCAAACTTACTAAGTTTCATAAGGAACCGCCGACTATATTCTATAGCTGCCATATAACTGAACGATCGGAAATGGTTTTTGGTAGAAATACCAACTTTGGTATTTTTGAAGATAGAAACTGAGACTTTTTTTTTGAAATTTTATTGTAATGAATTGGTTTTATTATGATATTTTCATAAGGATCGGCTAAGGATATCCGATTTTTGCGATATTCCATATATATCCGCTTTTAACTACAAGGGTATTTCAACTTCAGCTCCTCCCAAACTTATCTTTCCTTTCTTGTTTTGTTGATAATTTTTCAGGCACTTGTTATTAATTTGGTTTATTGGAAGATCTTATTAAATTAATGCCGTTAATTTAAAAATTTCCTTTAATACTTTAGTTCCTTATATACATACTTACATTAATTAATAAAAAAAATTTTAAAAAAATAAATAAAAATTAAATTAAAAAAAAAACCCAAGCTTTTTTTTTTTTTGTATTGAACGTTGCTTTTATTTCTTAAATTTTCTCTTTGCGAGACTAACAAGAGGTGTATCAAATCTTATATTTTTAACTTAACTAACAGTCATATTGACTGATACGGAGTTAGACGGCCCTAAAAATCGATTGCTGGGTTGGGAGGTCGTTGCGTCTAAGGCAGGATACGCTAGAAACCCGAGTCAATCCCCGAGCGAGAAAATTTGGGTGCGAAGACAGTTTTTCTTTTTGCTTCTGGATTTCGTCTTTCACTGCGAGGATGCCCATCCGGTGGATGTTTTCGTTGCGAACATACCAAGGTGCCCCTGTGATAGTTCTCAAGATTTTTGATTGTGCGCGCTGTATGATGTCTATGTTGCTGCTGCTCGCGTTCCCCCACAGCTGGGAGCCATACGTCCAGATTGGCTTTAGGACTGAATTGTACAGGAGTAACTTGTAGTCCAGACACAGTGGCGATCGTGAGTTTATGATCCAGTGGAGGCTGCTGGCTTTCAGTTTTAGGTGCATCTTCCTGCATTAGATGTGCTTACGCCTCGTTAGTCAATTGAACGGCAAGGTACGTTACTTCGTTAGCTTGAGGGATCTGCATACCGTTTAGTAAAAGCGGAGGGCATGTTTGTCTATTAAGAGTAAACGTTATATGTTTACACTTTTGTTCGTTTATTTTAATGCGCCAGTCGGACAACCTTTCCACTATTATGAGATGATTAGCCAGTTGGCTTGTTGCCTGAATTGGGCATCTGGAGCGACTAACGATAGCGGTATCATCGGCGAACGTTGACGTTGTTAGTTGTGCGCTCGTAGGAATATCCGCAGTATACAAAACATATAGACACGGGCCGAGTGCGCTTCCTTGTGGAACTCCAGCTTCGATGGTGTAGTCGCCCGAAGTAGCTGCGTTGCATCTCACCGAGAATACCCTATTGTAGAAGTATGATTCCAGTAGCTTGTGGGTGTATGTTGGCAAATACGTTTTAATTTTGTGCATGAGTCCGATGAGCCAAACTCGGTCGAAAGCTTGAGATAAGTCGAGGAAAATAGCGCTGCAGTATTCTCACTCAGTAATCTTTTCACTTGTTCGATGGTTCCATGGTTTCTACGGAAGCCAAATTGGTGTGCCGGGATAGTATTGCAAGCTTCCAGATGTGGTATTATGCGAGTTAACAAGCATTTTTCAAACAATTTAGACAAACAAGATAGAAGGCTTATTGGTCTGTATGATGAAGGAATTGTGTGGTCTTTTCCAGGCTTCGGTATCATTTTTTTTTTTTTCATTATTACTCCTCTCGGGAGTTTAGGGCCTCTACACGGGCTCTACACCTAACTTTATTTTGGCGCTGTTTTTTTTGTCGTGTCCCAGCTGATGTTTTTCCCGGGCTTCTTCTAGGAGTGCTGTACGGCGCCAGGTCATCTTTGGGCGACCCACTCTCTGCATTTTCTCCATTTCTCCTTCAAACTGCGCCAGTCTGGTTGGTTCCATTAAATCCTCACGTTCCCTTGTCCAATTCGTGTCCGTTTCGATATGCGAATGGTCGTCCACGGGTTGGGGGGGTGGTTGGTATCTTCTCTTGTATTGGTTTCGTTAATCAATTGTTTTTTTCAGTCGATCCGGTGATTAGCCAGGTGCGACCAATCCCAGAGGTGGGGCTGCCACCTGTCGATATCTGGGAATACCGTTTTTCGACATCACATATTTAGTAGCATCGGAAAAGAGTCCACTAAGCATAATGAGGCTGAAAAGCTTTGGAGGTCATGATTGTCATGAGTGGGGTTCGAACCCACGACCCCACGCTTAGCGTGCAGCTACACTACCCACAAGGCTATGGGGCCCCCCCTCGGTATCATTATAATGTGGGATTTCTTCTACTTTTTTGGGAAATAGCCAAGATTAATTCAAGATTCCATTAAATAGTTTGCAGACGACCTCTATAGCGCATTTTGGAAGTTCGATCAGCATCTTTGGGGTCAATAGGTCACCACCGGGAGCCTTTTTTGGTTTTAGCCCTCTTATGACTTTTTCGATTTCGTTCGGCCGGAATGAAGGTGCGGCTGGCTGAGGGGAGGACTCTGGCTGAATTACTGGCAGGAGGAATGAATTTGAGGCTGGGTTTGGCTGGAAGACACTTTGGAGATGTGTGGCGAATGTTTCAGCTCGGTCTTCGTTGCTGCGAGCCCAGCATCCCGAAGAGTTTCTTATCGGGGTGGTCGTTTCAATTGGGGCACTAAGATTTGGGTGGGCCCTCCACAGGGGGTACTTTGTGCTTGTTGGCGAGAGATTCTGGATGTACCTCAGCTGTGCACTTTCTTCCTGTTGGTGAAGAGCCTGGTCGAGTGACCGGGTTGCTTCCTTAAGGCGTTGTTTTGAAGCTGGTGATCTGCTTTTTTGCCAATCACGACGCGTGCGCCTCTTTTCTCGCACGAGCTGTTCGATTTGCTGATTAGATTTGAAGTGTTTGTTTCGGTCTACTTCTTTCCTATGAGGAGTAGAGATTTTAGCTGCCGCAATGAGTACTTCTTCCAGGGCGCTCGTAGTGTAGTCGATGTCCGATTCCATGTTAAATTCCGGAGCGAGTTTTAATTTTTCAGGCACTTGTTATTAATTTGGTTTATTGGAAGATCTTATTAAATTAATGCCGTTAATTTAATAATTTTTTTTAATACTTTAGTTCCTTATATACATACTTACATT
Source organism: Drosophila malerkotliana malerkotliana (assembly GCA_018153235.1). NCBI lineage: Eukaryota > Metazoa > Arthropoda > Insecta > Diptera > Drosophilidae > Drosophila > Drosophila malerkotliana. The sequence goes on from JAECXV010000159.1 coordinate 1,267,000, forward strand.
AATTAATAAAAAATTTAAAAAAATTATATTAAAAAAAAAAAGTCCCAAGCTTTTATCTTCAAAAAATACTAAAGTTGGTATTTCTACCAAATATCATTTCCGATCGTTCAGTTATATGACAGCTATAAGATATATTCAGCCGATCATTATGAAATTTGGTAGGTCGGATTAACTGACCATAAATAGAATATGTACTAAGTTCCAGCTTTCTATCTTTAAAAAAAACGAAAGTTATGTCATTTCCGATCGTTCAGTTATATGGCAGCTATAGGATATAGTCGGCCGATCCCTATAAAATTTGGCATGTCGTAATGTTTTGCTAAGAATAGCTTTCCTGTCAAATTTGAACTCTCTAACTCTAAAAACACCAAAGTTATACCATTTCCGATCAATCAGTTATATGGCAGCTATAGGATATAGTCGGCCGATCCGGGCCGTTCCGATTTATATACTGCGTGCAAAGGAAAGAAGGGTGTCTGCAAAGTCTCAAGACGATAGCTTTAAAACTGAGAGACTAGTTTGCGTAGAAACAGACAGACAGACAGACAGACGGACATGCTTGTATCAACTCAGGATGTGATCCTGATCAAGAATATATATACTTTATAGGGTCGGAGATGTCTCCTTCACTGCGTTGCACACTTTTGACCAAAATTATTATACCATCTGCAAGGGTATAAATATAATATAATTTCTTTCGTCATTTCACCCAATAACGAATACCCGAATTTCGTTAGGGTAGCAAGTCTGAAAAGTTAGAAAAATCAAAATTTTTGTGCGCTGGCTTCGAAACGAAATCGCACACACACATGCACCCGTGTATGTGAATGTGTGACACGCTACATACATAGATCAATCCAAGCGCAGAACAACCTACTTCATCGCGCTTCTTTCAGAGAATGAGAAACAGCAAGCATCCAATGAGAATATGAGCGTAAGATGAACGAACGATGAGCGTAAGTAAGAGAGTAACATCTCGCTCTTGGGCCTGCTGGGGCTTGTCGTAAGAAATTTTTGCGTCCATTTCCCTTGTATGAAATGGGTAGTCTATATGCTGTATGGTTAGTGATATAATTTAGCAAGAAATCCTAAAATTATTTTAAAATAGTAAACAAATAAATATTTTTTAATGCGCACCGACAATGATGTCTTCTTCTTCCAAGCCAGAACTCAGTTTGACAACTAGAGCAACGTGAAACAGCATGATCTGGTACCCAAAGGACACTGGATGCCTTTTTTTCTTGGTTCGAAGTCGGGACCAATGACGAAGGACCACAACGCTCTTCTACGGCTTCCCAGGAACAAGTTGAAGCGTTTTCAACGATATCTGATCCATTTTCCTAAATAACGGTTAAATAATTAGAAAATTGAATTTTCCAGATTTATATCACGAACTGTATGTAAATCAAAAATGTTAAATTAATTTTTTTTGACAAATAACAGAGGCCGACAAAATACAATTTTTTTTTACTCCTCGTGTATTTCTTATTGGTTCCATAACCTTTGGATTTCCCTGAACCAAAGTCCAAAACTAAAAATATGTTCCATCACGCACAGTTTCCGCAGCACATCTAGAATAACATTGATCAAATTTGACCATATAATCAATTATGCAGAATGTGTAATTGACACATTTTTTTTTGTAAATATCATTTTTTGAAATGTGTAGGTACCACACTAAACTAAAGAAAAAAATTACAAAACAAAGAAAAAAAAAAAAAGAAAGGAAAGCTAACTTCGTGCGAGGCCGAAGTTGATATACCCTTGCAGTTAAAACCGGAAACATCGGATATAGTTGCTCGATCCTTATTAGAATATCATAATATAATCACTTTATTACAATAAAGCTAAAAAAATGTCCCAAGCTTCTATCGAAAAATACCAAAGTTGATATTTTTGCTAAATACCATTTACCAAATACCGGCCGTTCCGACTTAAATACTGCGTGCAAAGGAAAGAAGGGTGTGTGAAAAGTTTCAAGTCGATAGCTTTAAAACAGAGATAAGTTTGCGTAGAAACAGACAGACGGACATGCTCATATTAACTCAGGAGGTGATCCTGATCAAGAATATATATAGGGTCAGATATGTGTCATTCACTGCGTTGCACACTTTTGACCAAAATTATAATACCCTCTGCAAGGGTATAAAAAAGAAAACTAACGGTTCGGGCGGAACCGAAGTTGATATACCCTTGCAGCTAAAACCAAAATTAAAAAATCGGATAAAGTTGGTCAATCTTTAAAAGAATATCATAATATGTTCAATTTACTACAATTAAAAATCTAAAACAAAAATGTACCATGCTTCTATCGTAAAAAATACCAAAGTTGGTATTTTTAGCAAATACCATTTCCGATCGTTCAGTTATACCGCAGCTATAAGATATAGTCGACCGATCGTTATGAAATTTGGTAGGTCGGATTAACTGACAAAAAATATAATCTGTCCTAAGTTCCAGCTTTCTATCTTTAAAAACACGAAAGTTGGGTCATTTTCGATCGTTCAGTTATACGGCAGCTATAGGATATAGTCGGCCGATCCTTATGAAGTTTGGCATGTCGTAATATTTTGCCAAAAATAGCTCTCCTGTAAAGTTTGAGTAAAGCTTCAATTCGATAGCTTTAAAACTAAGAGACTAGTTCGCGTAGAAACAGACAGACATACGGACATGCTCATATCAAATCAGGAGGTGATCCTGATCAAGAATATATACACTTTATAGGGTCGGAGATGTTTGTAACAATTTAAAGCTGCTTGTCGACGAAGTAGCAAGTTTTACACTTTAGTAGAAATTGGTATATTTACATGTTCCATATTAGCCGAAACGATACTATTACAGCTGGGACAACCTTTTTCCAACAAAGCCAATCGCATGCTATGTATTTCTCGTAGAAGAGTTTCCTCGCGTAACTGCAAATAATTTTTGGTTTACTTTAAAAATATTAGTTAAGGACGCTTAAAATATACTTTATGTTCTTGTACTATCTGATAAAGTCTTATATTTTGTTCGCTCAAGCCGTGGGCAAGACCATCAGGGCAGGAAATAGTTAATTGAATTCGTTCTTGGTTACTTTGCGGCGTGGGTGGCAACGACATAAGTCCGTAAGAAGTAACATGGTTTCCGCTAGAAGGAAGAGATATAATATCAGTAAAATATCTTTTAAAGGGGACTGAATACCACATTAAAATAATTAAAGGGTTATATACAGTTGTGATAGATGAATTGCATATTCTTTAAGTATATAATGTTGACAATACTCTCACAAAAATTCATAACGATCGGAGCAGTAGAACCGAAGTTGTAGCTATTTATAGCGCACTACCTGCACATCAAACTTGAACAAACTGAAACCTTTAAACGCGATTATCTCAGAATCTTGATTTTTCGAAATTACCTTTGCGGTGGACACGATTACTAAAAAACTACTAATCCGATCAACAAATTTTGACCACTTATTTATTATGATATTAGCTAGTCCGTAAACGAGGGATTTTCAATTTTTTTGAAAACTTTTTTTAACACATAAAAATCGAAAATCTTATACCTTGGAAAAGTACCTTTTTTGTTAAAAACGTCGCCATTTTTTTTAATCATAATTTTTAAAAATCCCTCGTTCACGGACTAGACAATACAATATACTATCTAAATTTTTTTGATGTTTGGATTTCAGATGAACCGTTTTCGGGAAATCATGTCCACCGCAAGACACCTTCGAAAAAATACGATCCGGGAATTCGGCTATAACATTTTTATTATTTAATATTTTTTTATGAAAAAATTTAATTAAGTACCCAAACATTTTTCATAAATATTTTCTATGGTGTCAAAAAAAAAATCGATAAAATTTCATTTTTTTGCGCGGTACAACTGTATATAACCCCTTAAATCTGCATCACAGTTTTTTTACTCGTAGAGTATAAGGGCATTTTGTAGTCTTGTGAATGTATGTAACACAGAGATGAAATCATCACCGACCCCATAAAGTGTATATATTCTTGATCAGCATCAACAGCCGAGTCGATATAACCATGTTTGTCTCCGTCCGTCCGTCCTTCTGTCCGTATGACAGCGTGGATCTCAGAGACTATAGGAGGTAGAGCTATAGGATTTCGCCTGGAGACCCCTATAATGCTCACGTAGTTCACGTAGTAATTCCGCCCCCATAAATCGCTAATTTCTGTAGCACAGGAATTTCCAGTACAGGAAGATTTTTTTGAAGAACTTTTGATGCCAAACTATTTCTATAGTTAATATTTATAAAAAAAAAATATATTAAATTGAATCGGCTGATTTTTAGAGGAATTCCATTTCAAATACAAGCGGGCTAAAATTTTGAACGCGTGGATCTCGAAGACTATAAGAGATACAACTATCAGATTTGGAACTTAGACTTTTTTGTAAACGCGCATATCAGCTTTGTGTCAAAACGTTGCCACTCCCACTCTCGCCCCCAAAAAAGAAGTCTGGTGTTAGCGCCAGTTAATGTTTTTTTAAAAGGTTTTGATGCCAAACTGTTCCAATGGCTAATCTATACCTACAAATCAAACTGCAGCCAAATCGGATAATTTTTAGGAGTTATAGACTGTTATAGACTTTTTAGACTGTTTCCTTACTGAATCGGTAGTAGTAGTACTACTGGGGTCACCCAATATAAGCGAAAAGACGCTGAACTACAATTTACTAAAAGCGACAGACAAGCTTTTAATAACAGTTTTGATGTGCTAAACCAAAACTAGTGCATTGTTCAAAAAAAAAAGTAAGAGCCACGCAAGGAGCTCATTGAGCAACGATCAAAAGAACGAGCGTAGAAGTTCAGTGAACCAAAGAAACGGCTTCTACTCTTACTTTTCAACCCGCGATACCGAAGTGGAAAAATCGGCGATTATAAGCAACCCGGCTTTACTGACCGTTGAAACCCAAAGGGCACGGTCTTGCTCACCCGCTCTGCTTACTCCGACTCCAATATCGGAAACAAATTGCGCACTAACAACTAGCAGCGCTACAACTTCTGCAACAACAGCGAAAACCTCTGCAACTCGAAGTACCGCGACGTCAACGACTACAGCGAGTACAAAAACAACAACCTCGGAAAGTGCCAAAGCGGTAACGGCCACACAGACTGGAATGGATCGCTACATCCAAATTAAGCGCAAGCTTAGCCCGCAGAGTAATCCGGCAGGCAACAAAACAAAAATTAACCGTGTCCTGAATATCGATAAAGAACCAGACAGATCCACTACTAACAGATTTGCCCTACTGGCGGAGGTTGAGGAAAACCAACCAGCCCAAGACACCGCAAAAAAACCCAAGCCCCCTCCAATCTATATTAGGGAAAAAAGCTCGAGTGCCCTGGTCATCAAAATTGCGTCGTTGATCGGAAACGGTGACAACTTTCATGTTGTTCCGCTTATCAAAGGGAACATCCATGAAACAAAGGTGCAAACCAAGACTGAAGAGCACTTCCGAATCGTGTCCAAATATCTGGACACTGTACAGAAAAACTATTACACGTACCAGCTGAAAAGCAGTAAGGGCCTACAAGTGGTAGTAAAGCGAATAGAACCTGATTTTACCGCCGCGGAAATAAAAACCGCCCTTAAAGAAAAGGGCTTCGCCGCCAAGAATGTTATTAACATTCTAAATAAAGATAAAAAGCCACAACCCCTCTTTAAGGTCGAGCTCGAGCACGAAGTCCACCCAATCTACAACCTGCAATATCTTTTGCATCGGAAAATCACTGTTGAAGAGCCACATAAACGCAACGGTCCAGTGCAATGCACTAACTGTCAAGAGTATGGACACACAAGGTCTTACTGCATACTTCGGGCTGTCTGTGTAGTCTGCGGGGACGCCCACAAGTCCGCTTGCTGCACTAAAAACAAAGACAGTACCATGAAAAAATGTAGAAATTGCGGAGGCAGCCATACGGCAAACTGTAGAGAATGTATGGTGTATAAGGAGTTAAAGAGTCGCATGCGTCAAGCGACCGCAACGCGCAACCAAAATCTACAGAATGCGTACATTGCGTCAAAAACTACGCCAGACGTCTTCTTCGCCAAAGCTGCGAGATCCTCATTCGGTCCACTAAACACCACCAACGGCTTCTCCTATGCCGATGCTCTACGATCTGGACGGGAAATTCCAATTCAGCCTAACTATCAAAGCGCTCAACAGACCCCAGAACAGCCACAGAGCAAAACGGAAACTATGATGCTTACCCTTACCCTCCAACAAAGTCTGATGGAGCTTATGTCATTCATGAAAACGACAATGCAAACGCTTGTTCAAAACCAGAACATGGTGATACAGCTGCTCGTAGCACAACAGTCTAAATAATCTATGCAGGCGCTACGAATATCAATGTGGAACACCAATGGTGTCTCACGGCATAAACTAGAATAGTCACAATTCTTGACAGAAAACCATATTGACGTTATGCTACTGGTGGAAACGCATCTTACAAGCAAATACAATTTTCATATAAGAGACTACACAATCTATTGCACAGATCATCCAGATGGGAAAGCCCACGGCGGAACTGGAGTTCTAATCAGAGAACGCATTAAACACCACTTTCACAAAAGGTTTGCAACAAACTTCTTGCAGGCCACATCGATACAAATTCAGTCAAGCAACGGAATCCTTTCAATCGCTGCCGTTTACTGACCTCCTCGTTTCTCAATCTCGGAAGGACAATTTATGGACTTCTACAATTCACTTGGGGATCGATTTATAGCCGCAGGAGACTACAACGCCAAACATACGCACTGGGGATCACGTCTAGTGACTCCCAAAGAAAGACAATTGTACAATGCAATTATAAATGTGAAAAATAAACTGGACTACGTATCCCCTGGAAGTCCCACATACTGGCCAACAGACTCACGAAAGCTCCCAGACCTTATTGATTTTGCAGTGACAAAAAACATACCTCGCAATCTAATAAGTGCCAAAGCAGTCTCGGACTTATCATCAGACCACTCGCCTGTGCTTCTAACGCTTCTTCAAAGCCCAGAAATAACCGAACACCCCTTCAGCCTGACGACGCCAAAAACGAACTGGCTAAAATACAAAAATACGTGAGTGCCCACATAGAACTCGCCCCGGAATTTAACATGGAATCGGACATCGACTACACTACGAGCGCCCTGGAAGAAGTAATCGTTGCGGCAGCTAAAATCTCTACTCCTCATAGGAAAGATGTAGACCGAAACAAACACTTCAAATCTAATCAGAAAATCGAACAGCTTGTGCGAGAAAAGAGGCGCACCTTCATTCCGTCCGAAAGAAATCGAAAAAGTCATAAGAGGGCTAAGACCCCAAAGATGCTGATCGAACTTCCAAAATGCGCTATAGAGGTCGTCTGCAAACTATTTAATGGAATCATTAATCTTGGCTATTTCCCAAAAAAGTGGAAGAAATCCATCATTATAATGATACCGAAGCCTGGAAAAGACCACACAATTCCTTCATCATACAGACCAATAAGCCTTCTATCTTGTTTGTCTAAATTGTTTGAAAAATGCTTGTTAACTCGCATAATACCACATCTGGAAGCTTGCAATACTATCCCGGCACACCAATTTGGCTTCCGTAGAAACCATGGAACCATCGAACAAGTGAAAAGATTACTGAGTGAGAATACTGCAGCGCTATTTTACTCGACGTATCTCAAGCTTTCGACCGAGTTTGGCTCATCGGACTCATGCACAAAATTAAAACTTATTTGCCAACATACACCCACAAGCTACTGGAATCATACCTCTACAATAGGGTATTCTCGGTGAGATGCAACGCCGCTACTTCGGGCGACTACACCATCGAAGCTGGAGCTCCACAAGGTAGCGCACTCGGCCCGTGTCTATATGTTTTGAATACTGCGGATATTCCTACGAGCGCACAACTAACAACCTCAACGTTCGCCGACGATACCGCTATCCTTAGTCGCTCCAGATGCCCAACGCAGGCAACAACCCAACTGGCTAATCATCTCACAATAGTGGAAAGGTGGCTGTCCGACTGGCGCATTAAAATAAACGAACAAAAGTGTAAACATATAACGTTTACTCTTAATAGACAAACATGCCCTCCGCTTTTACTAAACGGTATACAGATCCCTCAAGCTAACGACGTAACGTACCTTGGCGTTCACCTTGATAGACGACTTACCTGGCGCAAGCACATCGAATGCAAAAAGATGCACCTAAAACTGAAAGCCAGCAGCCTCCACTGGATCATAAACTCACGATCGCCACTGTGCCTGGACTACAAGATACTACTGTACAATTCCAATCTGGAAGATAGATAAACTACTGTAGATAAAGCCAATCTGGACGTATGGCTCCCAGCTGTGGGGGAACGCGAGCAGCAGCAACATAGACATCATACAGCGCGCACAATCAAAAATCTTGAGAACTATCACAGGGGCACCTTGGTATGTTCGCAACGAAAACATCCACCGGGATCTGGGCATCCTCGCAGTGAAAGACGAAATCCAGAAGCAAAAAGAAAAACTTTCTTCGCACCCAAATTTTCTCGCTCGGGGATTGACTCGGTTTTCTAGCGTATCCTGCCTTAGACGCAACGACCTCCCAACCCAGCAATCGATTTTTAGGGCCGTCTAACTCCGTATCAGTCAATATGACTGTTAGTTAAGTTAAAAATATAAGATTTGATACACCTCTTGTTAGTCTCGCAAAGAGAAGATTCAAGAAATAAAATCAACATTAAAAAAAAAAAAAAAAAAAAAAAAAAATGCATAAGCAACGATGAGCAGCACTAAATTATAATACTCTTGAGCGGGGAACCAGAAGTCAAACCACAGGAAAAATAAGTGAGAGGATAATGAGGAAATTCCAAAGATTACAAAACTGCCCCAGCACCGTAACGCCGAACCAGGCGTACAGCTCCCTTGATTTCGCCAGGAATACTGGCCGAATACATCAAGTGGAGGGCAAAGAAGATGTAGAACACTGCGATAATCACTGCGAAATGGCACAATAAACCAGGATGTGTAGCAGTACCATAGTTTTCGCATAGTTTTTACCTCAACCTTCTGAATACGGATAAGTTATTTAAGGATGTAGAGTCATTTTCCGGCCTACTTTTAGAGGTTATTTAAACAAAAATTTTTTGTAATACAAAATAATGCGATCGTTTCAATTTTCAAATATGTTTTTATAGCCGTTTTTTATTAAATTTATTCTTGTGTAGTTTAATACACTTTATAGCATGCCAAAGTATACATCTAAAAAAAGTGGTAGGTTCCTGACGCAGGTGATTTCGACTGCTAGAGTCATCCAAAACAAAAAATTAGAATAGATTATTGTTATGTAAGCTAATGACTCTGTCCCGAACTAGAATGAAATATTTTTATCAATAAACAACAAAATGGCGAACTCACAAAAAAAATGTATTGAAAAATAAAAAAGTTATTATTAAAAATAAATGATTCTAGTGCGGGACAAAAGTGTTAATTTTTAGAACATATCCAAATTTCAGCTAGATCGGTACGATAGAATTTTGTGAATCACCTGCGCCGCACGCAAAAATGTCGTTCCGAGAATAACGCGTTTAAAGCTTAAACGTTACCGAGTAACTCATACTATTCGGTGCTGGCGGTCGATTATGGGCTCTAGCTCTGTCATTATTTTATATATTTATATATATATATTTTTATTTGAAACTTCAACAGTACATTCTCAATAAACAATACTTTCGAAATATGTGAAAATAAAAAAAAATCGATTTTTTCAACCTTACATGTGAGATTACACCCTTAATTCAACTGCCCAGAGGAGCAAAGGATGGCCAACAATCAAATGGAAACGGCTATGGCCAAAGTCACTGTATTAGATCGACGGCCTCCACAATGTGCATGCAGTTTTTTTAGGGGACAGAGCTTTCAGCGTAGACACCGATACACCAAAGGGTACATCCTTTGTTGTTCTTTATTGTTCTACGAATTGTAAAGGGAGGTAAGTTTATTAGTAAGAGTCTGCTATGATACGAAGGAAGGTGAAGATTTGCATCGCAGATAAGACCTCTAACAGCAAATGTTAAGTTCTTTTTTACGGATTTTATGCGGTCTTGATTGGGAACTTCAGATAAATGAACCAAATCCAGTATCGGACGCACCAAAGAAAAAAATAAATTGTTTGTATTATAGGGGTCGTTAAATTCTTTTCGTCATCTTTGAATAAAACCAAGCACATCTTTAGCCTTATTAACCATTGTAGAAATATGGTCGGCAAATTTGAGTTTTTAGTACAACAGGCAATCTAAGGCAATCCCATAGAGAAAATACCTAGCTTGGTGGGACTAAAACGATAAAAAGACATAAGTAATAATTTTGATTCATTAAGTAAAATTGACGAGATCGGATATTAGTCTGAATTGGGCAGAAATTCATTCATAAAAAAAAAGAGAACACAGTAACGAGCTAATATGACGTCCTTGAGGGACTCCACATATAGCATAGACCAAGCGGGAATGTAAATTTTTAAAATAAGGCTCTTTATGTTCTTCCATCTACATAAGTAGCTGGATTTCCACGTAAGGAGTTCTGTAGGAGATCCCAAAAAATAAGATTAGTTAGTGTTTACAAAGAATTCAAATTTTATGGAAATTAGAATCGGCCTTCTTTTTCAAAGGCGGCTTGATTTTGATGGAACTGGGACGTCTTGCCAGCCCATTATGTTGGTTTTGCCCGAGATTGGCCGCAAGATTATGTAAATAAGAGTGGTTTTATGTTTGTTCGGTGTTTGGAAAAAATGAAGACTCCGAGCATGGAGAAATGAAGCGGAAGTCTGCTAAAAAACCTATAATGGAAGACGAACCAACCACCAGCGAAGCAGCCAGAGCTGCATTTAAAGCTAATATTGAAAATAACTACACCCAGTCCTTTTTTTACGCGATCTCTTTTTACGCGATTTCACTTTAACGCGGTTATTTTTGCAGCGCAAATTTCTTTTTTTACGCGGATTTTTCACTTTAACGCGATTGCGATTGCGATTACTCTATGTGTATCAATTATTGCAAATCTAGTCATTAGTCATTTAGTTAGCGGTTACCATTTTTACGCGATTTTTTTTACGCGATTAGTGGCAGAACCAACAATCGCGTAAAAAAAGGACTGGGTGTATTATGCAATTCTATCTGATTTAGACGATGAAGATCATGACAGCGACATTGAGGTTAACGGTATGAAGAAAAAAGATGACATGAAGACCAAGCGATCCGCGTTTTTTTTTTTATCCAATTTTTATCCCGGACGTATCCAGCATCAGGGGCCTCTCCAAAGACATTTCCCGCTTCTTAGGCGGGGATGTTGAAGTGACCTACTTCAGGCAAGCACTAACAACACTATTTGCGTCATGACTCTAGACAAGGATACTTACTCAGCACTGAAAAAGTTCCTGAGCGAAAATAACCATCGATTCCACACATTCCAGCCCCGAGACGAGCGCGCTTATCGGATCGTCGTTAAAGGCCTCCACTTCTCCACCGACCCGGAGGATATTAAGGAGGGGTTTAGCCGCCATGGACACAAAGTCAGGGATATACACAATCCCACGCAAAAAGGTACAAAGAAGCCACTAAACATTTTCTTTATTAACCTTGAGCCAGCCAAAAACAACAAGGAGGCCATTCAAGTCAAGCGGCTATGCAGCACGATGGTTACGGTTGAGCCACCAAAAAAATTCGACGATGTGCCCCAATGCCATCGCTGCCAGGGCTTCGGTCACACGAAACGGTACTGCCATCTGGAGTACAGATGCGTAAAGTGTGGAGAAAGGCACCCATCGCCCGAATGCACCAAAATCGCCAGTGAACCAGCCGTCTGCCTACACTGCGACGGACCACCCGCGGCCTCTTACAAGGGCTGTCCAGCCTACAAAAAGGCAAAGAGCACGTTCGCCCCCAAGCAGACTGCCCCAAGAAGCCAAGCCAGCAATTCAGAAGCCTGGTAAAAAGAAGGCCCGAGGTCGAGCTGTATTTCAGGACCCACCAAGCAGACGTTCTTCTCATATCAGAAACGCATTTTACCAACAGATCATACTTGACTTTTAGAGGATACGACCTCATTGCCGCTAACCACCCGAACAGTAGAGGTGGCGGGGGCGCGGCCATCCTAATTCGCAGCTGCATCAAGTATGAGGCACTTCCAGCCATGTGCGAAGACTGGGTGCAATGTGCCCAAATTAAAATCTCCACTACCATGGGTGACATAACAATCGCTGCAGCATATTGCCCCCCCCAGGCACAACATCCAAGAACAGGAATTCGGCTTGCTACTGGATTGCCACGGCCCCAAGTTCATAATCGGAGGGGACTTTAATGCTAAACACCCCTGGTGGGGCTCCACCAATGCTAAACCCAAAGGGCTCGGCCCTATATAGGCAGATTCAGTCCCGAAACATGAGCTGTCACGCTACCGGTGCACCCACATACTGGCCTACGAATCCTCACAAAATCCCAGATGTCCTAGACTTCACCATCTCCGGAGGACTGGATTCTGCCGGAATTCAGGCGAGAGAAGTCACCTTTCATCCCAGCCTTGCTCAGGTCAGCCCGCAAAAAGCTGATCTACAAGACAACAGTCGTTGACAAGTACCAATCATACATGAACAACGTTACCGACCCCAGCCCGACAATTGACTCCTCGTTTGAGATCGACACCGCTGTAGAAGAGTTAACCGCCATATCCAGGCGGCAGCTTCTGAAGCAGCACCAAGGCCCTCCAACCGCCCAAGAGCCACTGACAGAGACATCCACTTTTGGAGCTCAGAAGTCGAAGAACTTAAACTTGAAAAGCGACGACTCCGGAGAGTGTTTATGCTCTCAAGGAATCCTTTGGACAAAACCGCCTTCAATAGAGCGACCAAATTTCTGTCAGAAACGCTGGCAAGACTAAGAAAGCGGGCCTTTGACAGGTTCGTCGAACAACTCGAGCCAGGCGACCCCCAACATAACTTATGGCGAGCCACCAAATTTATCAGACAGCCACGTAAAAGGATCCAACCTGTACAAAGAACCGACGGCAGCTGGTGCAGATCAGAGATGGACAGGGCCAACGCTTTCGCCGAACACCTCGAAGGTGTCTTTACGCCTTTCGATCGCTGCTCACCTGAGGTTGCTGCTGACACTGCCCGACTGCTAGCCGAGCCTTCCAGGGACGCCGATCCAATAAGACCAGTGACTGAGGAGGAAACAGCTGAGCTCATAACCATCATGAGCAACAACAAGGCCCCGGGCGATGATGGTATCAATGCAATTGCATTAAAAATGTTACCACCGCCAAGAATTCAGCTAACTACGAGGATCTATAATAGATGCTTGGAGATAGGGTACTTTCCGTCCACATGGAAACGTGCCCAGGTAACTATGATACCTAAGCCCGGGAAACCCGAAGCGAACCTTTCGTCCTACCGACCAATAAGTTTGTTACCAATGCTCTCCAAAATACTGGAACGAGTGTTTTTGAGCAGAGCACTCCCAGTATTTGACGAGGCTGCAGTGATCCCTGACCACAAGTTTGGCTTCAGGCGGCGACACGGTACCCCAGAGCAGTGCCATCGGGTCGTGCAGTGCATCCTAGACGCATTTGAAACCAAGAAGTACTACATGGCCGTCATGCTGGACGTGAAGCAGGCGTTCGACCGAGTCTGGTATCCCGGTCTACTATAAAAATTAAAGACTGGCCTACCCCGACCATACTTCCAGTTCCTAAAGTCGTTCTTGGAAGACCGTAAATTTGCGGTAAGGTGCGGCGAGGCCATCTCCGGTCTAAAAGAAGCTCACGCTGGTGTCCCCCAAGGCAGCGTTCTTGGCCCGTTGATGTACAACGCTTACACGGCCGACCTCCCTGTTCTCCAGAGGCCTGACCTGCTCGCAGCAACCTATTCAGACGACACCGCCTTCCTTACTACCGCCGATAGCGCCATGGGGGCAGCCGAAACCATGCAATTGCAGCTTGACTTGCTCAGCGACTGGCAAAAGCGATGGAACATTGCCGTCAATAATGAGAAGTCCACTACCACCACATTTTCTCTCTGCAAAGGCAATTGCCTTCCAGTTTAACCTCAACGGTCCCCCAATTCCGCAGGAAGACAATCCCAAGTACCAGGGATTCACCCTAGACAGGAGGCTCACCTTTAGGCCCCGTCTGATTAAGAAGAGGTAACAGGCTGATCAAACACTTCGATCCTTCTAGTGGCTCATGGGTAGGAGATCGAAGCTAAGAACGGCCACGAAACTTTTCATTTACAAGGCCATAATACGCCCAATCTGAACGTACGGCATACAGCTCTAGAGCACTGCGAGCAAGACGAATATCCGAACTATATCGCCACTGGGGCCCACGTCTATCATGACAATCGCACCATCCACGGGTTTTCAATTTTCCTTGGGTCAAGGACGAGATCCAAAGAAGCAGCGCACGCTACATGCAGAGGCTTCATAATCACCCGAACCTGTTGGCCATCTCCCTGCTGGACAACAGCGAGCAGCCCAGAAGACTAAGAAGGACGCACCCGCTGGACCTCCCCTGGATATCTTAACCATAATCTTTAAATACCATAAGCTAAGCTAACTTACTACTCTAATTTAGTTCTCCAATTTTAATATGTAAAATTATCTATAAGTGAAAGTTAATTTAATAACATTTAATGGTTGTCCCTAAAAGACAGTTTTAAATAAACGTTATCCTGCTATTACAAAAAAAAAAGGTTTAAAACTGCTTTGAATTCTAAGTAAACTGAATCAGGCAGCGGCGAATGAAATTCCTAAAAAATTTAGCGTTAAGCACGGTGAAATTTCATCGAGCTACAAAACTTTTTGAAAATGCATGTTTTTTTTATTGAATTAAAATCCTATTTGTAGTATTTTTTAAGTTCGTGAGGAATTTGAATGACAAAGCGATTTAATTTATTTTTGAAAAATAAAGAAAACTATATTGAATATAATGTAAGTTATCTTTTATTTCAATAACCATCGAACTACCGAACTAAGCGGACGTGCTTTGCCCGAGCTCCGGGAAAACTGCAACATAAAACAGCAAATCAAACAAAAAAAACACAATTTATTAAGAGCAATAGACAAGCTTTTTATAACAGTTGTGATGTGTTAAACCAAAACTAGTGCATTCTTTTGAATAAATAAGTGCCACACAATGAGCTCATTGAGAAACGATCGAAAGAACGAACGTAGAAATTCAGTGAACCAAAGAACCGACTTCTACTCTTACTTTTCAATCCACGATACCGAAGTGGAAAAATCGGCGATTAAGAGCAACCCGACTCTACTGACCGCTGAAACTCAAAGGGCACGGTCTTGCTAAACCGCTCTGCTCACTCCGACTTCCTTATCATGGAGTTCGCAGTGTAAAACCCCCCCTCCAATATCGAAAAAAAAATCTCGCATCAACAACAAGCAATGCTACAATTTCTGCAACCATAGCGACAACCTCTGCAATTCAAAGTACCGCGACGTCCACGACTAAAGCGAGTACAAAAACAACTTCGGAAAATGCCAAAGCGGCCCCGGCGACACAGACTGAAATGGATCGCTACATCCAAATTAAGCGCATGCTTAGCCCGAAGAGTAATCCGGCAAGCAATAAAACAAAAATTAACCGAATTGCGGCGTTGATCGGCAACGGTGACAACTTTCATGTTGTCCCGCTTATCATAGGGAACAGTCATGAAACAAAGGTGCAAACCAAGAGTAAAAAGCACTTCCGAATCGTGTCCAAATATCTAGACAGAGCACAGAAAAACTATTACACGTACCAGCTGAAAAGCAGTAAGGGCCTACAAGTGGTAGTAAAGCGAATAGAACCTGATTTTACCGCCGCGGAAATAAAAACCGCCCTTAAAGAAAAGGGCTTCGCCGCCAAGAATGTTATTAACATTCTAAATAAAGATAAAAAGCCACAACCCCTCTTCAAGGTCGAGCTCGAGCCAGAAAGCAGGTCGCTGAAGAAGAACGAAGTCCACCCAATCTACAACCTGCAATATCTTTTGCATCGGAAAATCACTGTTGAAGAGCCACATAAACGCAACGGTCCAGTGCAATGCACTAACTGTCAAGAGTATGGACACACAAGGTCTTACTGCATACTTCGGGCTGTCTGTGTAGTCTGCGGGGACGCCCACAAGTCCGCTTGCTGCACTAAAAACAAAGACAGTACCATGCAGTACGAAAAAAACGTACGAAACGAAACGTAAACGAAAAGCAGTAGAGGCCTACAAGTGGTAATAAAGGCAATCGATCCCGATGTTACCGCCGCGGGAAAAAAAACCGCCCTTAAAGAAAAGGGCTTCGCCGCCAAGAATTTTATTAACATTCTAAATAAAGATAAAAAGCTACAACCCCTCTTCAAGGTCGAGCTCGAGCCAGAAAGCAAGTCGCTAAAGAAGAACGAAGTCCACCCAATGTACAAACTGCAATATCTTTTGCATCGGCAAATCATTGTTGAAGAGACATATAAACGCAACGATCCAGTGCAATGCACTAATTGCCAAGAGTATGGAAACACTAGGTCATACGCACACCTCGGGCTGTGTAGTCTGCGGGGACGCCCACAACTCCGCTCATTGCACTACAAACAAGGACAGTAGCGGAGTTGATGAGTCGTATGCGTCAAGCGACCGGAACGCGCCACTTCCGGTCCACTAAACACCACTAATGGCTTCTTCTATGCCGATGCTCTACGATCTGGAAGGGAAACTTCAATTCAGCCTAAACTCACAAAGGGCTGAACAGGCCCCAGAACAGCCACAATGCAAAACGGAAACTATGATGCTTACCCTCCAATAAAGTATGATGGAGCTTATGTCATTCATGAAAACGACCATTGCGAACACTTGTTCAAAACCAGAACATGGTAATGCAGCTGCTCGTAGCACAACAGTCGAAATAATTCATGTAGGCTCTACGAATATCAATGTGGAACGCCAATGCACAGTGGGGAATTTGCCCTGTTTTTGTGGCATTAATTAATAACTTAAAAAAAAACCAACATATTTAAATTCTGTTTTTTGAATTTACTTAATAATAAAGAAATGAAGATATTTCAAAAAATGGGCGTGGTTCCGCCTTTTTCAATCCATTTTTTTTTTTTTTTTGTGGTAAAAATTAAAAAAAAAATATTTATTTTTTTGTGGTAAAAATTAAAAAAAAAAAATATTTTTTTTTTGTGGTAAAAATAAAAAAAAAAATTTTTTTTTTCTTTTTATGGCAATAATGCTAGTTTTTTGCATTTTGTAAAAAAATGGTCTTGTTCCAACTTTTTTCTTGCGGGAAATCGCAGAAAATTGGGTCTGTTTCTGTGGCATTAATTAAAAACTTAAAAACGAGGCAAGATATTTGTTTGGTGTTTATTTATAGTGCTATACAAGTTTTTGACAAGTTTTTGAAGCAAAGTAGGCGTGTCCCACCCCCTCCCCAAATTGTTTTTTTGGCCAAACACTTCCAGCAGCACCGAATTTCTGATTGTAACCTTTCTTCCTAAAAATTGGAATTTCGCAAAAAGGCGCAAAAAGGCGCAATTGAACCTAGGGTGTTCTGAATTAAGAATTAATGGCTCTACAACAGTGGTGGGCAAAACTAACACATGTTTAAAATTTGAGTGTGTGCGTAGCAGAGAAAAACAATTAGAGCAGAGAATTCACTGAGCGAAAAAAAAACATTTTTTTATTTCATTTTTCGTTCATTCAAAAGTTGGAATGGGCACTAAAATTAAGTATTTTATTTTAAAAAAAGCTTTGCTAGCAACATTTCCTAAAAAAATGAAAAACTACGCTTCCCATCTATATTCACCATGAAGAAAACTTTTTCCAACCCAATTTCTGAGAAAATTTTTCGAAGTGGAAAATTTTGATTTTTAGTTTGGGCTGTCAAATGAATCAAAATGAAACCAAATGAGAGAGCTTCTAAAAAAATTTGAGAGTGCTTACACTGTTAGTGTGCCGGCAGCGCTGCGGCAGAATTTCCTACCCTATACTCGCGTGCTATGTAAAATGAGAGTTTGCCCACCACTGCTCTACAACATGGGTATAGTCACTGCTTTATTGAATCTAAACATTTTTTTAAAACTCTTGCCAAAGTTGAACTTTCATTACGAAAGTTTTGTCCGGACACCACTTGCTTTAATTACAAATTCTTAGAAAGACATGCACAAATTTGGCAAAATATTAGTATTAACAAATAGTATAAGCCTGGAGCATGACTACCCATTTTAAATTTTATTGATTTGTGCTTCGACGTTCAAGAAATTTTAATTTGAAAACACACTACAAAATGAAGCCAAATGCAAACACGAAACGTCATTTTCCAACAGCTGACTTTAATCGCTGGTATTTTAATACTGCACTGGAAAAATACCATTTTTGGTATGTAACATACAATTTTGATTTATTTTTAATACGGTAACACTAAAATATGAAAAATTTAAAAACTTTAAAAAAAACACATTTATGTCACAAAAACAGGACAAATTCCCCAGTGTGCAATGGTGTCTCACGGCATAAACTAGAATTGTCACAATTCTTGACCGAAAACCATATTGACGTTATGCTACTGCTGGAAACGCATTCTTCAAGCCTCCTACAAAACAACTTTCGAATAATAGGCTACACAATCTACCGCAAAGACCACATCCAGACGGGTCAGCCCACGGCGGAACTGGAGTTCTAATCAGAGAACGCATTAAACACCATTTTTACAAAAGGTTTGCAACAAACTTCTTGCAGGCCACATCAATACAAATTCAGTCAAGCAACGGAATCCTTTCAATCACTGCCGTTTACTGCCCTCCTTCACTTTTCAATCATGGAAGGACAATTATGGACTTCTACAATTCACTTGGGGATCGATTTATAGCCGCAGGAGTCTACAACGCCAAACATATGCACTGGGGATCACGTCTAGTGACTCCCAAAGGAAGGCAATTGTACAATGCAATTATAAATGTGAGAAATAAACTGGACAAATTTTTCCCTGGAAGTCCCACATACTGGCCAGACCTTATTGATTTTGCCGTGACAAAAAACATACCTCGCAATCTAATAAGTGCCAAAGCAGTCTCGGATTTATCATTACACCACTCTCCTGTGCTTTTAACGCTTTTTTAAAGCCCAGAAATAACCGAACACCCCTTCAGCCTGACGTCGCCAAAAACGAACTGGCTTAAATCCAAAAGGAAGAAAATTCACAGCTCAGGTACATCCAGAATCTTTCGCCAACAAGCACAAAGTATCCCCTGTGAAGGACCCACCCAAATCTTAGCGACCCAATTAAAACGACCACCCCGATAAAAAACTCTTCGGAATGCTGGGCTTGCAGCGTTGAAGACCGAGCTGAAACATTCGCTACACATCTCCAAAGTGTCTTCCAGCAAAACCCTGCTTTAAATTCATTCCTCCTACCAGTAATTTAGCCATTCCTCCTACTCTCAGCCAACTGCACCTTCATTCCGGCCGAACGCAATTGAAAAAGTTATAAGGGGTCTACAACCAAAAAAATCTCCCGGTGGTGACCTAAGATGACCCAAAGATGTTGATCGAACATCCAAAATGCGCTATAGAGGTCGTCTGCAAACTATTCAATTGGATCATTAATTTTGGTTATTTCCCAAAAAAAGTGGAACGATCGGAACTATGCCTCGACTACAAGTTACTACTCTACAATTCAGTCCTAAAGCCAATCTGGACGTATGGCTCACAGCTGTAGGGGAACGCGAGCAGCAGCAACATAGACATCATACAGCGCGCACAATCAAAAATCTTGAGAACTATCACTGAGGAACTATCACTGTTCGCAACGAAAACATCCACCGGGATCTGGGCATCCTCGCAGTGAAAAACGAATCCAGAAGCAAAATGAGTCATAAACTGTCTTCGCAGCCAAATTTTCTCACTCGGGGATTGACTCGGGTTTCTAGCGTATCCCGCCTGTGACGCAACGACCACCCAACCCAGCAATCGATTTTTAGGGCCGTCTAACTCTGTATCAGTCAATATGACTGTTAGTTAAGTTAAGAATATAAGATTTGATACACCTTTTGTTAGTCTCGCAAAGAGAAGATTCAAGAAGTAAAAGCAACGTTTAAACCAAAAAAAAAATAATAATCTTTTAGTTAAGTATAATGCATACAAATTAGATTTAAATAGAAAGTTATAAAACGCACATATAATTATTGACTATAAATATAAAATATAATTTCGTTACTTTGCGAGTGTTATTTTGCGAAAAAAAAAGTGTTAGATTTCATTTTTAGTTTTGTATATCTTACATTGTTTGCTTCGGGCAAAGCCGAAGTTGATATACCCTTGCAGTTAATATCGGATACAAATCAAAAATATCGGATGTAACGGTATAATAATATCAGATAATTTTTAAAAAATCTCAAGGTTTTATATACATATACTAAACCATAGTTGGTATTTTTACAAAATAACATTCCATTTCCGATCGGTTAGTATATGGCAACTATATGGCAGTCGGCCGTTCCAACCTATGTATATACTGAGTGCAAAGGAAAGAACCGGCTTTAAAACTGAGAGACTAGTTTGCGTAAAACCACACAGACGGGCATGCTAATATCAACTCAGGCGGTAATCCTGACAACGAATATCTATACTATATAGGGTAGGAGACGTCTCCCTCACCACGGTGCACCCTTTTCATAAAAATTATAAAACCCTATGCCAGGGTATATAATGTGATGCCCATATAATTATTTCAATGAGGTATTTTCAAACAAAAACCTTAATAATCGAAATTCGGCCGTAGACTGAATTTTTCTGTTAATTTTATGACAAGGATTTAGTCTTAAGATTAAGAAAGACTGTTACACATATTTGGATACAGACCTTCCGCTCCCATTTTCCGCTGTTATTTTTAGATGTCCAATGTCGCGACTATAGCTTGAACCAAAAGTGTTCCTTCGCACTCGAGCCCCAGATGAACAGACGAACGATGACTTTCCAACGGTCCTTTCAAACGTCGTGTATTGGCTTTCTTCAAAGTTATTGCTATTTGCAGCTAATGCGGACCCATTTATGATTTCGTTCTTGGAAAGGCTATGATGTACTCGTTTATATATATTACCAGCATTCTCCCTTGGCACATGTAGGTCAAGGTGATGCGGAAACGCGTAGTCTGTTCTTAAACGCCGCCCCACATTCGGTTTTAAATGAACTTTTGGTAGAATATTGAAGCTTAAATTTATTTGACTGCTTTGAGTCTCACTCGCTGTCTCTATATTTTTCTGATGGCTTTCGAGACCCAAGTTCCTGGTTTTACTTTCCATTTGGTTTTTTTTTGTTGGCATTCTGGAAATCAGGGTATCAGAATTAACATCGCATTGGCCTTGCCAAAAAGCTGGACCTGTATCACTCTTTTCTTTATCATTTGAAGGGGGACTTTGATCTGTAAAAGATTCGATAGAATATAATCCATATAACGTTTTAAATATAAACAAGAAAGGCTGGCTATAGTCGAGTTTCCCGACTACATTATATCCGGTACTCATCTCTTCCACCCACAATTTAAATAACCTTTAAAGTTTAAGCTTTAACGGTATGGATTCTCAGGAAAGAAAAGGAAAGAAAAGGAAAGGAAAGGAAACAAGCGAACAAGCGACTTATAACTGACTTGATTTATAACTGAACCATGACTTTACCGAGGGCATGTTTGACATGTCCCTAGGTCAGATCAACCATGTTAGAAATTCGCTAGGTCGGCTTTTAGACTTATGTTTTGTATCTGATCCTGATGGTACTGCTCTCTCCAGAGCTTTTCCCCTTTCAACCCCAGAGGATCCATATCACCCCACGCTGGAGGTCTCAATCGAAACCACTCCTGGTATCGATCAGATGTCTCCGAGCGTGGTAAATAAGATTCGTTGTTTCCGTAAAGCTGATTTTCGCAAACTTAATAGCCTTATCGATACATTTGACTGGCCTTGGAAATATCCGTCCGCATCAACAGATCCTCCTTGGTTTACAAAGTGCCTCACTAACCTTAAAAATACTAAAAATAAGCTTTTACTTAAATATAAAAAAACCTTCAGTAGTGCTGATTTCTCAAGATACCTACTAGGTCGGTCGAATTTTACCGTGCATAACGCTGAATGTTATAGGAATTATATTGACCGCTGCCGGATACAATTTACTCAGGATCCAAAGCAGTTTTATAATTTTGTAAACACTAAGCGTAAACACGTATCTTTTTCACCCCTGCTTACGTTTGAAAATTCCTCTGCGACTTCTGATCAAACCATTGCCGATCTATTCGCAGAATTTTTTCAAACAACTTATTCTCCTCCTAAATTGACTGATCAGCCTTACGCATATAACATTCAAGCAGCAAATCTTATTTTCTGTCCGTTTTTTTCTGAGAACAACTTATTATCTGGTGTTTTAAGGGTCAAACCCATTTATTCGCCAGGCCCCGATGGAGTACCAGGCTGTGTGCTAAAATACTGTGCCAGGGCTCTGTGCAAACCTCTTCAAAGACTTTTCAACTTATCTTTGGAAACCACAATTTTTCCCCTTAAGTGGAAGGAATCATTCATAATTCCCCTACATAAAAAAGGGAAAAAGTCTGACGCTGTCAACTACAGAGGCATCTCTAAGTTGTCGGCAATTCCAAAGTTATTTGAAAAATTAATTACCCCTCACTTGCAACACCTATGCTCTTCGATCATCTCTCCCAGTCAGCATGGCTTTATCAAGCGTCGCTCCACCACCACAAATTTACTGGAGTTGACATCCATTGTCATAGATGGCTTTTGTAAGGGATATCAAACCGATGTAATTTACACAGACTTCAGCAAAGCATTTGATTCAGTTAATCAATCACTCTTGTTGAGTAAACTGAATATGCTGGGTTTTCCTATAGACCTCTTAACGTGGATCTCCAGCTACCTAGATGGAAGGACACAAAGAGTATTATTTAAAAACATACAGTCCCGTCTGGTCCGTGCTTCATCTGGCGGGATTCAAGGAAGTCATCTTGGCCCGCTGTTATTCACGCTTTTTATAAATGACTTGCCCCCTGCTTTAACGAACTCTCTAGTTCTTATGTATGCAGATGATGTAAAGCTTTGTCTTCAGTACAAATCCATCTCTGCCCAATGCAGTCTTCAGTCTGACCTTGATAACTTTCAAGAATGGTGTTTAGCTAATGATTTAATACCTAACCGATCAAAATGCAAGCATATGTCTTTTTATCGTTCTTGCCCTCTGCAAGCTACGTATTCCATTAATGGGATTGCCTTAGAAAAATTAACCCAGGTTAATGATCTCGGCATCCTATTAGACATAAAACTTAAATTTGCCGACCATATTTCCTTAATGGTTAATAAGGTTAAAGGAGTCCTTGGTTTTATTAAAAGGTGGTCAAAAGAATTTAATGACCCCTATATAACCAAAATATTATTCATTTCTTTGGTCCGTCCTATACTGGAGTACGGTTCATGTGTCTGAAGTCCCCAATATGGAGTACATCAGGACCGCATAGAATCCGTACAAAAGAATTTCCAAACTTTTTCACTTAGAGGTCTAAACTGGGATGCAAATCTTCACCTTCCATCTTATAATAGTAGACTCTTACTCATAAACTTACCTAGCTTAACAAATCGTAGGACAATGCTCGGTGTAGTCTTTCTGCATTCAGCATTTACTAAAACGCTTAAAATTAAACATTCCTAATAGAAGGACTCGAAACTTTAATCCTCTGTTCCTTAGCCGTTGTAGTTCGACATATGCACTGCATGACCCTTTTAAATTAAATTGTGGTTAAAATTATTGTGGAAAAAAATGCCTTAAAAATGGTAAAAACAAAAAAATATGGAGTCAAAACAAAGCTACAGGAAATAACACGCTGCCAAATCGGTTTAAAACAAATATGTATCGGAAATAACAGATATACATAGTTAGGTTTCGATCGACTTTTTAGAGCTCCATTATAATTAATTTCATATAATACAAAAAAAACCCGAAGCATCTATCCAGAGCAGAGAGGTTTTTGTAAGGCAGTTCCGTATAGGGTCAGTTGATGAGAGGTTTTTTCCAACAACACTCAGGAGTGAGACTTATTTTTACAATCTCTGCTTCTATCTTAAAATATACCAAACTTGGTTGTAAAGAAAGGGGCGTCTGCTACGTTTCAAGTCGTGGTAAAAACAGAAACAGTTGAGTAAAAACGGACAGACAGACAACCATTCTTATATCGACTCAGGAGGTGATCCTGATCAAAAATACATATGCTTAATAGGGTCGGGAAGATGTCTCCTTCGCTGCGTTGCACACTTGTGATCAAAATTAGAATACCCTCTGCTACATTTAAAAAATAAAAAATTTTATACCCGGTACTCGAAGAGTATAAGGGTACGTTGCATTCGTATAAATATATTTAACAAAAAGAATCATATTTCATAATATATATAGCTTCTTGATTAGCATCAGCCAAGTTGAAACAGCCATTTCCGGCTGTCCGTATGAGCACGTGGATCTGAGACTATAAGAGACAGAGCCAAAGACTCCTACAACCCCACGCAGTGCAAGCTTGTTTTAAATTGTTCACCGCCTCTACAAATAGCAAAATTTCTTAAGCGCCAATACAGGAAAGTTTTTGAAGAACTTTTGATGCCAACCTATTTCTATAGTTGTTTATTTTTGAAAAAAAAATTTCACCAAAATCTTCCGAGTTTTAGAGTAGTTAGACATTTCTCGGGAACGCGTTGGAAACATTTTACACGAATTTTTACACATGAGTAAGCTTTCGTCAAGATGCGTGCCGCGATTGCTCACAATGGAAAATAAACGCAACCGCTTGCACATTGCGAAGGAGAGTTTGGCATTGCTTAATGCAAACAAAAACGAATTTTTTCGTCGTTTTGTGACTGTTGACGAAACCTGAATTCATCACCATACACCAGAGAGTAAAGAACAGTCATAGCAATGGATTTCAACTGGAGAAACGGCACCGAAAAAGGCAAAGATCGGATTGTCGGCCAACAAGGTGATGGCAACGATTTTCTGGGATGCCCGAGGTATAATTCATGTGGATTATCTGGAAAAAAGTAGAACAATTACGGGAGAATACTTTTCCAATCTCTTGGGACGATTTGATTCGGAGCTGAAGAAAAAAAAGCCGCACATGGCGAAGGAAAAAGTTTTGTTTCCCCGCTCACAAGAGCCCATGCCGAAATTGTGTCAATTGCACAACGAAATTCTACCCCATCCATCCTATTCTCCAGATTTTGCACCTTGTGACTGTTATTAATTTCCAAACTTAAAAAAATAGCTTGGGGGTAAGAAATTTCAGTCAAATGAGCAGGTAATCTGTGAAAGCCTATTTTGAGGACCTTCGCTTGTTTTCTTTCCTTTCCTTTTCTTTCCTGAGAATCCATACCGTTAAAGCTTAAACTTTAAAGGTTATGTAAACTGTAGGTGGAAGAGATGAGTACCGGGTACAATATATTCGGGAAATACGACTAAAGACGTAATTTTTTGTTTTTTTTCCAAGTGGAAAAGTATGTAACAAAATTGTTTGTGCCGGGTGCCGGTACTTGTTTTATGTGCAATTTGGAACTGATATATTTTTTCAGAGCATACATTTTTCGTCTAATACGGACGTATTATTTCTTACCATTTCCAGAGTTTTTGAACGTGGGGACATTCCTTCCAGATCTATGAATCTGATTCCGCGAGCACATTAAACTACTTTGCGCTGGCAATGGTGGTGCTACATTTATTATATCACGTTTTGAAGCTTTACTTTGGTCGTTCTGAGTTTCAGAAAAATTATTTTCAAGGCAAATTTTGCCTTCTTTCTTTGCATCCGTTACGTCTACCTCTAAGTCTTTGGAGTTTTTTACATCATATTGGATATTTTCCCTAACACTAATTTCTGCTTCAGATCTTAGGTTGAACATGGAGTTGCTATTAATATTAAGGCATTCTGTAATACTGATGATTGAGGAAAAAAAATATAAAATTATTATTTTAAAATTATTTTATATGACAATGAACCTACATCGATTCCACGGCCAGGTTTGGGTCACTAGATCTCCTTGAAATAGTGCTTTGCCCCAGCTCATTCGTTGTTAGATTTTCAGAAGATCTCGCTTTTACCATGAAACCTAAATTTAAAAAAATGCTGAAAATAAAACAACTGGATTTTTTTCTACTGACCCTGATTAGCGTTTGGTCGTTCATTACTAAGTAGCGGCAGATCAATTCCGTTTTTGTTACCTAAGCTACCAAGGTATAGGTCGGACCAAAAATGTAAAAATCTTACACTGTGTGCAGGCCAAAGAACCTGAGAATAAATATCAGCTATTTGATTTGGACTGCAAGAACATTGATTTTGTTAATATTAACTTAATTACCTTTTCAGTCTCATGCTTATATAAGGGATTTCTGTACATAGTGTCTGCTAAAAATGGCCATACCGAAAATGTTCGGTCAAATATGGAATTATCAAGGCGTTCTTTAAGCGAGTTGCAAAGAAAAGTTCCGAAAAGACAGGAAAGCGAATGTTGCGCCATTTTAATCTGAAATTAAGATGCTATATTGAATTGGTTTTGTCAACGCTAGCTGTAACTTACCAGGTAGCCTCCGCTGAACTCAAAACAACATGGATATTGCCGCTGTATTTGGTGAACCAGATCAAGCCACTGCAAAAAAACTGGACACCTTTCATTCACTTCGTCAGAATAGGGGCCATTACCAGAGCGATCAGCGAATTTGTGACCAAAATTCAACCACTCACGTTCTACCAGAACGCGAAATCCCTGCACGAAATTAATAATTATAAATTAACTGATAGCTATATAAATTCTCAATTAAAACAAGAAAGGAACGCTAACTTCGGGGGGAGCCGAAGTTGATATACCCTTGCAGTTAAAACCGGATATATATCGCAAACATCGGATATAGTTGGAAGATCCTTATGCACACTTTTAACCAAAATTATAATACGCTCTGCAAGGGTATAAAAAAAGTCCCATGCTTATATCTTCGATAATACCAAAGTCGGTATTTTTACCATATACCAAAGAATTTTTCCGATCGTTTAGTTTTATTGCAGCTAAAGGATATAGTCGACCGATGCTTATGAAATTTGGTAGGTCGGATTATATGGTCTAAAATAGAATCTATAGGAAGTTCCAAGAGGAAAGCTAGCTTCGGGCGGAGCCGAAGTTGATATACCCTTGCAGTTAAAACCGGATATATACCGGACATATACCGAATTTGTTAACTCTAAAAACACCGGAGTTATAACATTTCCGATCAATCAGTTTATGGCAGATATAGGATATAGTCGGCCGATCCGGGCCTACGTTTTTTCTGCTCAGTGAATGCTCTGCTCTCATTGTTTTTCTCTGCTACGCATACACTCAAATTTTAACATGTGCGCGTTTTTGTATTCTGCTTCTCTACTGAATGGCTTTGGTTGTTTTTTCCAAAGTATGCAACAAAATTTTGTAATTTCATAACTTAAATTTTGAAAGTGTAAATGTGTACCGGGTATAATATAGTCGGAAAATTCGACTAAAGTCCTTTCCTGTGTTTCCTGTCCTGTGTAAACCATAAAACATTTTTTTATCACCAAAATTTATATCAGATATCAGCGTGGCATGCAGTTTCGTCACCGATATTTAAAGGTTTTTTTTATATCATAATATAAATTGCCATTTTTCTACAAGTTTTTTTTTAGTATAAGTATATAGCTATAGCTATATATACTTATACTAAAAAAAAACTTGTAGAAAAATATATAGTATATAGTTTTTAGTATAAATCAGAGGTCGGCACGGCCCTATCTCGGGGGCATAGGGAATTTCTCTGCCCGAGCTCTGCCACACACACACAGTATAAATGTGTGAAACGTCATGCTCACAGCCTACTTTCTGCTATTCGTTACTAACACTAATGCGGTAAAATCATATCAATGTATTGGGGTGCCGATCACTGGTATAAATCGAAAATAGATTAGCTTTCTTCTTCTAAAAATAGTTTCCTTTAACACGCAGGAAAGGTTATTTCTTAACTACACTGAAAAGTTTAAATTTAATTTCATAAAATAAGAACCAAATAATTGTTTCATACTTCAACAGTTCTGTAGTAAGGGTCTAAACAGAGCTGAGCTGTTGCCACAATTTGCGGAGTACGGTCCCAGCCATCAGAACAGTGCACTAGTACAGGACGCCCGTTCTTTTCTATGGTGTGTACAACCGTCATTGC
Source organism: Drosophila malerkotliana malerkotliana (assembly GCA_018153235.1). Taxonomy (NCBI): domain Eukaryota; kingdom Metazoa; phylum Arthropoda; class Insecta; order Diptera; family Drosophilidae; genus Drosophila; species Drosophila malerkotliana. Next base: position 1,295,265 of record JAECXV010000159.1, read on the forward strand.
GGCTCCCAGTAAACCTGACAGGTGTTGCATCCACATAGTTTTTTCCAGTTGCCCAAACCAACTGTGTAAAAAAGTAGACGTTAAATAACTCTTAAGGTATCAAAAAAACAGTCATACTCACTTTGGATCGTCTGGCGATGAGGCACAGAGCTGGCGGACAGCATGAAAACTTTTACGAATAGCGTGAATGTTACCTAAATTCATGAATTCAATTTCGGCGCAGGGATAGTACTCAATGCATTCACAACCTCCACCGCGGGCCCGATTTGTAACTGCTGAAGTATAGCTCCTGGCATCAACTATTAAAATTTTCTGAAAAAAAAATTTGTTAATTACGATTTCTAAGATAAAACCTATTTGTACAAAGTGTTTAAGCATTAACTCACGGGGGTACAACTCACGGGCCCCTTCATATAATAAGAAATTTTTTTGAAAATAACGAAAATTATGTTGAATTTTGTTAAAGTATTGTCTATAATTTGATAATTTATCACTGATCATTTCTCAGGCTCCACATCTTAGCGATTTCTTTAAAATATCGCGGAGCTTTTTTTTGAACACAGTTTGAGTTTTCGCCAAAAATCCGGGCCCCTCTCAGAAGTCCGGGCCCGGGGGGAAACACCGGGGGATAACGGTCCAGTTTTTGCTTTTATAATAACCGGATTATTAAATAAAGTTCTATTTTAATCCGACTATACATACTATTTGTATACTTTAAATCCGTCAGACGCTACCAATTATCTTTTGTTTTAATATACATACAGATATTTTCTAAAAACATACCCGAATTTCGTCTAACGTAAGTTCCTCGTGCGAAGAATCCTCTAATGAAGGTGAACTTTTTCCAGATGAAGAAGATTGACCGTTTATGTCTCTTGCATCTGTTGGTTGATGAGCGCTTGCGTGGGCAAATGTCGATCGTCTTGCGTGCTCTCCCCTGTCAAAGGCACAGGCATCGGTCAGCGCCTTGAGAAGCTGCTCATCTTTGGTATTTCGCCAGCCAAGCCAACCCACCTCCGGCTGGCTGCAGCGAGCTAAAATTGCGCCTGACTTTTGGTGGCGCCAGACAACCGCTGGCAGTCTGCGCGATCCACGAAAGTTAGCTACGTTGTGGAGCATTTCATCGGTGATGCAAAAAGGTACGAGCAGTCTGGGTGGGTACGAGGGGCACAGTTTAAAATCAGCGTTGGCCGTGGAGACTCGCCAAGATCCTTTGAGGTCGAATCCCAAACGGGCGACTTCGTTTTTAAAGTTGCTTTCATAACTTATGTCTCGTTGTAGCCGACTGCTAGCCGAGGGTACAGCCTCAACATTTAAAAGAGTCTGTACACCTGCCGTGTTTGTAAGTTGGGCAGAACGGTCTTTGCCCTTGCAGCCGTTTGTACTTGGAATATCATTACTATTTCCGAATATGTCGCTGGACCAGGAGTAAAAACCAAATGCGAAAAGAGTTTCCAATGTTTGGGGAACGCCTATAAGCAAGTGTATTCGTCGTTGCCAATCCACACATTGTTCCGTGGTCTGGAAAGAGCACCGCACAGTGCTGGCGTCCTTGCAATTGACAATCAACTGAAACGGGTCTCGTACTTGCACGGATTCTATAAGGCCTAGGGGTACGTATGTCTCAAAGGCAGTTGACTTCTTTGAGAGGAATATGCGGTAATTTGATAGGGCCAGGATTCCATCGTCCGTTCGACCTAGGTACTTAATAGACTCACCAGGCACTTGTTGAACAATTAGGAGTTAGAAATGTTTACACGAGCATGTTAGACATATATGGAAAATAAATCCCACCAATACTCACATTCCTGAAAGGGCACAAGTAACTGGGAGTCTTCCTTTTCCATCTGTGACTTCGGGTACGATTCAGCGGCACGGATAAAGCAAATCGATGGAGGCGGTGATCCATCTGACATTTTTTAATTCGCTATAAAAGACTATATAGTGAATTTTGTCAAAAGCAAATGAGTTTTGATTTTATGGAATTCCGGTGATGACCCAATATCAAAAGTCGTGCATGAGTGCGTAAGAATCTCGTTATATAAATGAGTTTCATAAATAAAGGATGATATATTGGTGTTAACTTAGTTTTTCTGTATGTTGTATAGAACGACAATTTACTGTTGAGTGTCGCGAAAATTGTATGAAACATAGACTTGTGAATGAATTCACTCAATTTTGAGCGTGTATTAGCAATATATATAATGCATGTAGACGTATTTATGATAAATATTCAGCCTTCAGCTGCAGTGGCAGAATGTGCGCAATATGTGACCCTACTTGAGTATTTACATACGTATAGATATATTATAAGCTTTTATTTCAATCCAAGCTTTTTTTCAAATCATACTTCGTCAATTTCGGTGGGCCATTTATGCCTATTAAAAACCACTTATGTTACCACAAACAAAGTATTAAAGTATTTACACGTACATATAGTTTTGTGCACTTATTCTAATTTTTTAATATGCGTGAGTACACGAATGCCTAATCAAGAGCTTTGTTGCATATAATATTTTCGTTTTCCGGAATTAAAATTAGCTAAGAGTTCAATATTCTCAACTTCCTTCTCCACCATTCAATAAGAAACGACAAATATTATAAACAAAGATTGACAAATATTTTTTCACATACATATATATGTATAGGTATTCAGATACTTTTGGTTACGCTGTGATCGTTATTGTTATCGAGTTTCAGTGTTAAAGTCTAGTACTGAGATCGAAAAACATGTTTGACGAGTCAAAACGTTTATTCTTACCAGTGTGAACGAGTTTTTTAAGTTACTCCCTACGGTCCCTCCTAAAATTAATTTGAATTTGAATTTAAACATTGACAATGTAGAAAAAATATGGTTTTAGAAGTTCTTTGTGGATTTTTAACCCATTTGGGTGTAAAAATATTAATGAAATAAAATGATTTAAGATTAAATTGACGCAATTGGTACCATGAAATTGGTATAAATGGTATATAAATGGTATGGTTTGTCCTACAAATCTAAAATTACAAGAAAGCATCTACAAATTTAATAAGATCTATAATTTTTAGCGTATCGCCTTCAACAACTTGACTTTGTCAAACATTTACATTGATTTATTACATGATTACAACAAAAAAAGCCCCAAATATTTCTTTCAAGCATATCACTAACCCTGTCAAACTGGATGAGAGATCAAAATTTTTTATGTTTTCGATAGGGATTTGTAAAACGTTCTTTGGTGCGTTAAATTTTTTTCGATCTAGGTAAGGGGTGGCGGAAAGGCCTTGTCAGAAACGGGTTTTCAGGTATTTGTACCAATATTTGAGTATTAGACTTAAACTGAGTATTAAGCCTAGTACTGAGTTGACGAAAATCCGCTGTCGAAAATCTGACAGCTGTCAAACTCCATATAAAAAAAACGGTGTAAAAAAGGAAGAAGAAGAATTTTTCGTCTCCTAAATTTTTCGGGTACTGTGTTGAGGAAAATTTTAGCTATCAAATTGAATGGCGTTGCCGGATCAAAAAAAAATAAACAGCTGATTTTGGGGTGTTGAAATAATTCATTTGATTTATTTTGATAGCTAAAACATGGAGCGAAAATTTGAAAGAAAAAAAATGTCGGACCGAAAAATTTTCGGCGCGCGAGGATAAATTGAAATTAATTAGTGCGGTCAAGGCGAAGCCCATAATATGGGATTTGACCCACAAGGGGCATTTTAATGCCATAAAATGGCATTGAAATGATTTGTGATTGATTTTGATTTTGACCCAGTTTTCTTTTTCTTAATCAGCTCCTTAGCGGCGAAATACATAAACAAAACACCAACATCCAATTGATTTGAATTCATTTTTGCTTATTGGTTTTTTGTTTATAAACAACAGCTGTTCAGTATTACCCTTTTTCTTAATTTTTTTGGTCACACTGCTCGGTAGCTGAATAAAGTGCGATTTCGCTAGCGGAATTTCAACAGCGGATTTTCGTCAACTCAGTACTAGGCTTTAGGTGTATAGTATGTATATATATATATAGTTCAATTATCCATAAAAAACGTTTTAGCTCATTTATCTCATTCAAAAAACTCATTCAATCTTAATATTTTATTAATTATGCGCTTCTGAAATCTTGTCTTGATATTCAAATTGAAGTCAATTTGACTGTAAGACAAAATTGTCTGTAAACGTAATTTAAAAAAAAAAAATTGATTTACCTTTTTGCTCGTCAAACATTTTTATTGTCTGACATGACTGAATAAAATTACATTACAGAACTGAGTTAACCACGAGTAGTCAGCAGTATATATAATCTAGTTGGAAAGTATATTTTGGAATACCAAATAGTAACAGGTTTTCGATAGGCAAAACCTTGCTACGATATAATTTTATCATTTTTATAAAAAGAGTATCGATATATTATATTTTGATATATTATCAACAACCCTAAAAATTTTCTAAGTTTGTGTTCTGGAATACATTTGTCCCGCACATTCCATACAAGCTAATGCGTAACTAAGTTCACTTTATTTTCTGGGATTTTCCACCGGTGAATGCAACTTGGTTTAGCCCTACCCCACGTCTTAAAATGATCGAGGCGAGAATCCGAAAGCTTGGACCCTGTGTGGCCCTGGTTGCGGTAAGTCGACGTGTTCCGCTTTTACGATTTTCGTCGAAGATAAATCAGCAGGCGCCATGAGTGGCATGCGTCGGCCAAAATGAAAAGTTTGCGTATAAGACCTTATTTTCTGATGTTACCGCTGCCGGGAACTGTCCATTGCTTGGATTTGTGATTGTCTCAACTACTAAGCCGCTGCCTCCTCTTTGTTCTATCTTAGGTTCTACAACTCCTTCAGCAGCCTTCAAGAATAGATGCGGGGGCCGTGGCCATGACCAGTGACAACATCGACATGACACTAGGTAAGACTGATACTGTTTCGCCCATATCCACCGATAACGTGGAAGACATGGAGTTCATAAAATCAATCAATTATTGACGTGTCACAAATCTGTGGCAATAGTATTCGACTTTGCTATGCCAACGTGGTATATTTACTATATGTATATATTTGGGACGCACTTGATTTTTGAAAGGGAAATATTGATATTTTCTGTATACAGACAAAAAAAATTGAGCCTTAAAATTTTTTCCACATTGATGACTAGGAATTACCCTTTATAACAGGGGTGCCCAGTCCCATTGCTCTCGGTGCTCCTTTGTTGTTGGAATTGCTCTTTCATATGGGAAACGAAATTTTATATATGTACGTGTGTTCCTCCCAGCATAGGCAAAGCCCAAATACAAAAACAATTTTTCGTGTTTTCCCTATTCTCCTCAATCGTGTTACTCCGAACGCATTTTGTTGTTGGATTGCCGAAAACTTATCACTGCAAGAAATTCATTCTTGCTTTTCTTTCAGCCAATATGGTCGACTTGAAGCGATGAATTTCTTCTTTGCAGAAAATTTAGGCATTTATTGGCATAGTATAATAATAAACTGTTGTGAAAAATATAGGGCCTATTTATAATTGCTATAATAAAATTTATTTATTATTATAATGATATTTGTTTGAAACTACTTGTGAATGTTACTATAATTTTATTTTTCAGTGCATCGAAATGAAAAAAAATGGTGTAAATGTATTGGTGATTTGTTGCACTGTTATTGGAGTTTGCTCTGCCGTATGCTGAGCTTGGGCACCCTGCTTTATAATAAACCCTATACAAAGAGTCAAATCGTTTTACCAAGATATCATAGGATTATATGAAAAATATACAGTGAAGGGGATTATAATTGCAGTGTGTGCACCGCAGTGAAAGGTTAAATTTCGACCCTTTAAAGTATAAAATATATATTTTTTGATCGGACTAACCTCCTTAGTTCATATAAGCACTACCGTTTGTCCGTCTGTTTCTACCCAAACTAGTCTCTCAAGTTTAAAACTAAAACTAAAAACTATTTTTTTGCCTGTGACTGTTGTTTTTTGAGTTAGAGAGAGTTTGGGTTTTACATGAGAGCTATTTTTGGCAAAATAATACGACATAAAAACAAGAAAGGAAAGCTAACTTCGGGCGGAGCCGAAGTTGATATACCCTTGCAGTTAAAACCGGATATATATCGCAAACATCGGATTTAGTTGGCCGATCCTTATGATTACATTATAATAAAACCAATTAATTAAATTACAAAATCTAAAAAAAAGTCCCAAGCTTCTATCGTCAAAAAAACAAAGTTGTTATTTTTACTAAACACCAAATACCATTTCTGATCGTTCAGTTATATGGCAGCTATAAGATATAGTCGGCCGATCCTTATGAAATTTGGTAGGTTGGATCAACTGACCAAAAATAGAATCTGTATGGAATTCCAGCATTCTATCTTCAAAAACACGAAAGTTGGGTCATTTCCGATCGTTCAGTTATATGACAGCTATAGGATATAGTCGGCCGATCCTTATGAAATTTGATAGGTTGGATCAACTGACCAAAAATAGAATCTGTACCAAGTTTCAGCTTTCTATCTTCAAAAGTTGGGTCGTTTTCGATCGTTCAGTCTTATGACAGCTATAGGATATAGTCGGCCGATCCTTATGAAATTTGGCACGTCGTATTGTTTTGCCAAAAATAGCTCTCATGTTAAATTAGAACTTTCTAACTCTAAAAACACCAAAGTTATACCATTTCCGATCAATCAGTTATATGGCAGCTATAGGATATAGTCGACCGATCCCGGTCGTTCCGACTTATATACTGCGTGCAAAGGAAAGAAGGGTGTGTGCAAAGTTTCTGCAAGGGTATAATAATTCGAAATTTTATAAGGATCGGCCGACTACATCCTATAACTGCCATGTAACTGAACGATCGGAAATGGTTTTTGGTAGAAATACCAACTTTAGTACTTTTGAAGATAGAAGTTTGGGACTTTTTTTAGATTTTATATTATAATAAATTGGATTATATATTCTTATTCCCATAAGGATCGGCCAACTATATCCAATGTTTGTGATATATATCCGGTTTTAACTGCAAGGGTATATCAACTTCGGCTTCGCCCGAAGTTAGCTTTCCTTTCTTGTTTTTAATTTTCTTTCTTTAATACTACAATTAAAGATACAGCATAACGATAATTAAAAAAAGTCCTTTTAAGTCCTTAGGAGGATTTGAACATTCAAAAATTGTGCAGAGAGCAGCTACTCTACGCAATACGCTATCATCCTGACTCGAGCGGTATCGATCAAAAGTACTATTTGCTCTACTACTACATCGGCGCATTGTAAACAGAAACGAAAAGAAATTGACATTTGGAAGCCACAACATTTTTACGCCGTTTTTACATTTTTTTGATACATACATGTAAAGAGTTCTAAAAATTGAATCGTATGCATGTGCGTTCACCAACAAGCTCGACGAAAAAAGTTTACCGTTTAGGGTCCTGATGTCCCATCTATGTATTTTATAATCTTTGCTATAAGGGATACAGCTATAGGATTTAGCATTGAGACTCCTGCAATACCTACGTTCAATTTTGTTTAAAAATTTTTCCCGCCCCCACAAATTGCAAATTGGTGTAGCGCCAGCTATTTTTAGAGGAGATATACCCAAATGTATATAATTTCCCATACAAACTTCCACGTCTACTCGCGCACCCAAAGGCTTGGGACCCTAGGGGCTAGCTCTGTTTTACAAGACACGTACACAAAATAAATTTGTAACTAAAAAAATAAATGAAATCACTCCATGATCATCACTTCTCTCACTTCCTCTTATGCGAACTGTAGGTTTTTTTTTTCTGGGCAATAAATATTGCCGTAAACCGGTGTATACATACTTAAGAATCGAATTTAGAAAAACTTCAGTTGTAACTTAAACCGTATCGCATCGCGTGTGCTTTGGTATATTTGGAGGCGAATTAATTAATTTAATTTCCATTCTAAGCATAGCTCAGCGCAGCTTCCTTTTCTTTTGTTCTTTACTTTTGTGTGCAATAGAGGTCTTATCTTTATTTCTGCAATTATCCTTCGCTCTCTCCAAAGCTCCCGCTTCGGCTCCTATTTAGCACAGTGGTTCAAGGAATAGTGCTTTTTAACTTTTTATATATAGTGATGGAAAAAATAATAGAAACGAATATTACTATTTCACTTTAAGGCTTTTTTTAAGTTTAATATTTATATTTATATAAATATTATGAAACCCCTAGGGTTGGTAACATTGATAACGGCTCTCAGTCACCATCTCCTTTTTGAACGCTTTTCGTTTGCAATTTTTGTTGTTCATGGAAATTGGTCAGAAGACTTCGTGTTTGGTTTGGAAAAAATAATAGAAACACGGTCGTATTTGGTCAAAATCTGTGGCTATTCTTCGTTTAAAATAAAATAAAAGGTATTGTTTTGAATATTTTTATTACAGGGAGTGTTATAGAAATTTTGTTTACTATTTATCATTTAATTTTGTTAAAACCTTCAAAATAGGTCGTGGAGCACACTGCACCATAGTAGAGAGGAATCTAATCCTTAAATTAAAAGCAGAAGGCCAATCCATGGGAAAAAAAATTGAGCATTCTAATAGCTCAAAAAAAAGTGTTTTCTGCTATCCACTATCATGCTAAACAGGAGAAACGTGGAAGAAAGCGAGCCATTTCTACAAAATTTAACACGACCCGTATAAGGAAGTCGAAAAAGGAGCCATTTCTTTCTTTGAAGGATCTTAAAAACTACATGAATGCATCCGTAAAGAGTCGCACCATTTGACTGATTGAGCACTGATTGTCGCAACAGACTGATTGAGCACGGTTTGAAAGCGCATTCACCAAGAGAGTTCCTTTTATGAGCAAGAGGCAAATAGAAAGACGAATCTGCTTTGCCTAAAACCACGAGACCCGCAAGAACTGGAAAAATGTTCTTTGATTTGTTTGGATCTAATGGTAGACCCCATGTTAGATGCCCAAAAAACACAGTATTCGATCCCAAATACATCAACAAGACTTTTAAGCACGGAGGTGGTAATATTATGCTATGGGGATCTTTCTCTGCGTCAGGTGTTGGTCCACTTTATTGGATACAAGGAAATATATGTGCTATAGACTTTGTTAACATAGTTACGTTATGGACGTTATGTTACCATATGCCGAAGAGGAAATGCCTTTGAAGTGGGAATTTATGCAGGATAACGATCCCAAACACACATCGAAGCTTTTGAAAAAGTGCCTCCAGGACAATAAAAGCGACGTTATGGATTGGCCAGCTCAGTCACCCGATTTAAATCCTATTCAGCATTTGTGGGGCATTCTAAAAAAAAACGTTAAAGTGGTTTTCAACCAAAAAATAAGGAGCATTTGTGGGAAAAAGCCCAGGAAGAGTGTTACTCCATAAAGCCAACAATATGCTCCAATCTAGTGGAGTCCATGCCTCGTAGGTGTGCTGCAGTGTTGAAAAACCATGGTAACGCAAACGCATTAAAACTAAAAATATTTCATGGTAAATTTTGCTAAACGAATTAATTTGGATAAAGATTAGTCATTTCGTTTCTATTTTTATATTCAGGTCAAAAACTTAAAATTTCGCTTACGTATAATTTTTTAGCTAAATTGATGAAGTTAAATGCATTTTTGCTTTCTAGTATGTAAGATAGATGTACATATATCAAAGGAAAATCCAAAATTTCCACTCATACGTTCCTTATTAAAAATTCGTATTTAAACCCAAAGTGAAAATTCGTTTCTATTATTTTTTCTATTACTGTATTTTTTTATACTGTTAATTATTAAAATGGAATTCAGCTCGTCTGTTTAATGAAGTCTTGTTACAAGACAATCTCTGTTCCGGTTTCACTGCCTCAGTTTCGAATGCCATTTGTTGGTCTGGCTTACGTGATAATTGTCGTGCTGTCCAAGACGAAATGAGGTCGTTCATACAGTCTAAAAATGGATTAAAAGAATTAATTACTGGTTTTCGTAAAATCAATGTTTAGCGTTGTGCGCTTGACACTCAGTTTAGCGGCCTTCAGCTTCTAAATGAGTTCTTTAAGCGTAAGAAAGCCGACATTAACGCACCCGCTCATATCTCTGGCCACCCCAAGGGACATAACTAAGAAAATTTCGCCCTTCTAATTTATCAGTGCAAATGAGGAATTATCCGATGTGTCCTCCGAGGCATCCCTTCAAGTGATACCACAGGTCCTAGTGAATGCCCGTTTAAGTCACCCAGCGATATTCCACAGTCCGGACCAACGGCACCGACTAATGCTGCAGTTCTCGTACCTGCGACACCAAAACCCTTACAGGTGATTCCCAAAAACGCCAAAACTAAAGCCGATATAAAGGTGGAGGATATAACTAAATATAAATATAAATATATAACCCGCACGTCTTCCGTCAAGATTCGTGTGCCCGCGCTGAAGTTCAAGACGATTTGTTCACCCAGTTTATGGGCAGAGAACATTTTCGTCCAAGAAAATTACCGTAAAGAAAAGAAAGAAAAAGTTTTAAAACCAGCGAGAGTGAAACTTCCCCATATTAGAACGACTGACAAACCTTCCACCTCTTCTTAGTCCACTAATCCATAAAACTAATACCGTCACTTACCTATCAGAATACTAGGGGAACGTAGCAAACTCCTTAAACTATATTCTGATAGTTCTCTCTTTGCAACCCATATTATAGCCTTAACCAGGGACCGTAAATAATGATTATGAGTTTAAAAAAATTGAAGCCCAAAACCGTCTCCAAAAAAATTGAAAAAAATTGTCATAAGTTAAATTTTCATGGCGAATTCAAAAACAAGATCAATTTTTTTTTCAATTTTTATGAAAAAAATTGATTTTTAATAATTAAAATTAATTTTAATAATAAAAAATTAGTAATAATTATTAAGTATCAATTTTTATATAAAAATTACGCAATAACTTTTATTTTGTAATTTTTATTATATAAATTGGAAAATAAAAATTATTCGATAACTTTCATTTTACAAATTGAAAATAAAGATTGAATCTATATATCTTTTGATCCGTTGAAGCCAGTTCCAATATATATTTATATATATGATCTACACATCAATATCTTTCAGATGGTATATAATAAGTATGTATATACATATGTTTATCCGCTTATGTGCCTGTGCAGTATTGGCAGTATTCATAAATAACTATTTATAATAACTATACTATAATAACTAACCCAACCCAAGCGCCCTTGCAAAGTCGCTTTCCTCCGAGGTGTACCCTTCTAGAATGTCCTCCTCCTCATCCGACATTCCCTCCGGGTGCCCCTCTTCGGTCGGCTCCTCCAAGTCTGGCTCTTGAGTGTCTGCCTCCAGACCGATACCTCCTGGCTTGGCCTTCGCATCAGATTTATAGATACGGACCGAAACGTGCTCGAATCCGTACTTCAGCCGGTGCTCCGTCCTCTCCAGGGCTTTAACGGTCTCCTCGTTTAGTGTGAGGACGACCTGCCTTCGCAGTCCCACCGCCTCCTCGACCTTGGCGACTCTCCAGTCTGCCGTGGGGAGCATCGGGTTGCACATCCTAAGCATAGTCAGGATGGTCTTAGGGTCGGCTGGCTTTTCTGTGAGCCACACTCGCGCCCTCGGTTTGCTGGGGATCTCGTCCCAGTCAACCGCCACCAGCTTAGCTCCAGGGTAGACCTCTCCAAGCGATGCAATCATCCGCTTGTAAGTTTCCACCGATCGCGCGTCTTGGCAAGCAATCACCTTGACGCTACCCTGGTACCATACTGCGTCTTCGCATTCTGGTGGGGGTCCTCCACTTCGCAGCAACTCCTCCACGAAGCGCGCATGCAACTCGTTTACCACTCGTCGCCAAAGTTCCTTGGGGATGAGCCCATCCTTGGAGCCCTTGTCCAGGACTCCAATTAGGGTTCTTCCCTTCGTCACCTCAGCGAACGAGCGGTTGGGCGGCTGCGGCTGGGCCTTCCTCTTCTTGGCCTGGGGGGCTTCTCCCTCTGTGGACCTCTGCCTCTTCGCGCTTTGCGCGGCCTCTTTGGCAGGGTCTGACCCAGTGCGTCTCTTCGGATCCAGCCTTTCTCCCGCCTTTTCCGGATTGAAGTCGGGTAGGATCTCCCTTGCCCACTTAATAATCTCGGCCTGGTCCGGGTTGGCTTCGGCCGATGGGTCCGCCCTCATTAGAATGAAGGCTGCTCTTCTTCTATCCTTGTAGGATCCTTTACGCTGCGTCGAGTGAGACGCTTCCGGACCAGGGTTCGCCTTAGGGGCACCGCCGGTTGGTTTAGAGGTTGACCCTGGGGTCTTCCTCTCCACACCGTTCGGTGGTCCCATAGCTAGCCCCGCTTTGGAAGAAGTTGCCTTGGCAACCTCCACCGCACCGGCGCGTCCCGCCTCCAGATGTTGTCCCTCTGTGGGGGACTTCTCCATCTCAGCAACTCCTTGGCTTTTGAGGGCCTTGGAGTTTGACGGGCCGTTGGCCCCATTTCCGGTCTTTTTTAGGGAGTTCCGTTCTCCACTTAGGTTTTTGGTTTGATTGGTAGAATTCATATTTTGGTCCCACGAGTAGGCGGGAAGGGGTTCGTCCATCATGACATAGCCCGCTTGTCACGATAAGCCTGGTTAAAACTGGGAGGTCGGCCTGTCCCCCAGAGTTCGCATATTAGCGTCCGAGCCCCCCCTCGGACACGCATCCTTCGGCATATGCTGTTCCACCTTGGATTGGGGTAATTTAAGGAAGGGAGTGTTCTTCTCCCCGCCCGACTACCATTAGCCAGCATCCTCGGCAGAGACATGACCTTACCGGGACCTGTTACCAGCCGCCCTCACGTGGAGAGTATAGTCGCACTACCAGCGGTGTACACAGTTACGGCACGCAATTGCTTGCGCGTAGGTCCCCCTGTTGTACCCGTTGGCTGACGGCTGTGGAGGACATAGCTAAATATAAATATAATTATATAAGGCGCACGTCTTCCGCCAAGATTCCGTCAGTTTTTGGGCAGAGAATATTTTTGTCCAAGAAAATTACCGTAAAGAAAAAAGCTTTAAAACCAGTGAGAGTAAAACTTCCCCATATTAGAACGACTGACACACCTTCCACCTCTTTTTAGTCCAGTAATCCATAAAACTAATACCGTCACTTACCTATCAGAATACTAGGGGGAACGTAGCAAACTCCTTAAACTATATTCTGATAGTTCTCTCTTTGCAACCCATATTATAGCCTTAACAGAAACTTGGGTAAAGCCGAAAATCTTTAGTTCCAAAGTGTTTCCAAGTAAGTATATCACTTTTAGACGTGATCGATCTTTGCAAAGGGTGGGGGGTAGAGTCCTCATTTCGGTAGACTCCCATCTTACTTCTGAAGAGGTGAAATCACAAGATTTTGGTGACATAGAATTTATTTGCATTAAAATCATTTTGTCTGCTTTATACTGCATTATGCTTTGGATCTTTATACATTAAATGTTTATACATACCGCCTTCGTCTGAACCACCCACATACTGGCATAATTTGTCCGCTATTCAATCCGTTTTTAAACTTATGGCCGAACGTGACCAGCTTGTAGATCAGGGTGACTTTAATATCCCAGAATTAAAGTGGTCTAATGTCGATAACTCACTATCTTTACTTATCACGCACCATGACTTCGCCGCGGGCATGCTTGGCATGTCCCTAGGTCAAATTAATCATGTTCGGCTTTTAGACTTATGTTTTGTATCTAATCCTGATGGTATCGGTCTCTCCAGAGCTTTTAACCCCAGAGGATTCATATCACCCCACGCTGGAGGTCTCAATCGAAACCATTCCTGGTATCGATCATATGTCTCCATGCGTGGCAAATAAGATTCGCTGCTTCCGTAAAGCTGATTTTCACAAACTTAATTGCCTTATCGATACATATGATTGGTCCGATATTCTGGCATGCACCGATGTAAACGTCACCTTAGAAAAATTTTACCATACCTTAAATACATTTTTTAACTCATGTGTGTCATGGAAATATCCGTCCGCTTCAACATTTGTTGGCTTACAAGGTGTCTCACGAACTTAAATAATACTAAAAATAGGCTCTTATTTAAATATAAAAAAAACCTATAGTAGTATAAATTTTTCAAGATATCTACTAGCTCGGTCAAACTTTACCGTGCATAATGCTAAAGGTTATAGGTTTCATATTCGCCGCTGTCAGATACGATTTACTCAGGATCGGAAGCAGTTTATAGCTTTGTAAACATTAAGCGTAAACATGTATCTTTTCCATCTGTTACCTCTGATCAGGCCATTGCCAGTCTATTCGCAGTATTTTTTCAAGCAACTTATTCTTCGCCTAAAACGACATATTAGCCTTACGCATACAACATTCAATCAGAAAATCTTATTTTCTGTCAGTTTTTTCCCGGGAATACCTTATTATGTGTTCTTCTAAGGGTCAAACCCGTTTATCCGCCAGGCCTCGATGGAGTACCTAATTGTGTGCTAAAATACTGCGCCAGGGCTCTGTGCAAACCTCTTCATAGATTTTAAACTTATCTTTGGAAACCTCGAATTTTCTCCCTAAATTGTCGGAAATTCCAAAATTAATTACTCTTCATTTGCAACACCTCTGCATTTGCAACATTTGCTCTTCGATCATCTCTCCATGTAGATGGCTCATCATGACTTCCTTTGTCAACGATGGCTTTTGAAAGGGTTTTCAAACTCATGTTATTTAAACAGACCGTAGCAAAGCTTTTGATTTGCTTTTGAGCAGTAAAACCCTCATACTTGTTGAATAAACTGAATATGCTGTGTTTTTCTACAGACCGCCTAACGTGGATCTCCAGCTACTTAAATGGAAGAACACAAAGAGTCTAATTTATAAATATACATTTCCGCTTGGTCCGTGCTACATCTGGCGTACCTCAAGGAAGTCATCTTGGCCCGTTACTGTTCACTCTTTTATTAATGCTAATGATAACGGGACAAAAAAAAGTGTTTTTGAAGATTTTTTTGTGGAGAAAACTACTGATTATTTTTGAATAGTTTTGTTATCATATTATTTAGCGACATTTCAAATATGTTTTTGAATTTCTAGACAACAAAATCAAAGAAGTTGCAGCCACTTGAAGTAGGCACTCAACAGAATTGCGCACTTTGATGTGTCCCGGATATAAGATCGTAGAATCATCTGAAACACATGGGATACAAAAAATTAGTTCTTTAGAAGTATATCTCCCAGCCAACGTGGCCCTTTTAAAAGAAACAATTTTTATCATGTTTTCAACGGTCAGTGAAGGTAAAAGTACGTTTTTATACCCTTGCAGAGGGTATTATAATTTTGTCCGAAAGTGTGCAACGCAGTGAAGGAGACATCTCCGACCCTATAAAGTATATATATTCTTGATCAGGATCACCTCCTGAGTTGATATGAGCATGTCCGTCTGTCCGTCTGTCTGTCTGTCTGTCTGTCCGTTTCTACGCGAACTAGTCTCTCAGTTTTGAAGCTATCGTCTTGAAACTTTGCACACACCCTTCTTTCCTTTGCACGCAGTATATAAGTCGGAACGACCGGGATCGGCCGACTTTATCCTATAGCTGCCATATAACTGATTGATCGGAAATGGTATAACTTTGACGTTTTTAAAGTTACAGAGTTCAAATTTGACATGAGAGCATTTTTTGGCAAAACATTACGACATGCTAAATTTTATAAGGATCGGCCGACTATATCCTATAGCTGCTATATAACTGAACGATCGGAAATGACCCAACTTTCGTGTTTTTGAAGATAGAAAGGTGGAATTTAGTACAGATTCTATTTTTGGTCAGTTGATCCAACCTACCAAATTTCATAAGGATCGGCCGACTATATTCTATAGCTGCCATATAACTGAACGATCGGGAATGACACAACTTCTGTGTTTTTGAAGATAGAAGTTCGGGACATTTTTAGGTTTGGTTTTTGTATTATAATAAATTGGGCTATATTATCATATTCTCATAAGGATCGGCCAACTATATCCGATGTTTGCGATATATATCCGGTTTTAACTGCAAGGGTATATAAACTTCGGCTCCGCCCGAAGTTAGCTTTCCTTTCTTGCTATAAAATCGAAAAGAATCACAAAAAAATAAAATGGGGCCGTTGGGTGGGAATCAATACTATGTTGCACAAGTATGCAAAATTTCAAAGCGATCGGTGCATAACTTTTTGAGTTATCGTTTTGGGCAACTACCTAACTACCTGCACGACGCGCTCAACGGTTTTCGAAGGGGCTCGGTGTTTGACGTCATATCTCAGTAAGTTTAACTCCGAATGAGCTGAAATTTTGGGACAACATTCTTCAATAGTTGTACATTCGATTTAAAAAAATCATTTAAAATAAAATGTATCCCATACCCCCCTTAACGAACTCTCTAGTTCTTATGTATGCAGATCTTATGTATGCAGATACAAGCTTTGTCTTCAGTACAAATCCATGTCTGCCCAATACAATCTTCAGTCTGACCTTGAAAACTTTCAAAAATGGTGTTTAGCAAATGATTTAATACTTAATGGATCTAAATGCAAGCTTATGTCTTTTTATCGTTTCTGTCCTCTGCAGGCTATGTATATTCTCTATGGGATTGCCTTCGAGAAATTAACTTATGTTAATGATCTCGGCGTCCTATTAGACTCTAAACTTAAATTTTCCGACCACATTTCCACAATGGTTAATAAGGCTAAAGGTGTCCTTGGTTTCATTAAAAGGTGGGCAAAAGAATTTACCGACCCCTACATTACTAAAAGCTTATTCATTTCTTTAGTCCGTCCGAACTGGAGTACGGTTCATTTGGGAGTCCCCAATATGGAGTATTATACATCAGGACCACATAGAATCCGTGCAAAGGAAATTCTTAACATTTTCACATAAAGGTCTTAACTGGGATGCAAATCTTTATCTTCCATGCTTTAGTAGCAGACACCTACTAATAAACTTACCAAGCTTAACTAATCGTTGGACAATGTTGGGTGTAGTTTTTCTACATAACCAAATCAATGGAGATGTAGATATCCAGCATTTACTTAAACGCTTACATTTTAACATTACCAATAGAAGGACTAGAAACTTTGATTCCTATTCCTTAGCCATTGTAGTTCAATATATGCACAGCACGACCCTTTTAGGGTATTATGTTTAAACTTCAATTTCTACAATTAAACAGTTTCTACTCTATAAAATCTCTTTCCTGTCCTTAAAATATAAAATATAGTATTTAAAATTTCCCTACTAACTCCTTTTAGTTAAAAAAAATAACAAATAGCTTAATAAATACTAATAAATCGTTTGTAAATCGTGCACAAGCCATTTCCCAAATTCTGAAAGACCGGGAAGAAAAAAAATAAAAGATCAAAACCAATAAAAAAAATTTGTTTACAGTCTTTGAGCAAACATATTGGTGTTTTGTTCAGACCCGATTCTGTGTTCCGGCATGGTAAATTTTTAAAGCCTTGCTGAGGGAATTATAATTTTGGTCAAAAATGTGCATCGCAGTGAAGGAGGCAGCACCGACCCTATAAAGCTGTGGTTCTTTACGTTTTAGTCATGAAGGACCATTTTGCCAAATAAAGGGATCGACCGACTATAACCTTTAGCTGTCAAATAATTGATTGATCGGGATTTCAAGGGATATTTTTGGCCAACTGATACGACCCAACCAAGTTCATAGATCTAAATCAGCGGTGCCCAAAACCCTATCACATGTAATTTTCGCTGCCCGGCCTCAGCGTGCACACCGATACTGTAAAGCATAGATGGGCAAGCCCATGGCTCCTCGGGCTCTCAAGGCTCCCCCCGTTATTCGTAATTTTTGGCGCCAGCAAATCGAGGCAGACGATCGAGTCGCGCGGTCAGTGAGCCGTGAAGATCGACAAAAACAATGCTACACAAATTCCGAGGCAGGTAGCAGGAGTTTTCAACAACAATTATTAAGGGTGTGTTTGCGTTCAACGCGACGACAACCATCGCGAGGGTGGTGGTTGTTCTTGTAATTTGTTGTCTGGCCGAGCTGCGGCTCCGACCGTTAGATTTCGTGCCCATTTATGCTGTAAACGGTCGTGCGCTTACTGGAGAATACGGGTTTCTCCAGTAACCGCTTACGAGTTTGAACCAAACGAAAGTCTAACTTGTGAATGTTTTTGTGTTGAATTATCTAAATCATAGTTCTATAGCTGCTATATAACTAAACGATCAAAAATGACCCAACTTTGGTACTTTTGAAACTTCTATCGAAACCTGGGACTTTTTTAAAATTTTTATTCTAAGAAATTAGGTTTCTAATGAAAATCTTATCCTTATCAGCCAAGTTTATCCGATATTTGCGAAATATTAACTGTAACCGATTTTAACTGTTTTAACTCATCAACTTCGACTTTGTTCGAAGTTAACTTTATTATACCCTTGCAGAGGGTATTATAATTTTGTCCAAAAGTGTGCAACGCAGTGAAGGAGACATCTCCGACCCTATAAAGTATATATATTCTTGATCAGGATCTCCTCCTGAGTTGATATGAGCATGTCCGTCTGTCTGTTTCTACGTAAACTAGTCTTTCAGTTTCAAAGCTATCGACTTGAAACTTGCACACACCCTTCTTTCCTTTGCACGCAGTATATAAGTCAAAACGGCCGGGATCGGCCCACTATATCCTATAGCTGTTTTATCCTATAGTGTTTTTGATGATAGTGAATCCGACCTACCAAATTTCATAACGATCGGTCGACTATATCTATAGCTCCCATATAACTGAGCGATCGGAAATGGTTTTTGGTAGAAATATCAACTTTGGTATTTTTGAAGAAAGAAGTTTAGGATTTTGTTTTAGATTTTTTATTGTAATAATTTGGGTTATATTATTATATTCTCATAAGGATCGGACAACTATATCCGATTTTTGCGATGTATATCCGGTTTCAACTGCAAGGGTATATCAACTTCGGCTCCGCCCGAAGTTAGCTTTCCTTTCTTGTTTTTTGTTTTGTTTTCGGGCGCTTTGAAATGTTAAATAGTTTTCTGCAAGCAGTATCTAAGATAATTTATAAAATTAAAATAACCAAACATTTTAATTTCCCCAAAAAAATTAATTTGACACTTTTGATAAAAATTAAGTTTGTGTATGTTACAAGGAAGATGTGGAGAATGATAAAAATCTAGTGCTAAAAATAAATCCGTTTTGTATCTTTCAGCTTCCAATGAATTGGTTTTTCTTAATTTCTATGCTGAATGGTGCCGTTTTAGTAATATTTTAGCGCCAATATTCAGTGAAGCTGCAGATAAGGTAAGTGATTCTAAGCTTTTGAAAAATGGGTATTGTGTCAACTCCTTAAGATTGGCTGCTTAAAATATTAGACAAATAATAAATTTAAAAATGTTTCAAGATTAAAGCTGAGTTTCCAGAAGCAGGCAAGGTGGTACTAGGAAAAGTAGATTGCGATAAAGAAACTGCGATAGCGTCACGCTTCCATATAAACAAGTATCCTACCCTAAAAATAGTTCGTAATGGGCAGCTCAGCAAACGCGAATACCGAGGACAGCGTTCGGCGGATGCTTTTCTTGAGTTTGTCAAGAAGCAGCTAGAGGATCCTATTCAGGAGTTTAAGTCTTTAAAAGATCTTGAGAATCTCGACTCAAAGAAACGTCTCATTCTGGGCTACTTTGATCGCAGGGATCAACCAGAATATGACATTTTCCGTAAAGTTGCCACTAACCTTAAGGAAGATTGTCAATTTCACGTTGGATTTGGTGACGCTGCCCAGGCTATGCATCCACCAGGTGAGCAAAACTTATTTATACGTAACTCACTAAAATTTTTTGTGGCCAAAGGTACACCAATCATAGTATTTAGACCCGATGTGGCTTTATCACACGAAAATGATGAGACCTACACCGGAAGCCTACAAAACTTTGATGAACTTAAAATTTGGATACAAGAGAAGTGTGTGCCATTGGTGCGGGAAATAACCTTTGAAAATGCTGAAGAACTTACTGAGGAAGGCTTGCCATTTTTAATTTTATTCCACCGGCCAGACGATCTTAACTCCATAAAGGATTACAAATCAATTATTGAAAGACAATTGCTGGATGAGAAACGTATGATTTTAACATATAATTTTATTTAATCAAGGCTTACTTTAACCATTAAACGCATCCTGCAGATAACGTTAACTTTTTAACAGCCGATGGAAAAAGATTTGCCCATCCTCTCCACCATTTAGGCAAATCTGAGGATGACTTACCTCTAATTGCAATAGACTCGTTCAAGCATATGTATCTGTTTCCGCACTTTAGCGATATGTACACGCCTGGCAAGCTTTACCAATTTCTACAAGATCTCTACAGCGGAAAACTGCATAGGTAATAATAATTGAAATAAAAATGTCTTTTAAGCATGATATTGGTTTTTTCTTCAGGGAATTTCATTACGGGCCGGATCCCACAAATGATGTTCAACCCGACCCGCACACCGGAAAAGGAACCTCGCCCCCAGAGTCAAAATTCAAAGAACTGGGTCCTTCTAAGCATCGTTACACTTTGCTTGAAAAAGATGAACTGTAATATTAACATGTGCATTAAAGAAAAAATTAAATTTTTTTAAATAATCTGCCGTAATCCTAATTTATAAAAATGAAGGTACACATATTTAAAATGCGTACGATTGTTTTTCATAAATAATACACAAATTAAATAAGTGTGATAATCTCTGATATATCTTCTCTTCTTCCCTAGAGAAGACCGTCAGTTAAAGAAGTTAATTAAAAAAAAAATCTAATTAGAATTCAAAACAATAATATTAATAGAATTAATTAATATTAATTAAAATTTTTTATCAACTCTTGGAGGGTGTTATACAGGGGTGCTAAGAAAGTCCTAGTGATATGGTGAAATGTCAAGCTCTAAACCACTGAAAAATGTTCGCCATGCCACAGAGTTTGGAGTGGTTTAGCCTAGACAAGAACCAAAGCAAAAATTATAAAGTACATAGATGGGACATGAGGGCCCAAACGGTCAGCTCGACGAAAAAGCTTGTTGCTAAGGGGGAACGTACATGCATACGATTCTATTTTTAGAACTCTTTACATGTATCCGTCAACAAAAATGTGAGCCTTTGTATGTATGTGTGACTGCTCGCACGACGGCGTTAAAATGTTTTGGCTTTCAAATTTAAATTTAAATTTCTCGTTTCTGTTTTCAATGCGCCGATGTGGTAGTTAGAAGAAAAAATAGTATTTTTAATCGCTGCAGATTAAGGCAGGGTGGAAGCGTAGAGCACAGAGTAGTTACTCTATGTGTAATTTTTCTGTGTTCAAATCCTCGTAAGGACTTTGAACTTTTTCTTTCTTTTATAATTATTTTTTTTTTATTTTTCTTTAATTGTAATATTTTTCTTTCATTGTAATATTTTTCTTTAATTGTAATATTTTTCTTTAATTTTACAATTGTAAAATTGTTCAATTTTTCATTATGTTCGGCTAATAAAATTTCAAAGGAGTCCGTCCGGCATTTTGTCATCCGACACGTCCGTCACTTATTTTTACAACAATTGTATTAGAATGCATTTAAAAATAATAATAATAAAGTAAATATGAAAAGTAAAAAAAATATTAATACAAAAATAATAGCAAATATAAAAATAATCATAAGACTAAAAACTTGAAACAACCGCCCACTAATGAAATCGAACCCAGGACCCCAAGAATAAGGAGCGCGCACTATCCATCTAGGCTACCCTCAAAGCTGATCTTTTGATACTTAAAATTGGTTTTAACCTAAGCGCTAGAATCCATACCAAAAACAGAGCTGAAAAGTAAGGATAGTAGAAGATATTTCTGATCTCTTTGCTCTCACATTGGTTCGATTACAACGTTTCAAAGTTTCATCGTTCCAAAGATGTTACGATCTAAAAATAGAATTCTCTCTTTCCCTCTTTCATCTGCCAGCCGTTTGTCGTGGAACCCGCTCTCAAATGTTTTCATTATTACAGCGGGTTCTACGACGGAAAAAATGAAAACATTTGAGAGCGGGTTCCACGACACGGTCTGGCAAAATGCCGTAGAACCCGCACTTATAGACATTTTTAAAGCGGGTTTCACTACGAACTGTGACGATGTTAAGGTGATTTTAAAATTTTGTATTTTTTTTATTGGATTATAAATTTAGAAAAACTTATTAAAAGAATATAAATATAATATAATATAAGTAGATTTAAAATTAAAAATAAAAAGAGGATGTCCCGAGCCTGGCTTGAACTCGTTTTACTTTGCACACAAGCCAAGCACTTTACCACTCGGCTATCCCTCATTCGATGTCGAGCGAAAAATTTCTGAAACTTAACTTGTCGCGCTGTGAAACCCGCTTGTTCCAGCGGGTTTTAATGCTGGAACCCGCTGTAGAATATTTTTCTTTGTATGAGATGTCCCATCTATGTACTTTATAATCTTTGACCAAAGATTGAAGATTTTTTTAGGCTTCCACCTCCCGAACAGTCTTCGGCACCACCACTAAAGCTGTGTCATCGGCGAATCATAGGTATTCGGAGGACTGCATCTTACAGGAGCGGCCCCACCAGAGCCCTGTGGCACTCCTGCGGAGACCTCGCGTTCTTTTTTGACCTTCCCGTCCGCTTCCTTCCGTAGCTGTCCGCCTTAAGCAGGTGCTCCGGGACTCGAGCTCCTTCAGCGCCTTTAGAGCCCGCGATTAGGTCACCGTGTTGAAGGCATTCCAGGGTGGTAACTTGACAGTATTGTTTGGCTCCACCAACCTATCTGGTGTCTTAGATGGCGCTTGCTGACAAGTTCTTCATGCGCAAGATGCCATCCACAGTCGATTTCCCTTTCCGGAACCCGTACTGTTCTTCTACCAATCCGCCCTCATTGCTTATCGCCGCCTGGAGTCTCGTGGCCAGGATCATCTCCAGCACTTTGCCTACGGTGGAGGAGGCAGATGCGTAGGTAAGACGCAACATCCCCGGGTCTCTGCTTCTTCTATACCTTCGGGAATGATCCCTTCCTTAAGGGGTTAGGCCACCCAGAAATTTTCAAAAAATTTCAATTTATTTTTTACTTAATTTAAAAGACTGTATTCTTACGCGTATTTCAAGACGTCCCCGAAGACAATATCTTGATAATTATGGAAGTTATGTTTATTTGAAGTCGGCACGGCAGGAGGGACCTAAGACACTTCTTTTTCTTCTTTTGCGTTTTTCTCGAAACCACTTTTTTCAAGGCGGTGGGCATGATAACGCAAAAACTGTTCAACCGATTGACTTGAAAATTGAAACACATCTTCTTACATAGATTTTGAACAGAGTGACGTAGGTTTTTTTTTGATCCAATGGATAGAAATTTTTTTATGCAATTTTAGGTACGAAATTTTTTGCCCAAAAAATTGAGTCAATTTTTGAAGTGCTCTCATTTGCGTAATTTTTTTTTTTTTCTTAAACGGCTACGTCACTCTGTTCCAACTTTATCACTTTTTTTTAAAAAAAAATTTTGTTTACTTGATTGAGATGAAAATTGACACGTGAATCATGCTCACCATCCCTCCGAAAAAACCGATGATCGCCGATGCTCATATCTCCGCCATTTTGCATTGAAAACAAGTTTTTTTTTATAATTTATTTATTTTATTTAAAGATGATATTAAAGCTTACAAAACTAATACTAATATTTAGTTTGTAGTGCTAGTATTGCTCACATTGTCATTGTAGTGCTCACATAATATTTGTGAGACAGTTAGGAAGTTTAGGATATACATATGTAGTTATTTTACATTTTGATTTAAGATTATTATATTATATTATATTATAAAAGATTAGATTATATTACCATATATAAATTAGATTTTTTTAAAAATTCTATTATTGTTATTATGTTTTCTGTTGTGGGATATTTAAGGTAGTCAATGGCTGTACGGTTATGTGTTGCTTGATCTGCGTAATTTCTGAGCATGACTCTAGGATGTGTTTCATATTTACGGGAGTCGACGATTGGCAAAGAGGGCAGCTGCGTGTGGTGTTGGCATCAAGGAGGTGTTTGTGTGTTATGTTTGTATGTCCTAATCTAAGTCTAATAAATTTAATTTGGTCTATTCTGCTAATTTTTTCTTGAATTATGTTAGAAAATGTCGATGTGTGGACGTTGTTGGTGTTGATGTTTTTGTACCATTTTTGTGTTGCATTTGTTTATTAATGTCTCGTTTTCTTTTAGGAACTTTCATTAGTTTTGTTTTTAGGAATTTGTTGATGTCTTTTATATTTACGTTGGGAGTATATATTAATGGCATTTTTGTTGCCTCTTTTGCTGTTTTGTCTGCTAGTTCGTTTCCGTTTATGTTAGAGTGTCCTGGGATCCACAAGATTTTTATTTTTGGTTGTTTCAGTTGTAATTGTGATCTAATGTGTGTGGGGTAATTATTGTGGTTTAATGGGTTGCGGATTGCTTCTATCGCTCCCAGAGAGTCGGAACAGATAACAAATTTTCCTCTCTTGTTCATCGCGATTTTGACGGCTTCGAGCATTCCGATCATTTCTGCTGTAAGGATGGAGGAGTAAGGTGGCAAGCTGCCGTAATGTATTGTTTCTGTATCTGTTGTTACAGCGAATGTTGCTATTGAATTTTGTTTAGATTCGTCCGTGTAGATAAATGAATGGTTTTTGTAGGTTTCCTTTGTTTCGTAAAAATTTTTTTGGAACGTTTCTGCAGTGAGGTGTTGATTAGGTTTTGTGGTAATTGCCATGGTGGTTTTGTTTTGTATAATTTTGCTGATTGGAAGGGTATTCTAAGTAGTTGACATTTTTCTAATGTGCGTTCTAATGTTGAGGTCCATTTCCGATTTCTTGTTTTTGGTTTAATGTATTTGTGTATCGGTGTATCTTTGGAGCGCATAAGGTTTTTAAATAGTTTGGTTGTCAGGTGGTCACGTTTTTGTTCAATTGTTGGTGTGTTGGTTTCGTAAAGAAGGTTGTATGTAGGTGTGGTGCGGAAGGCCCCTAAAACTAGCCTTAGTGCTGCATTTAATGTCGTTTTTAGTTTATTTAGCGTATTTTTTGGGGCGTATCCGTATGTCTGAAGTGCGTAATCGATTTTAGATATGAGTATGGCTTTTGTGATATTTAGTAGGGTGTTTGTGTTGCAGTTAAATTTTGGGCTGGCCAGGCATTTTATTATGTTGAGTTTGTTGGAAAGTGATGGTATGAGAGAGGTGATGTGTGAGTTCCAGTTGTATTTGTTATTTATGGTTAGTCCGAGTATTTTAAGTTATTTAACGTTCTTTATGCTAGAGTTCTGTGTTGTAATTGTGCAGTTGCATCTCTGTTTTCTGCAAATGTGTAGGTGTTGACATTTGGTTTGCGAAAGGGATGCGCCTGAGTAGTTTCCCCAGCTATCTATTTTCCTAAAAAGATGGTTTAGGTTGACAGTTGTGTTTTTCTTGTTTTTTAGTTTGATCATTAAAAGGAAATCGTCTGCGTATGCGCTGAAGTGGATTTGCTTGTAGATGGTAAGGATGTTGGCTAGCTTATTGAAGGCAATTAAAAAAAAAACTACTAAGAGTGGGGATCCTTGTGGGATGCCGTTTTCCAAGGGGTAGATGTATGAGTTGTGTGTCCCTATTCTGTTATCTTTCTGTTTTTTGTAAAGTTTATCACGTAGTTTATTATTTTGTGGCCACTTTTCCATTCTATTAATTGATCTACTATTGAGTGGATACCTACTCGATCAAAAGCTCTTGCAAAGTCAAGAGAGATGAGTGAGGTGTGCTTCCTGTTATTAAGTGCCTTCGTTTATAATTTATAAAGCTCATTAGTTGTATTGAATAGAAATAAAAGTGGAAAAATCCTATCTCAACTAGTTTAGTCACAAGAAATTCTTGAAAAACCGTCCCGTTTCCACTCGGTCAGGGTGGCGTAACCCCTTAAGCATTGAATGTAAATCGATGCTACCTGCTTTGGTATCAGGGCCAGAGCCCCCATTAGCGTTCGGTTCGGCACCGCGTCCGGGCTGGGAGATTCTAGATTCTGAGCAGCAACTAGCACGTTTCTTATAGCCGAGTGGGTTCCCTCTGCTTGTCCGTGTATGGCCGGCTTTGTATGCTCCTGCGAGTCGGTTCCTCGAGCTCACTGTAGAGATCTCCTGGCCCTCCGGCCCTCCTTGCGGAGTGACGGCCTGCAAGGGGGACTGCTCAAGATCGCCCGGGCCTGCTAATCGCCGAGCAAGCATAGTATGGCTTTGTGGTCGCTGGCCGTGTACGTGTTGACGATTTTCCACTTGGAGCTCTGTCCCAAGCTACCGCTCGCGAAGGTCAGGTCGATGATGAATCCTGCGCCTGCTAGGTTCTCTAACAAGGCTCTGCCCCTAGCATTCGTGATGGGACTCCCACCATTCGTCGGCAAGGATCTGTCTGAGATGCAGCTTCTTTGCGTTCAATGGGGATGGTTTGCATCTGTTTATCCGCCTTTGCGGATATCAGGCTGGCCGCACCTCGAGCAGACAACCCCCGCTGCACCACCGGAGCCTCTGGTTCGATAGAGTTGGCAAGAGTCCCGCGGAGGCCTTTCTACAGCACTTTCATCCTGCAGAACATCTTCATTTAGAGATTTATGCTTATCACTTACTCTTCACTCAAGTATCGCCTCTAGCTCCGACAGCGTGGCTGCTTGTTTGTCGCTCTCGTTCTTTTTGACGGAGTCGATCTCTGTGGTTCCGAGGGACTTGGTTGTTCGACAATGTGCTCCTTGTGCTCCTAGGATGCAGCCCACCCTCACAAAGGCGCTATGGATTTTTTCTTCCGGTGCCGCCCTCTGTTGGTTAAAATTAGCAAATGACGCCAAGTGGTGCAATGCGCTGGTACTATCCATGCGCGGGGTTTGTCACATTGATGATCAGCTGGTGATGATTCGCATCACTGACCAGCACAACCCATCTTGGGCGGATTCACAACGCGGGAAAAACGTTGCCACCAAAAGAGAGAGAGAGAAAGCTTACCCCTGTCCCCAGCAAGCGGGGAATACGGAGCCTCGGGAAACCGTTCATTCCTACGTCCGACTTAGTTTGTACCCCCTAGAGGGCTGTGGAACATCACGATCACTGGGGCGCATACCGACCACGTCCGTCTTCTTCGACTTTCACTTCACTTACTATGTATTAACCATGCGATAAAGTAAACACTCATGATATCGGATGCATGCCTTTTTTTACTCGGTAAGTTTTTTGAGCATGCACCCATGCACCCATAAAAAAGAGATGAGTGGGTACCAAGGCACAAAAACAACGTCATAAAACGATCGTATGGAAGGGTTTTGTTGTTTTACTCCCGTATGTTCTAGATACCCATGCCTTCTTGGGCACCCGCCTAAATAGCACCAACTCTATATGCTTAGTTTATTTAAAAATATTTTATTTGGCTTCTTACAAGTCACCTCAATGTGTCACGTTGGCAAAAATAATTAAATATTTACGTTAATTTACATGTTGTTAAAAAAATTAAAATAATATATAAGAACGTTTTTGATTTATTATTATTATTGAATTAAATAAAACGTAACTTGCATGCAACAAAAAAATGCATAAATGAGCGGGAGGTTAAGCTCATATTCGCTCTTGGGCGAATTCGCGCCGCTTCGTCACAATAGAATAGATTTAAGGCTGACTGAGTGAGACATTGAGTAAAACGGATATGGTAAATGTGGTTGCAAGTCGTCAACGTCCAGAATGCCAAAATTTCATTCGAGTACTCGAAACCATTACTCTGCTTTCACTCATTCTATCCATTACGCTTTGGTTTTAATTTCACTCATTTCGCATACAACGAAAACAACAGTCACTAATGCGCAATTCACTTTATTGAAACCGATTTGGCACGCCGAATATCAACTCAGGATTGTACTCAAATAACCGAACATTTTGAGTGCATTCGTGCAGACCTCTTATTATTTATTTATTTAAAGATGATAGTAAAGCTTACAAAACTAATACTAACATTTAGGTTGTAGTGCTAGCTACGAGGCCTTCGACTACCCAATTTTATAGAGTATGTACATAATATTTGTGAGACAGTAAGAAAGTTTTGGATATATGTAGTTATTTTACATTTTGATTTAAGATTATTATATTATATTATATTATATTAAATAAAATAAAATTTTTTTAAAAATTCTATTATTGTTATTATGTTTTCTGTTGTGGAATATTTAAGGTAGTCAATGGCTGTACGGTTTTTAAGTATGTGTTGCTTGATCTGCGTAATTTCTGAGACCTCTTATACAGATATACTTGTATGTACGCATATAAAAATATTAACAAGCATAAATAATTTGCTGTGCACACAAATATATGCAGCGATAAACTTTCTGATTTCGCTTCTACCGTTGCCCGCTGCTGTATGTATGTTTAATATATGCCTTTGTTAGTCGCATATGTACATATATGCATTAGTTGGGCGCATTTGATTTCGCGAAGCCAATAATGAAACCAATAAATATTGAAAACTTTTATCGTTGTTGCCTGTTTATTGAAAATACCCACGACCCTTGATTTACGTACGATCCACGATTAAAGAAGAAAACTAAATGTCAAAGTAAAAAGCATTCACCGGTTAGAGGAGTGTATGGAAGTTGGGTCAGTTCCTTTAGTAAAGATTGAGCTAAAGTACAGGCTTAAGGCTATAAATACGACAATATTTAAAGCAAATGAGTTTCCGAGTTTAAAAAATTTGAGATAACGGCCTAGGAAAGGGTGATTTCATTATTAAATGCCTTCACTGTAGCTAAAGATTCCCTTCCAGCTACTGCAATGTCTACAGCCCCAGCTCGAGCTCGACTTCCCAGTATAACTTTTCTCCCTTCGGTCGTGTTTGTGCAAACGGTCGTGTTTGAGCGAACGGTCATGTTTGTGCGCACTGCGTTTATGTTAAATATGGGTAAACCTTACTTGCTTGAAAATCGAATTTTTTGAGAAACTTAAGTTTTAACTTAAATCGTATCGCTTCGCGTTTTGGAGGCGAATTAATAATTTGTTTCAATTCAATTCCAATCTCAGCTCTCCCCGTCTTATCTCTTTTTCTGCATTTTTCTTTTGCACTCTCCAAAGCTCCCGCTTCGTCTTCCTATTTGGCAGAGTGCACTATGGGCAAAAAGTCAGAAATTTGTGCATAAAGTCTTATTTTAAAGCTAGATGCTTCAAATTTGGCATAAGAATGTAAAATGGTAATGTAGAATTTCGGATTTTTTTATTTTTTTAATTAGGCCACGCCTTCAAACTCTACTCCCACAACCAATAAAAAAACCAAAGATCTTTAAGGTTATGTTGTAAAATTTTATTTATAGATATGTCTCTTTTTCTTCTTCATCTAGTATTACATAAAAATTTTCATCAGATTCGTCGCTAGAGTCCGAATCCACATTTTCCATTTGAGAAATTATTTTACAGTTTGGAACAGAAGGAGTGTAATGCGCTTGTTGTAATTTAAAAAAAAAATAATAAAAAGAACAAAATGCCTAAAAGTCAACCCCAGTTTGTTAAGTTTGGTATAGGAAAAATAGCAAAACAAAAAAAGCTTGGTTAAGCTTAAAGTTCTTTATCTACTGATAATCAATTATCTAGCTAGAATTTAAAGTTTCGGTCTAAGCGTAGAATAAGCAGCAGCCAAGTTCTTTTTCTCTTGTGGCTGCTAAGATAAGCGCATCGATCGCGGTTAAACTCACAGTATATATATTTAACCCAGGAAAAAAAAAAAAAACACGTGGTGAGAATTTCCATATAAGTTTCCAAAACTTATACGCCGAGGGAAGTGAGCAGCGCCCAGTGCAATTAAAGTGAATTAATTTTTTTTGTGGTGCCAATTTAAGGTAAATAAAACCTTTGGTTTCGGCCTCACGTGGTTTTTGTTCAATTCGACTTATTTTTTTTTAGGTCGAATTGGCACCCAGTAAGAATCAAATTTTTATTGTTCTTACATTGGGAATAAGTTCATAAGTCCCCAACTAGCCAGTTTTACCCCTAAGAAGGGCTCGCAGCGCCACACCGCGGGATCAGATGGATTAATTTAACTTGGTGTGAGAAATGAAATTTTCTATGGAAATAAGGTGCATGTGCCAATAATTTTCCCTCATTAACTAAAACCCGCCAATGGCCAGCATATGCACCCCAATCATTTTCATCTTCCAATGACGTCACTCATCGCCCAAGACAGTTATGCCTGTCCAATGTTGGTTTCTGGAAATATTAATTTTATTTAGTTTTTTTATTTTCGTAGTAATTATTTTTTTTGGAGCTTGGATTTTAATAATGTAAGAAGATAACGGTTCCAGTTCCCTTAATTTTGTATTTCTTATTTAATTACTTAAATACTAAAAAAATGAATGGTTCGGAAATATTAATCAGTTGGTGAATATATATATACATGAATACAAAATAACCCTTATACCCCAAAAATTATAGATTCATCGCTCAACCCGACAAAAGATCTTTTGGACGTGGAAAAATAAACTCGATGTAAGTGAAAAAAAAAAAACATTATTCCAAATTAAAATTTTTTTGTGGTTATGCCGATTTTTCTCAGTGTACCAAAAGCTTTTCACGAAAGATTTTTATTTCCCTAACGGTGAAATAGAACCATGCGGTTTGCAACTAAAATACCGAACAATGGTACACTGAAAAAAAAAAAATGTGGCGCGTGAATGCTAACGTTGTTGATTTTATATATATTTTCCTTTTGAATATATTCCCGAATATTAATTTACGGCCTTCCGCTCTAACTTAAGGAAAGAAAAATGAATTTTTTTTTTTCATAAATTAATTAATTAATATTTAATAAAAATTAATGGAATCTTGGAATATTATTTTTATATTATATTTTTTTTTGCTGAATTCCACAATTAAAAACATTTCTAATGTTAATTAAAATCCCTTGCTATCAAACTTGAATTGAAAATAAATAAGTTACTTAAAGACATTTTAAGAAATAAATTTAGGAAACAATATTAGAGAATACATGCTATGGAAGACCAGATTCTCTTAATAAACATTGTACTTAATAGCCATATATATTATCATTTCATTATTATTAATTCAACTTACTATTTCTTATGCCGACTATTAGAGATACAAATTCTAAGATAATTTTTTTTCGATTATAACCTATCTACTAAATACATTTAATTTTATACTTAACTTTAATTTTCCCTTATTTTTGCCTTATGCAACCTTATAACTATGAATAAATTTTATAACGTTTAAAAATGAATTGCTAAATCTATTATCAGTGGGAGTCATACAGGATGAAGATGGCAGGTGAAATTAGATAGCCGATTTCTTTGGGATCACCAATAATTATTTCGCGGAACTGGTGATCATGGATGGGTGGGCAACAGCTGTGGCAAAACATCCGCCCAGCTTTACGTCATCTGCTGCAACTACACCAGCGCAGTGACAACGGCCTTAGTTACTTTGAATGTCGAAAGCAATGCAAGAATCCTTTTTGTCCCACTTCCCGCTATTTCCTTCAATACGTACTAACCCCCCGCACGCGAATTTCTTTTAAATAATCGATTGATAACTGCGAGCGAGTAGCACAAGGACCCTAGAGATCCACTCCCATCTACCGACCAAAAAGCCGGAACCAGCGCGTGCAACCTCCTTGCAGCTACACCACCATCTGCCCGCTTAATTGGTTACATGTTACAATATTATTTAAAATGGCGCCCAACGTGGGGCCAGCCGTTTAAGGCTGCCCAAGAAAATAAAATGTACAAAAATTAAGATACCTATGTCATTCCATCCGACATATACCCTCGTACGTATTAGTTAGTTTCGGATGCCACTTCGGATCCAAGAAATTCTCATAGACTTCAAGGCCAAGTGTTTAGCTCCGATAACTATGTAGATACTGTGGTTAAGCTCCGACTTCCTGGATGCGTTACATCTTTAATTGGATATAACTCCGGAGTCAACGCGGCTTAACCTAGTTCCGGTGTTTAGGCAGAGATGGTAAAGTTTAAGCGTAATTGAATTGGCGGATTTCAGGCCGCAGTCATCCCTTAAGATTTACATCATGTGCTTTTTCTCCGTTGTGGTTGAGAGATAAATCTGATTTGGAATATATCTTTGTCTGTTGCAGGCGCCTTTCCAACAGAATATCCTCTCTAACCTATTCCCCTGTTGTGGCTCGAAGAGTATACGGACTTGGAAAATACCTTTTGTCTGATGCAGACACTTTTCCAACCGTATCCTTCATGGGCATGGCTCAATCCTTATATTCAAAGCCTTGGAAATTCTTCTGGAAGATGTCCAATGATTCGGAAGATGGACCGCCGTAGTTTTACGAGGTTAACGAGTATAAAAATAATTGGGATCTTGCAACACTTTCGTTCATAAAAGACAAAAATACAAATTATTTATTACCAGCCAGAAGCAGAATGTATGACTCCCAGATTTTCTTTCGAATTTTCTAACTCTTAAATTCTTATATTCTTATATTATTATTTTTATAAAGTCATTCTTCTGATGTTGATGACAGTATATTTCACATAGTAGGTTAGAAGTAAAATTAAATTCTAAAATTACTAGGTAATCAAATTACATTAAGGAAACCCCGAAATGGTGTTATCCCATAGCACGGAGAATTTGTCTCATACGAGTGATACAGGAGAACATTGTTTTATTTGCTCCGAAATAATAGTTTACCAAGCGCAATTATTAACTACATCTTGTGGGCATATCTTTCACCGTGCGTGTTACAATTCCAAAGTAGGAAAGTCAAAAAGGTGTCCCGTCTGTAAGCAGGAACTAACCCAATGTAATTCAGCGTCTGTTGAAAACTCAGATGATAGCTTCTAGCTTAACCGATCAGACTAACAAGATAATCCAAGCACTTTCAGGTTGCCTTCGTGATAGTAGTTTAGCTGGATCAGCCAATGAATCTCCATCTTGTAGGCCATCGGTGGCACAATCGGGTTTGCCATCACAGAATCCACCGGAAACAAGATCAGAACCGTTCATAGGATTACCAACTCAGTTGCCTCATCCAAATCATTATGAAGTACGACCCGATCGGGTAAGCCAAATAATGGCAAATTGGAAACTCAGATTCAGTGGAAGGTCTTCTATGTCAGTTGAAGACTTTATCTATCGTGTAGAGGCTCTGACAATCCAAACTTTAGAGGGGGATTTTAAATTAACGGCCAAATATGCCAGTAATTTGTTCGAGGGCAGTGCTAGCGAATGGTTTTGGCGATATCACAAAAGTGTCACAGTACTTAACTGGCCAGGTCTGTGTCAGGCCCTTCGTGGACAATTTAACGATGATAGGACCGATAGAAGTATAAGGTCAGAAATAGAACACCGCAAGCAACGCCATAATGAACTGTTTGACGATTTCTATGGTGTCATAGCGGCCCTAGCCGACAAACTTTCAACCCCACTATCTGAAGCTTCCTTAGTGGAAACATTAAGATATAATTTATTACCGGAAATTCAACATGAGATATTGTACGTCCCTACAACTACTCTCAAGGAGTTAAGAACAGTGGTCCGCACAAGAGAAATGTTCTTAAGAACTGTCTCAAAACCGAATTCTCTATCGACTTCTCGACCCAATCCTAGGCGACAAGTCAATTCTCTTCAGAACCCAGAGGTGGCACCTTCATCAGATGAGGACTCAGGTCAGGATGAATATGAGCTGTCTGCGCTTGATGTTTTCTGCTGGAACTGTGCCGCTAAAGGTCACAGATATAAAGAATGTCTGGCTGATCGAAAAATATTCTGTTATGGTTGTGGGAAGGCCGATACGTATAAACCTACATGTCGGACTTGTAACCCAAACGCTCAAAAAAACTACCAAGGGCGCGCACCACAGAAAAGTGCACGCAAACAGTTAATCAGCATAGCGACCAATACAGAGTAACACTTTCCGACGACCTCACGTCTGTAGGCCCACTACCGCAACCTAAATGTATACCATTCCCTATAACTAGGATAGGCAACAAGAGAAAACGGTCTACTGGTCGTCGAGAAGCTTTTAAAAAACAATGTAAAATAGAAAAGAAATTAATCCTTTTATCCATATTAGATAATCCTCTTGACTTACGTCCTCACGCTCAAGTGATGCTTTGTGGAAAGTCTGTAGTTGGGTTAATGGACACTGGTGCTTCTGTAAGTTGCATAGGTGGTAGGCTTGCAAACGATCTACTTCAGGAAAACATTAAACACAAGTTATTGACCTCCAAAATCAAAACTGCTGACGGAAAAAGTCAAACTATAGTCGGGAAATTTTCAACTGAAATTACTTACAGAGGAGAGACAAAACCCCTGTATTTTTATTTAGTGCCTACGTTAGTCGAAGACTTATATCTGGGAATTGACTTTTGGACCGCCTTTGACTTACTCCCGATGCATCTGTTAACCAAAAATCTTAATCTAGCCTCCATCAGCGATCCAAGTATGAGAGAACTTTCTAAGGATCAACAGAATTCATTGCAGAATGTTATCAAATTATTCCCGTCATTTTCAAAACAGGGATTAGGACGTACATCGTTAATTTCACACTCGATCGATGTGGGAGAAGCTAAACCGATTAAGCAGCGACACTATGCCGTGTCGCCGGCAATTGAAAAACTTATGTATGACGAGCTCGATCGAATGCTCGAATTAGGAGTTATTCAAGAATCTAACAGCTCTTGGTCATCTCCAGTAGTGTTAGTGAAGAAACCAGGAAAAGTAAGACTCTGCGTAGATAGTAGGAAGGTGAATTCCGTCACCGTAAAGGATGCATATCCAATGCCGATAATCGATGGTATCCTAAGTAGATTACCAAAAGCTGAATTTATTACTAGCCTCGATCTAAAAGATGCTTTTTGGCAAATACCTCTAGACCCGAAATCTCGCGATAAAACCGCTTTCTCAGTACCCGGACGTCCGTTGTATGAATTTGTGGTCATGCCATTTGGACTCACTAATGCCCCGCAGTCCATGTCGCGACTTATGGATAAAATAGTTCCAGCCGACTTACGTAATGAGGTTTTTATATATTTAGATGACTTACTCATTGTCTCCGATACCTTCGATACCATCTTGAAGTCTTATCGGTAGTCGCTTCCAACCTGGCTCGGGCGAATCTTACAATTAACGTTGAAAAAAGTAAATTCTGTCGGAAAGAGGTGAAGTATTTAGGACACGTGATAGGTAATGGTATTATTAGTACCGATCCTGACAAAATAGCTGCAGTAAGAGATTACCCAACACCCCGTTCGGTTAAGCAGGTTCGAAGATTCCTTGGTATGACCGGATGGTATCATAAGTTTATTAAGGATTATTCCGCTATTACTTCCCCGTTGACAGACACCTTGAAAACCAATCGGAAGTTTGAGTGGACAAGTGAAGCCCAGGGGGCTTTTGAGTCCATAAAGGCAAGCATGTGTGCAGCTCCAGTACTGCACAGCCCCAATTTTTCTCTCCCGTTCTCACTTCATTGCGACGCAAGCCACACAGGAGTAGGTGCAGTCTTAATGCAAGTGAATAAAGATGGTGCAGAGGTGCCGATCGCTTTCATGTCAAAGAAGCTAAATCGTTGTCAACGTCAATACACCGTTACCGAGAAGAAGTGTTATGCTGCTGTGTTGGCCGTAAAAAAATTTAGAGCTTATGTCGAAGGACAGGATTTTGTAATAGTCACAGATCATGCCTCCTTAAAATGGCTTATGACCCAGGCAGATCTAAGCTCGCGTCTCGCTCGTTGGTCCCTTAAGCTTCAAGGATTCCAATTCAAGATACATCATCGAAAAGGTACTCACAATGTAGTCCCAGACGCTCTCTCGCGAACCTTTACCGAAGACTTGTCAACCCTTGCTTGTGATAGCCTAATAGTTGACGTCAATTCCTCCGAATTCAATTCAACCGAATACGATTCGCTTAGGAGTAAGATCCGACTTAATAACTCTTCTCTACCGGATCTCAAAATCCAAGGTAAACATATATACCGACGCTCCGAACATGCAGAGGATACCAAAATTTCCGATGACCAATGCTGGAAACTTTGGATCCACGCCCACTCGTACCGAAAGCCATTAAGACTGCTCATGGAGATCCATTACATGCCCACGGGGGTATAAACGAAACCATAGAAAGGCTCCGACGATATTATTTCTGGCCTAACATGGTCAACGACGTAAAAACTTTTGTCAATAGTTGCGATATTTGTAAGGCCACGAAACACCCTAATCGATCGTTTAAACCTCCTATGGGAAACACTGGAATGCCCCAGCGTTTCTTTCAGAAGATATTTGTTGATTTTTTAGGACCATATCCACGAAGTAAATCGGGAAATGTATGTATATTTGTGGTGCTCGACCATCTCACTAAGTTTCCTTTTTTGAAACCAGTCCGCAAGTTTACCGCCGACTCGATTGTGCGATATCTGGAAGAAGATCTATTTCATTGTTTTGGGGTTCCAGAATATGTGGTTTCTGATAATGGAGTTCAGTTTAAATCGCAAACTTTTAATTGCTTGTTAAACAAATATAATATCAGACATACATATGCGGCATTTTATTCCCCACAGGCAAACGCGTCGGAAAGAGTGAATAGATCAGTTCTTTCAGCCATAAAGGCTTACATAAACCCAAATCAGAGTAACTGGGACGAAAACCTTAGTAGCATTAACTGCGCTCTACGATCTGGAGTTCATCTGGCCATAAACACAAGCCCGTATAAGCTAACGTTTGGTCAACACATGGTCACGAACGGCGAAACCTTTCAACTACTACGAGATTTAGGTATGCTAGAAGATCGAAGTGTCCAATTTAATAAGGAAGACTCCCTAGACATTTTACGTAGTAAAGCCCAGAATACCATGATAGCTCAACGTAATCGGAATGAAAGGTTCTACAACACACGAACCAGGGAGGTTTCTTTTAAAGTAGGTCAAGAAATTTTCCGACGCAATTTCCAACAAAGCAATTTCGCAAAAGGGTTTAGCTCCAAGCTGGCTCCCAATTACCTTAAAGCGCGAGTGCGAAGGAAATTAGGGAAGGTATACTACGAGCTAGAAGATCTACAAGGCCGCCTGATCGGGAATTTCCATGCCAAAGATCTTAAGCCATAAGCGTAGACAACAAGCGGGAATCTTCCTTGTGTTGTTCCACCCCAAGTTAGATTTTAGTGGGGGGGAAAATGTAATGCGCTTGTTGTAATTTAAAAAAAAAATAATAAAAAGAACAAAATGCCTAAAAGTCAACCCCAGTTTGTTAAGTTTGGTATAGGAAAAATAGCAAAACAAAAAAGCTTGGTTAAGCTTAAAGTTCTTTATCTACTGATAATCAATTATCTAGCTAGAATTTAAAGTTTCGGTCTAAGCGTAGAATAAGCAGCGGCCAAGTTCTTTTTCTCTTGTGGCTGCTAAGATAAGCGCATCGATCGCGGTTAAACTCACAGTATATATATTTAACCCAGGAAAAAAGAAAAAAAAACACGTGGTGAGAATTTCCATATAAGTTTCCAAAACTTATACGCCGAGGGAAGTGAGCAGCGCCCAGTGCAATTAAAGTGAATTAATTTTTTTTGTGGTGCCAATTTAAGGTAAATAAAACCTTTGGTTTCGGCCTCACGTGGTTTTTGTTCAATTCGACTTATTTTTTTTTTAGGTCGAATTGGCACCCAGTAAGAATCAAATTTTTATTGTTCTTACATTGGGAATAAGTTCATAAGTCCCCAACTAGCCAGTTTTACCCCTAAGAAGGGCTCGCAGCGCCACACCGCGGGATCAGATGGATTAATTTAACTTGGTGTGAGAAATGAAATTTTCTATGGAAATAAGGTGCATGTGCCAATAATTTTCCCTCATTAACTAAAACCCGCCAATGGCCAGCATATGCACCCCAATCATTTTCATCTTCCAATGACGTCACTCATCGCCCAAGACAGTTATGCCTGTCCAATGTTGGTTTCTGGAAATATTAATTTTATTTAGTTTTTTTATTTTCGTAGTAATTATTTTTTTTGGAGCTTGGATTTTAATAATGTAAGAAGATAACGGTTCCAGTTCCCTTAATTTTGTATTTCTTATTTAATTACTTAAATACTAAAAAAATGAATGGTTCGGAAATATTAATCAGTTGGTGAATATATATATACATGAATACAAAATAACCCTTATACCCCAAAAATTATAGATTCATCGCTCAACCCGACAAAAGATCTTTTGGACGTGGAAAAATAAACTCGATGTAAGTGAAAAAAAAAAAACATTATTCCAAATTAAAATTTTTTTGTGGTTATGCCGATTTTTCTCAGTGTACCAAAAGCTTTTCACGAAAGATTTTTATTTCCCTAACGGTGAAATAGAACCATGCGGTTTGCAACTAAAATACCGAACAATGGTACACTGAAAAAAAAAAAAATGTGGCGCGTGAATGCTAACGTTGTTGATTTTATATATATTTTCCTTTTGAATATATTCCCGAATATTAATTTACGGCCTTCCGCTCTAACTTAAGGAAAGAAAAATGAATTTTTTTTTTTCATAAATTAATTAATTAATATTTAATAAAAATTAATGGAATCTTTTAATATTATTTTTATATTATATTTTTTTTTGCTGAATTCCACAATTAAAAACATTTCTAATGTTAATTAAAATCCCTTGCTATCAAACTTGAATTGAAAATAAATAAGTTACTTAAAGACATTTTAAGAAATAAATTTAGGAAACAATATTAGAGAATACATGCTATGGAAGACCAGATTCTCTTAATAAACATTGTACTTAATAGCCATATATATTATCATTTCATTATTATTAATTCAACTTACTATTTCTTATGCCGACTATTAGAGATACAAATTCTAAGATAATTTTTTTTCGATTATAACCTATCTACTAAATACATTTAATTTTATACTTAACTTTAATTTCCCCTTATTTTTGCCTTATGCAACCTTATAACTATGAATAAATTTTATAACGTTTAAAAATGAATTGCTAAATCTATTATCAGTGGGAGTCATACAGGATGAAGATGGCAGGTGAAATTAGATAGCCGATTTCTTTGGGATCACCAATAATTATTTCGCGGAACTGGTGATCATGAATGGGTGGGCAACAGCTGTGGCAAAACATCCGCCCAGCTTTACGTCATCTGCTGCAACTACACCAGCGCAGTGACAACGGCCTTAGTTACTTTGAATGTCGAAAGCAATGCAAGAATCCTTTTTGTCCCACTTCCCGCTATTTCCTTCAATACGTACTAACCCCCCCGCACGCGAATTTCTTTTAAATAATCGATTGATAACTGCGAGCGAGTAGCACAAGGACCCTAGAGATCCACTCCCATCTACCGACCAAAAAGCCGGAACCAGCGCGTGAAACCTCCTCCTCCTCCAAAAATGCCAATGCTTCATCAGGGGTAAGTGGAATAATCGTCTGAGATTTCAAAGTTCCAGTCGCGTTGCCTGTCTGTTGTTCTCTGACACCTTTTAATGCATTAAGCAAATCATCCTCTCTAGCCCTCTTCGCTGAAACAAAAGCCGCATGTAATAAGTGATCTGTTGAATCTATTTCTGATGAAAGATCGTTTGCTAATTTTCGTTTCAAACGTATTCCAGCCAGTTCATAATTTAGTTTTGGCCTTCCCATTTTAGAAGGAGATGGATCCGTAAGCTGTTGCTCAATGGTTATAATAATTGTCTGCGAAAGCCATGCAGAGTGCTGAACCTTAAATCTAGACAACATTCGGTTGCATTTAGGCAAACATTTTTTTTTTTTTTTTTTTTTTTTTTTTTTTTATCGTTTTATTGTTTGTTAAAAAAACAATAAAAAGAAAAATTTAAAATTTTTTCCAACCACCAAACAAATATAAAACCACTCTTATTTACTTAATCTTGCGGCCATTCTCGGGCAAAACCAACTCAATGGGCTGGCAAGACCCTCCCAGTTCCATCAAAATCAAGCCGTCTTCGAAAAAGAAAGCCTATTCTAATTTTCAAGATGACGTTTCCAGCGACTCCGAGCTGGAGAAATGAAGCGGAAGTCTGCTAAAAAACCCATTTTGGAAGACGAACCTACCACCAGCGAAGCAGCCAGAGCTGCACTTAAAGCTAATATTGAAAAAAATTATTATGCAATTCTATTTGATTTAGACGATGAAGATCGTGTCAGCGACATGGAGGTTCACGTTATGAAGAAAAAAGATGACAAGAAGACCAAGCAATCTGCGGTAAAAACGGCGAAAATCATCAAACCGCCCCCAATTTTTATCCCGGACGTATTCAGCATCAAGGGCCTTTCCAAAGACATTTCCCACCTCTTAGGCGGGGATGTTGAAGTGACCTACAAGGCAAGCACTAACAACACAATTCGCGTCATGACTCCAGACAAGGATACTTACTCAACACTGAAAAAGTTCCTGAGCGAAAATAACCATCGATTCCACACATTCCAGCCCCGAGACGAGCGCGCTTATCGGATCGTCGTTAAAGGCCTCCACTTCTCCACCGACCCGGAGGATATTAAGGTGGGTTTCAGCAGCCATGGACACAAAGTCAGGGATATACACAATCCTACGCAAAAAGGTACAAAGAAGCCACTAAACATTTTCTTTATTAACCTTGAGCCAGCCAAAAACAACAAGGAGGCCTTTCAAGTCAAGCGGCTATGCAGCACGGTGGTTACGGTTGAGCCACCAAAAAAATTCGACGATGTGCTCCAATGCCATCGCTGCCAGGGCTTCGGTCACACGAAACGGTACTGCCATCTGGAGTACAGATGCGTAAAGTGTGGAGAAAGGCACCCATCGCCCGAATGCACCAAAATCGCCAGTGAACCAGCCGTCTGCCTACACTGCGACGGACCACACGCGGCCTCTTACAAGGGCTGTCCAGCCTACAAAAAGGCAAAGAGCACGTTCGCCCCCAAGCAGACTGCCTCAAGACGCTAGCAACCTCAATTCAGCAAAATTAACCCTAACATCAGCTATGCTAGCGCAGTCAAAAACGGAGCACCACAGTTTGACTCCA
Source organism: Drosophila malerkotliana malerkotliana (assembly GCA_018153235.1). Classification (NCBI taxonomy): domain Eukaryota; kingdom Metazoa; phylum Arthropoda; class Insecta; order Diptera; family Drosophilidae; genus Drosophila; species Drosophila malerkotliana. The sequence continues at coordinate 1,336,213 of JAECXV010000159.1, forward strand.
ACCCCAATCCCGATCCCAGTCTTCCAAGTAATCCAATGGACGCCCTAATGGCTAGGATGGAATCTATGTTTGAGCGCATGATGGAGAAGGTCTTGAGCCAAATAGCCCAAATGATGGCCACCGTTTGCAAATCCTTATGCATACGCAATTAGATATAACCATATATATAACCATATAACCATATGGAATGCTAACGGCCTGGTAAAAAGAAGACCAGAGGTCGAGCTTTATTGCAAGACCCACCAAGCAGACGTTCTCCTCATATCAGAAACGCATTTTACCAACAGATCATACTTGACTATTAGAGGATACGACCTCATTGCCGCTAACCACCCGAACGGTAGAGGTCGCGGGGGCGCGGCCATCCTTATTCGCAGCTGCATCAAGTATAAGGCACTTCCAGCCATGTGCGAAGACTGGGTGCAATGTGCCCAAATTAAAATCTCCACTACCAACGGTGACAATCGCTGCAGCATATTGCCCCCCCCCCAGGCACAACATCCACGAACAGGAATTCGGCTTGCTACTGGATTGCCACGGCCCCAAGTTCATAATCGGAGGGGACTTTAATGCTAAACACCCCTGGTGGGGCTCCACCAATGCTAAACCCAAAGGGCTCGGCCCTATATAGGCAGATTCAGTCCCGAAACATGAGCTGTCACGCTACCGGTGCACCCACATACTGGCCTACGAATCCTCACAAAATCCCAGATGTCCTAGACTTCACCATCTCCGGAGGACTGGATTCTGCCGGAATTCAGGCGAGAGAAGTCACCTTTCATCCCAGCCTTGCTCAGGTCAGCCCGCAAAAAGCTGATCTACAAGTCAACAAACGTTGACAAGTACCAATCTTACCTGTACAACGTTACCGACCCCAGCCCGACACTTGACTCCCCGGTTGACATCGACACCGTTGTAGAAGAGTTAACAGCCCATATTCAGGCGGCAGCTTCTGAAGCAGCACCAAGGCGCTCCAACCGCCCAAGAGCCACTGACAGGGACATCCATTTTTGGAGCCCAGAAGTCGAAGAACTCAAACTTGAAAAGCGACGACTCCGAAGAGCGTGGATACTCTCGAGGAATCCTTTGGACAAAACCGCCTTCAATAGAGCGACCAAATGTCTAACAGAAACGCTGGCAAGACTAAGAAAGCAGGCCTTTGACGGGTTCGTCGAACAACTTGAGCCAGGCGACCCTCAACATAACTTATGGCGAGTCACCAAATCTATCAGACAGCCGCTGAAAAGGATCCCACCTGTACAAAGAACCGACGGCAGCTGGTGCAGATCGGAGATGGACAGGGCCAACGCTTTCGCCGAACACCTCGAAGGTGTCTTTACGCCTTTCGATCGCTGCTCACCGGAGGATGCTGCTGAAACTGCCCGTCTGCTAGCCGAGCCTTCCAGGGACGCCCATCCAATACCACCAGTGACTGAGGAGGAAACAGCTGAGCTCATAACCATCATGAGCAACAACAAGGCCCCGGGCGATGGTATCAATGCATTGCATTAAAAATGTTACCACCTCCAAGCATTCAGCTAATTACGAGGATCTATAATAGATGCTTGGAGATAGGGTACTTTCCGTCCACATGGAAACGTGCCCAGGTAACTATGATACCTAAGCCCGGGAAACCCGAAGCCAACCTTTCGTCCTACCGACCAATAAGTTTGTTACCAATTCTCTCCAAAATACTTGAACGAGTGTTTTTAAGCAGAGCACTGCCAGTATTTGACGAGGCTGGACTGATCCCTGACCACCAGTTTGGCTTCAGGCGGCGACACGGTACGCCAGAGCAGTGCCATCGGGTAGTGCAGTGCATCCTGGACGCGTTTGAAACCAAGAAGTACTGCATGGCCGTCATGCTGGACGTGAAGCAGGCGTTTGACCGAGTCTGGCTTCCCTGTCTTCTATATAAATTAAAGACTGGCCTACCCCGACCATACTTCCAGTTCCTAAAGTCGTTCTTGGAAGACCGTAAATTTGCTGTTAGATGTGGCGAGGCCATCTCCTGTATAAGAGAAGCTCACGCTGGTGTCCCCCAAGGCAGCGTTCTTGGCCCGTTGATGTACAATGCATACATGGCCGACCTCCCTGTTCTTCAGAGGCCTGACCTGCTCGCAGCAACCAACCACCGCCGATAGCGCATTGGGGGCAGCCGAAACGATGCAATTGCAGCTTGACTTGCTCAGCGACTGGCAAAAGCGTTGGAACATTGCCGGCAATAATGAGAAGTCCACTGCCTCCACATTTTCTCTCTGCAAAGCCAACTGCCCTCCAGTTAACCTTAACGGCTCTTCAATCCCACAGGTAGACAATCCAAGTACCTGGGATTCACCCTAGACAGGAGGCTCACCTGGAAGCCCCATCTGATTAAGAAGAGGAAACAGGCTAATCAAAGACTTCGATCCTTCTACTGGCTTATGGGTAGGAGATCGAAGCTGAGAACTTCCACTAAACTCCTCATTTACAAGGCAATAATACGCCCAATCTGGACGTACAGCATACAGCTCTGGGGCACTGCGAGCAAGACGAATGTCCAAACTATACAAGCTTTCGAAAATAGAGCCCTTCGAATCGCCACTGGGGCCCACGTCTATCATGACAATCGCACCATCCACGAGGTTCTCAATTTCCTTGGGTCAAGGACGAGATACAAAGAAGCAGCGCACGTTACATGCAGAGGCTTCATAATCACCCGAACCGGTTGGCTAGCTCCCTGCTGGACAACAGCGAGCAGCCCTGAAGACTTAAAAGGACACACCCGCTGGACCTCCCCTTACTACTCTAATTTATTTCTACCATATTAATATTTAAAATTATCTATAAGTTTATTTGATAACATTTAATGGTTGTCCCTAACAGTTTTAAATAAACGCTACCCTGCTATTACAAAAAAAAAAACCACATTACATTTTTCTAAAATCCACTTCTTTAAGGCAGAGGCGTCGCGTCCATTGCTTTCCAAATCTCCAGCAATGTTAAACGGCGAAACTCTTATTCGGCTGCAACATGTCATTTTTTTCGAAAAGGGGCAAGAGAAATTATTAACGCCTTAATCTATATATTTTTAAGAAGAACATACCAGTTTTAGTTGCTCGCAGGAGCGCGCGGTAAAAAAGTTACACTCCACAGAACAATTGAACACAGCTACAATTGTTAAATTTTAGTTATAAAAATACACCAACAACAATTGAACAGACACAACAAAACACATAGAACATCTATAAACTACCGCGCAAAGTTTAATTTACATACCTGTACGATTATTTTCCATATTTACAAATTGTTTTTATTTCCACGACAAAGCCACAACATAGATGCAATGTTTAAAAATTTTCACGGTTCCATTTTGAGAAACCAAGCTAGCAATCAATCAACTGACTTTGTTTGCGTGGGAAATTCAAATCGCAGCATTTAAAAATTTTTTGGAAACAGTTTTATTTTATCCAAAGTATGCTTAATTGGAAAATTCATTATATTTTGTATATTAAAACAAGAAAGGAAAGCTAACTTCGGGCGGAGCCGAAGTTTATATACCCTTGCAGTTAAAACTGGATATATATCGCAAACATCGGATATAGTTGGCCGATCTTTATGGGAATATATAATCCAATTTATTACAATACAAAATCTAAAAAAAGTCCCAAACTTCTTTTTTTTTAAATACGAAACTTGATATTTCTACCAAATACCATTTCCGATCGTTTAGTTATATGGCAGCTATAGGATATAGTCGGCCAATCCTAATGAAATTCGGTAGGATGGATCAACTGGCCAAAGATAGAATCTGTTTTAAGTTTCAGCTTTCTATCTTCAACAACACGAAAGTTGGGTCATTTTCGATCGTTCAGTTATACGGCAGCTATAAGATATAGTCGGCCGATCCTTATGAAATTTGGCATGTCGTAATGTTTTGCCAAAAATAGCTTTCCTGTAAAATTTGAACTCTCTAGCTCTAAAAACACCAAAGTTATACCATTTCCGATCAATCAGTTATATGGCAGCTATGGGATATAGTCGGCCGATCCGAGCCGTTCCGACTTATATACTGCGTGCAAAAGAAAGAAGGGTGTGTGCAAAGTTTCAAGTCGATAGCTTTAAAACTGAGAGACTAGTTCGCGTAGAAACAGACAGACAGACGGACAGACGGACCGACGGACAGACGGAAAGACGGACATGCTCATATCAACTCAGGAGGTGATCCTGATCAAGAATATATATACTTTATAGGGTCGGAGATGTCTCCTTCACTGCGTTGCACACTTTTGACCAAAATTATAATACCCTCTGCAAGGGTATAACAAGAAAGGAAAGCTAACTTCGGGCGGAGCCGAAGTTGATATACCCTTGCAGTTAAAACCGGATATATATCGCAAACATCGGATTTAGTTGGCCGATCCTTATGATTACATTATAATAAAACCAATTAATTAAATTACAAAATCTAAAAAAAAGTCCCAAGCTTCTATCGTCAAAAAAAACAAAGTTGTTATTTTTACTAAACACCAAGTACCATTTCTGATCGTTCAGTTATATGGCAGCTATAAGATATAGTCGGCCGATCCTTATGAAATTTGGTAGGTTGGATCAACTGACCAAAAATTGAATCTGTATGGAATTCCAGCATTCTATCTTCAAAAACACGAAAGTTGGGTCATTTCCGATCGTTCAGTTATATGACAGCTATAGGATATAGTCGGCCGATCCTTATGAAATTTGGCACGTCGTATTTTTTTGCCAAAAATAGCTCTCATGTTAAATTAGAACTTTCTAACTCTAAAAACACCAAAGTTATACCATTTCCGATCAATCAGTTATATGGCAGCTATAGGATATAGTCGACCAATCCCGGTCGTTCCGACTTATATACTGCGTGCAAAGGAAAGAAGGGTGTGTGCAAAGTTTCAAGTCGATAGCTTTAAAACTGAGAGACTAGTTCGCGTAGAAACGGACAGACAGACAGACAGACAGACGGACAGACGGACAGACGGACAGACGGACATGCTCATATCAACTCAGGAGGTGATCCTGATCAAGAATATATATACTTTATAGGGTCGGAGATGTCTCCTTCACTGCGTTGCACACTTTTGGACAAAATTATAATACCCTCTGCAAGGGTATAAATATAACAACTTTAATTTTATGCACAAATTTCTGACTTTTTGTCCATAGTGCAGTGGTTCAAGGAACAGTGTTTTTTAAATATTTTTAATATTATTTTTGTATTGTTAATTAATAATATGGAATTTAAACTGGTCTGTTCTATGAAGTCTTGTAACAAGACAGTCTCCTCATCCCAGCCTAACATTCATTGCTGGCTATGTAGAAACGTCGTACACGCCAAGTGTGCCGGGTTCACTGCCTCAGTCTCCGATGCCATTTTCTGTAGGTCTGGTTTACATTATTGTTGTGAAAAAAGTCGTGCTGTCCAAGACAAAATGAGGTCGTTCATGAGACAGACTAAGAATGGATTTAAACAGTTGACAACTGGTTTTCAAAAAGCCAATGACCAGTTCTGCGCGCATGACACTCAGTTTAGCGTCCTTCAGCTGCTAAATGAGTCCCCTAAGCGTAAGAAATTCGCTGTTTGTCAGCTGTTCGCAGGCCTCAGCCTGCTCAGCCGTCAATAACGCAGCCGCTCATATCTCTGGCCACCTCAAGGGCTAGAACTGAGAACAATTCGCCGTCCGAATTTCTCCAGGAAAATGAGCAATTGTCTCATATGTCCTCCGTGGTATCCCTTCAAGTGATACCACAGGTCCTAGTGAATGAAACCCCCGTCACAGTCACCCAAAAGGGTATTCCAAAGTCCGGCACCAACTGATACTGCAAAACCATTACAGGTGATTTCTCCATCGAAACATACATATGTTTCTCGGCTTGTCCCTGATACTTTAGAGATTAATATCTCGGCTTATATCAACGCCGAAACAAAAGCCGATATAAAGGTGGAGGACATAGCTAAATATAAATATAATTATATAAGGCGCACGTCTTCCGCCAAGATTCCGTCAGTTTTTGGGCAGAGAATATTTTTGTCCAAGAAAATTACCGTAAAGAAAAAAGCTTTAAAACCAGTGAGAGTAAAACTTCCCCATATTAGAACGACTGACACACCTTCCACCTCTTTTTAGTCCACTAATCCATAAAACTAATACCGTCACTTACCTATCAGAATACTAGGGGGAACGTAGCAAACTCCTTAAACTATATTCTGATAGTTCTCTCTTTGCAACCCATATTATAGCCTTAACAGAAACTTGGGTAAAGCCGAAAATCTTTAGTTCCAAAGTGTTTCCAAGTAAGTATATCACTTTTAGACGTGATCGATCTTTGCAAAGGGTGGGGGGTAGAGTCCTCATTTCGGTAGACTCCCATCTTACTTCTGAAGAGGTGAAATCACAAGATTTTGCTGACATAGAATTTATTTTCATTAAAATCATTTTGTCTGCTTTATACTGCATTATGCTTTGGATCTTTATACATTAAATGTTTATATATACCGCCTTCGTCTAAACCACCCATATACTGGCATAATTTGTCCGCTAGAAGGTGAAATCACAAGATTTTGGTGACATAGAATTTATTTGCATTAAAATCATTTTGTCTGCTTTATACTGCATTATGCTTTGGATCTTTATACATTAAATGTTTATACATACCGCCTTCGTCTGAACCACCCACATACTGGCATAATTTGTCCGCTATTCAATCCGTTTTTAAACTTATGGCCGAACGTGACCAGCTTGTAGATCAGGGTGACTTTAATATCCCAGAATTAAAGTGGTCTAATGTCGATAACTCACTATCTTTACTTATCACGCACCATGACTTCGCCGCGGGCATGCTTGGCATGTCCCTAGGTCAAATTAATCATGTTCGGCTTTTAGACTTATGTTTTGTATCTAATCCTGATGGTATCGGTCTCTCCAGAGCTTTTAACCCCAGAGGATTCATATCACCCCACGCTGGAGGTCTCAATCGAAACCATTCCTGGTATCGATCATATGTCTCCATGCGTGGCAAATAAGATTCGCTGCTTCCGTAAAGCTGATTTTCACAAACTTAATTGCCTTATCGATACATATGATTGGTCCGATATTCTGGCATGCACCGATGTAAACGTCACCTTAGAAAAATTTTACCATACCTTAAATACATTTTTTAACTCATGTGTGTCATGGAAATATCCGTCCGCTTCAACAAATCCTCCTTGGCTTACAAGGTGTCTCACGAACTTAAATAATACTAAAAATAGGCTCTTATTTAAATATAAAATAAACCTATAGTAGTATAAATTTTTCAAGATATCTACTAGCTCGGTCAAATTTTACCGTGCATAATGCTAAATGTTATAGGTTTTATATTCGCCGCTGTCAGATACGATTTACTCGGGATCGGAAGCAGTTTATAACTTTGTAAACATTAAGCGTAAACATGTATCTTTTCCATCTGTTACCTCTGATCAGGCCATTGCCAGTCTATTCGCAGTATTTTTTCAAGCAACTTATTCTTCGCCTAAAACGACAGATTAGCCTTACTCATACAACATTCAATCAGAAAATCTTACTTTCTGTCAGTTTTTTCCCGGGAATACCTTATTATCTGTTCTTCTAAGGGTCAAACCCGTTTATTAGCCAGGCATCGATGGAGTACCAAGCTGTGTGCTAAAATACTGCGCCAGGGTTCTGTGCAAACCTCTTCAAAGATTTTAAACTTATCTTTGGAAACCTCCCTAAATTGTCGGAAATTCCAAAATTAATTACTCTTCATTTGCATCACCTTTGCTCTTCGATCATCTCCTTATGTAGATGGCTCATCATGACTTCCTTTGTCAACGATGGCTTTTGAAAGGGTTTTCAAACTCATGTTATTTAAACAGACCGTAGCAAAGCTTTTGATTTACTTTTGAGCAGTAAAATCCTCATTCTTGTTGAATAAACTGAATATGCTGTGTTTTTCTACAGACCGCCTAAAGTGGATCTCCAGCTACTTAGATGGAAGGACACATAAAGTCTTATTTAAAAACATACATTCCCATCTGTTCCGTGCTACATGTGGCGTCCCTCAAGGAAGTCATCTTGGCCCTTTGTTTTTTTACTTTTCTTATAAATGACTTTCCCCCTGCTTTAACGAACTCTCTAGTTCTTATGTATGCAGATAATGTAAAGCTTTGTCTTCAGTGCAAATCCATCTATGCCCAATGCAGTCTTCAGTCTGACCTTGATAACTTTCAAAAATGGTGTTTAGCAAATGATTTAATACTTAATGGATCTAAATGCAAGCTTATGTCTTTTTATCGTTCCTGCCCTCTGCAGGCTATGTATTCTCTCTATGGGATTGCCTTAGAGAAATTAACTGAAGGTAATGATTTCGACGTCCTATTATATTCTAAAGTTAAATTTTCCGACCATATTTCAATATTTCACAATGGTTAATAAGGCTTAAGGTGTCCTTGGTTTCATTAAAGAATTTGGCAAAGGAATTTACCGACCCTTTTGCACAGCACGACCCTTTTGGGGTCTTATGTGCGAACTACAATGGTCTCTACTCTATAACATCTCTTTCCTGTCCTTCAAATTTAAAGTATAGAATTTTAAATTTCTTAACTAACTCCTCATAGTTCAATAAATTTCAATTAGCTTAATATATAGTAATTAATCGTTACTCGACCGCCCCTCGGTCGTCTGGGCCTTAAGCTTTATGCTGAATACAGGAATGCCAGCTGATGCTCTAATTGATGCACAAGCCATTTCCAAAATTCATACAGACCGCGAAAAAAAAAAATAAATTTAAAAAATGGCATTGCCAAAATTCAGTGGAAACTATTCGGAGTTTACAAATTTTATAAGTCTCTTCGAGACATAAGTAAACAAAGATGTGAAAGCTCCTGTTATCGAACAATTGAATCAATTGCCTCTCTAGTGAAGCCTTAGAAACAATCGAGGCATTCTAAGTCAGCGAAAGTAATTATAATAAAGCTATCGCTATCTGGGTCACAAATGAACTTCATTAGTGAAGATCTTGCTCAACGCTTACAGATCTGTAGGGACGAATCGTGTATCAACTTGCTTGGAATTGGTCAAGCTAATTCACAGGTTAAGAAAAAGATACACACTGTGGTGAAGTCAAGAATTAATAGTAGTTCGTTTCCGTTCAACTTTTGGATTTTAAGAACAATTTTCGGTTATCACCCTGACCAGTCTGTGAACATGAAAAATTAGGACCTACCAATTAACTTACCTTTAGCAGACCCATATTTTTATAAACCCCAGCGGATAGACATGTTAAATGGAGCTGAGTCATTTTTCGAACTGTTGTCCGTTGGGCAAACAAAACAAGGTCCTAACCATCCCATTCTCCAATAAACTCTCTTGGATGGATAGTATCGGGAAAATATAAGGCTAATTCCTCAACTCCTCAACAGCCTGTCTCTAGCCTAAATAGTCAAGAAAGATTACTTGAGTCGATAGATAGTAGTTTGAAAAAATTCTGGTCGTTGGAAGAAATATAACTTTAAACAAGCTTTTGTCACCTGAACAAGAGTTATGTGAGGGTCATTATCAGAAAAATACAGTTGTACTGCATTCAGGTCGATTCGAAGTCAGACTTCCATTTGGGAAACTCGTTCGAGGTAGCTAGCCAATCGCCGTTTTTTGTCGCTTGAGGGAAGTTTATCTCGAGATCCGAATTTAAAGAAAATGTATTTGGAATTTATGGAAGAATACGAATCCTTAGGTCTTATGACCCCTACAGGAAAAACAGGCAATGATGTTCTTGCTACTCCACACTATATCATACTCCATCAGTGTGTCTTACGGCCTCAATGCACATCTACCAAACTGCGTTTTTTTTTACGTTTTTGATGCGCCTTGCAAAACTTCAATACAGGAGTGCATAAACGATCTGTTGATGGTTGGTCCTACAATCCAGTAGGAGTTATATTAAACTCTTTTTCAGATCCGGCTAAACAGATTCGCTCTAATAGCCGACATAAAAAATATGTATCAGCAAGTAATTGTAAATGAAGCCGATAGACGATACCAGTTGATGGTGTGGAGGAAAGACCCATCAGAGTCCTTGAAACTGTGCAAGCTCAACACCGTTAAATCTGGCACAGCGCCAGCCCCACTCTTGGCCAAAAGGTGTTTGAAGAGGTTGAGTGAATTCGTGAAAAATACATTCCCTCAAGCTACCGAAGTTATTGGGTACTTTTACGTCGACGACATGTTAACGGGTGCTGGTTGCATTAAGGAGCTAAAGACAATTAAGTCTGAAGTAACTCAGGTCCTTCAAAACGCTGGGTTTGAATTGAGCAAGTTGTTTTCAAACCCTCCTGAAGTTACTGCATCCGAGAACACAGTTAAGCAACCAATAACACTGTTGGACTCAGAACTGACTAAAGTGTTATGAATCGTTTGGGTTCCTAAAGAAGATATATTTACATTGGAATTTGATGTTTCAGTCATGGGTCAAAAGGCGACTAAGCGGAACATTCTTTCGATGACATTGAAACTCTTTGATCCCCTTGGCTTATTAAGCCCCATACTTCTACAAGGAAAGATCATATTGCAGGAACTTTGGCTAAATAAGCTAGATTGGGAAGAACCAATTCCACTGCCCTTGAAAACAGCGTGGAACAAAATACAAATTACCTTGTCGCAATTAGAGGAAATCTCAATTCCAAGTTTTGTGTTTACCGAGCCGATGTCACCTGTTTAAATTTATGCCTTTTCTGACGCATCGATGAGACTTTATGGTCTATATTCGTTACGAATCTGCAGAAGGTATTAAAGTTTCGTTGTTGACTGCAAAGTCTAAAGGAGCCCCGCTCAAGAAAAAAACGTTCCTTCGTCTTGAGTTGTGTGCCGCTCACCTTCTCGCAGATCTCTGCCACAAGATAAAGCCTTTAATCAAAGTTCCAATTGAAGGAAGTGTATTTTGGTCGGGTTCAAAAGTTACTCTTCATTGGATTCGTTCCCATCCATCGTCGTTGTCATCGTTCGTATCGAATAAAGTTGCTGAAATTCAAGAGTTGTCAGATGATAGCACATGGCGGCATGTACCAACTTAACAGAATCCGGCATATATAGTGTCCAGATTTGGAGACTTAAGGAGACTGTAGAATCGATCTGGTTTACGGGTCTATCGTTTTTAAAGGAACGGGAAGATTAGTGGCCGATGAGCCCCCGGTTAAATCTGTCACCAGAACTATTACAGATGGAATCAAAAAACAATACGGTCAGATTAAACGCAATCGTCTATACCTTATATTTATTGGAAGTGATAGAAAAAATTTTCTCTCACCTAAAACTGCTGCGAGTGTTCGTTTATATGTTCCGCTTTATAAGGAAATCAAAAAGATTTGTTGTGAATTCTGATATTGTTCCCTCATCGGTCGAATATAATGAAGCCTTTAGGAAAATAGTCTAAATAGTCGAAATAGTCCAAGAGCACGAGTATCAAGAAGAAATAGAAAAGACCCGAAAAATTTAATTGTTGGCTCTAGTCTAAAAAAGGTAAATCCCTTTTTCAGGAATGCATGAATAACAGGCTGGGCTAAAGTTTTCGTTGTTGCGGATCGGGGGGCAACTAGCTAATGTTTCTATATCGTACGATGCCAAGTTTCCAGTATTGTTGATAAAACGCTCTCAATTTGTTCAGAGCTACGTCCGATACTTGCAGTCAAATTTACATATGGGTCCACGAGCACTTGTAAGTCTTTTGTGACAGCCCATGTGGATTGTAACTGCGCTGGAAGTCTGCAGGCAGATAGTACATTCATGCATATGGTGCTCTAAATGCAAGCCTCGTCTTATGACTTATGTTAAGCCTAGTACTGAGTTGACGAAAATCCGCTCTTCAAAATCTGACAGCTGTCAAACTCCATATAAAAAAAACGGTATAAAAAAAAAAAGAAGAAGAATTTTTCGTCTCCTAAATTTTTCGGGTACTGAGTTGAGAAAAATTTTAGGTCTTCAATTGAATGGCGTTGCCGGATCAAAAAAAATAAACAGCTGATTTTGGGGTCTTGAAATAAATCATTTTATTTATTTCAAGAGCTAAAACATGGAGGGAAAATTTGAAAAAAAAAAATTGTCGGACCGAAAAATTTTCGGCGCGCGAGGATAAATTCAAATTAATTAGTGCGGTCAAGGCGAAGCCCATAATATGGGATTTGACCCACAAGGGGCATTTTAATGCCATAAAATGGCATTGAAATGATTTGTGATTGATTTTTATTTTGATTTTGACCCAGTTTTCTATTTCTTAATCAGCTCCTTAGGGCCGAAATACATAAACAAAACACCAAAATCCAATTGATTTGAATTCATATTTGCTTATTGTTTTTTTGTTTACAAGCAACAGCTGTTCAGTATTACCCTATTTCTTAATTTTGTTGGTCACACTAGCTCGGTAGCCGAATAAAGTGCAATTTCACAAGCGGAATTTCAAGAGCGGATTTTCGTCAACTCAGTACTAGGCTTTATGGGAGATTTACCTTTAGATAGAATTCGTGCTATCTGCCCATTCCCCATATGTGTTGTTGATTTTTGTGGCCCTATTGATACGACATTCAAAATTCGTGGTAGGCCACCCTATAAGTCCTACATGGCCTTATTTTTTTTTTTTGCGTCCAGGGCAGTTTATTTAGTAGTAGTTTCCGACCTTTTACAAAAGGTTCGTTGGGCGAAAGTTTATTCAGTAGTAGTTTAGTTTATTTAGTAGTAGTTTCCGACCTTTCAAAAAGGTTCGTCGAGGATGTCCGCAGATAGTGCACTGCTTTAGTCAGTTCTGAGTCCGAAAGTGTTGTTGGCTCAACCGTGCTCTCGGATGCAGTAACTTCAGGAGGGTTGAAAACAACTTGCTCAATTAAAACCCAGTGTTTTGAAGGACCTGAGTTACTTCAAACTTAATTGTCTTTAGCTCCTCAATGCAACTAGCACCCGGTAACATCTTTCTCGAGCGACAAAAAACGGCGATTGGCTACTTTGAACTTGGATCCGATTTAAATGGAAGTCTGATTTCGAATCGACCTAAATGCAGTACAACTGTATTTTTCTGATAATATTCCTCACATAACTCTTGTTCAGGTGACAAAAGCTTGTTTAAAGTTGTATTTCTTCCAACGACCAGAATTTTTTCAAACTGTTATCTATCGACTCAAGTAAGCTTTTTTGAAAATTTAGGCTAGAGACAGGCTGTTGAGGAGTTGAGGAATTAGCCTTATAATTTCCCGATACTATCTGTTGCGGGAATTTGAAGTTTTTTAGCGCCGCCCGAGTAAAGACGCCCGTGTACCAATTGTAGATAATTGTTGATAATTGTTTATTGTTTTCTTCATTTATAACGGGGCAGCAAGGGCTAACAGTGGTACAGTCGGTAACCACTCTGCGATAGCAGCACTTTAAATTCCTAGTAAATTAAAAGTTGTACAATTCATAATCAAAACTTAAATATTAATATGTCCTCACTTTTCGTCCGCTTCCCTCGAGTGTCAAATAGAAAAGAAAGCTTAGGCACATGGTTACCGGCTGAGTTAACAGAGATTCAACACCCGCTTAAACTATCGGTTCTGCAACTTCGGCGTTGCCGGATGCCGCGGGAGCAGTTTTGGTATCTATCGTAACACTCCCCACTTGTATATTCCGCCAGGGATCTACCAAACTACTCTCGATAGATAGAACTGCCAGCTTCGTCGCGGGTCTCGTATAAACGCCAGATTGGGTCCTCACCGCGGCGCTCCTCCCTTGACCATCCGAGCTAAGGTTCACCTTCAGGATTCTTCCTTTCGGCCACTGGCTACGCGGCTGTCCGGGATCGCACACATACACGATATCCCCTTCTTCAAGAGGCTTAGCCTTTTCGCACCACTTTGTACGCCTAGTGATCACTGGCAGGTATTCTTGAAGCCATCGCCTCCAGAACGAGTCCGCCAGTTGTTGTGATTCCATCCAGCTCTTCTTGAGCTGCACTCCTTCGGGTAGGGGCTCCATCGTCGGTCCTCTTCCAGTTGAGCTTCCAAGCAGGAAATGATTCGGAGTCAGTGATTCTTCGGTGTCAGGGGTCGCGAGTTGACGATCGCCTCCGCCTCCATTAGAGCGGCTCTCAGCAACTCATCCGATGGTCGTTTGTCAAGGAGGATTGATTCCAACGCCGTCTTCACGGAACGCACCAAGCGCTCCCATGCCCCACCCATGTGGGAAGATGCGTTTGGAATGAACTTCCATGTCATCCGGGGTCCAGAAAACTTGCGAGAGAGTAGATCCTTGTCCACATTCTCGAACGCCCTATGCAACTCCGTTCAGGCTCCTTGAAAATTGGTGCCGTTGTCGCTCCAGAGTTCCACTGGGCACCCTCGTCGGGCCATAAAACTGCGCACCGCTAGAATACAAGAGTCAGTTGCTAATGAATACGCTACCTTTAGATGTATTGCCCTTGTAGATAGGCAGGTGAAGAGCACGCCGTATCGTTTCTCTGAACTCCGTCTGACCCGCACCATCAGAGGCCCAAAGTAGTCCACACCCGTGTAGCTGAAAGGTCTATGAAAGGCTGCTACTCTTGGATAGGGAAGTTCCGCCATGCGCGGCGGTTTGGGGGCCGCCTGTCGGTTCTTGCATTGTTGGCAGGAGCGTCGTAGCCGAGCAAGGGTGGATCTCAGCTTTGGTATCCAGAATCTTTGCCGTAGTTCGTTGACCACCGTCTCGTGGTTAGCGTGCAGAAATCTTCGGTGAAATTCCTTTATGATAAGCTGCGTAATGTGGCTGCCGCAGGGGAGTACGACGCGGTCGCTTCCTTTGATCATCTTGGCACGTTCATCCAGCTTTAATACTCCATCGGAGTCCATATACGGTCCCAGCGTGTATAGTCGGTTATTCTTCTTCAATGGTTTTCCTTGTAAAATTAACCGTATCTCCGTCTGGTAGTACTCCGCCTGAGCGTACGACCACAGAAGACTCTCCGCGACCCTGGTATCTTCTTGTGATGGCTGATTTTCGATGTCCGATCGTTGTAGAGCCGTGGCCTTCCATCGCCTCATACACCATACCGTTCTCGCGGTACTCCATAGCAGACGAGTCCAGATTGAGAACCGCTCGGAGTCTATGAGGGTCGCGCGTCCTATGTCTGTGAATCCGTCACATACGCCGATGAATTGCGCCTTCAATTCCATTCCTGACTCGTCTCCTTCTTTCGCCTCTGTCAGCGGCCAAAATTGCCTCTCTTGCCAAAGAAATCTCGGCCCATTCAACCAACGACTTTCTCGATTGAAATCAGGTCCTTTGTTCCACTTAGTGGCGTCGTCCGCCACTTTCTCGGAGGAAGGTACCCAGCGCCAGTCCTTGACGCTAGTACCGTCTAGAATCTCGATCACACGGAATGCTACAAATTGTTTGTACTTCCTCTGGTCCGATCGCAGCCAACTCAGCACGGTCCTCGAGTCGGTCCAGAAAGTCCGTGTGCTGAGCTTCGCGCCAAGTGAAAGCTCCAGAGCTTGAGCCAACCTCGCTCCAAGCACTGCTCCCATGAGTTCAAGCCTTGGTATGGATGTCGGTCTTAGAGGGGCTACCTTGGTTTTGCTGCCCAGTAGACTGCAGTGGATACCTGCCTCATTTTGAAATCGTATATAACTCACGGCGGCAAATCCATTCTCGCTTGCGTCCACGAAAGTGTGCATCTCCACTTCTGAATCCATCAGCGACTCCTTCATGTAGCATCTTGGGATGGTCATTTTCTCAACGTCCGGGATATACCGAAGCCATCGCTTCCATTTAATCCATTCTGCTTCAGGTATGGGGTCATCCCAGGTACATCCACTTCGCCATATTTCCTGAAATATTATTTTTGCATACATCACGTAGAAGGATATGAGCCCTAAAGGATCATATATAGACATCAACACACTAAGAAACTCTCGTTTGGTGGGTCGTTGCCTTCTTTGGAGATGTTCTTTATGACGATATCGTGGGGATACACGGTAGCGGATGAGATCTTCCTTCGTGTCCCACCACATTCCCAGCACCTTCTCGGTCTGTCCATCCATCGTTTCGTCTAGTCTCACTAGCGTGGGTGCTCCTTCGCCGAGTGCGCTTAATACTTCTCTGAAATTCGATACCCAGTTTCGAATGAGGAATCCGCCCTGAAGATGAATGTAGTGGACCTGACGCGCGAGGCTTATAGCTTCTTCCTCCGTGTCGACGCTATCCAGCATGTCGTCTACATAGTGATTCTCCAATATGCACATCACAGCGCGTGGGTATACCTTCTTGAACGACTCTGCATTTCTGTTCTTCACGTACTGGGCACAGCTGGGGGAGCAACTAGCCCCAAACGTCAATACCTGCATGGCGTAGTTCTCTCTCCGTTGTGTGTATGGGTCTATAAATACAAAGCGTTGGTATAGAGATAGAGATCTTCTGTGTGTATCCTGAACTGATGAAACATCTCAGCGATATCGCCGCCGATAGCAATACGTTTCTCTCTAAACCTGTGAAGTGTTGGTACCAACTGCGCTAGTTGGTCAGGTCCCTTCAGCAGCATTGTGTTCAGCGATATCCCTTCCGTCTTCGCAGCCGCATTCCAGACTATGCGAAGCTTGCCTGGCTGGTTCACGTTTAGCACGGGAAAGATAGGTAGATACCAATATGGCTTTTCCTCAGCTTCTTCCGACG
Organism: Drosophila malerkotliana malerkotliana; assembly: GCA_018153235.1. Taxonomy (NCBI): domain Eukaryota; kingdom Metazoa; phylum Arthropoda; class Insecta; order Diptera; family Drosophilidae; genus Drosophila; species Drosophila malerkotliana. The sequence goes on from JAECXV010000159.1 coordinate 1,352,889, forward strand.
TAATGGGCCGTGCATATCCTTTCTTCACGTACTCATCTAGCTGTCGGCGAATTCCCTTCGCAAGATCCGGCTCGCGAGTCAGTTTCTGGTACAGGCATCGTGCCCGCTTTAGGGATGTCCGTAAACTATCCGGCAGCTTGTCATCTTTATACCTCCAAAGCAGACCTGTTTCAAATCGGCCATTTATACGCCTCGTGTTCTTCTCCAGCTGCTGTATAGCCAACTGGTCATCATTGGATACGCTCTTGCTATTAATCTCCGGTCTAGGGCCGCCGTCCGACCACATGCACTGCTCAAGCAGGCGCAAGATCTCCTTGTTCTCGTCAGCTTCACATGCACATATGTGAAACACGTGGTAGTTTGGGGTTATGTCATCACCCCCACTGTTGGAGCTTCTTCCTTTAATCGTCCACCCCAGGCGGGTCTTCTCAGCGATCGGTTCTTCTGTTGTGCCTTCCTTGGTGCGAAACACGTGCCCTAGTTTGCAATTATTGAGACCTATCAGGAGCCTGGGCTGTACTGAGTCGTATCCGGACAGTGGTAGATGTCGAAGGTGTGTGTACTGTGCTTTCAGGTGGGTTATATCCAACGACTGTGACGGGAGATCAAGAGACTGGACCGAGTGAACGTCGCGAAGATCATATTGCTTCGTTTGGCCAATGCCGGAGATCCTTAAGTCGAATCTGACCGAGCTGTCTTCATACCGGTGCATGCCAGCAGTCCACTGCATACATAGAGGCTGCGGTTGTCCCTTCACTCCAAGGTCTTCTAGCAATGGGGCGTCGATCAAGGTTAGAGATGACCCGTCGTCGATGAAGGCATACGTGTTGACTTGCCTACCATTTCCATACAAAGTCACTGGCAATACCCTGAATAGCATTTCCACACCTTCTTGTCGATGTGCATGGCACCTGGCTTGGACGGGAGCCGTGCTGCCGCGATGCAACAGGGGATGATGGCGTTCTAGGCATCCATCTATTCCGCAAGGATTGGGGACGCCGCATCTTTCCACCTTGTGGCTCTGGAAACATCTCCAGCACAAGCCACACCGTCGAGTAGCATTCCAGCGATCGCGGGTCGTCATTTCCAGGAATGCTGGACACTCCTGCAGGGTTCTGCAATTGCGGGTGCAAAGCCGACAGCCTTGGCGCACAGTGTGTGTATGTACCGTGCCCCTTCTCTCCGTTTTTGACGACGAACTTGGGACTATCACATGGCTCGCTCCTTCTGCCATCTGCGATAGCCACGTACTAAACTCTGCCAACGTACACACTGTTAGAGAGGCTTTGTGCATTCCCCAAAACGTCTGCACCATCGATGGCAACTTGCTCACTAGCTCCTGCGTGAGCGCTGGGTTGTTTAAGTACTGGTCCAACTTGGAGGCTTTCATCGTAGCACAAACATTTTCCACCTCCACCGAGAAGTCAACCAGCATTTCAAGCTTATTCTCCCTCACTTGAGGAAATTGTTTAATCCTTGTCACTAACAAGTCAATGATAATTTCGGGTCGCCCAAATCGCATTCTAATCGTGGCGATTATCTGCGAAACACAGTCCGCGTGCAGCATTAGACTTTGTACTGCGTTCTTGGCTGGTCCTTCCAACGCATGCCGAAGCCGCATTAGGTCCTCGGCATCCGTGAATCCGCATAGCTCCGTCGTCTGTTCATACGTTACGATGAATAAGGGCCAGTCCTCCGGCCTTCCGGAAAACTTCACCAACTCAGCCACGCTAGTCTTCCTCGCTGTCAATTGTTCGTAAGATGGGCTGCCCACAGGTTTAGTGACCCTAGCAGCTGAGTTGTCCTCCCCACTGGTAGAAAAGAGCCATGGGGGTCCAGCGTGGGCTCTCTGCGTACTGCCGTTTCCTTCCACAACGGCAACTTCACCAATTGTATCCGTACCAGCATTCTGGTACCGTGTACTAGATGCCCCAGGCATCTTTTCTGCGTGGCCAGTCTCCGATAGCCTCTCCCTTGGGCGCTTGCCCATGAGCGCCTTTCGCCTATGTAGAAGTTGTTGTCGCAACTGCAGCAACTGATCTTCTTCCTCCAACAACCTTAGCTCCGTCTGCAGGTCCTGCGCTTCCTTCGAGGCCTCGTTGACGTCATTAGTTCCGATCCTCATCTGGTCGCCACCAGAGTAACTATGGTAGTTGTCCCCAGCCGTCAGGCTGGTCAGCTTTTCTGTCCTGATCAACGTCGAGTTCTGTGCTTGGACGTCTACGTCACACTCTGCACAGATCCATCCTACGCGGATGGAGATCCTCTAGAGCAGCACACTTAGGATGCCACATGCTCACGCAGCCGGCGCCGATACAGCCAACTGTCACGTGCTCGTCCTCCACTTCACAGAGGAAGCATGTCGCCACCAATCTTGCCTCTCCACCGGATGCAGTAGGCATCTCCATGTTGATTTCGCTCTCTGATTCAAGTATTCTCCAAGAATACACCAGAAAAGAATTTAAAGAAATGTTGCGGGAATTTGAAGTTTTTTAGCGCCGCCTTAGTAAAGATGCCCGTGTAGATAATTGTTGATAATTATTTATTGTTTTCTTCATTTTTAACAGGGCAGCAAGGGCTAACAGTGGTACAGTCGGTAACCACTCTGCGATAGTAGCACTTTAAATTCCTAGTAAATTAAAGGTTGTACAATTCATAATCAAAACTTAAATATTAATATGTCCTCACTTTTCGTCCGCTTCCCTCGAGTGTCAAATAGAAAAGAAAGCTTAGGCACATGGTTACCGGCTGAGTTAACAGAGATTCAACACCCGCTTAAACTATCGGTTCTGCAACTTCGGCGTTGCCGGATGCCGCGGGAGCAGTTTTGCTATCTATCGTAACACTATTCATCCAAGAGAGTTTATTGGAGAATGGGATGGTTAGGACCTTGTTTTGTTTGCCCAACGGACAACAGTTCGAAAAATGACTCAGCTCCATTTAACATGTCTATCCGCTGGGGTTTATAAAAATATGGGTCTGCTAAAGGTAAGTTAATTGGTAGGTCCTAATTTTTCATGTTCACAGACTGGTCAGGGTGATAACCCAAAATTTTTCTTAAAATCCAAAAGTTGAACGGAAACGAACTACTATTATTTCTTGACTTCACCGCAGTGTGTATCTTTTTCTTAACCTGTGAATTAGCTTGACCAATTCCAAGCAAGTTGATACACGATTCGTAAGCGTTGAGCAAGATCTTCACTAATGAAGTTCATTTGTGACCCAGAGTCAATTCATGCTCGGGTCAATATGTGCTCGCAATTTTTAATCCTTTCGATCGAATTCGCTTACAAAACCCTTTCTAGGGAGGACGCATGCAAAGCATGTCACGTAGAAGGACCTTTAAGATTTAGAGCTGGAGCAGGGTTATCATTTGGTAGTGGTACCGATAAGTTATTTTCGGTACACAGTAAATCGGTACAGAAGTTTGTGGTGCGATCTTGCACAAATTTGACATGTAGTCGGTTTATACTTTGCAAGCGTGTGACCTTTTCGCAGACAATCTATACACAGCGAGGCTAACCTTAAAAACTCAATGCGTTGCATTCTAGCAAGGCGAGCGAATGGACTACACTGGGCAAGACAATGGTCTTGTAACGATAATTGCAATCTTGTTTGTTGGAAGCGGAGCAAGCCAACGAACTTCTATTGTGTTGCTTTCTCAACCCAGTTTTTTCCTATTTTGGCTTACCAGTCTCTTCGGCGTACAGGTGCTGGTACCTACGATTCAATATTTTTTCGAAATCGGACCACAGCGGCAATTTTTCATAATCTAGTGATTCTTCCAATTTTTTGTCTTGTTACTGGATCCACTCTGCTTAAAATTAAATATATAATCATCGAGTTTGCAATTTTAGTGTTATCTCCTAAGGAAAACAATGACCCGTAAATCGATGACACTCAGTCAATGAGGCCACTCAACGACGACGTAGATTTTGGGGAACTTTCAAAATGCTGAATAATTTTCATATTTGGTTCGCAAAGATGAGACATTCGTTATCGTAAACTCTTTTTAGACTAGCGATAGCTTTTTTATATTTACTCTCGGTGATTTGGAATGCCTTAATAGTTTCTAAGGCTTCACCAGAGAGGCAAATGTTTCAATTGTTCGATAACAGAAGCGTTCACATCTTTGTTTACTAATGTCTCGAAGAGGCTTATAAAATTTGTAAACTCCAAATAGTTTCCACTGAATTTTGGCAATGCCGTACTGGGAAGTCGAGCTCGAGCTGGGGCTGCAGACATTGCAGTAGCTGGAAGGGAATCTTTCTACAGTAAAGGCATTTAATAATGAAACCACCCTTGCCTAGGTCGCTGTTTCAAATTCTTCCAACTCTTCCAATTCATCTTCCCCACCTTATTGCTCCATCTGGTCTTTCAACTCATTTGCTTTAAAGTTTGACGTATTTATAGCCTTAATGAGACATTCTCTCTAGCCCTAACTCGGTCTTTACTAGAGGAACTGACCCAGCTTCCAAACATTCCTCTAACCGGTGAATGCTTTGCACTTTGACATTTAATTTTCTTCTTTAATCATGGGTCGTACATAAATCAAGGGTCGTGGGTATTTTAATAAGCAGACAACAACGATAAGTTTTAAAATTTATTAATTTTATATATTAATAAAATTTATTATTTTTTTACATGGGTACTTACTAGATTAACCCTATAGTAATCGAACGTCGAACCACCTGGTCGATTCGATTTTGCGATTAGCCCTGGGTAAGTGCTTACCTCGTCGATCACTACATGGGTACTTACTAGATTAACCCTATAGTAATCGAACGTCGAACCACCTAGTCGATTCGATTTTGCGATTAGCTCTGGGTAAGTGCTTACCTCGTCGATCACTACATGGGTACTTACTAGATTAACCCTACCATATAGTAATCGAACGTCGAACCACCCAGTTAATAAATATATGCGCATTAAAGCATAAGTACAAAATTACTTCTGTTCGCTTTTGTTTTTTGTTTGCTTTTGTTTTTGTTATTTTTTGGAAAGAGCATACACAAGATTAAAGTCAAAACTTCGATTATGCTTTACATCGCTGTTTGTTTACGCGTCTTCGGTGCAATGCTTACAAAAACAATTGTGCAGAAAGAACAGTTTGTTTTATTTTGTTCTACTCTTTCGCTTAAACGCAGGTATGTTTGCTGGCTGACGAAATTTTTGCAAGCATTTGAGTTAAGAAGTGCAAAGCGGATCGAATATTAGGTGAGTGACTTAAAAAATAATATATGTTTGTAATATAAAATATGTTTGTAATTTTTTTCTATGTGTACTAATGTGTAAATATTAAATAAACAATACAAGTACGGCAGTTACAATAATGTATAGTCAACGACATAGAAGAAGGCTAAAGCTGCAGGAAAAAGGAAAATATAAAGGAAAGTTAACTTCCACATTGGAGAACGAAAATGTGCCCAAAGAAGAAGTGGAAATTATTAGAGAAAATTTACAATATGTAAATAATGACAGTGAAGCTAATTTTTTTGGGGAAATAATTTATGGAGACAATATTGACAATGAACTAAAGACGAAAAGAAACGACGGTAACAATAACTTAAATGACGATCTTAAAAAATGGTTTCTAAAACATAGGCCAACGCGTGACTGTGGAATTGATTTAGTTCGAATACTAAAAAAAAAATACTTAGTTTAGATGTCGGACCATTTTACAAAAACAGTGCGCCTAAAAAAGCTGAAATAATGCAAATGAGTAGTGGCCGTTATTTGCACATTGGCATTAAAACTCAGATTGCTAAGCTTTTGAATTTAATTAGCTTTACTTACTACATAACTATTGACATAATATTGACATTGATGGAATTCCTCTATTCAAAAGTTCAAATTCTCAACTATGGCCAATTTTGATAAAAGTGACAAATATTAAAAATTCTCCTATTTTCCCTGTTGGAATATTTTTGGGAAAATCTAAGCCCAATAATCTGGACGAGTTTTTAAGCCATTTTACTTGTAAGCTAAAAGATCTTCTTCAAAATGGAATTGACACAGACGAAAGAAATATAAAATTAAAATTAAGGGCTATTGTGTGTGATGCCCCAGCTAGGGCTTACATCAGTGGGACTCCCGGACATACATCTTCGCATGGATGTTCAAAATGCATACAAGTCGGAAAAAAAATAAATAATGTTTTAACATACACAGCAAAGAGTGAAGATTTAATAACCGACGAGGACTTCAAAAGTAGGAAATATTCCGATCATCACTTAAAACAATACTTGACAAAAATGACACCCCTTGAAACCGTGAATGTAAAAATGGTTTCCCAAATTCCACTAGACTGCATGCATTTATTTGACTTAGGAGTCATGCGTAAATTTCTTGTTCGATTGATGACAAATAGGACTTATAATAAATTGACGAACGACAAGAAATCTAAAATATCTCCAAAATTAATTGACATACGCAAAAAAGATGCCTAAAGAATTCGCAAGAAAGCCAAGACCCTTAAGTGAACTATACAACTGGAAAGCAAAGGAATTTAGACAATTTTTACTGTATACGGGAATATTTGTACTCAAAAATGAATTATCTGACGACCAATATTATGTGTTTTTGTTATTGCATTGTGCGTATAGGATGCTTTGCTGCCCATATCAGCGAACAATTAATTTGGAAACCTGTCAGCGAATGTTTAACCTATTTGTTTCAAATTTTCCAATTATATTTGGAGAAAATAGTGTTTCATATAACCAAAGATTATAAAGTACATAGATGGGACATCTCATACAAAGAAAAATTTTCTATGGTGGGTTCCAGCAGTGGAACCCGCTGGAACGAGCGGGTTCCATTGCGCGACAAGTTAAGTTTGAGAAATTTTTCGCGCGACAACGAATGAGGAATAGCCGAGTGGTAGAGTGCTTGGCTTGTGTGCAAAGTAAAACGAGTTCAAACCAGGCTCGGGAAGTCCATTTTTTTTAATTTTAAATCTATTTATATTATTGTTTTATTATTTTAATATGTTTTCCTAAATATATAATCCAATAAAAAAAAATACAACATTGTAAAATCACCTTAACATCGCCTTAGTTTGTAGTGGAACCCGCTGTAAAAATGTCTATAAGTGCGGGTTCTACGGCATTTTGGTAGGCCGCGTCATGAAACCCGCTCTCAAATGTTTTCATTTTTTCCATCGTGGAACCCGCTGTAATAATGAAAACATTTGAGAGCGGGTTCCACGACAAACGGCTGGCAGATGAGAGAGGGAAAGAGAGAATTATATTTTTAGATCGTAACATCTTTGGAACGATGAAAGTTTGAAACGTTGTAATCGAACCAATGTAAGAGTAAAGAGATCAGAAATATCTTTTACTATACTTACTCGTCATCTGTGTTTTTGGTATAGATTCTAGCGCCTCCTTTAACATCAATTTTAAGTATCATAAAATCAACTTCGAGGGTAGCCTAGATGGATAGTGCGTGGTCTTTATTCATGGGGTCTTAGGCTCGACTTCATTAGCGGGCGGTTGTTTCGATTTTGATAAAGTTTTAGTTTTATGATTCTTTTTATATTTACTTTTATTTTTTTATATATTTTTTTTTACTTTTAATTTTTACGTTATTATTATTATTTTTAATTGCATTCTATAACAATTAAAGTAAAAATAAGTGACGGACGGGTCGGATGACAAAATGCCGGAAGGACTCCCTTGAACTTTTATTAGCCGGACATAATGAAGAACTAAACAATTTTACAATTGTAAAATTAAAGAAAAATATTACAATTAAATAAAAAAAAAATAATTATAAAAGAAAGAAAAAGTTCAAAGTCCTTACGAGGATTTGAACGCAGAAAAATTACACATAGAGTAACTACTCTATGCATTACGCTACCATCCTGTCTCGATTTACGGCGATCAAAAATACTATTTGTTCTACCAACTACCACATCGGCGCATCGAAAACAGAAACGAGAAATTGAAATTTGGGAGCCAAAACCTTTTTACGCCGTCGTGCGAGCAGTCACACATACATACAAAGGCTCACATTTTTGTTGACGGATACATGTAAAGAGTTCTAAAAATAGAATCGTATGCATGTGCGTTCCCCCCTCACCAACAAGCTGAACAAGCTAAAAGAAAGAAAAAGTTCAAAGTCCTTACGAGGATTTGAACGCAGAAAAATTACACATAGAGTAACTACTCTATGCATTACGCTACCATCCTGTCTCGATTTACGGCGATCAAAAATACTATTTGTTCTACCAACTACCACATCGGCGCATCGAAAACAGAAACGAGAAATTGAAATTTGGGAGCCAAAACCTTTTTACGCCGTCGTGCGAGCAGTCACACATACATACAAAGGCTCACATTTTTGTTGACGGATACATGTAAAGAGTTCTAAAAATAGAATCGTATGCATGTGCGTTCCCCCCTCACCAACAAGCTCGACGCAAAAAGTTGACCGTTTTGGGCCCTGATGTCCCATCTATGTACTTTATAATCTTTGATATAACATACATAGCTTACTATATGTTAAAGAAACAGTGGAACAGGTTGGTGATCCAGTTAAAGGCTCTGCTTATGCTTTCGAAAATTATTTGCAACATTTAAAAAATTTTGTCAGAAAGCCAACAAACATTTTAGAGCAAATTCACCGGAGAATTGACGAAGAACAGAATTTACCTATCCAAGAGACATTAGAGACCGAAAAAAGAAAAAATGTAATAATATTTAAAGGAAGCACATTGATCCAAAAGGAACCAAACAATTATTGTAACATCGAAGGGGACATTCCTATTAGAATAGAATCAATTATGGAAGATACATTTAGAGGTAGACGATTCACGAATGTGCGGAATTTTTATACGGAGCCTATAAGATCCTCTGATTTGGGTATTTATGTAGTAGATGCGGAGCCCTTATCTTCTGAAGAAATTTTTGAATTAAACCAGTTGATTTGTAAAGCAGTCGCAATACCATATTTAAAGGATATGATTATAATGCCGTTACTTCACCATATTGATGATTGAGGATATTGTCGTACTTTTATCTGTTTAACCCTAAATAATGTCATACATTTTATATAAAAGCCCCAAGAACCAACAAACGAGACGATGTCGGACAGCCCAGCCAGAAAAATTCAGCGATTGGAGTTTCTGAACACTGGTAAGTTTAAAAAAATATTTAAGACAGCTGTAGCAAATTATTTATTAAAACTGTTGTTTTTCAGGTAAGATATCGTGCAAATGTGGAGAGACTATTGAACGCCTTGAGAAGATTATTCTCGAGGTGAGTGTCTAAGTTATTTTTAAATTCGGCCAATTTGAATTGGTTTTTTATTTGCAGTCGAAACAAAAGAGGCCTTCAGGCCTTAAGGACCTTCAAAGATATGAGTATGTTTGATTGATTACTGATTTTTTTTATAGAAGCTTCTTCGGAGCAAATGGCCTCCATTAAAGGGATGACCAAGGACCATGGACAAAGGCAGAAGTTGTTTTTTTTTTTTTTTTATTATAGCTTTGCTTTTATTTATTGAATCTACTCTTAATTTTGAGACTAACAATAAGTTGACGAATCTTAAAATTAAAATTTAACTAACAGTACTACTAAGAGTACTACTAACAGTACTACTAAGACTGCATTCTGGTTGCGCGTCCCTCAGGTCGGTCGCTGGGTAGGTAAGTCATTGCGACGAAGGCGTGATTGGTTGCTCAACCTTGTTAGACCTCTCGCTAGGTGGTTAGGGTGCACCGATAGCTTGGTTAAGTACTTTACCTTCTGTTCTGCGATCGCTTCTTTGACTGGTAGAATGTTTAAGTCGCGGTGTATGTTTTCGTTGCGAACGTACCACGGTGCCCCGGTGATTGTTCTCAAGATCTTCGACTGAACTCTTTGAATTATGTCAATGTTGCTATTGCTGGCGTTCCCCCATAACTGGGAGCCGTACATCCATATAGGTTTTAGTACCGAGTTGTACAGCAGGACTTTATATTCAAGGCTAAGAGGTGACCGAGCGTTGATAAGCCAATGAAGGCTGCTGGCTTTTAGCTTTAGGAGTGTTCTTTTAGCTTCAATGTGCCGGCGCCATGTGAGTCTTCTGTCGAGATGTACTCCAAGGTATGTTACTTCGTTTGCTTGTGGGAGTAGAGTGTTGTTAAATCTAATCGGCGGGCAGTTTTGCCTGTTCAGAGTGAACGTAACGTGCTTGCAATTTAGTTCGTTCACTTTAATTCGCCAATCTGACAGCCATTTTTCAACATCGACCATATGAAGAGCTAGCTGCGCAGTTGCTTGAATCGGGCATTTTGAGCGGCTAAGAATAGCTGTGTCATCGGCAAACGTAGATGTTGTTAGACGTGTGCTTGTCGGGATATCTGCTGTGTAGAGGACGTATAATATTGGCCCTAGCACGCTGCCTTGAGGAACTCCAGCTCCAACAGTGTAATCATCGGATATAGCGGTGTTGCACCTCACGACAAATTTTCTGTCGTGAAGGTAAGACTCTAAAATCTTGTGGGTGCTGTAGGGGAGCATTGTCTTGATCTTGTAGACCTTCTTTAGCCAGACTCTATCGAATGCTTGAGAGATATCTAAAAATATGGCAGTACAGTACTCTCGTTTTTCGAACGCGTTCCGAATTTCGGATGTTATCCGGTTGACCTGTTCAATTGTTCCATGCTTTTGACGAAACCCAAATTGGTCTGACGGGATTCCTTCCTGGATTCTCAGGTATGGGTTTATCCGAGTCATTGAGCATTTTTCAAAGAGTTTAGATGGGCAAGAAAGTAGGCTTATTGGTCTATACGATGTGGGGATAGTGTGTTCTTAGCCCGGCTTTGCTATCATGGACTTTTTCCATCTCACTGGAAAGTGGCCAAGTTTTGCGATGGCATTAAATAGCTGGGTGAGAGTGCAAACGGCGCAGTATGGGAGCTCAATGATCATTTTGGGAGTTATGAGGTTGCAGCCCGGGGATTTTTTCGGATTCAGTTGTCGTTCGATGATGTTAACGATTTCGTTTGGGCGGAACTCAATCGGCTCATGTTGGGGCTGGGGCTCATCTGATAGAGTCGGCAAAGCAAACGCATTGGTGGCAGAATTTGGTTGGATGACATTTTTAAGGTGTTTGGCAAACGTGCTGGCCCTGTCTGCGTCGCTGCGCGCCCACCCGTCTGTGGAATTTCTAATAGGCATCACGGTTTCTTTCGGTGAGCTCAGAGTTGGGTGAGCTCTCCATAGTGAGTGTTTTATACTGTTAGTTGACAATTGCTGTATGTAGCGGCGGTGGACATACGTTTCTTCTTTCTGTAGAGCTTGATCAAGTTGACGTGAGGCATGTTTGAAGCGTTGCTTAGCAGATGGCGATCTGTGACATTGCCATTCTCGACGTAAGCGTCGATTTTCGAGAACGAGCTGTTCCATTTGTAGATTTGTCTTCTTTTGAATGCATTGTGTGTGTATAGTTTGAGGTGTTGAAACTCGAGCTGCAGAGACGAGTACAGACTCCAGCGAATTAACAAAACTGTCTACGTTGGCTTCGTCGCTGAGGAGAGGACTCAGCTCAATGTGTGAGCTGATGTACTTCCTGTACTTAACCCAATTGGTTTTATGTGAGGTCAATTTTGATGATTGATCCCATGTTCCTGGGTGTTGGAGTAGAGTAAAAAGGACAGGCGAGTGATCAGATGAAAGATCCGAAAGGCATTCGGCGCTTATCAGATTTTTAGGAATGTTTTTGGTAATCGCAAAGTCAATTAAATCGGGAAGTTTCTTTGGGTCTGCCGACCAGTATGTTGGTGTGCCAGAAGAAACATAGTCTAGCTTGTTCTTAGCTTTGATAATTGCATTACAGAGCTGCTTTCCTTTTGGGGTCACGAGACGAGATCCCTAGTGTGTGTGCTTGGCATTGTAGTCTCCTGCTGCTATGAAGTGGTTGAAAAACTGCATAAACTCATCTTCGGTTATGGTGAAGCGTGGGGGGCAATATACGGCAGCTAGAGTTAATTGCGTGCCAGTATTTAGGTGTAAATTAATGATGTGGCCTGTAGGTAGTTTTTTGCAAATTTCGTATGATAATAGTGCTTAATACAGCTTCTGATTAAAATTCCAGTCCCGCCGTGTGCTTTACCATCTGGATGATTTGTTCCATAGAATGAATATCCTCGTAGTTGGAAATTGTATCTGTTGATTGTCTAGTAGGAATTGCGCTAACTCGAGTTTATGCTGTGAAACGCCGTTAGAGTTCCACGTAGATATTCGTAGGAAAGTCATTATTTGGATTGTAGTGAAACCAGCATTTGTATTAATAAATTTCGGTTTCGCATTAGATCTTGCATAGTTGTACGCATAAACGACATGAACTCCGTAAGGCTTTGTTGTAGACTGCATATCATAGCTTCAAAGTTACTTTTTGGCTGCTCCGGCGGTTGATGCTGCTGAGCCGTGTTCGGTTATTGGTGTGCTGATTGCGGCCGTGAGCTTTTTGAGGCTGGGCTAGCCAGTCCTAATTTTAAAACGCTTGCGTATGTGACATTTTTGGCAAAGTTTGTGGGTCCTAGTGGGGAACTGGCTGCAGTCGAGAAGAAGACTTCAGGGTTTGACCTGGAGGCTATGAACTCATTATTTTGGGTCCGGGCACTAAATCCCCTCTGGTGGATGCGACTTTTCAGCTCCTTATACAACCTCTATAGTTAGCAGTGTGATTTCTACCGCAGTTACCGCACTTTTTCGAGTTTTGGTCATCTTTGCTCGCTGGGCAGTGTGCGGAGTCATGAAGCTCACCACAAACTACACAAACCGGGCGCAGTGTACAGTAAGACCTTGTATGGCCATATTCTTGGCAGTTCGCACATTGTACCGGGCCACTGCGTTTGTGCGGCTCCTCAACTGTAATTTTGCGGTGCAGCAGGAACTGAAGATTGTATATAGGGTGCCTTCGTATTTCTTGAGGGGCTTAATTTGTGGTTCGAGCTCAATCTTAAAGAGTGGCTGCGGCTTTCTATCCCTGTTTGGGATATTGAACACTGTCTTAGCGCTAAATCCTTTCTCTTGTAGCGCCTTTGTTATCTCTGCAGGCGATACTTCGGGCTCTATGCCCTTAAGTACGACTTGCAAGCCCTTGCTGCTTTTTAGCTGATACGTGTAAAAGTTCTTTTTTTTGTCGGTGAGGTATTTCGATAATACTCTGTAATTATCTTCAGACTTCGTTTGAACTTTTGTTTCCGAGGTTGCAATCGAGGTTGATATTGTTCGAGTTTTAAATATTATGTTTTATATTAATTAATTAATTAATCAATATAAACATTAGCGATTTCATCGCTGAAAGTGTCTTTTCGCGTTGTTGTTGATTTACAAAACCAGTCACTGCACTTTTTTGATATTATTGAATACTTTTTTTTTTTTTCCCCGAGCACAATAAATAGACGTCCGCATGCGACAACGATTCGCTTACCTTGTTGGCATGCCAATTTCCCATCTAGACCGTAGATGCTCTGATTGAGGTTATATCGAAAATAAACATCGCTAACCGAGAGCTCTATGTATGTACATATAAGCACATAAAAAATTTTCTTTTAGTTAAATATCTTTTTCTTTCACAGATCGATGCAATTAAAAATTTAATATTAAATGGCGGAATATTAAAAAACTTAAAAAATATTTTAGCCAATGAAGTGGTCTTGGCGTATAATGTGGATGGGATTCAGGGGAAAGCTGCCCTAAGAAAAGAAGACAATTTCTTTGGCGTTATGATCGGTGAGTATTTTAAAAGATAATTATTTAATAATCATTATTCACTTCAATCTATTAAAACTTGGTTAATCCTTTTTATTTCTAGATTCAATAACTGCAGTCGGCGGTATTGGCCCAGCTGAGGAACAATTAAGAAAGGCCCTGCAGCTTCAAAAAAAAGATATTTCAAAAACTCAAGCAGCTTAAAAGTAATAAAAGAATAAACCCCGTTATAGAAATAAAAATTTAAACTAAATAAAAACTGTTATTGCAATTGTACATGTTTTTTAATTTAAAATGGCAGGCCCCTCCATGGGGTTCAATGTAAGTACTTACTTCACCGACCTCTACATGGGCTCCGATGTAAGCACTTCTTTTACCGAACCTTCAATGGGGTGCGATGTAAGCACTTCTTTTACCGACCCTTCAATGGGGTCCAATGTAAGCACTTCTTTTACCGACCCTTCAATGGGGTCCGATGTAAGCACTTATTTTACCGGCCGTTTCATGGGGTCCCATGTAAGCACTTATTTTACCGGTCGTTCCATGGGGTCTAATGTAAGTTGTTTCTTTAAAGACCCTAATATGTTGCACTATTTCACCAGTTCGTGGGTAATCGAAGCGGTGGCGATTGACCCCATTTGCGGACATTTCATACAAAAACGGAAATTAAAAAACACATGGCTAGACGCCACTTTGTAAGTAGTGGTGGTCTGCTGGTAAGTGCTTATTTCACCAGCAACGAACTAGTGCTCAGAACTGCAGGGAGGGGCGACAGTGATGTGATGAGAATATCCTTGGCTTTCTCGACGCGGTTTATAGATTTAGATTTAGATAACTAACATTTCATTTAAGACATTACCTTTTTTATTAAAAAACAAATTCAAAATTAACAAGAAAGGAAAGCTAACTTCGGGCGAAGCCGAATTTGATATACCCTTGCAGTTAAAACCGGATCTATATTGCCAACATCGTATATAGTTTATCATCGTATAATCGTATATTATCGTATAATAACATCGTATAATCGTATATTGGGCGATTCTAATGATTAAATCATAATAAAACCAATAAATTACAATAAAAAATCTAAAAAAAAGTCCCAAGCTCCTAATTTTCAAAAATACGAAAGTTGATATTTCTACCAAATACCATTTCCGATCGCTCAGTTATATGGCAGCTATAGGATATAGTCGGCCGATTCTAATAAAATTTGGTAGGTTGGATTAACTGACCAAAAATAAAATATGCACTAAGTTTCATAAGCTTTCTATCTTCAAAAACACGAAAGTTGGGTCAATTTCGATCGTTCATTTATATGGAAGCTATAAGATATAGTCGGCCGATCCTTATGAAATTTGGCATGTCAGCTATGACAGCTATATGATATAGTCGGGTAATGCAAGGGTATAATAACAAATCCAATTATAAAATTTACAAATTTGTTGACGGATAAACACAGGCACAAAAGGCACGAGTGCAAGAAAGGCAAAATACTCATACAGTACAATGCGTATTTGGCTTTTCTTTCAAATGGGATAGTTCTATCTCTTTAATTGAAGCCCTTTTGTGTGGAAAATGGTACATATATGGGTATAACTCCTCTAAAAATCGGCCGATTTGAATAAAATCATGAATAATGAATAAATTCACTATAGAAATAGTTTGGCTTCCTGTACTGGCGTTACAATTTGTGAAGGCGGAATTGCGTGGGTGTTATAGAAGTCTTCATCTATCTCATTTAGTCTCTAAGATCAACGGGTGATACGGAAAGACGGACATGGCTATATCGACTCGTCTGTTGACGCTGATGAAGAATAAATATACACTTTATTGGAGATGATTTCTTTTTATGTTACATACATTCACATAAATACAATTTACGCTTGCAATCTACGAAAATTGGTCGGCACACAATATACTGATATGATTTTAATGCATTACTATTCGTCGGGTCTTGCAGCCTTCTACACATCCGACACATATCAATATTGCGCATTACAGATTACTGTAATGCGGAAAGATTAACTATTTTGTGTTTTATAATACTTCAGTTAAATCTTATATTTTTAAAACTCTTCCCCGATCCAATCCTCAAGCTAATAAAATATTATCAAATCAAAAAATCATAAATTAAACCAGTGGTCGGCACCCCAATACATTGATATGATTTTAACGCATTAGTGTTAGTTCCGAATAGCAGAAAGTAGGCTGTGCGCATGACGTTTCACACATTTACACTGTGGGCTCGGGCAGAGAAATTTCCTATGCCCTCGGGATAGGGCCGTGCCGACCTCTGAATAAAACCATCCAAAACCAATTTATTAAAATGATATTTGTACAGCCATCAACAAATCAATATAATTTTAACAAAAATGTATGTTTCTTCTAATAAGTTGAACACAGATTCTAGTAACATTGATTTATCCTTATTTCCATGTTTTTTTTGTTATAAGCCGGTCCGACCGTAAAATGAGAATGTTCAATACGTCTTTTTTTTGCAATCCCTGAAATTTTTTGGCTGTGATGTAATCTACATGTTTTAGCTCTTTTTTAATCGACTTGGCAGCTTCCTCGAAAAGCTCTTCGTTTGGTACGAGTGCATGCTAAATCACAGAGAATCCAAGAACTAACACCTTGTGTAGCTGGCAAATAGTACCATGGATACTTTATCAATTATTTAGCAGTATTCCTTACCATATTCATTAAATTTGTCCAAATTTATTTTGCACCCCGAGGCAATAGCTTGGAGTATAGTTGCATAACGATGGATAAGGGTTTCATTAAGCCCCGTAATTTCAGAAGCAAATTTGGGATTTGAGAAAAATTTTCTAGTTACATTTCCATCGTTGGACGATCCTCATCCTTCGTCTCTTGCCCACTATTATTCAAATTTTTTTCCCGAAACGCCGCTTGAATTTTATGATTTTGGTCTAAAACTTTTAGATTCTGCTCCAGACCTCTAACTTGCCACATTTTGATAGAATTTCAGAAGCAAAATGTCACCTTAAAAAAATAAGAAGTCGTATTAGGATATTTACGATTACAAATACATCCGCAACATTCCGCAAAACTATGGCAAAGATAAAAAATAATAATTTTGATAATGGGCAATTGTGAGGGAACATAACTAAAACTTTAGGTTAACACATTTAAGACACCAAAGTACAAACAAAAGGGCTTCACATATAAAATTAGTTTTTATTAATTTCATATCAGGTAAGAATACATTTATTTCATAAATTAAAATAAACACCTTGAGCTTCAAAATCCATTTTAAATAATACAAATTTATAAACATGAATTGTTACCAGCTCGATTTGAAGTGCGTTTCTGCTTCGAATAATTTTACCAGAGCTCCGAAGCGCTGTTGAAATGAACACGTGTTCATGCTTTTGATTAAATTTTTAGAAAGCACCGTTAGGTTTCAAGCGAAAGCCGGTTTGCAAATTGAAAATTTTGACATTTTCGAGACATTGAGCTTAAATATTTTCTGATCGGTTTCTTTGATTTCTGTCCGAGGTCTTACATCGGAATTGTAACGAACTGTTATTTCTGCTTCCGCTCGCCACAATTTGACGCGGCTAACTCACAGAGTGTCGCGGATCCGTTCCACCGAATTTATAGATTCGACGTGATTGCCCAAGCCCAGAAAATAATACAAATAGCTTAAGAGTTCCACGCTCTTTATTTCGAGATCTCTTCACAATACAAAAGGTTTTCCTTCTTTCTTTCTCGGTGCTCCTTCCGTTTCTACCGGCTCTGTCGTTGGCGTCCTCTGCGGGTTGGTCAGGACACGCCGCCTCTACTCCGTCGCCGATGGTATTCCTGTTGTCGCGCTGCTGGCGAATCCACTACCCTCCGCCCTTTTGCCTTGAAAACACCCCCTTACTTCGACTACGACTGGTCAGACGATTGGCAGTGCCCTTTTGCTCCCCTACTACCGGGAACCACCGTGCAAACGCGCCGGCGGGCGGGGATTAGAAGTTGGCTGCGGACTGTCGCCTCCGCTACACCGGGACACCGTGCATATGCGCCGGTACCAGGTTTGGGAGTTTGTATCGGTCCCCCAGTCGGTCTATCATTGTTTCGCAGGACCACGCCTGTTAGTTGCGATTTCAGGAGTCGGTAAGGCGTACGCCAGACGTATCCTTTCCTCACTTTCTTGCAAGGCTACCTGCCGTGTTCGGGATTGGACCAACTCGACTACACTGCCCTGGGCTTGTAGAGGAACGGCCAGTAATGGATCCTTTCCTTGTTTGTCTTTTCGCTCTCCTCGCGTTTGGCTGTCGGACTCTCCAAAGGCGGTCCTCCAACTCAACGCTGCAAGCTTCCTAAAAAGACTGGTCTCGAGCCGCTCCAATGGGCCTCCTTTTATACTGGCTGGAGCGCCCGTTAATCCTCCCGGATTCTGCTCCTGCCGTTAATCCTGATTCCATAATCACGCCACTTTCCCGTTGGCGGGTCGCCGTCCGTGGCCGGTGGCGGTGCTTGACCCTTCACTGAACACCGTTACGTTCCACGTAGATTCCGTCTTCCCACGGGTGGCGTTATTTCGCCCTTCGCCGGAACCCGTTACGTTCCACGCCGATTCCGTCTTCACACGGGTGGCCCCTCGCCGCCCCCTTCGCTCCTTGACCCACGATAACTGGCTTTCACATTCCCCCCTACCCCCCGTACTGATCCTGGCGAAATTCCACTTGGCTGCCAGGTTGATGACCGGTGCTTGACCCCCTTTTGCCGGTTTCGCACCTCCTCAACCCCCTGTTGCACATTGGTGTTGCGGTATCGTGCTCAACATAGCCCCAAAAAAATGATATTTTCCTGTTCCCTCTCACTTTGGTGTGGATGCCCATCCACTTCTCCCCTCCTTCG
Organism: Drosophila malerkotliana malerkotliana; assembly: GCA_018153235.1. NCBI lineage: Eukaryota > Metazoa > Arthropoda > Insecta > Diptera > Drosophilidae > Drosophila > Drosophila malerkotliana. The sequence continues at coordinate 1,371,464 of JAECXV010000159.1, forward strand.
GAAAACGACCGAGCGCACCCCTCGGACTTCTTAGATGGGACTATATACCCCCTTTTTTTTTTATTAAATAACTTTTTTTTTATTTTGTTTTTTATATTTGTTTCACTTTTTCACTTTTTTTCACAACCTTTACGCCGTTGGCACCTCCCCGTACCCGGAAGTACGGCGCTCCTACTTGTGGCATCACGCACCATCGTCCGGCTCGTCCGCGCCGTACCTCCGCCGCCACCCTCACACTGAGCTCCGGCGGCCAGCCCGTCTCCGAAACCTTTTTTTCGATGACAGGAGGCCCAGCGCCGGCGTTCTTGGTGCCGGCCACACCCACGGCTCCTCCTCTCCTTCCTCCTTCCTTGGGCGTGGCGTTGGTGGTGCCGCAGGCCACGTCGCCTCCTGCTGAATTCTTTTTCCTGCAGTTGCCACCTCCTTCTCATCCACGCGTTCCGGCCGTGGGCGTGGTGTTGGTGGTACCGCGGGCCACTGCGTTGCTGGCCGTATTCTTTTCGCTACCACCTTCCTCTTTGCCACCTCCACCAGACACCTTGCCCGTCGCTGACGTAACCTCTTCGCCATTGCCCTCCTCATGGATCGTTCGCGTCCGTCTTTTAACACCTGTTTCCACTCCCGGGAGTTTTTCTCGCAGAGTTCCTCCAACAGCCTGGCCCTCTTTTTGGCCATGTCCGCCACCGTGACCATCACCTTCTGACGCTGGCGGCACCTCTCTCCTCTCCTACGAACCTCCAGGTCGCTTTCGTCTGAAGAGTTTATCATTGTTGCTTCTGAGCAGTTGGACATCATGCTCCGCTGAATAGAATGTTTGAATAGACAGCCGCCTTTTATAGCACATCTAGTTCCCGTTACGGTTCCCGTTACTGGACCTGCTAAGACTCCCGTTACTGGTCATGTTCCGTTACGGCTGTCCCGTTATGTGGCGCTAGTTTTGCTGCGAATCCCTCGGCCGCCTTTGACAAATGGTGCTCCTTCGTCCACACTGTTTCGCCGACCTTTGGGCTCCACTTCCGCCTCCGTAAGTTGTAATGTCTCGCCTGGTCCTGGGCCGCCCGCTCCATGTTCCTCCGCACTATTTCGAAGACTTCCTTCCTTTCCTCCTTCCTTTAGCTTCGTTCCTTGCTTAACTCCAGTGCCTAAAGCGTTTTCATCGAACAAGGCTCGCGGCATCCTTGGATCCCTGCCTTGCGTTAAAAAGGCCGGCGAATATCCCGTCGACTCCGATACTGCCGAGTTCACTGCCAGCATTAGCTCTGCCCAGTGCACGTCCCATGACCTCTGATCCTTCCCAGCAAACTGGGCGATCATCGTTTTGACTGTTCTGTTCGCTCTCTCTGTTGGATTTTCTTGCGGCGTATATGGTGCGGTGAACTGGTGGAGCACGCCGAGCTCCCCGAGGAACTTCCTAAAGCTGCGGTGAACTGTACGCCGTTGTCCGTTACCATTATCTTCGGTACTCCATACCGAGCGACAATCCGTTCTCTGATTGCTTTCTGTAGCGCTTCGGTAGTTGTCCTGCTGCCATATGTCGTGCCATATGGTCCGTGATCACGTCGAACTGATCCAGGTAGGGCCTCATTTGCCTGATCGCCCATACTATGGCTAGGCACTCCTTCTCCTTCTTCTCAGCCCCAATCAACGTCCGACTGGCGTACGCGATCACTCTTTCGCCCTCCTCGGTGTCCTGGGTCAGGTCCGCCCCGACGCCGTAGTCGCTGGCGTTCGTTTGCAGCACGAATTTTTTTTCCAAGTCTGGGCACGCCAGCACTGGATCCTCGGCTAGCCGTGATTTAAGTGTCTCAAACGCCTCCTGGTGCTTGAGTGTCCACTCCCATTTTGTTCCTTTCCGTAGCAGATCGTTTAAGGGCTTTGCGATTCCCGTGAAATCTGGGACGAATCGCCGATACCATGACGCCATCCCTATGAACTGGCGTACTCCCTTGACGTTTGTCACGTTTGAAGTTGCAGCGACCTTCCCCTGATCCATGGCCATCCCTAGGCTCGTTATACGGTGGCCCAAGTATAACAGCTCCTGCCTAAAAAAATAACATTTTCCCGTGTTTATCCGCAGGTTTGCTGCTCTCAACCTTCTGAACACCTCTTAAAGGTTCGTTATGTGTTCCTCCTTGGTGCGTCCGATCACGATGATATCGTCCTGATATGCCAAGGCGTGTGGAGCCATATCCATATATATGACCCGTCCTTTTCTTTACCATCACAATGAGTGAACTGTATGCACTATTCGAGCGCTCAATGCATCCTTTTTCCAACAGCTTCTCCACTTTCGCGTTTATTTCTCCCTGTATTTTCGGGTTTTTGGGGTAATATCGCTGCTTTGTGGGGATGTCGTCCTTCATTGTGATGCTGTGCTGCGTTATGTTCGAGCAGCCTTTCTAGCAAGGCTACCTGCCGGCTACCCGAGACACAAGACAAAACCAGGGTGGGGAACTCGAGTTGGGCCATTCCCTCACTTCCTAGCAAGGCTACCTGCCGTGTTCGGGAATGGTCCAACTCGATTTCCCCACCCTGGTTTTGTCTTGTGTCTCGTCCTTTACGTTTCGTGTACACCGGGCGTTGCGATTTCAGGAGTCGGTAAGGCGTACGCCAGACGTATCCTTTCCTCACTTTCTTGCAAGGCTACCTGCCGTGTTCGGGATTGGACCAACTCGACTACACTGCCCTGGGCTTGTAGAGGAACGGCCAGTAATGGATCCTTTCCTTGTTTGTATTTTCGCTCTCCTCGCGTTTGGCTGTCGGACTCTCCAAAGGCGGTCCTCCAACTCAACGCTGCAAGCTTCCTAAAAAGACTGGTCTCAAGCCGCTTCAATGGGCCTCCTTTTATACTGGCTGGAGCGCCCGTTAATCCTCCCGGATTCTGCTCCTGCCGTTAATCCTGCTTCCATAATCACGTCACTTTCCCGTTGGCGGGTCGCCGTCCGTGGCCGGTGGCGGTGCTTGACCCTTCACTGAACACCGTTACGTTCCACGTAGATTCCGTCTTCCCACGGGTGGCGTTATTTCGCCCTTCGCCGGAACCCGTTACGTTCCACGCCGATTCCGTCTTCACACGGGTGGCCCCTCGCCGCCCCCTTCGCTCCTTGACCCACGATAACTGGCTTTCACATTCCCCCCTACCCCCCGTACTGATCCTGGCGAAATTCCACTTGGCTGCCAGGTTGATGACCGGTGCTTGACCCCCTTTTGCCGGTTTCGCACCTCCTCAACCCCCTGTTGCACATTGGTGTTGCGGTATCGTGCTCAACATAGCCCCAAAAAAATTGATATTTTCCTGTTCCCTCTCACTTTGGTGTGGATGCCCATCCACTTCTCCCCTCCTTCGGAAAACGACCGAGCGCTCCCCTCGGACTTCTTAGATGGGACTATATACCCCTTTTTTTTATTAAATAACTTTTTTTTTATTTTGTTTTTTATATTTGTTTCTTTCCTTTTTTGTTTTGTATCCCCCTCATTAGTACTCAAATACTTTTTTTTTTAGCTAAATGTTTTTTTTTTATTTATAAGTTTTTATTGTTTGTTAATTAGTATTTTTTTTCACTTTTCTCACTTTTTTCACTTTTTTCACAACCTTTACGCCGTTGGCACCTCCCCGTACCCGGAAGTACGCCGCTCCTACTTGTGGCATCACGCACCATCGTCCGGCTCGTCCGCGCCGTACCTCCGCCGTCACCCTCACACTGAGCTCCGGCGGCCAGCCCGTCTCCGAAACCTTTTTTTCGATGACAGGAGGGCCAGCGCCGGCGTTCTTGGTGCCGGCCACACCCACGGCTCCTCCTCTCCTTCCTCCTTCCTTGGGCGTGGCGTTGGTGGTGCCGCAGGCCACGTCGCCTCCTGCTGAATTCTGCTTCCTGCAGTTGCCACCTCCTTCTCCTCCGCGAGTTCCGGCCGTGGGTGGCCGTATTCTTTTCGCTGCCACCTTCCTCTTCGCCGCCTCCACCAGACGCCTTGCCCGTCGCTGACGTAACCTCTTCGCCATTGCCCTCCTCATGGCTCGTTCGCGTCTTTTAACACCTGTTTCCACTCCCGGGAGTTTTTCTCGCAGAGTTCCTCCAACAGCCTGGCCCTCTTTTTGGCCATGTCCGCCACCGTGACCATCACCTTCTGACGCTGGCGGCACCTCTCTCCTCTCCTACGAACCTCCAGGTCGCTTTCGTCTGAAGAGTTTATCATTGTTGCTTCTGAGCAGTTGGACATCATGCTCCGCTGAATAGAATGTTTGAATAGACAGCCGCCTTTTATAGCACATCTAGTTCCCGTTACTGGACCTGCTAAGACTCCCGTTACTGGTCATGTTCCGTTACGGCTGTCCCGTTATGTGGCGCTAGTTTTGCTGCGAATCCCTTGGCCGCCTTTGACAAATGGTGCTCCTTCGTCCACACTGTTTCGCCGACCTTTGGGCTCCACTTCCACCTCCGTAAGTTGTAATGTCTCGCCTGGTCCTGGGCCGCCCGCTCCAAGTTCCTCCGCACTATTTCGAAGACTTCCTTTAGCTTCGTTCCTTGCTTAACTCCAGTGCCTAAAGCGTTTTCATCGAACAAGGCTCGCGGCATCCTTGGATCCCTGCCTTGCGTTAAAAAGGCCGGCGAATATCCCGTCGACTCCGATACTGCCGAGTTCACTGCCAGCATTAGCTCTGCCCAGTGCACGTCCCATGACCTCTGATCCTTCCCAGCAAACTGGGCGATCATCGTTTTGACTGTTCTGTTCGCTCTCTCTGTTGGATTTTCTTGCGGCGTATATGGTGCGGTGAACTGGTGGAGCACGCCGAGCTCCCCGAGGAACTTCCTAAAGCTGCGGTGAACTGTACGCCGTTGTCCGTTACCATTATCTTCGGTACTCCATACCGAGCGACAATCCTTTCTCTGATTGCTTTCTGTAGCGCTTCGGTAGTTGCTTTCCGCAGCGGCACTATCTCCGTCCACTTCGAAAACCGGTCGATTATTTCCAATACCATTTTATTTCCATGTTTCGATTTTGGCAATGGACCCATGAAGTCCGCGCACACTGTTGCCCATGGCTCTTTCGGGACCTGTGTCAGCATTTGTCCTGCTGCCATATGTCGTGCCATATGGTCCGTGATCACGTCGAACTGATCCAGGTAGGGCCTCATTAGCCTGATCGCCCATACTATGGCTAGGCACTCCTTCTCCTTCTTCTCAGCCCCAATCAACGTCCGACTGGCGTACGCGATCACTCTTTCGCCCTCCTCGGTGTCCTGGGTCAGGTCCGCCCCGACGCCGTAGTCGCTGGCGTTCGTTTGCAGCACGAATTTTTTTTCCAAGTCTGGGCACGCCAGCACTGGATCCTCGGCTAGCCGTGATTTTAGTGTCTCAAACGCCTCCTGGTGCTTGAGTGTCCACTCCCATTTTGTTCCTTTCCGTAGCAGATCGTTCAAGGGCTTTGCGATTCCCGCGAAATCTGGGACGAATCGCCGATACCATGACGCCATCCCTATGAACTGGCGTACTCCCTTGACGTTTGTCACGTTTGAAGTTGCAGCGACCTTCCCCTGATCCATGGCCATCCCTTGGCTCGTTATACGGTGGCCCAAGTATAACAGCTCCTGCCTGAAAAAATGACATTTTCCCGTGTTTATCCGCAGGTTCGCTGTTCTCAACCTTCTGAACACCTCTTAAAGGTTCGGGATGTGTTCCTCCTTGGTGCGTCCGATAACGATGATATCGTCCTGATATGCGAAGGCGTGTGGAGCCATGTCCGGCTTTATGACCTGGTCAAGGGCCCTTTGAAACGTTGCCGAGGCTGAGTGCAATCCGAACGGCATCACCTTTCATTGATACAGACCCTTCCCTGGTACGGTGAAGGCGGTGTACTTTCTGCTTCGCTCTTCTAGAGGTTTCTGCCAATACCCGTTCTTCAAGTCGAGGCTGCTGAAGAATCTTGCCTCCCTCAGCTGCTTCAAAATAAAATTTATCCGTGGAATCGGGTACGCATCCTTTATTGATTTAGCGTTGATCTGTCGGAAGTCCACGCACATCCTCTATTGACCCGTCTTTTTCTTTACCATCACAATGAGTGAACTGTATGCGCTATTCGAGGGCTCAATGCATCCTTTTTCCAGCAATCCCTCCACCTTCGAGTTTATTTCCCCCTGTGTATTTGGATTTTTGGGGTAATATCGCTGTTTTATGGGAATGTCGTCCTTCATCGTGATCCTGTGCTGCGTTATGTTCGAGCAGCCTCTTTGGCCTGCGAACGCCTCTAGCTTCTCTCGATAAACCTCTTAATGCGTTCCTCTTCCCATTCCTCTGGGCATCCGGCTACTGCTATGGACAGTCTATCCTCCAGACACTGTTGCGCCGAACTCGCTGAGGAAATCCCATCCCAGCACCAGGTTGTCCACCATGCCCGGCATCACCAGCAGGTTCAGGGTCTTTGTCTTGTTGCCGAAGCTTATTTGTGCCTGGAATGCGGCGCGTGTTTCCGTATGGCTTCCATTGGCTTACTTCACCCGTCTCCTTATCGCGACGCGTTTCCCGGCTATTTCCGGGCTCTCTGCTAGTTCCTCAGATATAAAGCTCGCCGTCGCTCCGGTATCCAGCATGGCCTTCACCTCCGTGCCCTCGACCTCGATGGTTGCCGTCAACTGCTCACCAGCCCAGATCCAAAATAGGGACGTGGGCTCCGAAAATGTTCCACTTTATCCATTTCCTTACGCCAATCCATAAAGCCCTTGTATGTACATCTCAGCCGGTAGTGGCTCGTCCCATGGGATCCTCCTTCTTCAGACCTCTCGTAACAATTTTTTTTTTTTTTTTTTTTTTCCTTATTACTCCTCTTGGGAGCTTAGGGCCTCTACAAGGGCTCTCCACCTAACTTTATTTGCCGCTGTTTGCTTTATTGTGTCCCAGCTGATGTTCTTCCGGGATATTTCTAGGAGTGCTGTACGGCGCCAGGTCATCTTTGGGCGACCCACTCTTCTGCTTCCTTGTGGGTTCCATTCCAGAGCCATCCTTACGATGCTTCCTGGTTCCTTCCTCAGAGCGTGGCCAATCCATTTCCATTTCCGTTTCTTTATTTGTTCCTGGATTGGGACCTCTCATGTGCAGTGCCATAAATCCTCATTGGATATTCTATCTGGCCAGAATACCCCAAGTATTATTCTTAGGCACTTATTGATGTAAGCCTGCAGCTTCATCAATATCCTTTGAGAGGTCAGCCACGTCTCCGATCCGTATAGCAGTATGGATTTTACACACGAGTTGAATATGCGCAGCTTTGTTTTTCTGTTTATCTGCTGGTTTTTCCATACTCGGTGTAGTCTTCCAAATGCAGACCTTGCAGTCGGTTCTCCACATCACTTTCCACTTCACCATTTGATGTTATGATAGTACCGAGGTAGGTGAAGCTGTCTCCGATTGTGATGTTGTTTGTGTTGGAGTTGTTGATCCGCATAGCTTTCGTTTCTGATGCGTTGATCTTTAATCCTACTGCGCTGGTTCGGATCTCGAGGTCCCTAGCTTTGGCTTGAATGTCTTCGAATTTGTGAGCCAAGAGACATATGTCATCCGCGTAATCCAAGTCTTCTAGATGTCGGGTGAAGTTCCAAGTTATTCCGCGTCTGCTCATGCATACTTCTCTCATAATTTCGTCGACTACCAAGTTGAACAGAAGTGGTGATAGAGGACATCCTTGCTTGACGCCTGTGTTCGTCTGGAAGGGTGCACTAATTTTCCCGTTGTGCAGTACCGCCAGCTCAGCATCATTATACATAGCTTTCACTATGTTTATGATTTTTACTGGCACTCCCTTTCTTGCAAGTGCCCTCCATATCGCTGCTCTGTCTACCGAATCGAATGCCTTCTGGAAATCTATGAACAGGAGGTACAGCGGCGAGCGCCATTCCACAGTTTGTTCGGTTATTGCGCGTAGTGTGTTTGCCTGGTCTACGCAGCTCCTGTGTGGTCTGAAACCTCCTTGTTCATCTCGTATTGTTGGCTCTATTTTTTCCTGAAGACGTTCGTTTAGCAGAGTGGCTAGTACCTTGTAACTTGTGTTCAACAGGGTAATGCCTCGCCAGTTGTTGCAGTCACTGAGGTCTCCTTTCTTCGGTAGCTTAATGATGATTCCTTTTTTCCAGGCTGTTGGGATCCGCTCACTTTCCCATATATTATTGAAATGTGGATGCAGTGCTTCGGCCATTAGTTGCGTGTTAATCTGGAGAAGTTCGGCCGGTATGCCGTCATCTCCAGCCGCTTTGTTGCGTTTTAATTTCCTGATTGCATCCTTTATTTCTCTAATTGATGGAGCCGTGGGTGATACTCTGAGGTTATTGCTCGGTACAATACTCCTGAAGTTATCTTGCGTGCTGCTCGGTTGTTCTGTGCAGCTGATCTCCATAAAGTGCTGTCGCCATCTCTGGAGTTGTGCCTCATCATCAGTAAGGAGTCTTCCAGCTGTGTCCCGCACTGGTTGGGTTCGTTTATGGCAGCTTCCGGTCAGTTGACTAATTATCTGGTACAGTGAGCGCATGTTGTTCGAGTTGGCTGCGCTTTCTGCATTTTCAGCGAGCCTGTCCAGAAATTTCCTCTTGTCGTTACGTGCTGCTTTCTTCACCATCTTGCACAGCTCCTTGTGTTCGTCGCGAGCTCTGCAGTCATGATCTGCTTTCGACTTTAGGCTGTTCCGTTTGCTGATAAGTTCCCAAGTGTGCGCTGATATCCAATCCGTGCGCCTGCGTTGTCGGGTGCCAAGCATCTCCTCCGCGGTGCTCCTCAGTATACTGCATGTTTGTTCCCATGAGTGATTCAACGGTTGTGTTGTCATTTGTTCACGCAACGTTGTGGCCATTCTGGTGGATAGGTTGGAGTCACTCAGCCGTTGTACGTTAATGGGAGGCGGTCTTCTTGTGGTCCTGTTGACAGTGTTGCTGTTTCGTCTGAGCTTGATTAAAAGCTCTCCGATTATCAGCTCGTGGTCACTGTCGATAGACGCGCTTCTCCTATTTCTAACATCCATCATCGAGCGTCTCCATTTCCTACTTATGCAGATGTGGTCGATTTGGTTGCGAGTATGTCCATTTGGAGAGGTCCATGTGTATTTATGGATTTCCTTGTGTGGGAATACAGTGCCGCCAATAACCAGTTGGAAGGTCTGACATAAGTCGATTAGCCTGTCACCATTATTGCTGCGTGTGCCAACACCATGTTGGCCCATGATTGTTTCCAGTCCGTTGTTGTTGGGGCCGATTTTCGCATTGAAGTCTCCCATGAGAATTTTTATGTCACCTCTTTCGATCCTAGTGAGTGAGGATGTGAGGGCGTTGTAGAAGTCGTCTTTGATGTCGTCGCTGGCGTCTTCTGTTGGGGCATAGCACTGCACGATGGTGATGTGTCTAGCTTTGCATCGGAATCTGGCAATGATGATTCTGTCGGATACTGGGCTCCAGGAAATTAGTGCCTGTTTGTACTGTTTGGACACATATATCCCGACTCCGCTCCTGCCTCCATCATTGGTCCCGCTGTGCATCACTAGATTGCCGCTTGATGTTGTTGTTGTCCCGGTGCATCTCCACCTCATCTCACTGATGCCTGCGATTGCGATCTGCTTTTTCTCCATTTCTCCTTCAAACTGCGCCAGTCTGGTTGGTTCCATTAAAGTCCTCACGTTCCATTGTCCAATTCGTGTCCGTTTCGATATGCGAATGGTCGTCAACGGGTTGGGGGGGTGGTTGGTTTCTTCTCTTCTTGTATTAGTTTCGTTAATCGGTTTTTATTCGGTTGATCCGGTGATTAGCCAGGTGCAACCTATCCCAGAGGTGGGGCTGCCACCTGTCGATATCTGGGAATACCGTTTTTCAACCTCACATCGTAACAATAACTTCGCTGTTACCATCTGGCAACCCGGAAATCCCAAGGGGTCAAACGTTGACCATACTCAAGAATTCCCTTTTTTGGCCTATTATCTTCCCATCGGACACGATGGGGGCAACTTTGGCTACTTCACTCGAAACCTGTAGTCGTCCGTGGCTGGCTGCCACCGCATTTCCAAAATCTTTTGCTCGGCCTCACCCCATCCAATACTCTGGGCGTGATCACCGGGTCCGAGTATCCTCTCTACTGTAGGCGAACTAGACGAAAACTTGTAAGCTCAAAATCGCCTTCTGCATGTATCTCCTTCACTCTAGTAGATACTTCGATAGCTTCGCTCTCTGTTGCGAAGATGTCCACATAGTCATCCACGTAGTGGTAGTTCATGATGGCCTTGACTGCTCTGGGATCCGAATCCAGGAATCGCTTGGAATTCACTGTTTTCACATGATTTGCCGCACTCGGTGAGCATGCAGATCCAAACATCATCCTCATGGTCATCCTCATCTCTCCTCATCCCTTGACGACATAATCCTTCATAATCCGTGAATATTCCTGGGCGAACTGCCCGTCTCGCTTTATTTTTTTCTCGATATTGATCAACCTCTTGTACGCCATATTAAAACTACGTGGTAGCACAATGTTATCCGTTTTCCACAATAATCCCGTCTGGTATCGGCGGCCAACTCGCACTGTAGTGTCCTCCAAGATCTTCTGAGTCCTCATGTCGTCGCTGGCTGCGGCCGCTGGCGCCGCCTACACACCGAAGTTTTCGATCTCGAAGTAGTCCTCGACGTGGCTAGCAGACAAGACTTTGATGATGGCATGTTTCGTCGTCCTTCTACAGGCCCAAAAACGACCCATCCTGATGCAGTTGCGGCCGCGTAAGGTACCTCTCTGGCAAACCGTCTCGTTCTCAATGGCAATCCTAAGTGCCCATGGTTTAATCCAATAAGCAGCTTCAGTACTGCATTTTTGTAGGGCTTCTCCGGTAACCGAGCGTCCTTGTTCACGCTTTTAACATCTCTTCTGTGCAGGCTCTGCATCGGCAAACTCAATTTCGGAATGGCATACACGATTCTCAGCACATGTTGGGAGGACTTGCCTGCTCCACTAATCTGCAGACGTACCACGTTAGTAGAATCTCTTGTGGCCATGCCTCCGAACCATTGAATATTCTGCTGACGACGTACTCGTGGTACGCCTAGCTCTGCAACCAGCTCGTTGTCGACCATCGTCACCGCAGAACCTTCATCCAGGAGAGCGTACGTATCCACCTGCTTCCCACCTCCGTATAGCGTCACCGGCAATACACGGAACAGTAGTAGTTCTCGGTCCTCGTCGACACAGCTCAAATTCCTTTCCGACGTCGCAGGAGCATCCACGGATGACGCTGCTCCTTCATTTAATCGGACGCCTTCCCTTGGTACGACTGCCTGTCGTGCTCGGTTGTAGCTTCTCCAATGGCCGCCTCACTGTGGAGGTCTCCTGAAGCCTTCATTGCTTGCCTTATAAAGAAGACGGTGATGCTTCCACCTGCATCCATTCGTGGGGCACTCTCCTGTCGCAGGCACGATCCAGTCATATGCCCGCTTTGCAAGCAGATAAAGCCTAAGCGATGTATTCTTGCGAGCCTCCACCTCTCTGTAGGCGTGGCTCCAATAAATCATTGGCAGTCCCAAACTGCGTTTTGTCCAAGACCCCCACATATTGGACAATTCCTGAGGCAGCTCCTCAAATTCCTGTTGCTCGTCCTGCTCATGGTCGATGCTGGCATGAAGCAATCGACGCCTTGGCTCCTTTCCATCAATGTCCGCCATCGCCACCACATTCGCTAGTTCCGTCAACCACGAATTAAAGTCCACAATAGTCGGAAAGGGCTGAATAGTTGCATCGTGCCTTGCCCACTCCACTCGTTTACTTTTCAGAAGATTCGCCAGAATGTCTTCCATCAGGGTAGGGTTACCCAGATGCTGCCCTGCCTTCGCTGACTGCAAGAAGGCCTTGCGGTTACTCACATGTGTGGCGAATGCGACGAGCTTTCCTAGATGTGCGGGCACATCTTGAATGCTGTTGAGCTGGCTGCGTATTAGTTGCTCGGGTCGGCCATATCTGAAAAGCAGCTGCTCCATCACTGCATTCGCATTGCTGGGGTGAATCAACAACGACTTCACCGTCTCACGCGCGTCATCCTTTAACGTCTTCAGTAGCCTTTGGTTGTTCTCTAAGTCCGTACAACCATACGCCTGCGTCGTTTCCGTAAACGCGCAATAGGAGAAGGGCCAATCCTCTGGCTTCCCTCCGAACGTAGGCAGCTCAGGAAGCTTTCGTGGCTTGTATTTCCTCCAATACTCGTCGTCTCCAGGAGAAGGCGCTCGTACCGACGTTCCGCCGTCCACTTCATTGTGTAGCCCGAAATCATGCGCTGGAAAGCGTAAAATGGCGATGCGTGACTATTCCTTGTGGTACAGTTCTGCGAAACTGTTCACAGTACCGTTTGAGATCCGCTCCAAGATGGCAATCTCCCTAACGCCGCATGAAAATGACTTGTTGGGTTAGGTACGGTCAGGCCAATTGCAAATGGCGGCTGACTTACCCCAACCTCACTCGACACAACGGGGTCAGTGCGCTCCATGTTAGTGCTGCAAGCGCGTTCCAAATCCTTCTCCAGCTCGGCGATCCTCTCCAAGAGGTCGGCCACCTTCAGTTTCTTGGCGGCTCCAGATGCTGCCGGCTGAGCAGATGACACCGGGGCTTCATTGATTCGGCCGCCGTCTTGCGACGTCCCTGCACTCGGTTGCGGGACCAATACGCTACCATCTACTTGCGTCACAATATCCTGTCCCTCGTTTAGTCGACGACTCCTTCTGGGCGAATGCTGCATCATGTCGTCTAAGCACTTTGCGCTGTCTGCGCAAGATCGACCCTCTCACCAGGGTGCAATTCCAAATCAACATCGCCAGACTCGGGTGGGAGTTGCCTTTAACATACGGCGGCGATGGGGCGACCCCCCTTTAGTACACAAGCCAAAAGTGTATATGCGTGTATGTATGTATGTTTTACTTGCAGTATAACCTCCCACACTCCATGGCTTTCGACGACAAACTCCCCACGAAGACGCCATAGTTATCTATCTAGTGTGCCCAATCTCTTCATGAGGGCACAATACCAAATTTCAATATAAAATACTAAATACTAAACTATCGATAATCGATCCGCGACAGAAGCTATAAGATATAGTCCGCTGATCCCGGCCGTTCCGACTTATATACTGCGTGCAACGGAAAGAAGGGTGTGTGCAAAGTTTCAAGTCGATAGCTTTAAAACTCAGAGACTAGTTTGCGTAGAAACAGGTAGACGGACGGACAAACGGACATGCTTAAGTCAACTCAGAGGGTGATTCTGATCCAGAAAATATATACTTTATAGGGTCTCCTTCACTGCGTTGCACACAAATTATAATTCCCTCTGCAAGAGTACAAAAATGTTAATTAAAAACACATTAAATTTAGACCTCTTTTGTGCCCCTTTGCAGAATGTTCAAGCATGGAACACGATTTTAAATAAAAATTCCAAAGATTGATTCTTGACGGATCGAACCCATGAAAATACGCGGTAAACAGTATGGGTTAAAACCGATCCCCTGCAGCCTAACACAAATATATAAGTGGTGCGCTTATCGCACTTAAGAAAGGGTCGCATAGCAGGTCAGCGTGAAGTGCGTTGATAAGTAGTTTTAAATAGATTTAAGATATTCATGTATCTTTCTTGTAAGAGAAGTGTATAAAATAAAAACATTTTCCAAAAGGAACTCGTTGGAGTAAGACCTATAATTTAAGGTTCCTCTAACCAAATGTGGTTCCATTATTCCGAATAGGGCTGTAAGATTTTTAAATAACATTTTAAATGTTAATTGTAAAAAATAAAAACATTTTCCAAAAGGAACTCATTGGAGTAATACCTATTATTTAAGGCTCCTCTTAACAAATGTGATTCCTTTATGCCGTATAGGGCTTTAAGATTTTTAAATGTTAGCAAGCACTCGCTGCAAAGCTGAGAATGAATTGCCATACTTTGATCTCGCAACGATGGACATCATTCGGTAATTTTATCGAAAGAACTGAGGCTTGGAGTTCTATCCAGCTGGGCAGATTTCCTGAGGCTTTCCAAGGAAGGGAGGGCCCTGACGCCACAGACTGCATTCCGGCAGCTCAACTGAAACAGCGGCTCGAGATAGTAAATTCGTATTCAAAGCAGTAAGATCATAGCGCTAATCGATGGAGCTAGTCAGGCTCAGAATTGTGAATACACGGTTCCAGGATATTGCGACGGTTCAGTCACACCAATGAACATATATTTCTCCAGTTTTTGTGATCCAAGTTTGGGTATAGTTAATGCCTTGAGAGCAAAAACCCGAGACTTTTTTTCACGGTCTTCAGAATTTTGGAAATGAATTGTGCATTAGCTAGCAATGTTTTAAACCAGCAATGTCGCCTCGCACAGTGGTCCGGCTTGTATGGGGAGAGCGGCCAAAAATACTTCTAGTTGAGGTAGGGATTGGAAACTTGGCACAAAATATTTATATTTTTATTCTAAAATAATATGTTAAAATCAGCCAGATCGGGCAACTATATCATATAGCTGCCATATAAGTGATTGATCGGATATGGTGTAACTTTAGTGTTTTTAGAGTTAGAGAGTTCAAATTTGACATGAGTGCTATTTTTGGCAAAACATTACGACATGCCAAATTTCATAAGGATCAGCCGACTATATCCTATAGCTGCCATATAAATGTTTGATCGGAAATTACCCAACTTTTGTGCTTTTTAAGATAGATAGTTGAAACTTCGTACAGATTCTATTTTTGGTCAGTTGATCCAACCTACCAAATTTCATAAGGATCGGCCGACTATATCTTATAGCTGTCATATAACTGAATGATTGGAAATGGTTTTGGTAGAAATAACAACTTCGGTGATCTTGAAGATAGAAGTTTGGGACTTTTTTTAGATTTTGTATTGTAATAGATTGGTTATATTATGATATTTTCATAAGGATCGGCGAACTAAATCTGATTCTTGCGATATATATCCGGTTTTTTCAAATTAAGGTTAGGTTACCTTTTTGTATTTTGCAAGCCGCACGGCACCTAACGGCACCTAAACTAAACTTTCTTATATTCTTAAAATGCTTAAGAATATTATACAAAAAAGATTTTTGAATGCTAACGAGTGCCATCACAACTAAAACTCTAACCAAACACAGAGAAGACAAACTAAGAACGTTCACAATTATGTACTAAATACAACAGTGATTTACACAAAACACAACAAATACCACATATACTTTTTATTGAAAAGAGAAAGTTAATACCTTTCTTTACAATATTAAAACCTTCCATGGCACAAACACTTGTTTAAAAAATGTTTAATAAGCTTTTTGCGGAGAGCTTCACTTGCACGTTGCTTACGCTGCAATTTACAATGAATATCATGCTATCACTTTCGATGCTATTCTTGAAGCGGACAGACAGATCAAAAGAAAAAGATGAATTATTTCAAATAGGTAGACCAATTATAAATAAGAATTGGTACATTTAAAGTCAAAATTTGGACTTTGGTTTTTTTATTTTTGGCCTACGGGCTGGACCACTGTGCCTCGGCCCGCAAAAAGCGTATATTTGTGGTAAACTATGGTTCGTCTAGTGTATAAACTATCCATGTTCAGCTGCCTCAACGTGCCACTGTTAAATTTAGCGATATTTTCAGCAATCATATCCACCAGTAAACAAGCACTTTTTGCAACAAGGCATGGGGAAGCAGACGCCACCAAGAAGAGTTCTGCAGTGTCTGATTACATTTTTAGCGATATACATAGTTGATAAATACACATGTTCCGAGATGGACATTACATTTATAGAATGTACCATTGAACATTTTTTCAAAAATCTTTCTAAAAGATGGAAAAAATCGAATAGATGTAAGGAGCGTTTCGAGAGGAATAATTCGGGCTTGTTAACCGAACATTTGGTTCTTTTAGATAAGCATGTCATATTAAAGATATGATATTATATGTACCACTTCCGATTGGAATGATGTCAGAAGAAGCCTTAGAAGCCCGAAACAAAGATTTAAGAAATTTTCGCTCAAGCCATACGCGTAAAAACTCTCGCCAAAACACAATTGAGGATCTTTTGCATTTATTGTTAGTATCGTCAGATCCACTAATTACAAGCTTTTCCAAAAGTTCGGCCAATAACACCAGCAAGGCATATTCCTTTGAGATTGAAGGCCAAAATCTTATTCTTGACTACAATGCTCAAGAGAAAATTCGGATTCTGACTCAGAAAAAATATTTTGATTCAGACTAGGAAAATAAAAAATAGTTTGTTTTGCAAAACTGCATCTAAAAAAAAAAATAAAAAAATTTAATTATAAGAAATAAAAAATTTTTATTAATTAAAATTACTAAATTTTATTTCTTATTGGGTGAACATTCCATAAAAATTTCAAACATTTAAAAATTATCATTATTTTTAATGATATTCAACATCTGACGCTAAATTACCCAAATCAGCCACTGTGGAATGGTCCAATTTTATTTATTTTTTGCTTCTATTCGATTTTAACAGCCAAAAAATTGTGCATTTTTAGGGCTTAAAATGTACTTTCACCTTCACCAACCGTTGAAAAAATTAAAAAAATTATTTTTCTTTTAAGGATTTAGTCTCATGTGTGAGGTTGAAAAAAACGACATATTTCGAAAGTACTGTTTATTAAGAATGTACTGTTAAAGTTTCAAATAAAAATATCAAATAATGACAGAGATACAGCCCATAATCGAGAGCGCGGCTACAACGAAAAGTATGAGTTTCTCGGTAGCGTCTAAACATTAAACGCGTTTTTCTCGGAACGACATTTTTGTGTGCGGCGCAGGTGATTCACAAAATTCTATGGTACCGATCTAGCTGAAATTTGGATTTGTTGTTCTAAAAAGTAACACCTCTGTCCCGTACTAGAATCATTTATTTTTAATGATTATTTTCTTTTATCATTAATTTAAGATAAATTTTTTAAAAAAAAAAAAATTTTGTTTGTGAGTTCGCCATTTTGTTGTTATACCCTTGAAGAGAGTTTTATAATTTTGTCCAAAAGTGTGCAACGCAGTGAAGGAGACATCTCCGACCCTATAAAGTATATATATTCTTGATCAGGATCACCTCCTGAGTTGATATGAGCATGTCCGTCTGTCCGTCTTTCTGTCTGTTTCTACACGAACTAGTCTCTCAGTTTTAAAGCTATCGACTTGAAACTTTGCACATAACCTTCTTTCCTTTGCACGCAGTATATAAGTCGGAACGACCGGGATCGGTCGACTATATCCTATACTTGCCATATAACTGATTGATTGGAAATGGTATAACTTTGGTTTTTTTTAGAGTTAGAGAGTTCAAATTTGACATGAGAGCTATTTTTGGCAAAATAATACGACATGCCAAATGTCATAAGGATCGGCCGACTATATCCTATAGCTGCCATATAACTGAACGATCGGAAATGACCCAACTTTCGTGTTTTTGAAGATAGAAAGCTGGAACTTAGTACAGATTCTATTTTTGGTCAGTTGATCCTACCTACCAAATTTCATAAGGATCGGCCAACTATATCCGATGTTTGCGATATATATCCGGTTTTAGCTGCAAGGGTATATAAGCTTCGGCTCCGCCCGAAGTTAGCTTTCCTTTCTTGTTTATTGATGAAAATATTTCATTCTAGTACGGGACAGAGCCATAAGCTTACAAAACAATAATCTATTCTAATTTTTTGTTTCGGATGACTCTAGCAGTCGAAATCACCAGCGCCAGGGACCTACCTTTTTTTTATATGCATACTTTGGCATGCTATAAAGTGTATTAAACTACACAAGAATAAATTGAACAAAATATTTTCAAATAGTTTATGATGCCTATAAACCCATATTTGAAAATTGAAACGATCGAAATTTTTTTTATTACAGAAAAATTTGTTTTAAATAACCTCTAAAAAGTAGGCCGGAAAATGAGACTACATTCTTAAAAGGGCAACGTTGGCTAGGCGATATACTTCTAAAGAACTAATTTTTTTTATCCCATGTGTTTCAGATGATTCTATGATCTTATATCCGGGACACCGCAATGGGCGGAATTCCGTTGAGTGCCTACTTCAATTGGCTGCAACTTCGTTGATTTTCGTCATTTTGTTGTCTAGAAATTCAAAAGCATATTTGAAATGTCACTTAATAATATGGTAATAAAACTATACAAAAACATGACTTCGAGATGACTTCCTTGAGGGACGCCAGATGTAGCACAGACCCAGCGGAAATGTATATTTATAAATTAGACTCTTTGTGTTCTTCCATTTAAGTAGCTGGAGATCCACGTTAGGCGGTTTGTCGAAAAACATATATTTTTGTGGAACAAACAGCATATTCAGTTTATTCAACAAGAATGAGGGTTTTACTGCTCAAAAGCAAATCAAAAGCTTTACTACGGTCTGTTTAAATAACATGAGTTTGAAATCCCTTTCAAAAGCCGACTATGACAAAGGAGGTCATGATGAGCCTTCTACCTGGAGCGATGATCGAAGAGCAAAGGTGTTGCAAATGAAGAGTAATTAATTATTTAAATAACTTTAAATTTGCCTAAAATTTATGGTTACCAAAGATAAGTTGAAAATCTATGAAGAGGTTTGCACAGAGCCCTGGCGCAGTATTTTAACACACATCTTGGTACTCCATCGAGGCCTGGCGAATAAACGGGTTTGACCCTTAGAAGATCAGATAATGAGGTATTCCCGGGAAAAAACTGACAGAAAATAAGATTTTCTGATTGAATGTTGTATGCGTAAGGCTAATCTGTCGTTTTAGGCAAAGAATAAGTTGCTTGAAAAAATACTGCGAATAGACTGGCAATGGCCTGATCAGAGGTAACAGAGGAATTTTCAAACATAAGCAGAGGTGGAAAAGATACATGTTTACGCTTAATGTTTACAAACTGCTTCCGATCCTGAGTAAATCGTATCTGACAGCGGCGAATATAATACCTATAACATTCAACATTATGCACGGTAAAATTTGACCGAGATAGTAGATATCTTGAAACATTTATACTACTATAGGTTTTTTTTATATTTAAATAAGAGCCTGTTTTTAGTATTTTTTAAGTTCGTGAGACAACTTGTAAGCCAAGGAGGATTTGTTGAAGCGGACGGATATTTCCATGACACACATGAATTAAAAAATGTATTTAAGGCATGGTAAAATTTTTCCAAGGTGACGTTTACATCGGTGCATGCCAGAATATCGGACCAATCATATGTATCGATAAGGCAATTAAGTTTGTGAAAATCAGCTTTACTGAAGCAGCGAATCTTATTTGCCACGCATGGAGACATCTGATCGATACCAGGAATGGTTTCGATTGAGACCTCCAGCGTGGGGCGATATGAATCCTCTGGGGTTCAAAGTGGATAGCTTTGGGTAGAGTGGTAGAATCAGAATCATTTACACAACATAAGTCTAAAAGCCGTCCTAACGAATTTCTAACATGCTAAAATTGACCTAGGGATATGTCAAACATGCCCGCGGAGAAGTCATGGTGCGTGATAAATAAAAAATTGTGAGTTATCGACATTAGACCACTTTAATTCTGGGATATTAAAGTCACCCAAATCTACAAGCTGGTCACGATCGGTCATAAGTTTAGAAACGGATTGAATAGCGGACAAATGATGCTAGTATGTAGGTGGTTCAGACGAAGGCGGTATATAGGAACATGTGATGTAAAAAGTGGTATACTTACTTATAAAAACTTCGGAGCTAAAGATCTCCGGCTTTACCCGGAGTTTCTGTTAAGGCTATAATATGGGTTGCAAAGAGAGAACTATCAGATTATAGTTTATGGAGTTTGCTACGTACCCCCCTAGTATTCTGATAGGTAAGTGACGGTATAAGTTTTATGGATTAATTGACGAAGAAGAGATAGAAGGTTGGTTCGTGGTTCTGATATGGGTAAATTTCTCTCCCACTGGTTTTATAACTTTTTTTCTTTACGATATTGAGCTAATGTTTTTGGACGAAAGTTATACTCTGCCCAAAAACTGGATAAAGAAAACGTCTTGAACATCAGCGCGGGCACACGAATCTTGAAAAAATACGAGCGCCTTATATAAATATGTTTATATTTAACTATGTCCTCTAACTTTATATCGGCTTTTGTTTCGGCGTTGATATAAGCCGATATATTAATCTCTAAAGTATTAGGGTCAAGCCGTGAAACAAATATATATTTCGATGGAGGAATCACCTGTAAGGGTTTTGGTGTCGCAGGTACGAAAACGGCAGCAACAGTCGGTGCCGTTGGGCCGTTATACCTTTATACGTTAACATAATACCGTTATGTGACTCTAACGGGAGTTTTATTCACTAGGAACTGCGGTATCACTTAAAGGGATGCCACGGAGGACATGTCGGACAATTGTTCATTTTCCCTGAGAAATTCGCACGGCGCATTCTTCTCAGTTCTATCCCTTGGGGTGGCCAGAGATATGAGATAAAACCAGAGATAAAACCGGATTTATTATCACAAACATCGAATAGAGTTGGTCAATCCTTATGAGAATATCATAATTTTACCAATTTATTACAATAAAATATCTAAAAACAAGAAAGGAAAGCTAACTTCGGGCGGATCCGAAGTTTATATACCCTTGCAGTTAAAACCGGATATATATCGCAAACATCGGATATAGTTGGCCGATCCTTATGATTACATCATATTAAAACTAATTAACTAAAATAAAAAATCTAAAAAAAGTCCCAAACTTCTATCTTCTAAAATACGAAAGTTGATATTTCTACCAAGTACCATTTCCGATCGTTCAGTTATATGGCAGCTATAGGATATAGTCGGCCGATCCTAATGAAATTTGGTAGGTTGGATCAACTGACCACAAATAGAATCTTAATTCTAAATTCTAAAAATTCTCTGTACTAAATTTCACCTTTCTATCTTCAAAAACACGAAAGTTGGGTCATTTCCGATCGTTCAGTTATATAGCAGCTATAGAATATAGTCGGCCGATCCTTATGAAATTTGGCATGTCGTAATGTTTTGCCAAAAAATGCTCTCATGTCAAATTTGAACTCTCTAACTCTAAAAAAAACCAAAGTTATACCATTTCCAATCAACCAGTTATATGGCAGCTATAGGATTTAGTCGGCCGATCCCGGTCGTTCCGACTTATATACTGCCTGCAAGGGGTTGTGTTATTTATGATGCTTATGTTTGTGTTATTTATGTTAGTGTTATGTATGCGACTGCATTCTCTCGTGCGGCGATCTCGTTCGACTTAAGTCAGTCTTCACTCAATCGTGAGCCACTGCAGATCGAGCTGCAGTCACGGCCATCCATCATTTCCCCGTCATTATAATAACCCCCAGTACTAATTGTTACTTCCATTTTCATTACTGAAATATATTGAATAAATTTAATATATGCTTGCGCATACATAAAATTGGCGACGAGGATGGGATTCTAATCCCTGAGCGTAAGCTAATTAAATTCAACAATTATCGTACAGGGAGAAAGAGAGACGGAATTGACGGTGACGAGTATTTACCGTACGTCCAATTGCGGTAGTCGTATTATTCTTGAAGCAAGCACATGGATAAGCGCCGAACTGTCGGTCAAGCTGAGGTAAAACAAGAAATAAGTGATAATCAATCAACTCCACGAGGGAGTCTCGCTGAGAGCGGCTGTACAGTTGAGCCAAATACTACGGCCAGTACGGATAAGCGGAAAGCGGTTTTCCAAACTTGCGGAGTCGCCATGGCGGGAGTTGGAACTCTGGAACCTTTCGACTTGCTAACCCCTGGGAAATGGAAGGCGTATCGAGATCGCTTCGAGCAGTACCTTTTAGCGAATGGCATCGTGGACAAGGACCGGAAAAAGGCGGCGTTTCTTACACTAGCGGGCGCACCCCTTTATGAGTTACTAGTGTCGTTAGCATCACCCAGGCAAGTCAGTGATTTGGAATTAACAGAAGTCTATGATATATTAACCAGACACTTAACACCACGCCAATCGGAGATTGCTGCATTCTACCATTTCCACAAGCGTAATCAGCAACCCGACGAGTCCGTCGGTAACTACATGGCCACATTAAGAAGCCTGGCGGTAGGGTGCAATTTCGGACAGATGCTGGATCGCATGTTGCGGGACCGATTTGTGTGGGTGGCATGCGCGACGAAGGTCTTCAGCGAAGCCTGCTAGCCGACCCCGAATTGACGGTGCAGCGGGCCATGGAACGAGCCGTCACTAGTGAAGCAGCCGCTGCGAGTGCGTTGTCGATTCGAGGCGACAATATCCGACGCCTCGAGTCTTCGAGCACCGAGTCCATCCACGGAATAAGTTCGAGTTGTGCGGGTTGTGGGGGTCGGCACGTCCGTAAGAAGTGCCCGTTTCGCAACGCCACTTGTCATTCCTGTGGTCGAACTGGCCACATACGTCGGGTATGCCGCAGTAACAGTCAAGCTGGGTCAACAAAATCTTCACATCCTACGCCCAGTAATATGCGTAACAACAGGCCATCGCACGGACGCGTTCATCAAATAGTTCCGGTGGTCTGCCCCAAGAAATCTGTGGCCGTGGTCATCAACGGTCGATCATGCCAGTTCGAATTTGATTCCGGGTCGCCCGTCACCATCATGAAGGAGTCTTCGTATCGATACATCTGGCCAAACGGTAATCCCGATCTCGTAAAGTGCCACCTAAAGCTAAGCGACTATCAACGTAACCCCATTCCGGTCAAGGGAATCACCGACACGTCAATCCACTACAACAATCGCCGTATCTGCAATCTGCCATTGGTCGTCACGTCCGGCACCGGGTCAAACCTTCTAGGATGCAACTGCAATGGTATGGTGCGGCAATGGTATCGCGGAAATTCTAAGAAAATTCGACCATTTGTTTTCATCAGAACTTGGCCGGTATACGGGGCCGCCAGTGGCCCTCAAAGTGGACCAGGAAGTTCCGCCGGTCAGACTACCACCGCGTCGAATTCCTTACGCACTCCTCAAGCCATATGAAGAAGAATTGGACCGTCTCTGTGCCCAAGGAATACTTGAGCCTGTAGAGTATTCTGAGTGGGCCACTCCGACTGTCCCCATAGTCAAGAAAGATGGTTCCATTCGAATTTGTGGAGATTATAAGTCTACGCTTAACAGAGCGATACAACCGCACTGCCACCAAATTCCTGCAATCAACACGCTATTAGCTTCGATAGAAGGAGGCTCAATTTTCGCAAAAATAGATTTGGCCCAAGCGTATCAACAATTGGTAGTAGACGAGAAATCAGCTTTGATGCAAACAATCGCTACTCAAAAAGGAGCATTTAAGGTAACAAGACTACAATTCGGAATTTCAGCTGCCCCAGGAATATTCCAAAGCTGCATTGAAAGAATACTCAAAATATACCGGGCGTCCTTCCGTATTTTGACGATATTGTAATTATGGGTAAATCAGAAGAAGAACTTGCGAGTAGATTAGGCGAAGTTCTAGCCCGTATGGACCAGGCAGGATTACGTCTGCGCAAGGACAAATGTCAGTTTGGGGTATCTTCCATCGAATTTCTGGGATTCAAAGTTGACGCTCTCGGCATTAGGCCATCAGCCGACAAAGTTAGAGCCATCCATGAGGCGCCACCACCAAAAGAGAAAAAACAGTTGCAAGCGTTTCTGGGACTGACCAATTTTTATCACTCATTTTTGCCCCAGAAAGCCACCATTACGGAGCCATTACATAGACTTCTAGACAAGAACGTACAATGGACATGGCGTCAAGAGCACCAAAAAGCATTCGCAGAACTAAAGAATCTGATCGCATCGGATGCGGTCCTAATTCATTACTCTCCGGACCGCCCACTGATCTTAACTTGCGATGCGTCACCATACGGGTTAGGAGCAGTGCTTAGCCACGAAATGGAAGACGGAACACAGAAACCGATTGCGTTTTACTCTCGCACGCTGTCAAAGGCAGAGAGGAACTACTCCCAGATCGACAGAGAAGCGGTAGCCTTGGTCGCAGGTGTCAAAAAATTCCATAACTATTTATATGGAAGAAAGTTCACACTTATTACAGATCATCGCCCACTGCTTGGAATTTTTGCGACAGAAAAGCCAATCCGAATACGAATATCAATGTGGAACGCCAATGGTGTCTCACGGCATAAACTAGAATTGTCACAATTCTTGACCGAAAACCATATTGACGTTATGCTACTGGTGGAAACGCATCTTACAAGCAAATACAACTTTCATATAAGAGGCTACACAATCTACCGCACAGATCATCCAGATGGGAAAGCCCACGGCGGAACTGGAGTTCTAATCAGAGAACGAATTAAACACAATTTTCACAAAAGGTTTGCAACAAACTTCTTGCAGGCCACATCGATACAAATTCAGTCAAGCAACGGAATCCTTTCAATTGCTGCCGTTTACTGCCCTCCTCGCTTCTCAATCTCGGAAGGACAATTTATGGACTTCTACAATTCACTTGGGGATCGATTTATAGCCGCAGGAGACTACAACGCCAAACATACGCACTGGGGATCACGTCTAGTGACTCCCAAAGGAAGACAATTGTACAATGCAATTATAAATGTGAAAAATAAACTGGACTACGTTTCCCCTGGAAGTCCCACATACTGGCCAACAGACTCACGAAAGCTCCCAGACCTTATTGATTTTGCAGTGACAAAAAACATACCTCGCAATCTAATAAGTGCCAAAGCAGTCTCGGACTTATCATCAGACCACTCGCCTGTGCTTCTAACGCTTCTTCAAAGCCCAGAAATAACCGAACACCCCTTCAGTCTGACGACGACAAAAACAAACTGGCTAAAATACAAAAAGTACGTGAGTGCCCACATAGAACTCGCCCCGGATTTTAACATGGAATCGGACATCGACTACACTACGAGCGCCCTGGAAGAAGTACTCGTTGCGGCAGCTAAAATCTCTACTCCTCATAGGAAAGAAGTAGACCGAAACAAACACTTCAAATCTAATCAGCAAATCGAACAGCTCGTGCGAGAAAAGAGGCGCACGCGTCGTGATTGGCAAAACAGCAGATCACCAGCTTCAAAACAACGCCTTAAGGAAGCAACCCGATCACTCGACCAGGCTCTTCACCAACAGGAAGAAAATGCACAGCTGAGGTACATCCAGAATCTCTCGCCAACAAGCACAAAGTACCCCCTGTGGAGGGCCCACCCAAATCTTAGTGCCCCAATTGAAACGACCACCCCGATAAGAAACTCTTCGGGATGCTGGGCTCGCAGCAACGAAGACCGAGCTGACACATTCGCCACACATCTCCAAAGTGTCTTCCAGCCAAACCCAGCCTCAAATTCATTCCTCCTGCCAGTAATTCAGCCAGAGTCCTCCCCTCAGCCAGCCGCACCTCCATTCCGGCCGAACGAAATCGAAAAAGTCATAAGAGGGCTAAAACCAAAAAAGGCTCCCGGTGGTGACCTATTGACCCCAAAGATGCTGATCGAACTTCCAAAATGCGCTATAGAGGTCGTCTGCAAACTATTTAATGGAATCATTAATCTTGGCTATTTCCCAAAAAAGTGGAAGAAATCCATTATTATAATGATACCGAAGCCTGGAAAAGACCACACAATTCCGTCATCATACAGACCAATAAGCCTTCTATCTTGTTTGTCTAAACTGTTTGAAAAATGCTTGTTAACTCGCATAATACCACATCTGGAAGCTTGCAATATCATCCCGGCACACCAATTTGGCTTTCGAAGAAACCATGGAACCATCGAACAAGTGAACAGATTAACATCCGAAATACGCTCAGCCTTCGAACAACGAGAATACTGCAGCGCTATTTTCCTCGACGTATCTCAAGCTTTCGACCGAGTTTGGCTCATCGGACTCATGCACAAAATTAAAACGTATTTGCCAACATACACCCACAAGCTACTGGAATCATACCTCTTCAATAGGGTATTCTCAGTGAGATGCAACGCAGCTACTTCGGGCGACTACACCATCGAAGCTGGAGTTCCACAGGGAAGCGCACTCGGGCCGTGTCTATATGTTTTGTATACTGCGGATATTCCTACGAGCGCACAACCAACAACGTCAACGTTCGCCGATGATACCGCTATTCTTAGTCGCTCCAGATGCCCAACGCAGGCAACAACCCAACTGGCTAATCATCTCACAATAGTGGAAAGGTGGCTGTCCGACTGGCGCATTAAAATAAACGAACAAAAGTGTAAACATATAACGTTTACTCTTAATAGACAAACATGCCCTCCGCTTTTACTAAACGGTATGCAGATCCCTCAAGCTAACGACGTAACGTACCTTGGCGTTCACCTTGATAGACGACTTACCTGGCGTAAGCACATCGAATGCAAAAAGATGCATCTAAAACTGAAAGCCAGCAGCCTCCACTGGATCATAAACTCACGATCGCCACTGTGCCTGGACTACAAGTTACTACTGTACAATTCAGTCCTAAAGCCAATCTGGACGTATGGCTCCCAGCTGTGGGGGAACGCGAGCAGCAGCAACATAGACATCATACAGCGCGCACAATCAAAAATCCTGAGAACTATCACAGGGGCACCTTGGTATGTTCGCAACGAAAACATCCACCGGGATCTGGGCATCCTCGCAGTGAAAGACGAAATCCAGAAGCAAAAAGAGTCATACAAAGAAAAACTGTCTTCGCACCCAAATTTTCTCGCTCGGGGATTGACTCGGGTTTCTAGCGTATCCCGCCTTAGACGCAACGACCTCCCAACCCAGCAATCAATTTTTAGGGCCGTCTAACTCCGTATCAGTCAATATGACTGTTAGTTAAGTTAAAAATATAAGATTTGATACACCTCTTGTTAGTCTCGCAAAAAGAAGATTCAAGAAATAAAAGCAACGTTAAAAAAAAAAAAAAAAAAAAAAAGAAAAGCCAATCCCTCAAATTATTTCGAACCCGATGATGCGTCGAGCAATTTTTTTGAGAGCGTATAAATACAAGTTGATTCATCAGCCTGGAACAAAAATAAGTAATGCAGATTTCCTAAGCCGCTGCCCAACGTCGGATATACACTATGAGCCTAGAACGGAAGAAGTTTTCATGATCGAATGGGGAACTGGTCCCACTGTCACCGCGAACACCCTAGCTACCAACACGTCGAAGGATTGCAGCCTCAGAAAGGTGCTCAACTGGGTGTTAAGGGGATGGAGTAGTGCTAAAGTTCAGCGTAATGATGACCTGTACCCCTTCTTCGTTCGGCGACCAGTAATCAAGGAATATTATTTTGGGGTAATCGAGCAGTTATTCCCTTGACGGACAGGCAGGAAATTCTCTCTGCGTTGCACGCGCACCATCCCGGAATCGTTAGAATGAAGGCTTTAGCCCGCAGTTACGTCTGGTGGCCCGGTCTGGATGCAGATATCGAGAAGGCGGTGAGTCAATGCTTAGCGTGCCAACATACGAGAAATTCCCCCCCACGATCGGACGTACATCACTGGGAGTCTGCCAAGAAACCATGGTCCCGCCTGCACATTGATTTTGCCGGACCTTTTCGAGGGAACACGTTTGTGTTAGTCGTCGACTCTTTTACGAAGTGGCTTGAAGTCTGCCTCGTAAAATCGACATCCGCGTCAGCTGCAATCACCTTCCTTCGGCAACTGTTCGCCACCCATGGCATTCCGGATGAAATCGTAACTGCTTTCACCTCCGAGGAGTTTATGTTGTTCACAAAAAACAATCGGATCCGTCATATCCGATCCGCGCCGTTCTACCCTGCAACCAACGGACAGGCTGAACGAATGGTTCAAACCACGAAGAGTTACCTGAAGAAACTAGATCGTCAAACAGATGTCAACTTAGCGTTAGCTCGTTTCTTGTTTGACCAGCACACTACGCCCCATTCCGTTACGAAGCATTCGCCAGCGGAGTTACTATTCAATAGGGAGCTCCAGACATTCTTTGACAAATGAAGTCCAGGCGAAAGATCATATGGTAAGATCTGCGATGCCCAAACTAAAAAGTCTTTTGTTACAGGCAGCCCTGTTTGGGTTCGAAACTATGCAAGCGGTCCCAAGTGGCTTGAGGGCCACGTCTCGAAGCGAACGGGACCGATTTCCTATTCGGTGTGTCTCGAGGACGACCGAACAGTCAGGTGACATCTGGATCAGCTGCGATTGCGCAGTCCTTCGCAGCAGCCATCACCAGAGCAGACAGCATCACCAACTTGCTGTTCCACTCCAACCCCAACTGACGCAGTAGCTGGCGGATCCTCAACTCCAGCTGGGCCACAGCGCTTGCCTGAGCAAGACGGGACTGAAGGACCGCCACGCAGATCGGCCCGTGACCGTCGTCGGCCCCAGTTCTACGATCCGTCTGGGTGTTAAGGGGTGTTATGCATGCGACTGCATTCTCTCGTGCGGCGATCTCGTTCGACTTAAGTCAGTCTTCACTCAATCGTGAGCCACAGCAGATCGAGCTGCAGTCACGGCCATCCATCATTTCCTCGTCATTATAATAACCCCCAGTACTAATTGTTACTTCCATTTTCATTACTGAAATATATTGAATAAATTTAATATATGCTTGCGCATACATAAAAGTTAGGCTGCAGGGGATCGGTTTTAGACCATGCTGTTTGTCTCTTATTTCATGGGTCCGATCCCTTGAAACTCTAACTTAAGAATTTGTATATAAAATAGTGTTCAATGCTTGAACATTCTGGAAAGGGCCACAAAAAAGTGTGTGTTGTTTTAGATTAACATTTTATTTATGTATATGTGTATTTTTTTTTTCACATTTATAAATTTTATTTCCTCGGTATTAGAAAATTATTATAATTGTTCGATAACAAAATGTAGTGGACTGTATATTTATTTTATTTTGAATTGCAATTTTCCAAATATTTTAAAATTGTTTATGTTTTAATTTCATGTTCAACATAATGCTTGAACATCCTGCGAGGGGCCACAAAAGTGCCTTTGTTATATTTTAGTGTGTATTCAAAATGTAATTTGAAATATTTATGTTTTCTTCGATTTTAGTGGACTGTAATTTTTATTTTCATTTTAATTTTTGTAATTACCTTCTACAAAAGGATACAGAAATTAGGTTCTTGTTTTTTACAAACTTTCTTCTTTTTTTTTTTTAGTGTAAATAATTTTAGTTTTATTCTTTTTTAATACTTGGCATTGGGGATGGTAATGCTATATTCAACAATTGTGTTAAGAGGAGCCCCAAAATTAAGGTTGTACTCCAATGAGTTCCGTTTCAAAACTGATTTTATTCGGTGAAGTTCTCTTATAAGTACGATACATGAGAATCTTAAAACTATTTAAAACTACTTATCAATGCACTGCACGTTGACCTGCTATGCGACCCTTTCTCCAGTGCGATAAGCGCACCACTTATGTATTTGTTTGTGTTAGGCTGCAGGGGATCGGTTTTGAACCATCTGTTTGACTCGTATTTCATGGGTTCGATCCCTTGAAACTCTAACTTAAGAATTTCTATAAAACATAGTGTTCAATGCTTGAACATTCTGGAAAGGGCCACAAAAAGAGGCGTAAATTTAATGTGTTTTTGATTAATATTTTTTGAATAAATTTGATGTTACTTTAACCTTTTCTTCGATTATAATTTTTAGTGGACTGTATACATTTTTTTTCTTTTAATAATTTGTGCAAGAATTATTTAATTTAAATTTTAAAATTATTCAATTTTTTATATGTTATGTTCAACCTAATGTTTGAACATCCTGCAAGGGGCCACAAAAGTGCCTTAGTATATTTTTTCATTTAGATTTACTTTGAAAAATTAATTTTTTCTTCGATTTTTTAGTGGACTGTAATTTTAAAATTTTTGTTTTACTGAGGGCTAATTTCATTTCAAATTTTTTTTTTTTTTGTATAAAATTTAATTGATAATTAATATCTTTTTTACCGATTTTTTTTTTTTTTTTACCATACCGTACAGTTGTTAAATTTTTTTTTGATGCGTGTTCCTCCTGCAGATGATGTAAAAGGATCCGCCCTTGCTGCTGCTGATGGTGTAGCTAGTTGTTTTTTCTGCCGCTGATGTTTTTCTTCTACTCGCCGGTGGTCCTGCCGCAGACGTTGGTCCCGCCGTATAAAATGCCAAAGACTTTGGCTGTCGTTGTTCCCAGGAACCCGACTTTTTATTTTTGCTCGATATTTGGCCTCGAACACGCCGTACTTTTTTTTCAATATTTATAAATTTCCAGTGTTGTTCCGGAAAAACATACTTTTTTTTTTTTTTTGTACACAAGTTGTGTTTTTAACTCCTTGCGCCGTATCGCTTTGGAGATCCGATGGCTGAATTCCAGCCCAAAGATTTTCAATAAATATTCCGACTTAGGCCTCGGATAGCCGTGCGCTAAACAAAAAACGCACTTATTGCTCGATGGCAATTCTCAATCTCTGTGTCCCTTACCACTTGGGGGGAAACGACAGAGGACTACGATTTTACACTGAGCTCTTTTATGCCCAGTTCGCAGCCATCTTAGCTACCTTTGACTGACTGTGTCAATGCACATCTAGCCACTATTTAGGTGCCAATTTTAATAGGAGCCCCAAAATACGGTTGAGAATACTCCTTGAGCCTTTTTTTTTTTGACTCATTTTTATAATTTTTTTTTTATTTTATGCCCATTGTGCATTTATATAATTTTATTCTCTGTGTCCCTTACCTCTTGGGGGGAAACAACAGAGGACTACGGTTTTTAAACTGGGCTCTTTTTTACCCAGATCGCAGTCTTATTTTTTAGCTACCCTGGGCTGAGCATTTTTTCTACAGCCACTTATAGGTGCCAGTTTTATAACCCTGAGTCTCTCACCACAGGGGGAAAACGTCAGGGTGCCCCGAAGGACCAAATGTTAAGAGGAGCCCCAAAATAAAGGTCGTACTCCAATGAGCTCCTTATGGAAACTGATTTTATTCGGTGAAGTTCTCTTATAAGTACGATACATGAGAATCTTAAAACTATTTAAAACTACTTATCAATGCACTGCACGTTGACCTGCTATGCGACCCTTTCTCCAGTGCGATAAGCGCACCATTTATGTATTTGTTTGTGTTAGGCTGCAGGGGATCGGTTTTGAACCATCTGTTTGACTCGTATTTCATGGGTTCGATCCCTTGAAACTCTAACTTAAGAATTTCTATAAAACATAGTGTTCAATGCTTGAACAAATTGTCTTTTTGACTTTAGTTTTCTTAAATAGGATATAATCAATACAGTAATGATTATTATTACAAAAATAAGGAGCTATGACCTGACAAATGATGAAAATCGACATTTTTTTAATTCAAAATTCTATGCTTTTATATCTTCTGTTTGTTTGGCCAGGTGAGCTATTTTCAAAAGGTTTTAGAGGACTTCAAGCTAATTTTAGAATTACCCCTTTCAAATTGATTTTGCTATTTCGGTTTGGTTTGATTTTTGTCTACTTCGTGTTGGCTATTTTTCTTTTTATACCCTTGCAGAGGGTATTATAATTTTGTCCAAAAGTGTGCAACGCAGTGAAGGAGACATCTCCGACCCTATAAAGTATATATATTCTTGATCATGATCACCTCCTGAGTTGATATGAGCATGTCCGTCTGTCCGTCTGTCTGTCCGTCTGTCTGTCTGTCCGTTTCTACGCGAACTAGTCTCTCAGTTTTGAAGCTATCGTCTTGAAACTTTGCACACACCCTTCTTTCCTTGGCACGCAGTATATAAGTCGGAACGGCCGGAATCGGCCGACTATATCCTATAGCTGCCATATAACTGATTGATCGGAAATGGTATAACTTTGGTGTTTTTAGCGTTAGAGTCAAATTTGACATGAGAGCTATTTTTGGCAAAATAATACGACATGCCAAATTTCATAAGGATCGGCCGACTATATCTTATAGCTGCCATATAACTGAACGATCGGAAATGACCCAACTTTCGTGTTTTTGAAGATAGAAAGCTGGAATTTGCTACAGATTATATTTTTGGTCAGTTAATCCGACCTACGAAATTTCATTAGGATCGGCCGACTATATCCTATAGCTGCCATATAACTGAACGATCGGAAATGGTATTTGGTAGAAATATCAACTTTCGTATTTTTGAAGATAGAAGCTTGGGACTTTTTTTTAGATTTTTTATTGTAATTAATTGGTTTTATGATGATGTAATCATAAGGATCGGCCAACTATATCCGATGTTTGCGATATATATCCAGTTTTAACTGCAAGGGTATATAAACTTCGGCTCCGCCCGAAGTTAGCTTTCCTTTCTTGTTGTTTCTACTATTAAAAATAGATAATTTTTTATCTAACTCCTTCATACATGAATTAGGTAAATTGTATAACCATTTGAAATTACGGAATTAAAATTTTTTTATTATTATTTTTGTCCCTTTCTTCCTGAAAAATTTTATGTTTCCCCAAAGGACACCACGATAAATTACAGATTTTGTATTTTGGTCGGACAACTTCAAATTCTTTTATATTTTTAAACTCTCTTTTACCCTTGTATTTTTGTATCGAAGGTTGCACATATTTTCCTCTTTCTATCCTCCAATCTTGGATTGTATTTACCAAGGCTGTAGAAATAATGGAATTAGATCTTGTGCGACCTGACACGATCCATCCGAAAATCGTTTTTTGTACGAGAAGTAAACCTCTTTTTACTATTTTCGGCATAATAATTTGTGGATATAAATCTGCACCAATTATTAGATCAATTTGGCCAGGTTTATCGAAATTGGGATCGGCTAAATAATAGCCTTTCCAATCAAATTTATTTACATTTACATTATTTGTGGGAAGAGTTTGTTTTAAACTTAGTATAATAATTGCATTTGTGCTAAATTCTTTTGAATATTTACTATTTTTCTTGAATGTCAATTTTAGTTTGTGATTTGACAGGAACCATTTGGTGATACTCCACTTATTTGTGTGGGAGATTTTATTTTCGGCAATTTTAATTTTTCAGCTGCCTTTTTAGAAATTAAAGTACTTTGTGACCCATTGTCAATAAAAGCTCTGAATTTTTGAAATTCACCATCTTGACCTTTTATTTGAACATAAGCGGTGGCCAACAACACTTGTTCAGAGGTCATGCACGTATTCACTATGGCCTTGTTTATGTGAATCATGCTATGGTGATTATTTTGACAATACGAGCACACTAGCTCGCTTGTACATCTGATGTTTGAACTGTGCTTTAAACATAGGTGGCACCAGTTCCATTTTTTAATAACTTCCCTTCTTTCCTGTGGACTTAATGCTTTAAATTTGTAACAATAAACTAATTGATGTCCGGGCATTTGGCACATCGGGCATGTTTGGTCACTTGTGTTAATATTTTTTGTTAGGACCTCATTTTCCACTGATGACAACGAACTAAGCCGTTGGTCTAAAAATTCTGTGACATCCTTTAAATTTTGATTTTTTAACTTGGCCCTCATATTGTTGTAGAGCCTTAATATTTAATTTTTTTAAATAATATGCGCAAAAATGCAATCTGATTCTTCGGTCAGAATTGCTTTTAGGCGCATCATATAAATTTATTCATTGATTGAATCAATTGTATTTTTAAGGTGCCTATATGAGTCCAAATTTATTTTTGGAAGCTCAATGAGGCGATTAAGCTGATCTGAGAATATTTTCCTATTATTCTCATATCGCTTGATGAGTAATTCCCAGGCAGCATCGTAATTACTGCCTGAGCCAAGCAATAAATGGGAAACCACATTTCGTGCTTCCCCTTTTAGAGCACTTTTAAGGTAGCTCAGCTTCAAGGATGGACTTAAATCCGTTCTTGAATGAACCAGCTCCTTAAATAACTCATAAAAATGGTCCCAATCTTTGGAATTTCCAGAGAAATTGGGGACCTCAATTTTTGGTAGGCTAGGTAGTTCGTCCATTCTAGGGCTACCACCTTCTACCTTGTTAACTATTTTTTCTTGGATTTTATTATCCATTAGCTAGATGTGTATTTCAACATCCTCTTTGAGCTCTATAATTTTGCTCATATATTTATTATTGAGCCCTTCAATATTTAGTAAATCGGACACTGTATCGATTTTACTAAGAAACATTCGTAATTTTTTAATTCTTATAGGAAAGGTTTCATTTTTCCTTTCCTGAATCTCCACATAAGTTATCTCGAGGTAATCCTCGAGGTTCTTTATAGCCCCCTCAAGCCTCAAAAAAAGCTCATCCTGGCCAATATATTTTTTAATTTTGTTGCTGGCGGACTTAATATTTGATAGCATGCTTTCGAAGTGATTTTTTAACAAGAAAGGAAAGCTAACTTCGGGCGGAGCCGAAGTTTATATACCCTTGCAGTTAAAACCGGATATATATCGCAAACATCGGATATAGTTGGCCGATCCTAATGGGAATAGGAATATATAATCCAAATTTTTACAATACAAAATCTAAAAAAAAAAAGTCCCAAACTTCTATCTTCAAAAATACGAAAGTTGATATTTCTTCCAAGTACCATTTCCGATCGTTCAGTTACATGGCAGCTATAGGATATAGTCGGCCGATCCTAATGAAATTTCGTAGGTCGGATTAACTGACCAAAAATATAATCTGTAGCAAATTCCAGCTTTCTATCTTCAAAAACACGAAAGTTGGGTCATTTCCGATCGTTCAGTTATATGGCAGCTATAAGATATAGTCGGCCGATCCTTATGAAATTTGGCATGTCGTATTATTTTGCCAAAAATAGCTCTCATGTCAAATTTGACTCTAACGCTAAAAACACCAAAGTTATACCATTTCCGATCAATCAGTTATATGGCAGCTATAGGATATAGTCGGCCGATTCCGGCCGTTCCGACTTATATACTGCGTGCCAAGGAAAGAAATTTTGAATATTCAATTCGAAGTTTTTCATTTTTCAGTAATTTTTTTTCTAAATTCATGAAACGAGCCATTGCTTGATTCTTTGAGTCTCCTAATGTTATATTTTCTTTAAAGGGAATAGCTACAATATATTTTCCATTTGAATCTTTTTTAGTATATTTTTTAAAATTATTTTCACAAATTTCTGTTTCTAAGTCGATGCTATCCTCTTCTTCTACCTCCCAATATCGATCCATATGTTTTAGCTCGATATTGGTTGCTACAATCGATTTACTTCCTCTGGATTTTGTGCACCCTGACACTGTCCATCCAAAGACCGTTTTTTGCCCAAGAAGCCTACCTTTTTTGGTTATCTCCGGCAGTAAGATTAGTGGATATAAATCCGCACCAATTACAAGGTCAATTCGACCAGGTTGGTCGAAATTGGGATCCGCTAAATAGAATTCTTCCCAATCCGACTTGTTTATAGAAATTTCATTAGTGGGTAGACATTTCATTAATTTGGGTAAAATAATAGCATTTGTGTAAAATTCTTTAGAATATTTACTGTTATTTTTAATTGTTAATTTTAGCTTGTGGTTTGACACACACGCACCTGTTGGTGATACTCCACTTATTTCAGTGTGCGCCTTTATTTTAGGCAACTTAAGTTTTTGTGCCGCTTCTTCAGAAATCAAAGTGCTTTGTGACCCATTGTCAATCAATGCTCTGAACTTTCCGAATTCACCATCATGACCTTTAATCTGAACATACGCTGTGGCCAACAACGCTGGTTCAGAGGTCATGCATGTATTTACATTCTCCCTTTTACAATGCAACATGCTATGATGTGATTTTTGACAATATGAGCATATTAGCTCGCTTGTACATCTGATGTTTGGACTGTGCTTTAAACATCGGTAGCACAAATTCAATTTTTTAGCCACGTCCATTCTGGCCTGTGGACTTAATGATTTAAATTTATAGCAAAGAGTTAAATGATGCCCGGGCAAATTGCACATCGGGCATGTTGTGTTAGTTGGGTTATTATTTTTTATTATTTTTTTTGTTGGGAACTCATTTCCCACTGATGTCAACGAACTAAGCCGTTGGTCTAAAAAGTCTGTGACATCCCTTAAATTTTGGATTTCACTCGATTTTTTTACTTGGCCCTCATACTGCTGTAGAGCCTCAATACTTAATTTTTTTAAAATAATATGCGCAAAAATGCAATCTGATTCTTCGGTCAGATTTGCTTTTAGACGCATCATATAAATTGATTCATTGATTGAATCAATTATATTTTTAAGGTGCCTATATGAGTCCAAATTTATTTTTGGAAGCTTAATGAGGCGATTAAGCTGATCTGAGAATATTTTCCTATTATTCTCATATCGCTTAATCAGTAATTCCCAGGCAGCATCGTAATTGTTGCCTGAGCCAAGCAATAAATGGGAAACCACATTTCGTGCTTCCCCTTTTAGAGCACTTAGGTAGCTTAGCTTCAAGGATGGACTTAACTCCATCCTTGAATGAACTAGCTCCTTAAATAACTCATAAAAATGGTCCCAATCTTTGGAATTTCCAGAAAAATTGGGAACCTCAATTTTTGGTAGGCTAGGTAGTTCGTCCATTCTAGGGCAACCACCTTCTACCTTGTTAGGAGTTTTCTCTTGGATTTTATTATCCATCAGCTCGATGTGTATTTTAACATCCTCTTTGAGCTCTATAATTTTGCTCATATATTTATTATTGAGCCCTTCAATATTTAGTAAATCGGACACTGTATCGATTTTACTAAGAAACATTCTTAATTTTTTAATTCTTATAGGAAAGGTTTCATTTTTCCTTTCCTGAATCTCCACATAAGTTATCTTGAGGTAATCCTCGAGGTTCTATATAGCCCCCTCAAGCCTCAAAAAAAGCTCAACCTGGCCAATATATTTTTTAATTTTGTTGCTGGCAGACTTAATATTTGATAGCATGCTTTCGAAGTGATTTTTTAAGAAATAGTCATGCTCTACAGGACCGAGTTGAACCAAATGATTATGGTTTGTAAAGGCTTTTTGCTCCAGATTTTTTAATGCCTCCCTATCCTCTTCTGAATATGAATTTTTTGCGAGAAGCGCATCTATTTGCCGGGTGAGGCGCACCTGGTCTTCGATAATTGGAATTTTATCCTTAGTCGACATATTTAAAATTTTTTTTTAAATTAAATTAAGTTCTAAAACACAATTCAAGTATATAAAAAATAAAAACGAAACTTGCCGAGGACTATTTTCTAATTATTGCTGCTGATGTTGTGTTGCTGACGTTGATGCTCTTGATGTTGTTGCCGCCGTTGCTGCTCCTGATGATGGGTCGCTGACGTTGATGCTCCGGATGTTGCCGCCGTTGCTGCTCCTGCTGATGGGTTGCTGATGCCGCTGCTGCTCGTGATGATGGGTTGCCTTTCTCGATGTCGCCGTTACTATTGTTGTGTTACTTTTT
Organism: Drosophila malerkotliana malerkotliana; assembly: GCA_018153235.1. Lineage (NCBI taxonomy): Eukaryota > Metazoa > Arthropoda > Insecta > Diptera > Drosophilidae > Drosophila > Drosophila malerkotliana. The sequence continues at coordinate 1,408,763 of JAECXV010000159.1, forward strand.
TTTTGTATGTTTTTTGTGGACGTTTTTTAGTTTAATTTTTGTGGATGTTTTTTTTTTTTTTTAACTTTTTAACTTTAACGGTTGTTGGTGTTGGTTTGTTTATTTTTGGTGTTTGTTTGTTGTTATTATTTTGGCGGATGTTGCTTGGGAGTTTTATATTATTTTTTCCACACTCACTGTGTACAAAGTTTATACACTTTATATAAGCAATTTTTTTTTTTTTTTTTTAACTTTTTATTTCTTCGGTGTAGAGCCTCGGATACGCCAACACAAATATATATAATTTTTATATAATTTTTTATTCCGGAGTTGTTCCGGGATAAACACACACTTTTCGAAAAAATTTTTTCTTTATGCTCATTGGCATTTATATTATTTTATACCCTGTGTTCCTTACCTCTTGGGGGGAAACAACAGGGGACTACGGTTTTTAAACTGGGTTCTTTTTTACCCAAGTCGCAGCCTTTATTTTTAAGCTACCTTGGGCTGAGAATTATTATTTTTCTTCAGCCACTTATAGGTGCCAGTTTCAAACCTGAGTCTCTTGCCACAGGGGGGAAAACGTCAGGCTGTCTCAAAGGACCAAATGTTAAAAGGAGCCCCAAAATAAAGGTCGTACTCCAATGAGTTCCGTTTAAAAACTGATTTTAATCTGTACACTTCTCTTATAAGTAAGATACATGAAAATCTTAAACCTATTTAAAACTACTTATCAACGCACTGCACGTTGACATGCTATGCGACCCTTTCTCAAGTGCGATAAGCGGATGCGTTTATGTTTGTGTTATTTATGATGCTTATGTTTGTGTTATTTATGTTAGGCTGCAGGGGATCGGTTTTAGACCATGCTGTTTGTCTCTTATTTCATAGGTCCGATCCCTTGAAACTCTAATTTAAGAATTTGTATATAAAATAGTGTTCAATGCTTGAACAGGAGGTGATCCTGGTCAAAAATACAAAAGAAATACAAAAGATAAGAGATTGATAATGCTAAATAATATGTTAATCTAAAACAAGATCAAATGTACACCTTTTTTGTGGCCCTTAACAAAATTTTCAAGCACTGTACACGATAAAAATTCCAAAGATAGAGTTTCAAAAGATCGGACCCATGAAAATAGTAGCTGAACAGCATGGTCAAAACCTATGCCATGCAGCCTAACACAAATACTTAAGTGGTGTGCTTATCGCACTTAAGAAAGGGTCGCATAGCATAGCATCTTAAATAGATTTAAGATTTTCATGTATCTTTCGTGTAAGAAAATTATATGAAAATAAAACAGTTTTCAAAAGGAACTCATTGGTGTGACACTTAAATTATTGGGGCTCCTCTTAACACACTCTTTATATGACTTTGCATATCCCATATAAAAGAAAGCAAGGGGATGTCCTCTAGTGTAATGCACTAATTGTCAAGAGTATGGACAGACTAGTTTATGATTCACGTGAACATGGTGATGCAGTTTCTCTTAGCACAACAGTCTCAATAATCTATGCAGACTTTTCAAGTATCAATGGGGACGCCAATGGAGTCTCACGGCATAAACTACAGTGAAGTCTCACGGCATGATACAATTACTGTACAGAAGTCATATTGACGTTACGCTGGAAACGCGTTTCACAAGCCAATACAACATTTAAATAAGAAGTTTTACAATCTTTTCCCCAGATCATCCGTAAAACAAAGCTTATGGCTGAAGCGGAGTTTTAATCAGAAAATGCCTCAGACACCACTTTCCACACTCAACCACAAGCTTCTTGCGGCTTACCACATCTATGTAAATTGAATGAAGTAACGAAAGCCTTTCAATCGGTGTCGTCTACTATCCGTATAGTTTTAGAATTTCGAAAGGACATGTTGGGGACTTAGGGAACTCCCTTAAGGGAACTCCCCCCATTCTCGATTTCAAATTTTGACGATTTTTAATGGGATGGAAAATGAATATAAATTATTTCTTAGGGTTGTAACTTTGCATACATTTATTTAATAACATAAAAAGGAGGAAAAAACTTTTACATAATTTTTGTTTTTTTTTTTGTGATCAACAAAAGCCCTTCTTTTCGGCATGTAATTTTCGCTCACTGGAACATTTAAAACTAAAAATTCCAACGAGATAAGAATGAGTACATGTTTGGCTCTGGTGGAACATTTAAAACCAAAAATTCCAACGAGATAAGAATGAGTACATGTTTGGCTCTGGTATGAACTAGGATTATTAATTTCGCACAAAAATTAACAAAACGGCGGACCTTTAAAATTTTTTTTTTTTAAATTGCCTTTTTTTCAGCCACAAATGAAGTTGAAAAGTAAAGAAGATCTTCACCGATTTGATTTATCCTAGTTCATAGAAGAGCTATATATGTATAGAATAACGTATTAAAATTTGGAACCGATTGGATTAATAGGTATTGAGTAACTTCTTGCGCCAGTCGCATGACTGGAAAAAACTGTTTCGAGAAAAACGCGTTTAAAGTTTTGAGACGGCTCTCGCCGTCGCCTGACGCTTTCACCATAAATTGGCTATATCTTTAAGAGTTTTTAAAATTTTTACTTGAAAATTTAAAGGAATTTACTTGAATAGTTAAAAGTTCGAATTAAATTTAAAAAAAATTGATTTTTTGAAACCGGGGTCTTCTTAAGTCCAGAAATGGGATCAATGATCTGTCAAATTCTAGCGCTGTCAAAGGCCAAGGAGTGGCTGAAATGGCGCAGCCCTCTAGAGGGACAACATCCGGAGGCGGGAAGCGGTGGTACAGGGGATGAAGCTGAATCATCTTTCTTTATAGCGGTTCTAGCCATGGGACCAGGCAAGAGAAGGCAGCACAGAGATCGCGCAGAATGCCAAAAGGTAGAGGTCGCCGAGGTTACAAAGGACCGAACACTCAATGGAGTCCTTGATAAGGGATCCAAATATGGTCTGATCCCCAAGGACCTCTGGCGAAAGGTAGTCATGAGCTGTATGGGCGCTTCATGGAGAGCGGAGGACCCTTACCAGAATGCGAAGACGCAGGCTGCTATCAGGGTAGCGTCAAGGCGATAGCTTGCCAAGACGGGCGATCGCCACGTTTGGAGGGATCTACCCGGGTGCAAAGGTGCGAGTATGGCTCACCTGCCGTACTACAAAAAAGCCTGCCGACCCTAACACTATCCTGGCAATGCTGAAGATGTGTAACCTGACACTTCTTACGGTGGACTGGAAAGTCGCCAAGGTAAAGAATGCGGTGGGACTACGGAGGCATGAGGGTCTCGGATCTCTCCGAACTTGTTTTACGTGGCGTGTTCCACACTGAAGGGATTACGACCACGGCACTCGAATATACCCACAAGAGGTATATAGTGCATGGGCACGGATGGTACGCCTGCCAGCGCCCCAGACTAGAAGCTATAGCTATGTACATAGCGACCAGCCTGGTACCTTTCAAGTATGTGCTTGCCGGGCAACATACTCCCTCTGGATAAGAGGCGAAGTGTATCTATCACCTCTGCTGATCTATGGGTCACAGCACCCGAGTTGTGTAACGCAACTCCACGTCGAGTCCGAGGACTCTACCCGCGATATGGGTATCAACCACAGCCACCACGATACTCCCAAAAGGGGGACCTTTTCCTACTCCACCTAGTTGAGAGTGGACCTTATGTGGCTCTCATCCCGGAACCCTGGATACTTGGAGACCGAAATTTTGGGTTAGGGGCGTCGGAGTATAGGCTCTGTAAAGTAAATATAACTGGTGAAAGGCGAGTCGCATCCTTACAAAAAAATCTTTACCTCTTTTTTCTACCTAATTTCAGCAATGAAGATTTTTTAGCCGCAGCAATAGAGAGCCCAAAGGGGCCAAAAGGGTATGCTCGGCGTACATGGGCCACGACCAGGGTACCCTCCCCCTGCATCCGCTGTTCAAACAGCTGGTGGAAGACAGCGAGAAGCAAACCAAACGCGGATGGGAAAGTAGGAAGTCGAAACAACCGACCAACATGTTGCTCGCCAACACTTGCACCCTTCAAAACCAAGACCCTGAGGAATGCCTGAACCAAGTTCTGCACAACTATTCAGACGACCTAGGTGGCCTCCCGCTTAAGGAAGATCCTCGTAACCAATGCACCTAATGTAGGGTACATTAAAATTTCCGGTGGTAGTTGGACCACGTTCAGCAAGCAATCGCTAGAGCTTCTCACAAACGCACATTTCCCAAAGTGTTCTCAGTCCTGGAAAACAATCCTGGAAACGTAGAGCCGTAGAGAAAACGTAGAGAAAATCAGTTCCGACCCATTTAACCAAAGCCGGGAATAATTTGAGGTAATGGATCAGGAAAATCTACATAGCAACCTTCAGGATGGGTATCGTGCCAGAGACGTGACTGCGAGCGAAGGTTGTCTTCATACGTAACGAAAACTATCCCAATGCTCCCTTAAGGACTTCAGACCAATCAATCTGTCGTCCTTCCTCCTCAAGGCAATGGAAAGGCTCATTAGCCTTCATTACCGTTCATCTTACCATCAAAACAAATCACATTTCGGGATGACAGTACGCGTATAGAAAAGGCCAATCCACGGAGATGGCTCTCCACGAGATCACTACGTTCGTCGAAAAGGCACTTAGTGACAACGAATTATTATTGCGCTTAGTGCTTTCTAGACATAGAAGGGGCATTCTATAACATCCTGCCATGTTCAATAACCTATACGCTGACGAGACTAGTATGGTAGGCGATCAATCCTAGTACCTGATAAGGCAGATCCTGGTAAACAGGACTGTTGGAGTCTATTAAGAGATTCGTAAGGATATGTACTCCGCAAGGAGGTGTACTCCCCCCACTTTTCTGGAACGTGGCGGTTTACAACCTTTAACGATCCTTAGAAGGTGGTGGATGCAAAGTTATTGTTTATGCGGATGATGTGGCAATTGCCTTCACTGGCAAATTTCCACAGACTCTGTGCAACCGCATGACGGACAAACTGAGGGTTCTCGCAACATGGGCAGATAAGAACGGACTAGGAGAGAATCCATCCAAGACTGAAGTTTAAGACTTTCAAGCTATTAGGGGAAACTCTTACCTTTATTGGAAACGCTAAGTATCTAGGAATTACGCTGGACAGAAAACTGAACTGGAAGCTTAACACCATGGATAGAGCCAAAAAAACGGCTGATGGCTTACCCTAACAATTTTTGCATGTAGGGACGCCCCAGACTTCACCTTCGACGTGTAGAGATAATACATTTCTCGTCTATTGGGGGTACGGCTCGTCTATCAAGTCTCCATCCCATCGAGAGAGAAATGGACTGCACAAATCCCGGAACCAGCGGTCTCCCTAAATATATACACGGATGACTCGAAGCTGAATGGCCAAGTGGGAGGCGGTTTCTATCGCGAACGACTTTGTCAAATGAATTCGGTTTCTCATCTAACTCTAAGACAGTTAATGACTGTCGCAAATCTCTAAACGAGGTGGCGGAGCAGCATGATATTCCGCATGAAATCCAAGGGTATAAAAAAAGAGCAGGAAATACACTATCGTTAATGCGCAAGTTCGAATAGGTGCTTGAATAGTGCCTTTCTATACCCTTGCAGAGGGTATTATAATTTTTGTCAAAAGTGTCCAGCGCAGTGAAAGAGACATCTCCGACCACAAAGAGTATAGATATTCTTCATCAAGATCACCTCCTGAGTTGATATAAGCAAGTCCGTCTGTTTTAAAGTCTCTTAGTTTTATACCCATCAATTTCAAGCTTGCTTACATGATTCTTTCCTTTGAACGCAGTATATATGTAAGTCGAAACGGGAGAGATCGGTAGACTAAGTTCCATAAAATAACTATCATATTAACGTTAAAAAATGGTATTTGGCAAAAAAATATAAACTTTTGTATTTTTGAAGGTAGAAGCTTAGGACTTCTTTTTCAAATAAATTGGTTTTGTAATAAAATTCTTAAAACGATCAGCCAACTATATCCGATATTTGTGATATATATCCAATCATAACAAAAAGGGTGTATCAAATTTGGCTCCGCCCGAAGTTAGCTTGCTTTTGATGTTATATAACAGAAAGCTTTTCTTTCTGTTATTATAGCTAAATTTATTATTATTTATTATTATTTATTATTAAAGCTAAATTTTAAACAATTAAAAAGCTACGCCTTGCGCCTTCCAATCTTTATTTTCTATAGAGAAAACTTATTTCTCCCAAATTTCGAGGCACATTTTTTTCTCGTCCTTACAAAAGCAAAATAAGAACAAATTAGAGAGATATTAAAAAATTGAGCGTGTCGTCCGTGTACCGGCAGCGCTGCAGTAAAATATCTGACCCTATGCACGCGTGCTATGAAAAATGAGAGTTTGCTCATCACTGGTGTACACCAATCCATGTTCTTGCAGAGCCTGCAAAAAATGGTCAACCGAATTTTTTAATACGGTCTCCTCAAATAAGTTAAATGTCACAGGTCAGCTACTGAGACTCATTAAGTAAGTCATGCGCTACAAATACCATCAAAGCGTATGCGAAACTGGGAGAAAAAAACAAAATAAAAACTGCTGATAAGCCCGCCGCTGCTCATCCGGCTTTAAAGTCTTTTAGACTATTAATCTTGGTCTTTGGCTGATTGGCCCAACATCATTCCCCCGTTGAAGGCTGGTTCTTCAACAGAGTCCTTGAGGGGCAGCAGACACAGCCTTGACACCGCACGCCTTATCGATTCAACAGATGTCTTTAGTGCGGCAACACGGTTCACTCAATCACGACCAGGAATCAGTTCCAGTATCCTGGCTATTGGCCACTTCATGGGGGTAGATTTTCATCGTTCACCAGGACTCTGTCACCAACATATACTACGGGGCCAAAAATGCGCCATTTGAAACGCTGCTGCAACAGAGTGCGATATTCCTCCTTCCACCGCGACCAGTACACTTGTTGTAAAAGGACCCTCTCTGCCACCCATCCAGAGGGTTAAAGTTGAGGGCAGTAAGGTCCGGTTCGATGAATGTTGAAGGTGAGCCGCTATTTAGGAAATGAGCCGGAGTTCGAACATTTAAGTCAAGAGGTTTGGAATTACCGATCGAGCCTTTGTGGCATAACAAGGTTCTCAATTCCTCGGATCCAAGAACCTGCTGCTGCTTCACACAGACCGCCAAAATGGTTACAGCATGTTGGAATACACCGCAACTCGATAGTTTAGGACAGGCAAAACTCATGAAGAAATTTCTAGTAATCCTATCTAAGGAATCTTCACTTCAGCTCAACCAGCTCACTCTTGGCACCCACAAAGCATTATCTGACCATACCTGCCTGGGCTTAAGTCTCGTACAAGTAAAGCGTTTAAGTCCTAGTCCTTGACTAGCTCCAAATGGATGGCCTTCGTACTAAAGCAGGTGAACACGCTCACGTAATATTTGATGGGGCCATTATTCCGAGACTTTGCCTTGTAGAAAAACGGTCCTGTTACATAAAAGACTTGAAACTCTTCAACTCTATCGGTCGGAAGATCAGCCATGATATGCTCCAGAAGACGAGACTTAGTCCGAAAACAACGCACGTTCTTGCTTAAAACCCTTAAAACGGTCTTCCTCCCCCCAATAGGCCAGTATTGTAAACGGATCTTCGCAATTAGCACCTGAGGGCCAAAGTGTAGGTTCTTCCCATTAAAGTGAGCCACTGTAGCCGAAATAGGCTCTCGGAAGAAGTATCGGGTGGCATCCAACAAAATCCAACGCAGAGTTCCGCAGTCGTTTATCAACACGAAGTAAAGCAGCATCATCTAAAGCAGTGGTCGGCACCCCAATACATTGATATGATTTTAACGCATTAGTGTTAGTTCCGAATAGCAGAAAGTAGGCTGTGAGCATGACGTTTTACACATTTACACTGTGTGTGTGTGGCAGAGCTCGGGCAGAGAAATTTCCTATGCCCTCGGGATAGGGCCGTGACGACCTCTGATCTAAAGGGTGGCCCATCTAGCGTTTGCTTTTTGAACTATCGATAAATTTGACTTTGACATTTCGAATGTCAGTGTCAATGTGTCAAATATTTAGTAGAAGGTCTGCGGATTACGTATTGGTTAAGTTTACGTTCAAAGAAAATTGGGAAATATTGAAAACTTTCTTCCAAAGTGGAGGATCTTTAACCCAAACTGCAAGAAAATTGCGGTCGAAATTCAGAAAAAATGAAACGCCTTCCAGGCAGTTTGTGGATAGTTTTGTGAAGCGTGTGCGTAAGACTGGATCGTTGATGGATAAAAAAAACACGTTTAAGTGCTCGTCCAGTTCGGTATGTCGAAAATCGCTGCGGTGGCCAAAAGTGTCAATGACAATCCGTCGACAACGGCAGCGTGTTCAAGAGATGGACATTTCGCGCACTTCCCTAAAACGGATTTTAACCAAAGACCGCCGTCTAAGGCCATATAAGATTCAGTTGGTTCAGTAGATTAAGCCGCATTACCATCCAATGCGTTTTCGGTTGGCGGAATGGGCTCAGGAGCGCTTGGTCGAAGATGACCATTTTAACCGAAAAATCGTTTTTTCGGATGAGGCCCATTTTCACCTTGGTGGTTATGTTAATAAGCAAAACTGTCGCATTTGGGGTTCAGAAAGTCCAGACGTCGTCGTGCAGAAGCCAACGCATCCACAAAGAGTGACTGTTTGGTGCGGTATGTGGTCGGGTGGCATCATTGGGTCGATTTTCATTGAGAAGCTGCCGCTGTAACCGTTAATGGTGTCCACTATCGCTGCATGATGGAATACTTTTTTTTACCCTGAATAGAAGAGAAAGACATAGACGACATATGGTTCCAGCAGGACGGCGCTACGTGCCCCACAGCCAACATCGAAAATTTATTTAAAATGGGGTCGACCGAATGGGTTACTGTAAAGCCAGCCGAGACAGCCATATGAACGAAGTGGTGTTTCATACATAATCCGTATTATTGAGACCATCCAATTAAAAAAAAAATTTTGAAAAATATATACTCATTGTTTTTTATAGCAATTTTAAAACGCAAAACTTTCGTAGGTCATCCTGTACAAACGGAGCAAGTGAGGCAAGCGGGATTACGGGTGGAACCAATCTGCGCGACTTTAACAAGCTTATCTCTTCCCTAAATTTAGTACGCTGGAAGACGCGCAACAGCAAATGGGATCCTCCCTGGAGATCCTCGACAGAAATGTCTTCGTGACGGATTTGGTGGCAAAATTTTTAAACAAAGGCGAATACTCTCTGTAAGGCGGGAAACGAATTAGCAAACTTTGAAAATGATATGATGTCCTTGGGCGGAGCTGTAGCCAATAAGATTCTGGGACAAAGTTGGGAACCCAATAGCTCAGTGGGAAGAGAACCTCTTGACAGTAGATTGGCTGTGTTGAATGCAGTAGGAACATTACAAGCATGCAAGGAGGAGTCATCATAACGGATGAGGAACTGAGGAGTCACATCAACAATAATAATATCCGTTATAGGTCCCAAGGTCAGCAACTTCAGCCATCAGCCTTGCTAGTAACTCAGCTCCACCTTCGGTATAGTCTCAGTCCTTATGGGTGCCACTTGACTCTTTATGCATAACAGTTGAAGGTCAGACCCGGAAAAGCCATAAAAACATGCTATATACGCATCCAAGCTGGCGTCATAGAATCCGTGGTCTTCCAGCATTCCTGGCAGGTAATGACAAATCGAGAAAACTTCATTCCAGCCACTCGGAGAAAAGGGTTTGGGGAAGGCTTTAATCCCAAGACAAATTTTTCCTCCACGGCTTCTGCAATAAAATTGGCAGGAACCTTCCAGTTGGAGACATCTATGTTTAGATGCCATGTTGATGCTCTGCGATGTGAGACGCCACAACTGCCTCAATGTATACCGAATACATTGATATGCGAGACTTTAGGCCAACATTAACCGATATGTAGTGAGTTCAGCGACTCCAAGGCTGAAGTTAGCTCGGAAGGAAAGGCTTCTGATCGGCCACGGTCGAGAATGTTGACGGTTGGCAACAAAACTATTTCAGCGTGGCGATCCTGGGATTGAGAGCTTAAGACCCCGGCTTCGTCGTCAGGATTCAAGCCGGAAGCGGGAACCGAATTGCTTGAGCTGGGTAATTGCTTGTAAGAATGCAACAGGGCATGATATCGGTGATTACACGTTGGGCAGCGGAAGGATCAGCAACCGCGAAGGCAAACAAAGCAGCCTACTTCGGCTCACCTGATTCAGATGATGGCTGATGCGGAGCTAAGGCTGAATCCACAGTCTCAAAAGTACGGCACCTTTGTTCCAAGAACCGAGCCATAGATTCCCAAGGTGCAGGCTGTCAGCACTGCTTCCTGCAAGAGAGTTTTCCCACTTCGCCTTTTTGGCAGGGTCCAGCTTTTGAAAGATGATCTGGATGAGGAGGCATCCTTGAATGCTTTTTTTCTTTTGTGAGATGATCTGGATGAGTGGGCATCCTTGAATCCTTTCCCCTTTTGAAAGATGATCTGGATGAGGAGGCATCCATGAATCCTTGTTCCTTTTGAAAGATGATCTGGATGAGGAGGCATCCTTGAATTTCGTCCGCCGTCACGGTACTCATACCGGTCGAATATCTCCTGAAGAGCTGCAACGAATCCCAGCTCGATTACCCTTAGCTGCAGGATCTCGTCGGACCTGGAATATTAACCGTTATAGAACAACATCATAGTAATCTGCAGCGCTCTTGCACTCGCCAAGGCTGACTCCCGTAGACATAAAATGAGCCATCTCAGCATCTCTTGATCAATTGAGGATGGATGTCAATCGTCGTCCTAAACAGGGCGCATAGACCGCTTAAAAACTTCCACCTGGATGTCAACGTGGCCAGGTGAGAAGTTTTTCAATATAATCACTTTCGATTTCGCTATAGTTTAGCTCGATCACACAAACGCTTCTCAATTGCCTCGAGGGTCATAATGGTTTAGTCTTCGGTTCGTAGCGCAGCCTTGACCTTCTGATGCAGAACCATTTCTTGATAGGCCGATCCTTATGAGAATATCATAAAAAACCAATTATTTACAATAAAATATGTAAAAAAATCCCAATCTTCTATCTTCAAAAACACCAAAGTTTGTACTTCTACGAAAAACCATTTCCGGTCGTTCAGTTATATGGCAGCAATAAGATATAGTAGGCCGATCCTTATGAAACTTGGAAAGTTGGACCAACTAACCAAAAATATAATCTGTACTAAGTTCCAGCTTTCTATCTTCAAAAACACGAAAGTGTAAAATTGACAGCTATAGGATATAGTCGGCCTATCCCGGCCGTTCCGACTTATATACTGCGTGCAAAGGAAAGAAGGGTGTGTGCAAAGTTTCAAGTCGATAGCTTTAAAACTGAGAGACTAGTTCGCGTAGAAACAGACAGACAGACGGACAGACAGACGGACGGACGGACATGCTATGATATGAATCAACTAAGGAGATGATCTTGATCAAGAATATATACACTTTATAGGCTCGGAGATGTCTCTTTCATTGCGTTGCACACTTTCGGACAAAGTTATAATACCCTCGGCAAGAATATAACAACAAGTTTTCGTAGCACTTTTAAACTGATCGCAATAACCAAAACAAGGTGGAATCACGTCAGAGCCACCAAATTGTTATGCATTTAATTGTATTTAATAAATAAAAACGTTGCAGTTTAATATCCAATATTTATTAGGGGTCCAAATTTAACCCAAAATCTGCAGCCGCACAAATCAACGCCCAATATACAAGTTGGTAAAGCTTAAAAGGAAAAAATCTGAGCTACACAGCTGTCTATTGTTACGTGGGAAAAAGGCGAGGCGGAGGTGACACACAAATAGACGACGAACTAGTTTACAGCCGTTCTACAAAGCTCCCAAAAGAGCATGCGCTACAAAAAAGCGCAAGCGAAACAATACAAAATAGAAACTGCTGATGAATTTTAGCTGAGGTTCTACAAGTCAGCGCATCTGGAACTTCTCTATATGTCCTGGGCACTGCGGATATTCCTACAAACGAACTTCTAAAAATGTAAACGTTTGCCAATGTCATAATGACTTCATCGATGGCTGAACTGATTTTGAAGTACTTCAACTCAACCCCATTCTTAACACATACGGCAGATATCTGGACCTTATATTTTCCAATGTCCTATTTTTTTTTTTTTTTTGGATTGCGCCATTGAGGTGAAAATCTATCCTAGATACTATTGGCCCGTACCAATAACATAGCCGGCGCCTACGTACTAAAGGCACCACCGCACACACCACAGACCCCGCGGTACCACTGCAAAGTATTACTTCGCGGGGAAGGGTTGCCTCATCTAGGCATTCTCCCTTAAGCGACGTTCATTTTAAAGTCTTCTTAAGTCGCCCTGTGTATAAGCTATCAACTGGCTTACCCAGTCCCATTGATCCTGTGAGCTACACATGAATTCCACAAGCTGCTCCGGATCTGGTAGCGATCCGACGATGGCACGATATCTCCTACAATTGTACAAAATGTGCTCTGGGTCCTCGTCTGCTCCTGGGCAGTTGGGGCACATGGACTTTCGTCGTGTCCGAATCTATGGAGGTATTTTCTGTACCCCCCGCGACCTGTAAGAAACTGGGTAAGCTGGTAACTAACCTGACCGTTATTTCTTCCGATCCACTCCTGGATGTTTGGGATTAGCCTGTGCGTCTATCTTCCTTTGGTCGTTGAATCCCACCTCTCCTGCCATGAGGATAATGCCGCTTGTGGGGCTGACCTCTTGATGGCCTCTCGGGATGAATTCCTTCCCCGTTGCCGATTGGATGCGTAGATTGATGGCCAAAAGTGTCAATGACAATCCGTCGACAACGGCAGCGTGTTCAAGAGATGGACATTTCGCGCACTTCCCTGAAACGGATTTTAACCAAAGACCGCCGTCTAAGGCCATATAAGATTCAGTTGGTTCAGTAGATTAAGCCGCATTACCATCCAATGCGTTTTCGGTTCGCGGAATGGGCTCAGGAGCGCTTGGTCGAAGATGGCCATTTTTACCGAAAAATCGTTTTTTCGGATGAGGCCCATTTTCACCTTGGTGGTTATGTTAATAAGCAAAACTGTCGCATTTGGGGTTCAGAAAGTCCAGACGTCGGCAGAAGCCAACGCATCCACAAAGAGTGACTGTTTGGTGCGGTATGTGGTCGGGTGGCATCATTGAGTCGATTTTCATTGAGAAGCTGCCGCTGTAACCGTTAATGGTGTCCACTATCGCTGCATGATGGAATACTTTTTTTTACCCTGAATAGAAGAGAAAGACATAGACGACATATGGTTCCAGCAGGACGGCGCTACGTGCCCCACAGCCAACATCGAAAATTTGTTTAAAATGGGGTCGACCGAATGGGTCACTGTAAAGCAGTGGTGGGCCAACTCTCATTTTACATAGCACGCGAGTATAGGGTAGGAGTATTCGCTGCCGGCACACTGACAGTGTGAGCACTCTCTCAAATATTTTTTAGAACTCTCTCATTTGCTCTCATTTTGATTCATTTGACAGCACAAATTAAAAATCAAAATGTTTCCACTGAAAAAAATTTTCTCAGAAATTGGGTTGGAAAAAGTTTTGTCCATAGAAAATATCGATAGAGAAGCGTAGCTTTTCATTTTTTTTAAAACTGTGGCTAGCAAAGCTTTCTTTAAAACAAAATACACTATTTTAGTGCCCATTCCAACTTTTGAATTAACGAAAAATGAAATAAATAAATACGTTTTTTTCGCTCAGTGAATTCTCTGCTCTCATTGTTTTTCTCTGCTACGCACACGCTCAAATTTTAAACATGTGTTCGTTTTGCCCATCACTGCTGTAAAGCCAGCCGAGACAGCCATATGAACGAAGTGGTGTTTCATACATAATCCGTATTGTTGAGACCATCCAAATAAAAAAAAAATTTTGAAAAATATATACTCATTGTTTTTTATAGCAATTTCAAAACGCAAAACTTTCGTAGGTCATCCTGTACAAACGGAGCAAGTGAGGCAAGCGGGATTACGGGTGGAACCAATCTGCGCGACTTTAACAAGCTTATCTCTTCCCTAAATTTAGTACGCTGGAAGACGCGCAACAGCAAATGGGATCCTCCCTGGAGATCCTCGACAGAAATGTCTTAGTGACGGATTTGGTGGCAACATTTTTAAACAAAGGCGAATACTCTCTGTAAGGCGGAAAACGAATTAGCAAACTTTGACAATGATATGATGTCCTTGGGCGGAGCTGTAGCCAATAAGATTCTGGGACAAAGTTGGGAACCCAATAGCTCAGTGGGAAGAGAACCTCTTGACAGTAGATTGGCTGTGTTGAATGCAGTAGGAACATAACGAGCATGCAAGGAGGAGTCATCATAACGGATGAGGAACTGAGGAGTCACATCAACAATAATAATATCCGTTATAGGTTCCAAGGTCAGCAACTTCAGCCATCAGCCTTGCTAGTAACTCAGCTCCACCTTCGGTATAGTCTCAGTCCTTATGGGTGCCACTTGACTCTTTATGCATAACAGTTGAAGGTCAGACCCGGAAAAGCCATAAAAACAATAAGATATACGCATCCAAGCTGGCGTCATAGAATCCGTGGTCTTCCAGCATTCCTGGCAGGTAATGACAAATCGAGAAAACTTCATTCCAGCCACTCGGAGAAAAGGGTTTGGGGAAGGCTTTAATCCCAAGACAAATTTTTCCTCCACGGCTTCTGCAATAAAATTGGCAGGAACCTTCCAGTTGGAGACATCTATGTTTAGATGCCATGTTGATGCTCTGCGATGTGAGACGCCACAACTGCCTCAATGTATACCGAATACATTGATATGCGAGACTTTAGGCCAACATTAACCGATATGTAGTGAGTTCAGCGACTCCAAGGCTGAAGTTAGCTCGGAAGGAAAGGCTTCTGATCGGCCACGGTCGAGAATGTTGACGGTTGGCAACAAAACTATTTCAGCGTGGCGATCCTGGGATTGAGAGCTTAAGACCCCGGCTTCGTTGTCAGGATTCAAGCCGGAAGCGGGAACCGAATTGCTTGAGCTGGGTAATTGCTTGTAAGAATGCAACAGGGCATGATATCGGTGATTACACGTTGGGCAGCGGAAGGATCAGCAACCGCGAAGGCAAACAAAGCAGCCTACTTCGGCTCACCTGATTCAGATGATGGCTGATGCGGAGCTAAGGCTGAATCCACAGTCTCAAGAGTACGGCACCTTTGTTCCAAGAACCGAGCCATAGATTCCCAAGGTGCAGGCTGTCAACACTGCTTCCTGCAAGATAGTTTTCCCACTTCGCCTTTTTGGCAGGATCCAGCTTTTGAAAGATGATCTGGATGAGGAGGCATCCTTGAATGCTTTTTTTCTTTTGTGAGATGATCTGGATGAGTGGGCATCCTTGAATCCTTTTCCCTTTTGAAAGATGATCTGGATGAGGAGGCATCCTTGAATTACGTCCGCCGTCACGGTACTCATGGCGGGCCGCATATGTCTATTAAACCGGTCGAATATCTCCTGAGGAGCTGCAACGAATCCCAGCTCGATTACCCTTAGCTGCAGGATCTCGTCGGACCTGGAATATTAACCGTTATAGAACAACATCATAGTAATCTGCAGCGCTCTTGCACTCGCCAAGGCTGACTCCCGTAGACATAAAATGAGCCATCTCAGCATCTCTTGATCAATTGAGGATGGATGTCAATCGTCGTCCTAAACAGGGCGCATAGACCGCTTAAAAACTTCCACCTGGATGTCAACGTGGCCAGGTGAGAAGTTTTTCAATATAATCACTTTCGATTTCGCTATAGTTTAGCTCGATCACACAAACGCTTCTCAATTGCCTCGAGGGTCATAATGGTTTAGTCTTCGGTTCGTAGCGCAGCCTTGACCTTCTGATGCAGAACCATTTCTTGATAGGCCGATCCTTATGAGAATATCATAAAAAACCAATTATTTACAATAAAATATGTAAAAAAAATCCCAATCTTCTATCTTCAAAAACACCAAAGTTTGTACTTCTACGAAAAACCATTTCCGGTCGTTCAGTTATATGGCAGCAATAAGATATAGTAGGCCGATCCTTATGAAACTTGGAAAGTTGGACCAACTAACCAAAAATATAATCTGTACTAAGTTCCAGCTTTCTATCTTCAAAAACACGAAAGTGTAAAATTGACAGCTATAGGATATAGTCGGCCGATCCCGGCCGTTCCGACTTATATACTGCGTGCAAAGGAAAGAAGGGTGTGTGCAAAGTTTCAAGTCGATAGCTTTAAAACTGAGAGACTAGTTTGCGTAGAAACAGACAGACAGACGGACAGACAGACGGACAGACAGACGGACGGACGGACATGCTATGATATGAATCAACTAAGGAGATGATCTTGATCAAGAATATATACACTTTATAGGCTCGGAGATGTCTCTTTCATTGCGTTGCACACTTTCGGACAAAGTTATAATACCCTCGGCAAGAATATAACAACAAGTTTTCGTAGCACTTTTAAACTGATCGCAATAACCAAAACAAGGTGGAATCACGTCAGAGCCACCAAATTGTTATGCATTTAATTGTATATATTTAATAAATAAAAACGTTGCAGTTTAATATCCAATATTTATTAGGGGTCCAAATTTAACCCAAAATCTGCAGCCGCACAAATCAACGCCCAATATACAAGTTGGTAAAGCTTAAAAGGAAAAAATCTGAGCTACACAGCTGTCTATTGTTACGTGGGAAAAAGGCGAGGCGGAGGTGACACACAAATAGACGACGAACTAGTTTACAGCCGTTCTACAAAGCTCCCAAAAGAGCATGCGCTACAAAAAAGCGCAAGCGAAACAATACAAAATAGAAACTGCTGATGAATTTTAGCTGAGGTTCTACAAGTCAGCGCATCTGGAACTTCTCTATATGTCCTGGGCACTGCGGATATTCCTACAAACGAACTTCTAAAAATGTAAACGTTTGCCAATGTCATAATGACTTCATCGATGGCTGAACTGATTTTGAAGTACTTCAACTCAACCCCATTCTTAACACATACGGCAGATATCTGGACCTTATATTTTCCAATGTCCTATTTTTTTTTTTTTTTTTTGGATTGCGCCATTGAGGTGAAAAATCTATCCTAGATACTATTGGCCCGTACCAATAACATAGCCGGCGCCTACGTACTAAAGGCACCCCCGCACACACCACAGACCCCGCGGTACCACTGCAAAGTATTACTTCGCGGGGAAGGGTTGCCTCATCTAGGCATTCTCCCTTAAGCGACGTTCATTTTAAAGTCTTCTTAAGTCGCCCTGTGTATAAGCTATCAACTGGCTTACCCAGTCCCATTGATCCTGTGAGCTACACATGAATTCCACAAGCTGCTCCGGATCTGGTAGCGATCCGACGATGGCACGATATCTCCTACAATTGTACAAAATGTGCTCTGGGTCCTCGTCTGCTCCTGGGCAGTTGGGGCACATGGACTTTCGTCGTGTCCGAATCTATGGAGGTATTTTCTGTACCCCCCGCGACCTGTAAGAAACTGGGTAAGCTGGTAACTAACCTGACCGTTATTTCTTCCGATCCACTCCTGGATGTTTGGGATTAGCCTGTGCGTCTATCTTCCTTTGGTCGTTGAATCCCACCTCTCCTGCCATGAGGATAATGCCGCTTGTGGGGCTGACCTCTTGATGGCCTGAATTGGCCTGAATGGCCTGAATGGATGAATTCCTTCCCCGTTGCCGATTGGATGCGTAGATTGATGGCCAAAAGTGTCAATGACAATCCGTCGACAACGGCAGCGTGTTCAAGAGATGGACATTTCGCGCACTTCCCTGAAACGGATTTTAACCAAAGACCGCCGTCTAAGGCCATATAAGATTCAGTTGGTTCAGTAGATTAAGCCGCATTACCATCCAATGCGTTTTCGGTTCGCGGAATGGGCTCAGGAGCGCTTGGTCGAAGATGGCCATTTTTACCGAAAAATCGTTTTTTCGGATGAGGCCCATTTTCACCTTGGTGGTTATGTTAATAAGCAAAACTGTCGCATTTGGGGTTCAGAAAGTCCAGACGTCGGCAGAAGCCAACGCATCCACAAAGAGTGACTGTTTGGTGCGGTATGTGGTCGGGTGGCATCATTGAGTCGATTTTCATTGAGAAGCTGCCGCTGTAACCGTTAATGGTGTCCACTATCGCTGCATGATGGAATACTTTTTTTACCCTGAATAGAAGAGAAAGACATAGACGACATATGGTTCCAGCAGGACGGCGCTACGTGCCCCACAGCCAACATCGAAAATTTGTTTAAAATGGGGTCGACCGAATGGGTCACTGTAAAGCAGTGGTGGGCCAACTCTCATTTTACATAGCACGCGAGTATAGGGTAGGAGTATTCGCTGCCGGCACACTGACAGTGTGAGCACTCTCTCAAATATTTTTTAGAACTCTCTCATTTGCTCTCATTTTGATTCATTTGACAGCACAAATTAAAAATCAAAATGTTTCCACTGAGAAAAATTTTCTCAGAAATTGGGTTGGAAAAAGTTTTGTCCATAGAAAATATCGATAGAGAAGCGTAGCTTTTCATTTTTTTAAAACTGTGGCTAGCAAAGCTTTCTTTAAAACAAAATACACTATTTTAGTGCCCATTCCAACTTTTGAATTAACGAAAAATGAAATAAATAAATACGTTTTTTTCGCTCAGTGAATTCTCTGCTCTCATTGTTTTTCTCTGCTACGCACACGCTCAAATTTTAAACATGTGTTCGTTTTGCCCACCACTGCTGTAAAGCCAGCCGAGACAGCCATATGAACGAATTGGTGTTTCATACATAATCCGTATTGTTGAGACCATCCAATTAAAAAAAAAATTTTGAAAAATATATACTCATTGTTTTTTATAGCAATTTCAAAACGCAAAACTTTCGTAGGTCATCCTGTACAAACGGAGCAAGTGAGGCAAGCGGGATTACGGGTGGAACCAATCTGCGCGACTTTAACAAGCTTATCTCTTCCCTAAATTTAGTACGCTGGAAGACGCGCAACAGCAAATGGGATCCTCCCTGGAGATCCTCGACAGAAATGTCTTAGTGACGGATTTGGTGGCAACATTTTTAAACAAAGGCGAATACTCTCTGTAAGGCGGAAAACGAATTAGCAAACTTTGACAATGATATGATGTCCTTGGGCGGAGCTGTAGCCAATAAGATTCTGGGACAAAGTTGGGAACCCAATAGCTCAGTGGGAAGAGAACCTCTTGACAGTAGATTGGCTGTGTTGAATGCAGTAGGAACATAACGAGCATGCAAGGAGGAGTCATCATAACGGATGAGGAACTGAGGAGTCACATCAACAATAATAATATCCGTTATAGGTTCCAAGGTCAGCAACTTCAGCCATCAGCCTTGCTAGTAACTCAGCTCCACCTTCGGTATAGTCTCAGTCCTTATGGGTGCCACTTGACTCTTTATGCATAACAGTTGAAGGTCAGACCCGGAAAAGCCATAAAAACAATAAGATATACGCATCCAAGCTGGCGTCATAGAATCCGTGGTCTTCCAGCATTCCTGGCAGGTAATGACAAATCGAGAAAACTTCATTCCAGCCACTCGGAGAAAAGGGTTTGGGGAAGGCTTTAATCCCAAGACAAATTTTTCCTCCACGGCTTCTGCAATAAAATTGGCAGGAACCTTCCAGTTGGAGACATCTATGTTTAGATGCCATGTTGATGCTCTGCGATGTGAGACGCCACAACTGCCTCAATGTATACCGAATACATTGATATGCGAGACTTTAGGCCAACATTAACCGATATGTAGTGAGTTCAGCGACTCCAAGGCTGAAGTTAGCTCGGAAGGAAAGGCTTCTGATCGGCCACGGTCGAGAATGTTGACGGTTGGCAACAAAACTATTTCAGCGTGGCGATCCTGGGATTGAGAGCTTAAGACCCCGGCTTCGTTGTCAGGATTCAAGCCGGAAGCGGGAACCGAATTGCTTGAGCTGGGTAATTGCTTGTAAGAATGCAACAGGGCATGATATCGGTGATTACACGTTGGGCAGCGGAAGGATCAGCAACCGCGAAGGCAAACAAAGCAGCCTACTTCGGCTCACCTGATTCAGATGATGGCTGATGCGGAGCTAAGGCTGAATCCACAGTCTCAAGAGTACGGCACCTTTGTTCCAAGAACCGAGCCATAGATTCCCAAGGTGCAGGCTGTCAACACTGCTTCCTGCAAGAGAGTTTTCCCACTTCGCCTTTTTGGCAGGATCCAGCTTTTGAAAGATGATCTGGATGAGGAGGCATCCTTGAATGCTTTTTTTCTTTTGTGAGATGATCTGGATGAGTGGGCATCCTTGAATCCTTTTCCCTTTTGAAAGATGATCTGGATGAGGAGGCATCCTTGAATTACGTCCGCCGTCACGGTACTCATGGCGGGCCGCATATGTCTATTAAACCGGTCGAATATCTCCTGAGGAGCTGCAACGAATCCCAGCTCGATTACCCTTAGCTGCAGGATCTCGTCGGACCTGGAATATTAACCGTTATAGAACAACATCATAGTAATCTGCAGCGCTCTTGCACTCGCCAAGGCTGACTCCCGTAGACATAAAATGAGCCATCTCAGCATCTCTTGATCAATTGAGGATGGATGTCAATCGTCGTCCTAAACAGGGCGCAGAAATCCGGCCACTCGGCATAGCCACCGCTGAATGTTGGCATCGGCAATGGGGCAATGAGGAAGCAGGCCTGTATGGAGTGGATGAAATACCAGCACCACTGGTACGATATAAAAGCAAAGAGTGGGCAGCAACTCTCATAGACCGCTTAAAAACTTCCACCTGGATGTCAACGTGGCCAGCTGAGAAATTTTTCAATACAAATCACTTCCGATTTCGCTATAATTTAGCTCGATCACACAGACGCTTCTTATTTGCTTCGAGGGTCATAATGGTTTAGTCTTCGGTTCGTAGCGCAGCCTTGATCTTCTGATGCAGAACCATTTCTTGATAGGCCGATCCTTATGAGAATATCATAATAAAACCAATTATTTACAATAAAATATGTAAAAAAAATCCCAAACTTCTATCTTCAAAAACACCAAAGTTTGTACTTCTACGAAAAACCATTTCCGGTCGTTCAGTTATATGACAGCAATAAGATATAGTAGGCCGATCCTTATGAAACTTGGAAAGTTGGATAAACTAACCAAAAATAGAATCTGTACTAAGTTCCAGCTTTCTATCTTCAAAAACACGAAAGTGTAAAATTGACAGCTATAGGATATAGTCGGCCTATCCCGGCCGTTCCGACTTATATACTGCGTGCAAAGGAAAGAAGGGTGTGTGCAAAGTTTCAAGTCGATAGCTTTAAAACTGAGAGACTAGTTCGCGTAGAAACAGACAGACAGACGGACGAACGGGCATGCTATGATATGAATCAACTAAGGAAGTGATCCTGATCAAGAATATATACACTTTATATGGTCGGAGATGTCTCTTTCATTGCGTTGCACACTTTCGGACAAAGTTATAATACCCTCGGCACGAATATAACAAGTTTTCGTAGCACTTTTAAACTGATCGCAATAACCAAAACAAGGTGGAATCCCGAATTATTATGCATTTAATTGTGTTTAATAAATAAAAACGTTTAATATCCAATATTTATTAGGGGTCCAAATTTAACCCAAAATCTGCAGCCGCACAAATCAACGCCCAATATACAAGTTGGTAAAGCTTAAAAGGAAAAAATCTGAGATACGCAGCTGTCTATTGTTACGTGGGAAAAAGGCGAGGCGGAAGCGACACACAAATAGACGACGAACTAGTTTACAGCCGTTCTACAAAGCTCCCAAAAGAGCATGCGCTACAAAAAAGCGCAAGCAAAACTGGGAGAAACAATACAAAATAGAAACTGCTGATGAATTTGAGCTGAGGTTCTACAAGTCAGCGCATCTGGAACTTCTCTATATGTCCTGGGCACTGCGGATATTCCTACAAACGAAATTCTAAAAATGTAAACGTTTGCCAATGTTATAATGACTTCATCGATGGCTGAACTGATTTTGAAGTACTTCAACTTAACCCCAATCTTAACACATACGGCAGATATTTGGGCCTTATATTTTCCAATGTCCTATTTTTTTTTTTTTTTTTTGTGGATTGCGCCATTGAGGTAAAAATCTGACCTAGATACTATTGTGGGGCTGACCTCTTGATGGCCTCTCGGGATGAATTCCTTCCCCGTTGCCGATTGGATGCGTAGATTGATGGCCAAAAGTGTCAATGACAATCCGTCGACAACGGCAGCGTGTTCAAGAGATGGACATTTCGCGCACTTCCCTGAAACGGATTTTAACCAAAGACCGCCGTCTAAGGCCATATAAGATTCAGTTGGTTCAGTAGATTAAGCCGCATTACCATCCAATGCGTTTTCGGTTCGCGGAATGGGCTCAGGAGCGCTTGGTCGAAGATGGCCATTTTTACCGAAAAATCGTTTTTTCGGATGAGGCCCATTTTCACCTTGGTGGTTATGTTAATAAGCAAAACTGTCGCATTTGGGGTTCAGAAAGTCCAGACGTCGTCGTGCAGAAGCCAACACATCCACAAAGAGTGACTGTTTGGTGCGGTATGTGGTCGGGTGGCATCATTGGGTCGATTTTCATTGAGAAGCTGCCGCTGTAACCGTTAATGGTGTCCACTATCGCTGCATGATGGAATACTTTTTTTTACCCTGAATAGAAGAGAAAGACATAGACGACATATGGTTCCAGCAGGACGGCGCTACGTGCCCCACAGCCAACATCGAAAATTTGTTTAAAATGGGGTCGACCGAATGGGTCACTGTAAAGCAGTGGTGGGCCAACTCTCATTTTACATAGCACGCGAGTATAGGGTAGGAGTATTCGCTGCCTCGCACTATATTCGCACTCTCTCAAATATTTTTTAGAACTCTCTCATTTGCTCTCATTTTGATTCATTTGACAGCACAAATTAAAAATCAAAATGTTTCCACTGAGAAAAATTTTCTCAGAAATTGGGTTGGAAAAAGTTTTGTCCATAGAAAATATCGATAGAGAAGCGTAGCTTTTCATTTTTTTTAAAACTGTGGCTAGCAAAGCTTTCTTTAAAACAAAATACACTATTTTAGTGCCCATTCCAACTTTTGAATTAACGAAAAATGAAATAAATAAATACGTTTTTTTCGCTCAGTGAATTCTCTGCTCTCATTGTTTTTCTCTGCTACGCACACGCTCAAATTTTAAACATGTGTTCGTTTTGCCCACCACTGCTGTAAAGCCAGCCGAGACAGCCATATGAACGAAGTGGTGTTTCATACATAATCCGTATTGTTGAGACCATCCAATTAAAAAAAAATTTTGAAAAATATATACTCATTGTTTTTTATAGCAATTTCAAAACGCAAAACTTTCGTAGGTCATCCTGTACAAACGGAGCAAGTGAGGCAAGCGGGATTACGGGTGGAACCAATCTGCGCGACTTTAACAAGCTTATCTCTTCCCTAAATTTAGTACGCTGGAAGACGCGCAACAGCAAATGGGATCCTCCCTGGAGATCCTCGACAGAAATGTCTTAGTGACGGATTTGGTGGCAACATTTTTAAACAAAGGCGAATACTCTCTGTAAGGCGGAAAACGAATTAGCAAACTTTGACAATGATATGATGTCCTTGGGCGGAGCTGTAGCCAATAAGATTCTGGGACAAAGTTGGGAACCCAATAGCTCAGTGGGAAGAGAACCTCTTGACAGTAGATTGGCTGTGTTGAATGCAGTAGGAACATAACGAGCATGCAAGGAGGAGTTATCATAACGGATGAGGAACTGAGGAGTCACATCAACAATAATAATATCCGTTATAGGTTCCAAGGTCAGCAACTTCAGCCATCAGCCTTGCTAGTAACTCAGCTCCACCTTCGGTATAGTCTCAGTCCTTATGGGTGCCACTTGACTCTTTATGCATAACAGTTGAAGGTCAGACCCGGAAAAGCCATAAAAACATGCTATATACGCATCCAAGCTGGCGTCATAGAATCCGTGGTCTTCCAGCATTCCTGGCAGGTAATGACAAATCGAGAAAACTTCATTCCAGCCACTCGGAGAAAAGGGTTTGGGGAAGGCTTTAATCCCAAGACAAATTTTTCCTCCACGGCTTCTGCAATAAAATTGGCAGGAACCTTCCAGTTGGAGACATCTATGTTTAGATGCCATGTTGATGCTCTGCGATGTGAGACGCCACAACTGCCTCAATGTATACCGAATACATTGATATGCGAGACTTTAGGCCAACATTAACCGATATGTAGTGAGTTCAGCGACTCCAAGGCTGAAGTTAGCTCGGAAGGAAAGGCTTCTGATCGGCCACGGTCGAGAATGTTGACGGTTGGCAACAAAACTATTTCAGCGTGGCGATCCTGGGATTGAGAGCTTAAGACCCCGGCTTCGTTGTCAGGATTCAAGCCGGAAGCGGGAACCGAATTGCTTGAGCTGGGTAATTGCTTGTAAGAATGCAACAGGGCATGATATCGGTGATTACACGTTGGGCAGCGGAAGGATCAGCAACCGCGAAGGCAAACAAAGCAGCCTACTTCGGCTCACCTGATTCAGATGATGGCTGATGCGGAGCTAAGGCTGAATCCACAGTCTCAAGAGTACGGCACCTTTGTTCCAAGAACCGAGCCATAGATTCCCAAGGTGCAGGCTGTCAACACTGCTTCCTGCAAGAGAGTTTTCCCACTTCGCCTTTTTGGCAGGATCCAGCTTTTGAAAGATGATCTGGATGAGGAGGCATCCTTGAATGCTTTTTTTCTTTTGTGAGATGATCTGGATGAGTGGGCATCCTTGAATCCTTTTCCCTTTTGAAAGATGATCTGGATGAGGAGGCATCCTTGAATTACGTCCGCCGTCACGGTACTCATGGCGGGCCGCATATGTCTATTAAACCGGTCGAATATCTCCTGAGGAGCTGCAACGAATCCCAGCTCGATTACCCTTAGCTGCAGGATCTCGTCGGACCTGGAATATTAACCGTTATAGAACAACATCATAGTAATCTGCAGCGCTCTTGCACTCGCCAAGGCTGACTCCCGTAGACATAAAATGAGCCATCTCAGCATCTCTTGATCAATTGAGGATGGATGTCAATCGTCGTCCTAAACAGGGCGCAGAAATCCGGCCACTCGGCATAGCCACCGCTGAATGTTGGCATCGGCAATGGGGCAATGAGGAAGCAGGCCTGTATGGAGTGGATGAAATACCAGCACCACTGGTACGATATAAAAGCAAAGAGTGGGCAGCAACTCTCATAGACCGCTTAAAAACTTCCACCTGGATGTCAACGTGGCCAGCTGAGAAATTTTTCAATACAAATCACTTCCGATTTCGCTATAATTTAGCTCGATCACACAGACGCTTCTTATTTGCTTCGAGGGTCATAATGGTTTAGTCTTCGGTTCGTAGCGCAGCCTTGATCTTCTGATGCAGAACCATTTCTTGATAGGCCGATCCTTATGAGAATATCATAATAAAACCAATTATTTACAATAAAATATGTAAAAAAATCCCAAACTTCTATCTTCAAAAACACCAAAGTTTGTACTTCTACGAAAAACCATTTCCGGTCGTTCAGTTATATGACAGCAATAAGATATAGTAGGCCGATCCTTATGAAACTTGGAAAGTTGGATAAACTAACCAAAAATAGAATCTGTACTAAGTTCCAGCTTTCTATCTTCAAAAACACGAAAGTGTAAAATTGACAGCTATAGGATATAGTCGGCCTATCCCGGCCGTTCCGACTTATATACTGCGTGCAAAGGAAAGAAGGGTGTGTGCAAAGTTTCAAGTCGATAGCTTTAAAACTGAGAGACTAGTTCGCGTAGAAACAGACAGACAGACGGACGAACGGGCATGCTATGATATGAATCAACTAAGGAAGTGATCCTGATCAAGAATATATACACTTTATATGGTCGGAGATGTCTCTTTCATTGCGTTGCACACTTTCGGACAAAGTTATAATACCCTCGGCACGAATATAACAAGTTTTCGTAGCACTTTTAAACTGATCGCAATAACCAAAACAAGGTGGAATCCCGAATTATTATGCATTTAATTGTGTTTAATAAATAAAAACGTTGCAGTTTAATATCCAATATTTATTAGGGGTCCAAATTTAACCCAAAATCTGCAGCCGCACAAATCAACGCCCAATATACAAGTTGGTAAAGCTTAAAAGGAAAAAATCTGAGATACGCAGCTGTCTATTGTTACGTGGGAAAAAGGCGAGGCGGAAGCGACACACAAATAGACGACGAACTAGTTTACAGCCGTTCTACAAAGCTCCCAAAAGAGCATGCGCTACAAAAAAGCGCAAGCAAAACTGGGAGAAACAATACAAAATAGAAACTGCTGATGAATTTGAGCTGAGGTTCTACAAGTCAGCGCATCTGGAACTTCTCTATATGTCCTGGGCACTGCGGATATTCCTACAAACGAAATTCTAAAAATGTAAACGTTTGCCAATGTTATAATGACTTCATCGATGGCTGAACTGATTTTGAAGTACTTCAACTTAACCCCAATCTTAACACATACGGCAGATATTTGGGCCTTATATTTTCCAATGTCCTATTTTTTTTTTTTTTTTTGTGGATTGCGCCATTGAGGTAAAAATCTGACCTAGATACTATTGTGGGGCTGACCTCTTGATGGCCTCTCGGGATGAATTCCTTCCCCGTTGCCGATTGGATGCGTAGATTGATGGCCAAAAGTGTCAATGACAATCCGTCGACAACGGCAGCGTGTTCAAGAGATGGACATTTCGCGCACTTCCCTGAAACGGATTTTAACCAAAGACCGCCGTCTAAGGCCATATAAGATTCAGTTGGTTCAGTAGATTAAGCCGCATTAGCATCCAATGCGTTTTCGGTTCGCGGAATGGGCTCAGGAGCGCTTGGTCGAAGATGGCCATTTTTACCGAAAAATCGTTTTTTCGGATGAGGCCCATTTTCACCTTGGTGGTTATGTTAATAAGCAAAACTGTCGCATTTGGGGTTCAGAAAGTCCAGACGTCGTCGTGCAGAAGCCAACACATCCACAAAGAGTGACTGTTTGGTGCGGTATGTGGTCGGGTGGCATCATTGGGTCGATTTTCATTGAGAAGCTGCCGCTGTAACCGTTAATGGTGTCCACTATCGCTGCATGATGGAATACTTTTTTTACCCTGAATAGAAGAGAAAGACATAGACGACATATGGTTCCAGCAGGACGGCGCTACGTGCCCCACAGCCAACATCGAAAATTTGTTTAAAATGGGGTCGACCGAATGGGTCACTGTAAAGCAGTGGTGGGCCAACTCTCATTTTACATAGCACGCGAGTATAGGGTAGGAGTATTCGCTGCCGGCACACTGACAGTGTGAGCACTCTCTCAAATATTTTTTAGAACTCTCTCATTTGCTCTCATTTTGATTCATTTGACAGCACAAATTAAAAATCAAAATGTTTCCACTGAGAAAAATTTTCTCAGAAATTGGGTTGGAAAAAGTTTTGTCCATAGAAAATATCGATAGAGAAGCGTAGCTTTTCATTTTTTTTAAAACTGTGGCTAGCAAAGCTTTCTTTAAAACAAAATACACTATTTTAGTGCCCATTCCAACTTTTGAATTAACGAAAAATGAAATAAATAAATACGTTTTTTTCGCTCAGTGAATTCTCTGCTCTCATTGTTTTTCTCTGCTACGCACACGCTCAAATTTTAAACATGTGTTCGTTTTGCCCACCACTGCTGTAAAGCCAGCCGAGACAGCCATATGAACGAAGTGGTGTTTCATACATAATCCGTATTGTTGAGACCATCCAATTAAAAAAAAAATTTTGAAAAATATATACTCATTGTTTTTTATAGCAATTTCAAAACGCAAAACTTTCGTAGGTCATCCTGTACAAACGGAGCAAGTGAGGCAAGCGGGATTACGGGTGGAACCAATCTGCGCGACTTTAACAAGCTTATCTCTTCCCTAAATTTAGTACGCTGGAAGACGCGCAACAGCAAATGGGATCCTCCCTGGAGATCCTCGACAGAAATGTCTTAGTGACGGATTTGGTGGCAACATTTTTAAACAAAGGCGAATACTCTCTGTAAGGCGGAAAACGAATTAGCAAACTTTGACAATGATATGATGTCCTTGGGCGGAGCTGTAGCCAATAAGATTCTGGGACAAAGTTGGGAACCCAATAGCTCAGTGGGAAGAGAACCTCTTGACAGTAGATTGGCTGTGTTGAATGCAGTAGGAACATAACGAGCATGCAAGGAGGAGTTATCATAACGGATGAGGAACTGAGGAGTCACATCAACAATAATAATATCCGTTATAGGTTCCAAGGTCAGCAACTTCAGCCATCAGCCTTGCTAGTAACTCAGCTCCACCTTCGGTATAGTCTCAGTCCTTATGGGTGCCACTTGACTCTTTATGCATAACAGTTGAAGGTCAGACCCGGAAAAGCCATAAAAACATGCTATATACGCATCCAAGCTGGCGTCATAGAATCCGTGGTCTTCCAGCATTCCTGGCAGGTAATGACAAATCGAGAAAACTTCATTCCAGCCACTCGGAGAAAAGGGTTTGGGGAAGGCTTTAATCCCAAGACAAATTTTTCCTCCACGGCTTCTGCAATAAAATTGGCAGGAACCTTCCAGTTGGAGACATCTATGTTTAGATGCCATGTTGATGCTCTGCGATGTGAGACGCCACAACTGCCTCAATGTATACCGAATACATTGATATGCGAGACTTTAGGCCAACATTAACCGATATGTAGTGAGTTCAGCGACTCCAAGGCTGAAGTTAGCTCGGAAGGAAAGGCTTCTGATCGGCCACGGTCGAGAATGTTGACGGTTGGCAACAAAACTATTTCAGCGTGGCGATCCTGGGATTGAGAGCTTAAGACCCCGGCTTCGTTGTCAGGATTCAAGCCGGAAGCGGGAACCGAATTGCTTGAGCTGGGTAATTGCTTGTAAGAATGCAACAGGGCATGATATCGGTGATTACACGTTGGGCAGCGGAAGGATCAGCAACCGCGAAGGCAAACAAAGCAGCCTACTTCGGCTCACCTGATTCAGATGATGGCTGATGCGGAGCTAAGGCTGAATCCACAGTCTCAAAGAGTACGGCACCTTTGTTCCAAGAACCGAGCCATAGATTCCCAAGGTGCAGGCTGTCAACACTGCTTCCTGCAAGAGAGTTTTCCCACTTCGCCTTTTTGGCAGGATCCAGCTTTTGAAAGATGATCTGGATGAGGAGGCATCCTTGAATGCTTTTTTTCTTTTGTGAGATGATCTGGATGAGTGGGCATCCTTGAATCCTTTTCCCTTTTGAAAGATGATCTGGATGAGGAGGCATCCTTGAATTACGTCCGCCGTCACGGTACTCATGGCGGGCTGCAAATGTCTATTAAACCGGTCGAATATCTCCTGAGGAGCTGCAACGAATCCCAGCTCGATTACCCTTAGCTGCAGGATCTCGTCGGACCTGGAATATTAACCGTTATAGAACAACATCATAGTAATCTGCAGCGCTCTTGCACTCGCCAAGGCTGACTCCCGTAGACATAAAATGAGCCATCTCAGCATCTCTTGATCAATTGAGGATGGATGTCAATCGTCGTCCTAAACAGGGCGCAGAAATCCGGCCACTCGGCATAGCCACCGCTGAATGTTGGCATCGGCAATGGGGCAATGAGGAAGCAGGCCTGTATGGAGTGGATAAAATACCAGCACCACTGGTACGATATAAAAGCAAAGAGTGGGCAGCAACTCTCATAGACCGCTTAAAAACTTCCACCTGGATGTCAACGTGGCCAGCTGAGACATTTTTCAATACAAATCACTTCCGATTTCGCTATAATTTAGCTCGATCACACAGACGCTTCTTATTTGCTTCGAGGGTCATAATGGTTTAGTCTTCGGTTCGTAGCGCAGCCTTGATCTTCTGATGCAGAACCATTTCTTGATAGGCCGATCCTTATGAGAATATCATAATAAAACCAATTATTTACAATAAAATATGTAAAAAAAATCCCAAACTTCTATCTTCAAAAACACCAAAGTTTGTACTTCTACGAAAAACCATTTCCGGTCGTTCAGTTATATGACAGCAATAAGATATAGTAGGCCGATCCTTATGACACTTGGAAAGTTGGATCAACTAACCAAAAATAGAATCTGTACTAAGTTCCAGCTTTCTATCTTCAAAAACACGAAAGTGTAAAATTGACAGCTATAGGATATAGTCGGCCTATCCCGGCCGTTCCGACTTATATACTGCGTGCAAAGGAAAGAAGGGTGTGTGTGCAAAGTTTCAAGTCGATAGCTTTAAAACTGAGAGACTAGTTCGCGTAGAAACAGACAGACAGACGGACGAACGGACATGCTATGATATGAATCAACTAAGGAAGTGATCCTGATCAAGAATATATACACTTTATATGGTCGGAGATGTCTCTTTCATTGCGTTGCACACTTTCGGACAAAGTTATAATACCCTCGGCACGAATATAACAAGTTTTCGTAGCACTTTTAAACTGATCGCAATAACCAAAACAAGGTGGAATCCCGAATTATTATGCATTTAATTGTGTTTAATAAATAAAAACGTTGCAGTTTAATATCCAATATTTATTAGGGGTCCAAATTTAACCCAAAATCTGCAGCCGCACAAATCAACGCCCAATATACAAGTTGGTAAAGCTTAAAAGGAAAAAATCTGAGATACGCAGCTGTCTATTGTTACGTGGGAAAAAGGCGAGGCGGAGGCGACACACAAATAGACGACGAACTAGTTTACAGCCGTTCTACAAAGCTCCCAAAAGAGCATGCGCTACAAAAAAGCGCAAGCAAAACTGGGAGAAACAATACAAAATAGAAACTGCTGATGAATTTTAGCTGAGGTTCTACAAGTCAGCGCATCTGGAACTTCTCTATATGTCCTGGGCACTGCGGATATTCCTACAAACGAAATTCTAAAAATGTAAACGTTTGCCAATGTTATAATGACTTTATCGATGGCTGAACTGATTTTGAAGTACTTCAACTTAACCCCAATCTTAACACATACGGCAGATATTTGGGCCTTATATTTTCCAATGTTCTATTTTTTGTTTTTTTTTTTTTGGATTGCGCCATTGAGGTGAAAATCTGACCTAGATACTATTGGCCCGTACAAATAACATGCACGATTCACCGGCATGTCTAGCCGGCGCCTACGTACTAAAGGCAACCCCGCACACACCACAGACCCCGCGGTACCACTGCAAAGTATTACTTCGCGGGGAAGGGTTGCCTCATCTAGGCATTCTCCCTTAAGCGACGTTCATTTTAAAGTCTTCTTAAGTCGCCCTGTGTATAAGCTATCAACTGGCTTACCCAGTCCCATTGATCCTGTGAGCTACACATGAATTCCACAAGCTGCTCCGGATCTGGTAGCGATCCGACGATGGCACGATATCTCCTACAATTGTACAAAATGTGCTCTGGGTCCTCGTCTGCTCCTGGGCAGTTGGGGCACACTGGACTTTCGTCGTGTCCGAATCTATGGAGGTATTTTCTGTACCCCCCGTGACCTGAAAGAAACTGGGTAAGCTGGTAACTAACCTGACCGTTATTTCTTCCGATCCACTTCTGGATGTTTGGGATTAGCCTGTGCGTCTATCTTCCTTTGGTCGTTGAATCCCACCTCTCCTGCCATGAGGATAATGCCGCTTGTCGGGCTGACCTCTTGATGGGCTCTCGGGATGAATTCCTTCCCCGTTGCCGATTGGATGCGTAGATTGATGGCCAAAAGTGTCAATGACAATCCGTCGACAACGGCAGCGTGTTCAAGAGATGGACATTTCGCGCACTTCCCTGAAACGGATTTTAACCAAAGACCGCCGTCTAAGGCCATATAAGATTCAGTTGGTTCAGTAGATTAAGCCGCATTACCATCCAATGCGTTTTCGGTTCGCGGAATGGGCTCAGGAGCGCTTGGTCGAAGATGACCATTTTTACCGAAAAATCGTTTTTTCGGATGAGGCCCATTTTCACCTTGGTGGTTATGTTAATAAGCAAAACTGTCGCATTTGGGGTTCAGAAAGTCCAGACGTCGTCGTGCAGAAGCCAACGCATCCACAAAGAGTGACTGTTTGGTGCGGTATGTGGTCGGGTGGCATCATTGGGTCGATTTTCATTGAGAAGCTGCCGCTGTAACCGTTAATGGTGTCCACTATCGCTGCATGATGGAATACTTTTTTTACCCTGAATAGAAGAGAAAGACATAGACGACATATGGTTCCAGCAGGACGGCGCTACGTGCCCCACAGCCAACATCGAAAATTTATTTAAAATGGGGTCGACCGAATGGGTTACTGTAAAGCCAGCCGAGACAGCCATATAAACGAAGTGGTGTTTCATACATAATCCGTATTGTTGAGACCATCCAATTAAAAAAAAAATTTTGAAAAATATATACTCATTGTTTTTTATAGCAATTTCAAAACGCAAAACTTTCGTAGGTCATCCTGTACAAACGGAGCAAGTGAGGCAAGCGGGATTACGGGTGGAACCAATCTGCGCGACTTTAACAAGCTTATCTCTTCCCTAAATTTAGTACGCTGGAAGACGCGCAACAGCAAATGGGATCCTCCCTGGAGATCCTCGACAGAAATGTCTTAGTGACGGATTTGGTGGCAACATTTTTAAACAAAGGCGAATACTCTCTGTAAGGCGGGAAACGAATTAGCAAACTTTGACAATGATATGATGTCCTTGGGCGGAGCTGTAGCCAATAAGATTCTGGGACAAAGTTGGGAACCCAATAGCTCAGTGGGAAGATAACCTCTTGACAGTAGATTGGCTGTGTTGAATGCAGTAGGAACATAACGAGCATGCAAGGAGGAGTCATCATAACGGATGAGGAACTGAGGAGTCACATCAACAATAATAATATCCGTTATAGGTCCCAAGGTCAGCAACTTCAGCCATCAGCCTTGCTAGTAACTCAGCTCCACCTTCGGTATAGTCTCAGTCCTTATGGGTGCCACTTGACTCTTTATGCATAACAGTTGAAGGTCAGACCCGGAAAAGCCATAAAAACATGCTATATACGCATCCAAGCTGGCGTCATAGAATCCGTGGTCTTCCAGCATTCCTGGCAGGTAATGACAAATCGAGAAAACTTCATTGCAGCCACTCGGAGAAAAGGGTTTGGGGAAGGCTTTAATCCCAAGACAAATTTTTCCTCCACGGCTTCTGCAATAAAATTGGCAGGAACCTTCCAGTTGGAGACATCTATGTTTAGATGCCATGTTGATGCTCTGCGATGTGAGACGCCACAACTGCCTCAATGTATACCGAATACATTGATATGCGAGACTTTAGGCCAACATTAACCGATATGTAGTGAGTTCAGCGACTCCAAGGCTGAAGTTAGCTCGGAAGGAAAGGCTTCTGATCGGCCACGGTCGAGAATGTTGACGGTTGGCAACAAAACTATTTCAGCGTGGCGATCCTGGGATTGAGATCTTAAGACCCCGGCTTCGTTGTCAAGATTCAAGCCGGAAGCGGGAACCGAATTGCTTGAGCTGGGTAATTGCTTGTAAGAATGCAACAGGGCATGATATCGGTGATTACATTTTGGGCAGCGGAAGGATCAGCAACCGCGAAGGCAAACAAAGCAGCCTACTTCGGCTCACCTGATTCAGATGATGGCTGATGCGGAGCTAAGGCTGAATCCACAGTCTCAAAAGTACGGCACCTTTGTTCCAAGAACCGAGCCATAGATTCCCAAGGTGCAGGCTGTCAACACTGCTTCCTGCAAGAGAGTTTTCCCACTTCGCCTTTTTGGCAGGATCCAGCTTTTGAAAGATGATCTGGATGAGGAGGCATCCTTGAATGCTTTTTTTCTTTTGTGAGATGATCTGGATGAGTGGGCATCCTTGAATCCTTTTCCCTTTTGAAAGATGATCTGGATGAGGAGGCATCCTTGAATTACGTCCGCCGTCACGGTACTCATGGCGGGCTGCAAATGTCTATTAAACCGGTCGAATATCTCCTGAGGAGCTGCAACGAATCCCAGCTCGATTACCCTTAGCTGCAGGATCTCGTCGGACCTGGAATATTAACCGTTATAGAACAACATCATAGTAATCTGCAGCGCTCTTGCACTCGCCAAGGCTGACTCCCGTAGACATAAAATGAGCCATCTCAGCATCTCTTGATCAATTGAGGATGGATGTCAATCGTCGTCCTAAACAGGGCGCAGAAATCCGGCCACTCGGCATAGCCACCGCTGAATGTTGGCATCGGCAATGGGGCAATGAGGAAGCAGGCCTGTATGGAGTGGATAAAATACCAGCACCACTGGTACGATATAAAAGCAAAGAGTGGGCAGCAACTCTCATAGACCGCTTAAAAACATCCACCTGGATGTCAACGTGGCCAGCTGAGAAATTTTTCAATACAAATCACTTCCGATTTCGCTATAATTTAGCTCGATCACACAGACGCTTCTTATTTGCTTCGAGGGTCATAATGGTTTAGTCTTCGGTTCGTAGCGCAGCCTTGATCTTCTGATGCAGAACCATTTCTTGATAGGCCGATCCTTATGAGAATATCATAATAAAACCAATTATTTACAATAAAATATGTAAAAAAAATCCCAAACTTCTATCTTCAAAAACACCAAAGTTTGTACTTCTACGAAAAACCATTTCCGGTCGTTCAGTTATATGACAGCAATAAGATATAGTAGGCCGATCCTTATGAAACTTGGAAAGTTGGATCAACTAACCAAAAATAGAATCTGTACTAAGTTCCAGCTTTCTATCTTCAAAAACACGAAAGTGTAAAATTGACAGCTATAGGATATAGTCGGCCTATCCCGGCCGTTCCGACTTATATACTGCGTGCAAAAGAAAGAAGGGTGTGTGCAAAGTTTCAAGTCGATAGCTTTAAAACTGAGAGACTAGTTCGCGTAGAAACAGACAGACAGACGGACGAACGGACATGCTATGATATGAATCAACTAAGGAAGTGATCCTGATCAAGAATATATACACTTTATATGGTCGGAGATGTCTCTTTCATTGCGTTGCACACTTTCGGACAAAGTTATAATACCCTCGGCACGAATATAACAAGTTTTCGTAGCACTTTTAAACTGATCGCAATAACCAAAACAAGGTGGAATCCCGAATTATTATGCATTTAATTGTGTTTAATAAATAAAAACGTTGCAGTTTAATATCCAATATTTATTAGGGGTCCAAATTTAACCCAAAATCTGCAGCCGCACAAATCAACGCCCAATATACAAGTTGGTAAAGCTTAAAAGGAAAAAATCTGAGATACGCAGCTGTCTATTGTTACGTGGGAAAAAGGCGAGGCGGAGGCGACACACAAATAGACGACGAACTAGTTTACAGCCGTTCTACAAAGCTCCCAAAAGAGCATGCGCTACAAAAAAGCGCAAGCAAAACTGGGAGAAACAATACAAAATAGAAACTGCTGATGAATTTGAGCTGAGGTTCTACAAGTCAGCGCATCTGGAACTTCTCTATATGTCCTGGCACTGCGGATATTCCTACAAACGAACTTCTAAAAATGTAAACGTTTGCCAATGTCATAATGACGTCATCGATGGCTGAACTGATTTTGAAGTACTTCAACTTAACCCCAATCTTAACACATATGGCAGATATTTGGGCCTTATATTTTCCAATGTTCTATTTTTTGTTTTTTTTTTTTTTGGATTGCGCCATTGAGGTGAAAATCTGACCTAGATACTATTGGCCCGTACAAATAACATGCACGATTCACCGGCATGTCTAGCCGGCGCCTACGTACTAAAGGCAACCCCGCACACACCACAGACCCCGCGGTACCACTGCAAAGTATTACTTCGCGGGGAAGGGTTGCCTCATCTAGGCATTCTCCCTTAAGCGACGTTCATTTTAAAGTCTTCTTAAGTCGCCCTGTGTATAAGCTATCAACTGGCTTACCCAGTCCCATTGATCCTGTGAGCTACACATGAATTCCACAAGCTGCTCCGGATCTGGTAGCGATCCGACGATGGCACGATATCTCCTACAAAATGTGCTCCCACAAAATGTGCTCTGGGTCCTCGTCTGCTCCTGGGCAGTTGGGGCACACTGGACTTTCGTCGTGTCCGAATCTATGGAGGTATTTTCTGTACCCCCCGTGACCTGAAAGAAACTGGGTAAGCTGGTAACTAACCTGACCGTTATTTCTTCCGATCCACTTCTGGATGTTTGGGATTAGCCTGTGCGTCTATCTTCCTTTGGTCGTTGAATCCCACCTCTCCTGCCATGAGGATAATGCCGCTTGTCGGGCTGACCTCTTGATGGCCTCTCGGGATGAATTCCTTCCCCGTTGCCGATTGGATGCGTAGATTTCCTCCGCTTCATTAGCCAGTATATCAATTTGAATCATTCCGGCTAGAACGAGGGCGGCTTCCTCGGATATGGTTCTAAAGCCGGATATGACGCGTAGGGCCGCTAGTGGGTACGATGCCCCTAGCTTTTTCTTAAGCTCCTGTTGTCTTCTGACTGACGCAGCCCATATCGGCGTTGCGTACAGCAAGACCGACGGGACGACACTGGCTAAAAGACGTCTCCTGTCTTCCTTTGGGCCTCCCACGTTTGGCAGCATCCTTGAGAGTGCTCCTTGGATCCTTGCAGCTTTTACGGTGGAGTACTCCACGTGCGCTCCGTAGGACATCCTGTTGTCCAGCATTACCCCTAGGTATTTAATTGCCTCCTTTGAGGTGATGCAGCAGTTGCCCACCTGGATGGTAATGTACTCCACCTTATTCCTGCTCGTGAAGAGAACTGCCTCCGTTTTATGTGCTGCTGGGTCCAGTCCAGAGTCAGACATCCAGGTTGATATCCTTCGTATTGCTTCACTCGCATTGGTTTCCACGTCCTTGATTTCCTTCGCCACCACGAGCAGCGCCAGGTCGTCCGCGAAGCCGATGAGTTTGCATCCTGTCGGTAGTTCGATCCTGAGTACTTCGTCGTACATGATGTTCCAAAGAAGTGGCCCGAGGACCGATCCCTGCGGCACCCCCGCAGTCACCTCATAGGATTTTGGTCCTTCGTCCGTGTCGTACAGCAGTGTCCTATCTGAAAGGTAGCTGGGTAATATTAGTTGTAGGTATCTAGGAGTTCCTGCCAAGAACAAGGCTCGTTGGATACGTGTCCAATTAGCCGAGTTGAAGGCGTTGCGGATGTCCAGTGTTACCATCGCGCAATACTCCTTATCTCCCCATTTCCACCGGGTTCCCGCGATGGCTGCTTCCGCCGTGTCGGTCACGGCTTTGATGGCGTCCACCGTGGAGCGCGCCTTCCGGAAACCGTACTGGCTGACCGAGAGCGTTCCTTTGGCCTCAGCGAATTTCGAGACGCGAGTAGCTATGGCCATCTCGAGGACTTTCCCTACCATGTCTAGGAGACATATGGGCCTGAATCCTGATGGGTCGTCTGTCGCCTTGTTCCCTTTCGGCAGCAGAATGAGGTTCTGCCTCTTCCACTTTTTTGGAAAAGTGCCGTGCTGAAGACACTTGTTAAACGTCTCAGCGAAGACCTCCGGTTTCTCCTGCATGGCCTGCCTCAGGACGGAATTCGCCACTCCGTCTGGTCCTGGAGTCTTTCTAGCCTTAATCCTTTTTGCGTAGTTCCTGATCTCCTCCTCCGTAACTGGCGTAAACGGCTCCCCATCATCGGCTGGTATAGTCTCCCTTTTTGGCGGGTGCTTCGGGAACAGAGCCTCCACTATTTTCCTTAATAGTGTAGGGCAAGTTGGTCTTAGGTGCTCATGCCCTTTAATCCTTTTCATGACGACCTTGTAGGCTGTGCCCCATGGGTCCATCTCCGCCTCGTCGCAGATTTTTTGAAAGCATTCCCGTTTGCTGGCTTTTATAGCCAGTTTCAAGGCCCTCTTAGCTGCCTTGAACTCCTCCGTTCTGGTGGTTAGGTCCTCTGAGCCTCTTGCCCTTTGGAAGCGTCTTCTTGCCCGCAGGCAGGCGGTCCTTAGTTGCTGAATGTCCTGGTTCCACCAGTATACTGATGCTCCTCTTCTGCTGGGTTTCCTCCTAGGCATGGCACTGTCGCAAGCATCTGATAGTGATCCTGAAAGTTCTTCCGCTGCTCCCTCAGGGGAGGATGATGAAGTCCGGTCTAGCGTCGCAGGGTTACCGAGAGTGCTTCTCGATCCAAACGCGTGTCCTTCCATTTCGGTCCTGTCACCTTGGGAATCCGTTTCCTACTTCCTATCCCTCCAAGGGTGAAGTGTATGGCCTGGTGGTCGCTGAAAGTAAAAGCATCACTGACCTCCCAGTTGCACCTCCTTATTAGTGCGCTGCTAACGAAGGTGATGTCGATGATAGATCCACGCCCTGCCTTGCTGCACGTCAGCTTTTGGCCTCTATTGGCCAAGACCACGTCCAGTGCCGCAAAGTGTTCCAGGAGACTGGTACCCCTCTCGTTCGGTGCTCGGCTTCCCCACTCCGGGGACCAGGCGTTGAAGTCCCCTCCAATGACCACCGGCGATCTGCCTCTTGCATCCGCAACCAGGCTTCGTAGCATTCTTTGGTAGCGCGAGATTTCCCATCTTGGCGGGGCGTAGCAACTGTAAAATGTAACCCCATTTATTTTGGCCCGGACAAAACCTTCGCTGGATGTCCTAATGTCCTGTGGAGCCGTCTCCGTTGACCACAGAGCCGCACCCTTGCAACTGCTTGTCAGCCATCCGTTTCCTGGGATGCTCCTATATGGTTCCGAGATGAGGACTACCTGTGTCCTTTCGTCTCTGACCGCCTGCCTAAGCAGCGACTGAGCCGCCTCGCAATGGTTAAGGTTGAGCTGGGTGCACTTCAATAGCTTTTCCTTTGTGAGAGGGCGCTCCTAAACATCGGACATTTCCCACTTCCTGCTATGTGTTCTGCTTCCTTCCCGGCGTTGCTGCAGAACGCACACTTAGGTTCTTCCGCGCAGTCTTTTGCCATATGGCCGTCCTTGCCACATCTCCTGCACATTCGTGAGCGGTCGATGGCGCTTTGACACTGTTTTGCCATGTGCCCAAACTCGAGGCATCTGAAGCACTTAATGACTAAGGTCCTTTCCCTGAGTCTGCACCGCACCCAGCCTATCTTCATTGCTTTCCGAGCACACGCTGCAGGCAGTCTAATTATGGCTGTCTGCGTCTGGCCAAAAGCCTTCCTTAAAAGGATATCGCTTACCGGCACCCCTGGAGAGCATCTTGTGCGACAAGGAGCGCACTTCCACCTGGTCACCTACCCATTCGGAGACCAGAGCTTTGAAAGCTGCTGTTTCCTCCCCTGACTTCTTCAGTTGGAGCAGTAGCTCTCCTTTCTGGGTCATCCTAATTCTCGATACAGCTTCGCCTAGACCTTGCAGCTTCTTGTCCTGCTTTACCCGTCGCAGGATATCGGCGTAGCTAGATTCGCCCTTAGCCGTGACCAGTACGTCCGCCCTTGGCTTCTCCTTTGGCATTGAGCTAGTTGCCCGCTGCTTCTTCGGCAGTTTCTTTCTTCCGTCCTCGTTCGTGTCGCCTCCTGCGAAGTCTCCCTCTTGCTCCTCTTGTTGTTGGGGGGGTCTGGGCCTGTTCCCTTCCATCTGGGTTCCGCTACCGGTCGAAAAAGGGGCGATGTTTGTGACGCCTGGTGGGATTTAGGCGCTTCCTTACGTCCCTGCTCGTCCGTCTGAGCGGTCAGTCGCTCGTAGAGAGCTCGGATGCTCACTATGGTGTCGCCTCTCCAACTGAATTCTGTGATGTGATATTACTCATTTTAGTGGGTCCCAACTTCTGAGCCGTTGTCCTTAGGTGTTATGCGTCCTTGATCCCATGGTTACCTTTGCGCGCAGTGAGGTCCATGCTAGGGGTGACTCTAGCCTTTAGGAGGTGTAGAGTTCAGAGCCAGATCCGCGTTGGTCAGGTTTGGTTTATCTGAGCCTGCACGGTCAGCTTAGTGGCGACACCTAAAAGCCTTTTCTGGAGACTTGCCAAATTTTAGCGGGACGGGGGCAGACGCTTCATTAGCCTGGCAGCCATTTCGGCGGGAGTTCACTCCGCGTACTCAGGTGCCAGAATACAGCTGTCCGTCAGCCCAGGGTTCGTCGTTTCAAGTTCCTTTATTCCAGTTGCCTATCCCAGGGCTTTACTGGACTCAGCCCTGGTCGCTTTCTCGCTATTTTGAAGGAGATGCCTTTCGGGTTATGAAGAAAGGTTGCGAGTAGCTCTTTCCCTTCTTTCCTGCAGGGGTATCCCCCTGCCCTAACAATCCCCTCTTACGACAAACCATAGCTTGTTCCGGTAGTATTCTTGGCTCCCGCTGACGGGCGGGAGGGGGTTAAACGTTGGGAGGTAGGCAGGGCTAAGCTATAGCCCGCGCCGGCAGGTATGCTCCATTTGGAGGGGCGCTTTTTGGTAGCGCCAACTAGCGCCGTCTACAGCTTTGCACTTGCATTGTGCAAAAGTGCATTGCACTTTTTGGTGGGTGGCCACGCTCGCGTTCTTTCCGGAGAAAATATCTCACGGAAGCAAAAAGAGCTGCATAGAGAGTGACCGGAAGAGAAAGTGATTTCCCCGTCTCTTACCTTGGCGTTGGCGCCATCAATCCGGACGCGTCGGATGAACCCGGATTAGGGCGTTTCGAGGCAGGCCTCGATGTTTCCTTACAGGTAAGACCCTCACACACCTGATGAGCACCTTTATTTGACACTAATTTTTCGCGCCCTATGTGATTTTTTTCAATGTCCTATGTGATGAGTCATTTATTGATCGCCGCTATCGCTTCTTCAAGACTTTTACCATTCTACACTATTATCATCGGTGTTAATCGATGTGCTGTTATAGTAAATCAAATTCTGTACAGTAGTGTAGTGTTTTTAAAAACACTGCACTCATTCTATAGTGTACAGCAGAGGTCGGCACGGCCCTATCTCGGGGGCATAGGAAATTTCTCTGCCCGAGCTCTGCCACACACACACAGTATAAATGTGTGAAACGTCATGCTCAAAGCCTACTTTCTGCTATTCGTTACTGACACTAATGCGGTAAAATCATATCAATGTATTGGGGTGCCGACCACTGGTGTACAGTATACTCTATAGGTCGGAACAAAGTAGCACATTTTCAGTGTACTCACTTCGAGTGAGTACAATATATCGTTGTACTTTTTGTTAGTGAGTACTAGATTTATGCGTTTTTCAACACGCTGTACAGTTTGTGTGTTGACGTGTACAAGTTAAATTTTAAGTTACATATTTTTTTTATCTGTCTAGGGTTTTTAAAAATTAAAAATAAAAAGCAGCGTTTTCCAGTTTATGCTGACACTTATGCTGGCACTTGCAACCTGTTCGGATTTCGTCCACTTGGTCAAAGAACGCGTATATTTATCGTTTGATTTATTAATATGCAACAATGTATGAAGTACAGTGCGTATTCGATATATGTGCATATTTCATGTGCATATGTGACTCATTATGATGGTGGCTTGAAGGTTCAATTTTCTGTCATGCTACGGATTTTATTTACGGAATAACATAATTTTTAATGCTCTGAATAAATTTTTTCCTGAAGTCCCATCATTATTGTCAACAAAACCACCTTGGCTTAAAAAACGCCTTTCTCGACTTAAGAACACGAAATCGAGAACTTACAAAATGTTTCTTAAGTCAGGAACCTTGCTTTATCATTACAATTTTTTATATATTCGTAACAAGTTTATCATTCTCAAAAATCAACTGTATAAGCGTTATATAATGAATTGTAAGTAAAACTTTTTGTG
Organism: Drosophila malerkotliana malerkotliana; assembly: GCA_018153235.1. Classification (NCBI taxonomy): domain Eukaryota; kingdom Metazoa; phylum Arthropoda; class Insecta; order Diptera; family Drosophilidae; genus Drosophila; species Drosophila malerkotliana. Next base: position 1,450,598 of record JAECXV010000159.1, read on the forward strand.
TCAAGCTCCTTCTATTCTTTTGTCAATATGAAAAGTAACTCAAATCTTTTTCCTCCTTCCCTATCATATACAAATATCTCACATTCTTCAGAGCTTGGTGTTGTTAATCCCTTTGCGTCATTGTTTCAAACAACTTTTTTGTTCGATTCATATAACCTCAATTCTTCTTATCTCTATAAATTACCCCACATAAACAACATTTATTTGTCAAAATTTCAATATCACGATGTGTTCAAAGCACTTTTAACGATAGATATCTCATTCTCTGCTGGTAACGTCCCTAGCTGTGTTCTAAGGTACTACACTAATACCTGTTACCATCCTCTAATTTTCTTTTTCAATTTATTCTTCCAAGTTTCTTACCCTTGCTGAGGGTATTATAATTTTGTCCAAAAGTGTGCAACGCAGTGAAGGAGACATTTTCGACCCTATAAAGTATATATATTCTTGATCAGGATCACCTCCTGAGTTGATATGAGCATGTCCGTCTGTCTGTCCGTCTGTCTGTTTCTACGCGAACTAATCTCTCAGTTTTAAAGCTATCGACTTGAAATTTTGCAGACACTCTTATGTTCTTATTGCACGCAGTATATAAGTTGGAACGACCGGGATCGGCCGACTATATCCTAAAGCTGCCATATAACTGAACGATCGGAAATGACCCAACTTTTTTGTTTTTGAAGATAAAAATCGTCAATATGTCGCCCTAATCAATACGTCGCCCTAATCGATATGTTAGATTTTAAGTTTATCTTGAACATAAACCTTGTCAATCTTAAATCATGAACGTTAACTAAAATTTGATTTTCTGAACTCAACTAATGTCTTAGCGGTCGTGGGTAAAAGGGGTCACCAGAGTTGAGCTCAAGGATGGTGATCATAGGTTGGGAGGGCTAATCGCGATCACATCTACACCAGTGGTATCGCCTCGCTCACACTTTCGCGCTTATACACATTTCTACTCTCTCCGTTAGAATTTGGGACTTCTATAAATTTATACCTGTTCTATCTTGCAATTTATTTGCCAGCACGCTCAATTGTTGTCTTTAGATTATTAATATGTAACTTGTGCGATCCTTCCGAAGCAAGACCACCACCCCCCTAAGCCGACGAGCAAGAGCCGGACTCTATAGCGTGCCCCAGCAAGGACTGGTCGTTCTCAACACACACCGTTACACGTTACAGATGCCAACGCCCATCAACAGTGGGGAATCACTGACACTAACGAGATAGGTGAGTCAATTTTCGATTTTATCCTAAGCTCAAATCTTCTGGGAGGTTACAAGGGCACAAAACCCACCTTCAACGTCAAGAACAGAAGGGAGGTACTTGACATTACTCTTCACTCAAACTCTTTAGCAGGGTTGTTAGATGAGGGTTGTTAGATGAGGAGTCCTAGAGAAGCGCGTCTTCTCGGTGCGATACATAGAATTAGTGGTCGAATTTGAGAACTTCACTCAGCTAGCAGTACGCAATCCTAGGCAAACTGAGAACTCTACAAGAAGATCCTGCGGGGAACTTCCAACAAGGGACGTTAACAGCAGACCTCGACACGATGGTGGGTACGCTAACGGTGGCTTGCGCCAGGGCTTTTAATAGGGGCTGTCCCAAAAGTAGATTGGGCAGTAGCAGGTCAAAGAAACCACCATGGTGGTCGCAAACACTTGCGCCCCTTAAAAACAAGACCCGTAAACCCCTTAACTTCGCTAGTAAAGCAAACACAGAAGTAGCTTGGGAGGCGTATAAAACGGACCTCAAGCAGTACGACATGGAACTGCGTAGGACAAAGAGGAATGCCTGGACCAGGATCTGCACGAACATTCAGGGGTCACCGAGACTTCCCGACTCAGGAAGGTCCTCGCATCCACAGCACCAAATGTAGGACACATTAAAATCTCGGATGGTAGCTGGACCACGTCCAGCAAAGCGAACCCTAGAGGCTCTTACAAATGCACAATTACCAAAGTGTTCTTAGGAAAAAACATTTTAGGAAACTTAGAGCCAGGTATCGGTACAGGTATCGTGTCCGAGCCGTCATCACGGACGAAAGTTGTCTTCATACCCAACACGGGAAATTGCACTGCTCCGCTGAGGACTTCAGACCAATAAGTCTGTCGTCCTCCCTCCTCAAGACATTGGAGAGGCTTTTTAGCCTGCATATTCATCTTATTATTAAAAAGAACAAATACCAAATGATATTTCAGGATCACAGCACCCGTATATCCACGGAGGGCCGATTCATGGAAACTGTTTTTCACGAGATCACTAAAATGCACTTATTGATTAAGAATACGCGCTTATTGCTTTTCTAGAAATAGAAGGTGCGTTTAACAGCATCCTGAAATGTTTAATAATCAATGCACTGACGAGACAAGGGATCAATCCTGATAGAGCAGATCCTGGTAAACAGGACTGTTGAGGTGTCTAAGTCTATTCAGACTTATTTCTGAGTATAGTCTATTCAGAGATCCGTCAAGAGAGGCACTCCGCAAGGAGGTGTACTCTCCTCTCTTCTCGGAAACGTGATGGTTAACACCACGTTGCAGGTCCCGTTGCAGGACACAACCCAGCCGCCTCAACCAAATCTAAAACTACCTACGAGCAGAGACTAACCTAAATTTACTAGTGAAAACATAAACATCTATCCTCAATTTATTTTTTCCTGAGATCAAATAAAAGTCTTGTAGATACAAACTACAAACCAGGTTTAGAAACAGGTTGATTTTTCTCCCTCTACGAATTTCTAAAAAATTATAGGTGGTTGTTCTCTAAGCAAGAATTTGAACTCCTGGGAACTTTTGCGTGAAAACTTAGTGAAGGAATGAAAACCTTCGATATGCGTGACATTAAGATTGAGTTCAGTTCAGATATCTTTTCATATTTCCTGAACAATTTTTTTGTTGTATTGATAGAAAATATATATAAAAAATTTAAAATGGCTTTGGACCGATCCCCTGATAAGATACCATTGGGAGATAGCTTAAAGCCTGCATGTTCCATTTGTAAGGCTGAGTTTGAAACGGCAGTCAAATCATTGAGTACGCCTTGTAATAGGCGGTGCACAGAATCCCTCTTTCAGACAAGCAGACTCTGTCCGGAGTGCAAATACCAATGAGGGCCATCAAGGGCCATTTTTTCGAGCTAAAATTCAAGGGGCAATGTAAAAACCAAAGCACAAAAAGCTAGCCTGACGGTGGTAGTAGAACGATTTCCGTTTTTTGCCAAGTTAGGATTGGGCAAAACACAGCTGATCAGTCACAGCATCAACGTGGGGTTTGCTAAAGCAGTGAAGCAAAGGCATTATCTCGTCTCGCCAGCAGTAAAGAAGTATGGGGAGGTTGACAGGATGCTGAAGTTAGGAGTAATCATGGAGGTCTTCCGTAGAAACTTTTAGCATAGTAACTTTGCAACCGTGTATAGGGCCAAGCGTGGCCCGAAGTATGTCAAAGCTAGGATAAGAAAGAGGACCGGCAAGGCGATCTTTGAACTAGAAGATAGGCAAGGACGATTTATAGGAATGTGCCATGCAAAAGACTTACGGCAGTGAGTCCTGCCTCTGTGGGTGATCTGTTAAGGAACCATAGCGATCCTAATCCAGCTCATGAGAAGGGCAGGATTGTAACAGAGGCAGGCTGACAGTGGAACTAGGTGGTAACGCTTAGAAAATATCGATAGGGGGAAAAAGGGTTAGGAGTTGGCAGCCCTGCAAACGGTTAGGATCGGGTATGATCAAAGGAGTGTGTCAAAAAGGCCGGAGGATAGAAATTGTGTTTTCTTTTCACTTTGAGACGGCGATAGCGAAGCAAGTGGCTTTTACAGAGAGATATTCGACCCCCAACAATAACGGTTCAGATAACGGAGAGGATAGCTGTCCCGGAAACCATTGCGGAGCACGAGTCTCTAAAACGGCGAAGATATAGTAATTCGTAGCAGAAGAAAAGCTCTTTTTTCCGGGCAAGTGGCGTTCGTAGCGAAGCTCGGACGTGAAAGGCGAAGGTGAGTGTAAGGCACTGAGGTCAACCAGAGGCTTTAATAGAGTTTTTCTTAGGGATAGGAAATAACGGAGTCTTAGCAAACACGGCGGTGTGCGTCACGAGCGGTGAAATTTGGAGTAGCTGTCTCCGTGGGCCCCCCAGCGACGGCGAGGAGAAGAAGGCGCAGGTGTCCACAAGGGATACGTAGCACTTGCGGCAGCCAAGAAGAAGCAAGGAGGGACGAAGCAGTCGAAGTACAGGCGCTATTTTAACCTTAACCCCATCAAGGATCGCGTCTAACCGTAGTTTTAGGCGGAGATCAGGGCATAGACCCGGCGAAGGCGGTCCCAAAAGCGTGGGCCAGCTTTTGCTGGTGAATGTTGCCGAGTGTAGGCTATTCGCGATCGTGTTAATACTCCGATGAGGGAAAAATCATCCAAAAGGCGGGCGTGCATGTGTGGTTTCCTTTGTGATTGTAAAGGTTTTTTTTCGAGTTTGAATAAGTTTTGAACAACTCCCCTAAAGGTGGCATACTGGAAGCGCTTTCAACATTGAGACGACTGGAAAAAATGGTGAGTGACAACAGGCATTAAGATTAAGGTCCGTTCGTTGGCATCTATATCTTGGACATTCCCCAAACTCGGGTATGACACTCGTGTTAACCCTACTGCGATAGCTTCAGTCAGGCTGAGCAAGTGAATCCATCCATTATTTCCAACTCAGAGCCCTGAAGCCCTGACTTCCTTATTGGTCGCGCTTCAATGTTCGCTATCGGAATCGGCCGTAGACCGATGTGAAGAAACCGTATCTCGCATTCTGTATTATTTTTCGAATTCTAAATAGTTACGATTAGGCGATTAAGATTTTCGATTTACCTTCTAGTTTATGGCCGACATTTTAGATTTAAGAGATTTTGAATGGAGTTTAGTAATCTTCAGTTTGCAAGTTCTGAATTTAATAGAGTATCATGTGGAATTAAATAAAAAAAAACACCCGACCGTTTCAGGATGCCGTAGTGGGCAGAACGCTAGCCCAAGGAGTCTTCACTAAAGAAATATAGTTAGGCCTGCACTTTTAGATAGGCTAAGCACGCATTGTATTAAATTCGAACCCTATGATGAATAGCAGGAACCCTGCGGGGAGAGACGAGTTTATAGGAAACCCATCCACTAGCCGACGAGGTCTAGGCCGGCAATCGCGTGCGCCTCATCTCTCACCCGATACTATCGAGTGCAAAGTTTCCGCGGTATATCTGTCCGTTACACATCCGCTCTCACAAATGGATTAATACTTGATATTTTTATTAGAGGTTTGCAGGAATACATTATTGCCTCAGCCATAGAATACATCCGAATGGAATAGAATGAATGAGTGCAAGAGACACAACGAATTGAGTGAGAGAGTAAGAGAGCATTCTAACTCATGGGCATTCTCTTGCTTTGAAACAGAGTGAATTGGGGTGGGAAGGAAGAAGAGTGCTTTTGGAATAAGGAATGCAGCCGAATATCTCGAATGGTTTTTAACACACTCTATGCATTTATTTATTTTCTTCTGTTGAGCAAAACGCTTCTTTTTATACTTCTTTTATAATGAGGGGATGACCGGAAGGTAAATTATGTTTTTTTACTTAAGGTTTTAAACTGTTATTATTTTCTTAGTGTTTTTTGTTTAGTTTTCCCAAATTAAATTATTTTACAAAATTTTTGTTGGCTTTCTAAGTAATAATTAATAAATATTGAAAATATTACATTTTTATAATTAAAATATATAAAATAAAATATATAATATAATAATGAATATTTCTGAAAAAAAAACAATGACTTGCTTCCACTTTTGAATTATTTTATTATCAGCGTCCAAAAATTCAGGCAATTATGCACCGAAACAATTCGAATGCGAACTGTAACTCTAACTCATTCAATTCGGTTTTCATCCCCCGAATGTTGTGCGAGTGAGACCTGTACAGTCGCACTCACTCATTTATTAATTTTCCTCTCAGCATTCTATCTCACTCAGTTCATTTTCAAGGTTGTGCATTTGAATGTCGTTTTTTAGCTATTCATGCAGACCTCTAATTTTTATACCCGGTAGTCTAGGTGTTTAAGGGATTTACCATAGAAAAGGAATTATCTTCGTTTAGCCTAAAAAATACCCAACTCTTAATCAGCATTAACAGCCATGTCGTTATAGCCAAGACCTCTATAATACCGACGCAGTTTAAGTTTTTTAACTTAAGGGGGGACATCTGAGTAACAGGCAAAAAAAAAACCGATTTTCTGGAATTTTTTTTGGCCAAATGAAAAACCCGATCGAAAACTTGTAAATGAGGTTTTATTATATTATATTTAAAGTACAAAATCATTTTTTTTTTTTATTAAATCGAAAACAAAATGGTGGCTTTGCAGCCTTTATTCGTAGGCCCTATTTTTTAAAGGGGGTCCATGGCCGAACACCTAACGTCCTTAATTTTTGATCTAGAACAAAAAATCAAGTTTGTTGATAGTTTCTGTACATCAACGGCTATCGACACACGTAGGATTTTTTCGATATATTGATTTTTTGCGTGATTGAAAAAAATTTTCAATTTTCACGAACAAAAAACGTCACATAATTGTTGATAAAAAAAAGTAAGCAATATACAAAAACGTGTGTCGATAGACATAGGTATTCTGAGTAGACTGTCAAAATTTTGGATCGATAAGTTAAGAGTTGTTCGAGTTATGTGTTCGGCCACCTCAAAAAAAGCGGTTTCGAGAAAAACGCGCTTAAAGTTTTGAGTACTGTGGGATACACCTGTGAGACATCGCGCAGAATGGAAAATTTAGACACTTAGACACTTTTGCCGGACTCTATCTTTTCATATGTCATTTTTAAGACCCTAAAGAATTTTTTAAGCGAAAAAAAAATGTTCGATTTTTTCAAAACTACTCAGATGTCCCCCCTAAACATAAAAAAGGTTTTTACAGGTCAAACTATTCATATAACAAACTAGCAAAACCGGCAAACGTTGTTTTGCCCATTTTTGTTTTCTAGAAGGGCTAGTTGTTTTTTTTTCATTTATTTTGGGTTATAAATATTTTACAGTATTTCCAGTACATCCAGTATTTTCACGTATAGCAACTTTCCCATCGCCTGTATCTAACAGTTGTTAAGAGAAAATTTCGGCGTATGGATCCCGAAGCATTTGAACGCGCATATTCTTCGTCAGATGCACTTTTTTAACATTACGCCACAGTCGCGATGATTTTAAGGTAGCATTAATTTAATTAGCGTACGTTGAACGTGGAATAACGGGAAGAGTTTGTCTGAAATCACCTAAAGGGAGTAACAAAACTAATTTTTCATTGTTTTTTCTAAATGTAAAATCCAATGCCTCAAGCGAATGTTTACGTGTCATAGTGCATTCATCCCAAATAATTATTTTACATTGTTTCATCACTATGCCCATAGACGATTGTTTTTTATGTTGCACACTGCATCTGGAGTGCATAAAAACACAGGCATTCTTTTCCAAAGTACCTATAATCACTTTGGAATAAGCAGAATATTCAACATCAGGCTCTTACTGGAATGGTACTCGAAGAAATGGCCCTGATGTAAACCCTCGATGAACTTGTTGGCGTTGTTGGTCAATCCTACTTTTAACTTTGAGTCTGACCGCTTCTCTTCGTTGCAATTGTCTTTATTGATTACGTTCATCTCGTGCCTCTTTCGATAGTGATTCACGTAACTGCGGCATGGTCACACGCGCATTTTCATTATCTTCTTCGATTTGTTCTCCTGATCTGCGTTCTCTTCTATCTCGCGCGGCTCTAGAATTGACCGTTTGTCGACTCAAATTGGCCCGATTTGGTGTAACATAACAGGACTTTCTTTTATATGTATAGATAGTTTTTTGTGTGGAGAAAAAAATGCATCCAAATTGGCCGGAATTTGAAATTTTTGAGTCATACATACATATTTATGTATATTTCGATTCATATACTGACAGTTTTGATTTTGATACAATTTTGAACACTGTGATCTCGGAGACTTAAGGGGTTATATACCTTCTTTGTCGAAGAAAATGAGCAAAGTGCGGATTTTTTTTTTAGGTATGTAGCAATTATTTAATTACACGGATGTTTTAATTTTTTGATAGTACACTTTATTAACAATGTTTGTGCAAATTTTGGTGGACAAAATATTAAATAGTTTTTAAGGGGTGGCTGTTTCCCTTAGAGACCTTTTTTTTTTTAGAGCCTTGCGGTGACAGTTCCCCAGGTCAAACAGGTCAACTTAAACCATAAAAGTAAAAATATTTCATTAGTTTAGAGTAATCTCTTGTGCTTGAACGATCGATTTTAAAATTTTTTGTTTTTGTTTGGATATGGCAGCGTTTTATGCTAAAAATGAACGTTTTGGTCTCTAGAAATTTCACTAAAAAATTTATTTCGCCGAAAAAAAGTTTGCGCGTGGAAAGTCGATCGTTCAAGCACAAGAGAATTTCATTACGAACATTTTAAAAAAAAATTTGAAGTAAATCGGTTTAGTAGTTTTCCGCCAATCCATGTTACCGCAAAGTCATTATTCAAGAAACACCATTTCGAGATATTCGCGTTTAAAGTTTCAAGTTCAGTTCAAGGCCGCAACGAGGCGTGCGATTAGGAGCGCTGTAACTTTTTTTCTACTGTTCCAATCTCTATGAAAATTTGGGAGAATGTTCTCAAGGAGTTGTTCTTCAAGATAAACCACTAAAAAAATTTTCGTTTTTTTGAAAATAAAAAAGGTATATAACCCCTTAAGAGGTAGAATTATACGTTTTGAAACTTTGACTCCTATCGTATCCACGCAGATCAAGTTTTCACACGCCCACTCCGGTCCCCAAAACTGATGTCTTGTAGCGCTACTTCAAAAAAGTTTGTGGAAAATTTATTTTCAAAATCTACAAATCAAAATTCAGAAAAATCGAACCATTTTTAGAGAACTTATAAACTTTTTATTTTGGTTCCTCCTAGATTGCTTTACTTGTTATAAATAGAACAAAGTAAGATCAAAAAGATAACTGTTAATCTCACAATCATCGTTTTACTCTCTTCTTTTGTTACGTTGTTTTTGTTGAGAGTCTACACTTTAAAAGGTATTTTTTACTTTTAATATATATATGTACATATATACTTTTAAAGACTATAACCGTCCTTCCTAATTTGTATTTAGAACCTACAAGCCTCAGTTCGTAGCCCCAATACGCCAAAATTTTGTCAAAAATATATATTTTTTTAATTGTTTTACCGCTTAGTACACTTAGCCACACAAACAAGCCAAAATGTTTTTTTAAAATTATAAATTATTGAATTAAGATTGCAATATAGATAACTCTCTATTGCGTGGGAAAAGACTTTAGTAATAAGTTATCGTAATCTGATTTTTTGGCGAAATATAAAAAAGGAGACTTGGAAGTCAATTATCTAAAGGTGGCAAATTGAATTAATAATAGTAACAGTAATTCTGTTAGCAAACAAATTAAAAATGGTATTTTACGATTTATATATATATATATATATATATATATATATATATATATATATATATATATATATATGTATATAAATATATTTATATGTATATATATATATATACGCATTTATTTTTTATGTACCATATTACAGTTACTTTTTAAATTAGATTACATATATATGTATAGTCTAAGTCAAAACGAGCGATAACCGCGTCCATCGTGTGTTAACGAGAAATCAGTTAAAATAAAGTATGCGCAGGCCTTACTTTTTTTGCTCTGAGTGGTAAATTTAAAAGAGAGTACTCGCTACAATTAATACGTAAATGTGAAAGAAAAGTTGTCGTCTTGTCGAAAGCGTTTAATAGGGTCTGGAACGCATGCCTCCATCGCTTCGCATCGGTCCTCCCCCATCGCGCCGATTTCCACCGGCACCACCTCCACCTCCACGCCCACGACCACCTCCTCCGTTGTCGTTGTAGCGGGAGTAACCTCCGCCTCCTCCAGAATTTCCACCACGGTCCCTGCTTTGATATCCGCCCCCGCCAGATCCACGATCGTTGCCACGGTCGCCACCATATCCACCACCACCTCCTCCTCCTCCAAATCCGCCTCCACCACCGCCACCAGAGCCGTCTTCATCGCCTTTAGGAGTTTTGCAGCTAAAAAATAAAAAAATATACTATTTATTTCTTACTCCTTATTCAAAATTTTTATAAAATTTAATCAATAAATTCTTATTGAAATCTTATTTTAAGTATTCTTATTATTATAATATTAAATTATTAAGGGGACCTTCACCTGAATTTTTTTGAAAAAAATCTATTTTTTTTTTTTACATAAAATGAAAGTTTTATATGTCTAGAATATATGTACCAAAGGATATTTCGATACGACGCGTATTTCTTGAGCTAGAGCGTTTCAAACATACCCATGATAACAAGAAAGCTATCTAAAGGCAAAGTTTCTAAAAACTTTAAACGCGTTTTTCTCGAAACCATGTTTTCTGAACTCATGTCAAGCACAGGGCTCGTTCTATTGATCCGATTTCCTTCATTCAAGAAGCGTTTGAAAGTATATACTTTTATGTATGGCTTATACCTAAAATTGACATGAAAAATTGTTTATTTATAATTGTTAAACAAGATCAAAATAAAAAAAAAGGGAAAAAATGTCCATTTTTTTTCAAACGCCCATAAAGTTGGTTTATTTTCACCAAAATTGATTGTCGTTAGGTATAAGCCATAGGAAATTTCATAAATTTTAATAATTTATATACATTTCTAATTTCAGTTCACTACCAGAGGCCCGACACTTGACAAAGCGGAAAAAACGAGGTCAACGAGATCCGCCATTTTGAAGGCGCCATTTTGAATTTCCTAAATATCGAATACTTTTTTTTATCGTAAATAAACAACGAATCAAAGTTCAAAAGCTCAAGTTCGTATGTCTTTTCATTTTCCCGCAATCCATTCTCAAATTTTGCTTCATTTTCGGCTAAATCCAGGTGAAGGTCCCCTTAAGCTGGCTCCATTTTTCACTTTCACAAGTTAAATACTCTCTTTTGACAAAACGCAAAAGAAACGTGTACCTGTTTTCATTTTCATATTTTCTGTGATTTTTGAAAACGAAAGATCTCGCCCAAAAGAAATTAAAACCTTGATTAATTTCCGCTGAATTTGTACAGCGTGTATACATTAAAAACCTTTTCCTCACCGATTGCATTCATTACGCCAAGCGAAGTTAGTGTTGTTGCAACTGTTGCACTTCCAGTCGCCATCTCGAGGCTGAACATTGCCAGCTCCACTTCCTCCACCACCGCTGCGATCGAATCGATTTCCACCGCCGCCGCCTCCACCACCTCCACGTTCGAATCGGCCCCCGCCTCCTCCTCCGCCACGACGGCCACCAAATCCTCCGCGACCACCGCCTCCCTTGCTCCAGTTGTTTTGACGTTGAGCCAAAGACACTTTAATGGTGCAGCCGTTAAAGTCACGTCCGTCAAACCATTCAATTGCTGATTGCGCCGCGTTGGTGTCGTCGTAAGTTACAGTGGCTTCGCCCTTGGAAGCTCCTGTCTCCTTGTTCTTATACAGCCAAATCTTTGGCTTCATTGTGCGTTTGTCTTTCTGAAATTTGGGAGGAATATAAAAGAAAATATTTTGTAAAAAAAAAAATGCTATTATGACTAATCTAATCCAAAAAAAAAAGACTTGCCTTTATTATTCCAATAGCTCCGAAATGAGTCTCAATATCCTGCTCTGTTGTTGATGGATCCATGCCACAAACAAAAATCGTGTCCTCTTGGGTGATCATGTCGCCGCCACTGCCTCCACCACCGCCGGAGTATCCACCGGATCCTATAAAACAAAAAAAACCTTAGAAAACGGCGACAAAGTAGGTAAAGCTCAGTAATATAATTCCCTTTCAATGAAGTCCCCAACATTCTCTTATTAATACAAACGAAAATTGCGTAAGGCGCATGTGCTCAGAACCAGAATATTGAGGAACATCAAAACACTTATTAAACACTCGATGAGACATAAAAAGCGCCCAGTACCAATGACCAATAATAGAAACATAAGCGAGGAGAACCCCAACAAAGTTAATATTAGTAAATATGTAAATTTACTTAATTGTAACAGTAATCTACTCCCAATAAACTCTGCAGAAAACCTTAAAAAAAAAAAAAAAAAATTATCTGGTCACATTAACCGTATTTAATTTTAATTAGATTGTGGCGCCTAACAAATTTAAGCCGGGAAAGAAACATTAAATTTGCTCTTTATACGGTTTGTTTTTTTAGTTAAATTTTCCTTTATCTTTTCTGTTTATCTTCTGATCAAATTGTATCTTTTCATTTTGTTTACGTCTTTTCATTCAGTATGTAGAGATATATTGTTATACGTTACTCGATATTTTTGCAATTGCTTGCATTTTTTTTACCTTTGTTGTAGCTGTCCTTGCTGGCGCCTCCATTTCTAAAAGAGGATATTGAATAACTTATTTAATACTTTAATTTTGATTGTTTGGTTGTAATTCAATATTGTAAGTTATGCACCTACAATCCCCACGAACAAACAATTTTATTCCCTGCGAACTCTATGGTACGGTATCCAAACGTCCTGTCTCCAGCACAGTTTGGTCAATAAAGAAATAAAGACATTGAACGTCGAAACTAATCCCCTATTATTTTGATGCGGATACATATAGATCATTGATCAAAGTGCTCTGGTGGAGACAAAAACTCATATATAAGTATTTTTTATTATATGGGTAATAATTAAATAAATGTATGTTACTGCAAAATAAAGCACAGAAATAAAAGAGAGGGAAGATTGACTTTTTTTTATTCCAATTTACGAATTTTTACGAAATGACCCTCAAAGTGGTGAATGTTACCGTAGTTATGTATGTATACATAAAACAAATAGTTCGTATTTTCTATAAAGGCCCACATTATAGATATGCATGGGAAAGAATGCTCGAAAATTAGTTACAAATTTGTAAGAATTTATCAGCACGGAGGATAAAATTCATTTGACACACAAGCATCCCAGAATAGCTTAAATAAACACCGGAGTAAAAGAACATAGATTCAAAAAATAAAAATTAAACCTTTTTCGAAATAAAAGAAAATAGTAAAATGAAGCAATTCCTAATGGTTTGTCGCAATGTTTTTTTTGTATAGTATAGGAAATTTTACCACCATTCGGTGAATATGTCGAAAAGTTATAAGTTATGACTAGAGTCGAACATATTCAAGTTAAATTTAGTGGTACTATTTAAAGATTATACTGATATATATTTTTTTATGCTTTTTTTTAAACAATTGAGACTACAGTTAAAAATAATTAAAAATATAAAATTGTACAAGTACTTACGGCTTTTTAAGCTTTAAGTAAAAAATTACCTATTTTAATCATAAGAATCGTATATTATAATCGGTTAGAGATAGGAATACATTGTAATCTTTTACTACTGTATAATAAAATAATTAAATTTTATAAAGGAACAGACTGCAGCTCTGCATGTACTAATCTTCGAACGGATCTACTGCAACTACTTATCGAACAGATCGGCCGATTATTTCCTATAACTACTATATAACTGAGCGCTCGAAAATAAGAATAAAAACCCTAATAATTTTGTTATTTCAAAAACGTAAAAATTAATTTTAAAACAAGAAAGGAAAGCTAACTTCGGGCGAAGCCGAAGTTTATATACCCTTGCAGTTAAAACCGGATATATAGAGCAAACACCGGATATAGTTGGCCGATCCTTATGGGAATATGAATATATAATCCAATTTATTACAATATAAAATCTAAAAGAAGTCCCAAACTTCTATCTTCAAAAATACCAAAGTATTTTCTACCAAAAACCATTTCCGATTGTTCAGTTATATGGCAGCTATAGGATATAGTCGGCCGATACGAAATTTGGCATGTCGTATTATTTTGCCAAAAATAGCTCTCATGTAAAATTTGAGCTCCCTAGCTCTAAAAACACCGAAGTTATTCCATTCCAAGGGTGTGTGCAAAGTTTTAAGACGACAGCTTTAAAACTGAGAGACTAGTTTGCGTAGAAACAGACAGACGGACATGTTTATATCAACTCAGGAGGTGATCTTGATCAAGAATATATATACTTTTTAGGGTCGGAGATGTCTCCTTCACTGCGTTGCACACTTTTGACCAAAAATATAATACCCTCTGCAAGGCTATAAAAACAAGAAATGAAAGCTTACTAAAGCGAAGTTGACATCTAAGATCGGATATATATCGCAAAGTTGGTCATTTCGAATCGCTCAGCTATACGGCAGCTATTAGTATAGTCGGCCGATCCTAATGAAATTTGGTCGGTCGAATTAATTGGCCAAAAAATAAACAAAGTTTAGGATGCGCAGCCTTGAAGAGAGTATTATAATTTTGGTCTAAAGTGACGGAATGACGGAGGCATCTCCGACCCTATAAAGCAGGGGTGGGCAAGCCTATGGCTCCTCGGGCTCTCAAGGCTCCCCCCGTTATTCGTAATTTTTGGCGCCAGCAAATCGGGCCAGACGATCGAGTCGCGCGGTCAGTGAGCCGTGAAGATTTACAAAAACAATGCTACACAAATTTTGAAGCAGGTAGCGGGCCCGACCCCGCGGTCCCGAGTTTGCAACAACAATTATTAAGGGTCCGTTTGCGCACAACGCGACGACAACCATCGCGAGGGTGGTGGTTGTTGTTGTAATTTGTTGTTTGGCCGAGCTGCGGCTCCGACCGTTAGATTTCGTGCCCACCACTGCTATAAAGTATATATATTCTTGATCAGAATCGCCTCCTGACTTGATATAAGCATGTCCGTCCGTCCGTCTGTCCGTCTGTCTGTTTCTACGCAAACTAGTTTCTCAGTTTTAAAGCTATCGATATAGCTGCCATATAACTCAACGATCGGAAATGACCCAACTTTCGTGTTTATGAAGATAGAAAGTTGGAACTTAGTACAGATTATATTTTTGGTCATTTGATCAGACCTACCAAATTTCATAACGACCGGCCGCCTATATCTTATAGCTGACATATAACTGAACGGTCAGAAATGGTAATGGTGTTTAGTAAAAATATCAACTTTTGTATTTTTGAAGATAGAAGCTTGGGGCTTTTTTTTTAGATTTTGTATTGTAATAAATTGATTATATAATGATATTTTCTTAAGGATTGGCCAACTATATCCGATTTACGATATACCATATATTCGTTTTTAACTGCAAGGGTATATCAACATCGGCTCCGCCCGAAGTGAGCTTTCCTTTTTTGTTATAATAAAAATCGATAAAAGTATTTTTTAACTTTTTCAAACTCATCATTATTATTTTAAGTCCCTAAATTTAAAAATTAAAATGTTTCCTCTGAGAAAAATTGTCTCAGAAATTGCTTAGAAAATTGCTTTAACCCATTGCTTTAACGTTATGGATTCTTAGAAAAAAAAATGAGAAATTGGATAAACTTGAATGAGGCATTCAATGAGGCATTCAAGTTTGAATGAGGCATTCAATGAGGCATTCAAGTTTATCCAATGCCTTGCTTGTTCTTTTTACTTTTTGTGAAAGTCTGACCACCTCATTTTTGTGAGTCTGAAAATACATAATTTTATACGGCTGCCTCTACTAAAATCAAATCTCAAAATTATGTGTCGCATAAAAAGGGGTTATTTCTATATCATGCTTTCAAAAAATCGTGTTTGCCATCGCATAAACATAACATATGTTACATACATTCACACGACGACAACATACCCTTAAGGGGCCCATCCACAGGCGAGCATGTTGGGCAAACATGTTGTGCTCGACGAAATTTTTCCTGTGGGTGATAGTAGTATTCGTTGTCAAATTTTGTGTTCGTCAAAATGTTCGAATGAAATTGAAATCGTTCTATTTTGACGACGTTGGCAACAGCATGTTCGCCAATGGATGGCAATGTTGGCACGAACGTCAGTTGAAAAAACGTTTTGGTAAAGAAAAATGAATAAAAAGTTCCTGCTAGATTTTATTTATTGCCTAAAAAATGAGCCTGCGTTATGGCACGCCAAAAGCGATGAATATAAAAACAAGAATTTTCGTAATAATGCATAAGAAGTTCAACTCAAAAAATATAAAGAGTTCGATGAGCACTGTGCTTCCTTTTTTTCGCTTCATTTTTTTTTTTTCTTTTTTTTCTAAGCAAATACTTATTGCCATAAGTGCAATTACAGTGCCACTGTCGTTGTCCGTTGACATGTTGATAGTTTGAAAATTTATCGAAAAATGATGATCGCACGAATGTTGGCTCTAGTGGGGGAAATGTTAGTGGGGAAAATTAAATTCAAGTAGGCGAGCTTGTTGACGAACATGCTGCCCTGTGAATGGGCCTCTTTATACTCTACGAGTACAGAGTATAAAAATAAAGATTTTTTGATTATTTTAACATATTGATTGAAAAGTTTAATTTCCATTTTTAGTTCCATTTTGAGGTCCTTATTTACCGTAAAACTATTTTTAAAAGATGAATAAATTATTATAATAATATTTATTTGTTTTGTTTTATTGATAATTGATAAATAACATAGTGTAACAAAAAAATAAGTGAAATAACTTTTAAAGTGACATGGTAGAAATTGTTTAGTAGCAACTGTATTTTCTTATTTTTTACAAAAATTCTGTCATTCAGGACACATACCAATGCTGTCTCATTCATATTGAATAAAACAAGACAAATTTCAAGACAAATTAAAGTTGTTAAAAAAAGTCAATTCAATCTTGTGATCCCCTCGAGCGCTCTCAAGATTTTTTTAAAAGCTATAACATTAAAATATTAAAAAACATCGGAAATTTTAAAATCGGTTTTAAAATTTTTAAGATGGTACAAATATTTCACAAATTTTAAAATTTTTGTTATATTCAAGTTAGAGGTCTGCATGAATAGCTAAAAAACGACATTCAAATGCACAACCTCGAAAATGAATTGAGTGAGATAGAATGCTGAGACGAAAATTAATGAATGAGTGAGTGCGACTGTGTAGGTCTCACTCGCACAACATTCGGGGGATGAAAACCGAATCGAATGAGTTAGAGTTACAGTTCGCATCCGAATTGTTTCGAATGCATGCTAGAATGTACGATACAACTATGCATATTTGCCTTTATTTTTAGACGCTGATAATAAAATAATTCAAAAGTGGAAGTAAGTCATTGTTTTTTTCAGAAATATTCATTATTATGGTGTATATTTTATTTTACATATTTTACTTATATAAATGTAAAAATATTTTCAATATTTATTAATAAATAATTTTCCAGCACAACTTTGCAGCTAAACAAAATTTTGTAAAATAATTTAATTTGGAAAAACTAAACAAAAAACACTAAAAAAATAATAATAACAGTTAAAAACCAAAGTAAAAAAACACTCTCATCATAATTCACCTTTCGGTCAATTCCCTCATTATTAAAGAAGTATTTAAGAAGCGTTTTGCTCAATAAAAGAAAATAAATGAATGCATAGAGTGTGTTAACAACCATTCGAGACATTCGGCTGCATTCCTCATTCCAAAAGCACTCTTTGCTTCCCACCCCAGCTCACTCGGTTTCAAAGCAAGAGAATGCCCATGAGTTAGAATGTTCTCTCACTCTCTCACTCCCTCTCACTCAATTCGTTGTGTCTCTTGCACTCATTCATTCTATTCCATTCGGATGTATTCTATGGCTGATGCAATAAGAATGTATTCCTGCAGACCTCTAAATCAAGCAGATAGAAAATCAAGAAAATCAAAAACGTTTCAGCGTACATTGACACTAAATTTTTTTGCTATATCATACCGAACATTTTAGTTTTCATCATTATGGTTTTACTAAATGTTTAATGGATAGTTCGACGCACCTATGAAATTTTGCACCGTTTAACCATACTTATAACCTTTTTATAAGTTTTTTATTATTTTTTAAATAATATTTTTCTTCGTTTTTTAATACTATTTTCTATATATTTTTATATATTTGTTTTGGCGAAATGCAATTAAAAACAAGAAAGGAAAGCTAACTTCAGGCGGAGCCGTAGTTGATATGCCCTTGCAGTTAAAACCGGATATATATCGCAAACATCGGATATAGTTGGCCGATCCTTATGAGAATATGATAATATAACCCAATTTATTATAACACAAAATCTAAAAAAAAGTTCCAAACTTCTATCTTCAAAAATACCAAAGTTGGTATTTCTACCAAAAACCATTTCCGATCGTTCAGTTATATGGCAGCTATAAGATAAAGTCGGCCGATCGTTATGAAATTAGAAAGAAATAGAATCCGTACTAAGTTCCAGCTTTCTATCATCAAAAACACGAAAGTTGGGTCATTTCCGATCAATCAGTTTTTTGGCAGCTATAGAATATAGTCGCCCGATCCCGGACTTTCCGACTTATATACTGCGTGCAAAGGAAAGAAGGGTGTGTGCAAAGTTTCAAGTCGATAGCTTTAAAACTGAGAGACTAGTTTGCATAGAAACCAGGGACCGCAAATAATTATTGAGTTTAAAAAAATTGAAACCCAAAACAGTCTCCAAAAAAATTGGAAAAAATTGTCATATGTTTTTATGAAAAAAATTGATTTTTAATAATTAAAATTAATTTTAATAATTAAAAATTAGTAATAATTATTAAATATCAATTTTTATATAAAAATTACGCAATAACTTTTATTTTAAATTTTTATTATATAAATTGAAAAATAAAAATTATTCGATAACTTTTATTTTAAAAATTGAAAATAAAGATTGAATCTATATATCTTAATCCGTAGAAGCCAGATCCAATATATACGTATATATATAATCTACACAAAAATACCTTTCAGATGGTATATAATATGTATGTATATATATATATATACATATATATTTAATTATTAAACCTGACTACCTGATCCTGAATTTTTTCGACTCCCAATAGCTCATGATATTCACGCTTGGATCAATATTCATTTATTTCTGTTGCCGCCAATTTGAGCTTAGGTTCATCATCGTCCTCAGAGTCTTCGGGCATTAGGGCATTAAATGCCTTAGGGGCATTTTCGGCCGTTAAATTAGTAATTACAGATCTAAGATGCAACCTTGCCGAAGACTCAGAGCAAAAGTTAATGTTCTTGAAATTAAATAATTAGCCATTTATATATTAAAAACTAATAAATTTTTTAAATTTAATCTCGATTAATAATTTAATGAACTACTCTTTCTCAGCCGCCGCAACAATAGTTGGGCTATTTATGAATACTGCCAATACTGCACAGGTACATAAGCGGATAAACATATATATATATATATATATATACATATTAGAGGTCTGCAGGAATACATTCTTATTGCGTCAGCCATAGAATACATCCGAATGGAATAGAATGAATGAGTGCAAGAGACACAACGAATTGAATGAGAGGGAGTGAGAGAGTGAGAGAGCATTGTAACTCATGGGCATTCTCTTGCTTTGAAACAGAGTGAGTTGGGGTGGGAAGTAAAAAGAGTGCTTTTGGAATGAGGAATGCAGCCGAATGTCTCGAATGATTTTTAAAACACTCTATGCATTCATTTATTTTCTTCTGTTGCGCAAAACGCTTCTTAAATACTTCTTTAATAATGAGGGAATTGACCGAAAGGTGAATTATGATAGAGTGTTTTTTTACTTTGTTTTTTAACTGTTATTATTATTTTCTTAGTGTTTATTGTTTAGTTTTTCAAAATTAAATTATTTTGCAAATTTTTTTTAGCGGCAAAATTGTGCTGGAAAATTATTTATTAATAAATATTGAAAATATTTTTACATTTATATAAGTAAAATATGTAAAATAAAATATACAGCATAATAATGAATATTTCTGGAAAAAAATCAATGACTTAATTCACTTTTGAATTATTTTATTATCAGCGTCTAAAAATACAGGCAAATATGCATAGTTGTATTGTACATTCTAGAATGCATTCGAAACAATTCGAATGCGAGCTGTAATTCTAACTCATTCAATTCGGTTTTCATCCCCCGAATGTTGTGCGAGTGAGACCTACACAGTCGCACTCACTCATTCATTAATTTTCGTCTCAGCATTCTATCTCACTCAATTCATTTTCGAAGTTGTGCATTTGAATGTCGTTTTTTAGCTATTCATGCAGACCTCTAATACATATATGTATATACATACTTATTTTATACCGTCTGAAAGGTATTGATGTGTAGATCATATATATACATATATATTGGATCTGGCTTCTACGGATCAAAAGATATATAGATTCAATCTTTAATTTCAATTTTTAAAATAAAACTTATCGAATAATTTTTATTTTTCAATTTATATAATAAAAATTAAAAATAAAAGAAATTACTTAATTTTTATATAAAAATAATACTTAATGATTATTACTAATTTTTTATTATTAAAATTAATTTTAATTATTAAAAATCATTTTTTTTCGTAAAAATTTAAAAATAACTTTTATTTTTTAATTTTTTGTTTTTTTAATTATAACCGTTAGAGTCCCTGATAGAAACAGACACCCGGACAGGAAGATGGACAGACGGACATGTTTATATCAACTCAGGAGGTGATCCTGATCAATAATATATATATATACTTTATAGGGTTGGAGATGTATCCTTCACTGCGTTGCACACTTTTGACCTAAATTATAATACCCTCTGCAAGGGTATAAAAAAATGTGATATTTGGTCAAGTTCATTCAATGCCGTTAAATCCATGATCTGTTGCGTATACACTATTGGTGAAAATAATAAGTACACCCCCATAGGAATTTTTTGACCTCTCGTCAAAGATCGTTAAAAATAATTACAGCAATTCCATAGAGTATGTAACTTAAAACCAAAAATTTTTTCTTTCAGTTTGTTTTGAATTGTAATAAATCCATCCATGTGTACCACTGATTTGGTGATTTTGGCATGCTAGCCATTAATTTGTGACAAGCTTCCAACAGAAGTTTTTTTTCTTCCAAATTCCACAATTATTCTGCGTTTAAAAATGCAGAGGGGTCTTCTTTAAGGGTCTTTATAGTGTACTGGGCATAAAATTATTTTCCTTTGGGGTATCCTACATTTCTTCTTGAATTGTTACTAATTAAATTTATATTTTTTCCGTGGCTCCATAGGACAACATTACTCTACTTTTTGGAACCCCCTTGCGCCATTGTATGATTTTTGGCATCATTTTGAGCAAACTTTTTATCAAATCATTTAATTCGTTTTACGCGAGATAGTTTCTTAGCTTTATAGCTATTTTGAGACACTTTTCTAGGCTATCCACATAGTATACACAGCGTGGATACAGTTTAGCCAGCTGGGTCAGATAGATTTGGGAAACTAGCTCTCATTTAACTGAACAATCGGAAATTCGGAAAAAATGCCATAACTTTTTTGATAAATAATTAAATAAAACATAAACCGTTCTTATTTAAACATTATTTCACTTCAAGGGTATAAAAGCATCGGATCTTATCGAAGTAAATTTGCCTTTTTTTTTTAAATTTACACTTTGTGTTAAAATTTTTTTTTGTATGTAACCATATTTACTATTAGTATATCCCATGTATACTTTTTTGAAGATATCTCATTAATTGCTGAGATAATTTTATGTAAGTAGTATTTTTAGCAACACCTTTAATTTTACACTCTTGAGAACAGAATTTTGTGATTCATCAAATTCTTTTCTCCTTAATCCAAAGTAAACGTTTGCGCTCTTAGGGAAACAATCTTTTCATCGATCGAGTTGTTCATACATGTTTTTTAACCTTATACTCTTATAGATGTTAACCTCAGTGGACTTCTTCCATGATACAATTAGAACATAAAATATCATTAACATACCCATATGAATCTCCTCCCCTGTCGTTCCAAGAGCCGCTTCCACCACTATTAGAAGAACCACGATGGCCGGAATCATAACCTTAAAGCAAATGTATCGGTTTACCAGTATATAATGTATCCCAAATTGAACTACTTACCACCGCCTCC
Organism: Drosophila malerkotliana malerkotliana; assembly: GCA_018153235.1. Taxonomy (NCBI): domain Eukaryota; kingdom Metazoa; phylum Arthropoda; class Insecta; order Diptera; family Drosophilidae; genus Drosophila; species Drosophila malerkotliana. Next base: position 1,472,597 of record JAECXV010000159.1, read on the forward strand.
ATGCTTACTGTAGTTCGGAGGTGGTTCGTTATAGTTTCCAGACTTATTTGGCATTTGCTGATAGTTTGGCGGGGGAACAGCAAAATTGTTGTAGCCTTGCCCGGCACCACCACCATAACCGCCACCTAAATAGCACACATTCAATTCGTATTGCTTTGTGCATTATAAATTCAAAATAAACTTACGATCCATCACAAACGAATGCTAAAACAGTCTTTTTTTCTTATGAATACAATAACAGGAGTATTAATACTCCTTATGCACAAGCCGCCTAAGGGAATATAGCGTCACTCGGATACAAAAATTTTATTGTAAAAATGGCGTGAGAAAATAAGTTAGAGATGTGCTAAGTGCAACTGAGAAGGAAAAGTTATCGAAAAAAAAAATACTCAAATACTAAAACAAAATATTAAACAGTCGTTTTTGACAAAATAAATGTTCATATACGGTTGTTATACCATATACTCACGCTCATATTTATCGTGGCGAATGGTTTTGAATACATTATTTCGAACGATCGAATGATTTAAAGAAAAATATACTTAAGTGAACAAATAGCATAATAAATATGACAAATATCTATACAAAAAATAAGACACATTTTTCATGATGCAATATATTTCCTGGAAACTATATATAAGAGTACGATTTTTAAAAACGTGTAAATTTTCTAAAATGAAATATGAAAAATACCGAATAGTTTCAATGTTATGAAAGGTCTAATAATACCTGGTCGAAATAAATATTGGGACACTTTATTTTTTTTTAATAAATTCGTAAATGATTTTTAATTTTTTTTGTTTTTATTTTATTTGTAAATATAGAGAAGAAATGCATTGAAAACAGATAAAACTTTTTTATATTACTGATCCTTTTCACGAAAATTTGTATTGTTATGTTAGCTCCCTTAGAAATAATTATTGGGACACTGTATAGAAAATAATTTTTAAAAAATTCATAATTGTAGAAAAAAAATGTATTTTCTCACCTAATAGTGGGTATTGCCTGCGTGCTTTGAAATGACTTCAGCCAAGCATTTAGACATTAAATTAGCCAAATCCTGCAATGTTTTTCGTCGATTTTGGCCTATTCTTCAACAAAACCCTTCTTGAGCTGTGCCAAATTTTCAAACTGTCGTCCATTGCTGTATACTCTATTTGAGAGTATACCCCACACATTCTAAATCGGGTTTAGGTCGGGACTACAAGCTGGCCACCCCAAAAGTTCAATTTTTTAATCCTCAAAAAACTGCTTTGACACTTTGGATACGTGGATGGCGGCGTTATCCGGTTGAAAAATTAACTTTTTCTCAAAATAAGTTTCGCCAAACGGTATCAAAACGTCGTCCATTAGTCTTATGTACATCTGACAATTCATTCGTGTTAATAAAAAACATATAGAGGATCTTCCAGCGTGTCCAAATGCGGCCCATACCATCAGGACCGTCCGGCCCATTCCGTCAGGACCATTCAAGTTGAAGGGAAAAATGATGTCCTGGAGAGATATCCACCGTGAACGCAAGTCCTGCTAGACTCATTTGGACAAAAAATAAAATAAAAACAAAAAAAATTAAAAATCATTTACGAATTTGTTAAAAAAAAAAAAAAGTCCCAATATTTATTTCGACCAGGTATAAATCGTTTTCGGGCGCTATCAAAACTAAATGTCAGACTATAAGACATGATTTTAAAAAATTGATGCCAAAAATTCTCAAAAACGAATCCATACAACAAATTTTTAGCTCCGTAGATTTTTCATACTAATTGACAATTTTTTTTTTATTAAATTCAATTTTTTTAAACAAAAAGGATACAACTTTTACACAAGAATCTGACATTTTTGTCGTGTTTATCGGACTTTAAGGCCATTTTATAGGTATAACTTTCAAGAAATGGTATCATTTTTGACACATCAAAATTGCCTCATTAATCCTGAATAAAACGAGCCCCACTTCATTACTTTCACCGATTTTAAAGTGACATAGTAGGAATTATTTATTAGGTCGAATATAGTAAAAACCGTGTTTGAAATATTTGTAACACCCTGAAAATCTTGATTTATTTAAAAAAACCCGTTTTGTGGGGACTTTTTTGCGCTTAAAAATTCCTTAACGTGTAATTTTAAACCAAAATTTTCGACGATATTCAATAGTTAAATGTTGTAGCTTGTAAAAAATCGATCTTCCATTTTTTTTATACAAAAATGATAACATATTTGCACAAGAATGTGACATTTTTGAATTTTTGTGGTGTTTTTTTGGACTTTGACGCCATCAACGCCATGACGCCAAAAGGGCAATCAATGTTATTAGTGACTATTATTGACAAATGACAAAGCTGCCGGGTAGAGGATCATTAATCCGTAGTTACCAAAATATGAAAATTTACTGTCAAATAAGACACCTAGATCTAACACCTCCTCTTTAGCTGTCAAACTATAATTGTCAATAGAATAACCCGTGCAGATATCAAGATTCCGCTTACTGTAGCGGGTTAACAGATATTTCGATAAGTTTAATGGGAGAAGTTAAGGGGAGCACCATGAGGAAACTCTGGATATATCCTCCTGTAACAACTCCTGTAACTGTCACAAATAGTCTTATAGATTTTAAGGTCATCCGCATTCATCAAAAAGTAGGCATGACGAAGCATGCGCGATGAAATGTCATTAATTAGAAAGGTCCCAGAGAGCTGTCTCATTAATCCTGAATAAAACAAGACCAATTTCATTACAAAATTATGAAAATTGTTGAAGTTATAACGCTTTTCCCAAAACAAGTTTACTAGCGCTCCGGAGTAAAAGTGTGTGAAAGAAAGGAATGGGCGGAATGGAATGGCACACTATTGCTCCGGAAAGCTATGAAGATTGGACTGACTTGTTTGACAATATTGACATGTGTTAAGAATGATACCATTTCTTGAAAGTTGTACCGAAAAAATGGCATCAAAGTTTGAAAAACATGACAAAAATTAACATTTAACTATTGAAAAACGTAAAAAAATTGAAAATCGGCCTAAAATTAGGCGTTCAGAAATTTTTAAAAGCAAAACACTTTCGAAAAACCGTTTTTTCGAAATAAATCGAGATTTGAGGGTGTATGAAAAATTTCAAACATGGTTTTATACTATACTCGACCTAATGAACAATTCCTACTAGGTCTCTTCAAAAGTTCCAAATCACTGTCGCACTGTGTAATTAGACTTTAAGCTCTTTCTGATCGCTACTAAAACCTAGTACTGAGTTGACGAAAATCCGCTGTCGCACGAGTGACAGCTGTCAAACTCCATATAAAACAAGAAAGGAAAGCTAACTTTGGGCGGAGCCGAAGTTGATATACCCTTGCCTTATGAAATTTGGTAGGTTGGATGAACTGACCAAAAATAGAATCTGTACCAAGTTCCAGCTTTCTATCTTCAAAAACACAAAAGTTGGGTCAATTCCGATCTTTCAGTTACATGGCAGCTATAGGATATAGTCGGCCGATCCTTATGAAATTTGGCACGTCGTATTGTTTTGCCAAAAATAGCTCTCATGTCAAATTTGAACTCTCTTACTCTAAAAACACCAAAGTTATACCATTTCCGATCAATCAGTTATATGGCAGCTATAGGATATAGTCGACCGATCCCGGTCGTTCCGACTTATATACTGCGTGCAAAAGAAAGAAGGGTGTGTGCAAAGTTTCAAGTCGATAGCTTTAAAACTGACAGACTAGTTCGCGTAGAAACAGACAGACAGACAGACGGACAGACGGACATGCTCATATCAACTCAGGAGGTGATCCTGATCAAGAATATATATATTTTATAGGGTATATATATACCCTTTATATACTTTAAGAATTTTATATACTTTATTATAAGGAGACATCACCTCCTTCACAGCGTTGCACACTTTTGGACAAAATTATAATACCCTCTGCAAGGGTATAAAAACGGTGTAAAAAAAGGAAGAAGAAATTTTCGTCTCCTAGATTTTTCCGGTACTCTGACGACGAAAATTTTAGCTATCGAATTGAATGGCGTTGCCGGATCAAAAAAGATAAGCAGCTGATTTTGGGGTGTTGAAATAATTAATTTTATTTATTTCGATAGCTAAAACATGGAGGGAAAATGTATGAAAGAAAAAATAGTCGGGCCGAAAAATTTTCGGCGCGCGAGGATAAATTGAAATTAATTAGTGCGGTCAGGGCGCAGCCCATAATAAAGGATTTGACCCGCAAGGGGCATTTTAATGCCATAAATTGGCATTGAAATGATTTGTGATTGATTTTGGTTTTGATTTTGACCCAGTTTTCTATTTCTTAATCAGCTCCTTAGCGGCGAAATACATAAACAAAACACCAACATCCAATTGATTTGAATTCATTTTTGCTTATTGGTTTTTTGTTTACAAACAACAGCTGTTCAGTATTACCCTTTTCCTTAATTTTTTTGGTAACGGATTTTCGTAACGGAACTCCTTTTAGAACAAACTTCAGTAATGATAATTATAATCGAAATAACCCAATCCAAAATGTATATCAGAACCAACCACGGGCAGAAAATAACCCTGGTACTTCAAATAGGCAAAATATTAGAAGATTCGCAAACAATCATAATAATTATTTTAACAGACTTACTGCTAATCCAATCACTAACTCTCGAATGTCCTACAATACCATCCAACCGCAACAACTATAACCCTAACAACGATACTCCTCCAGATGAATACAAATTTTCAATTAAAGGACCATCAAGATTACCCTACATAAAAATTGAATCCTCCGTAAGAGACCTGCTATTCATTATTGATACTGGAGCGGATTTAAGTATCATCAATGAAAATGTCTGCCACCCGAAGTAGAAAACTAAAATTGATGCCCAAGTAAAAGCAATGGGAAACACTATTAATATACAAAAACTTTCACTTTCACGACCATTTCGACGGTATAATTGGAGGAAATATATTGAACGATTTAAATGCAATCATAAATTACGGAGAACATAAAATTATTTTAAATAATGTAAGTCTGAAGTAATGTAAGACCCAACACCCAAAACAGTCTAAAAACTTTACAGCTAATGTAAGTCAATTTACGAGGCTAGAACGTATTGATTATAATTCTCAGAACCAGCTAAGCACTATTCTAAAACGATTCGAAAATGTTTTCCATAAAGAGGGAGACAACTTAATATTTACAAGTGTAATTAAACATAACATATCCACAAAAAATGAGATACCTATCTATTCTACCAAATAGGGTTTATTCTACCAATATAGGGTTCTACCTAATAGAAATGAATGAATACGATAACGATATTCCGAAGACAGCTTTTTCTACCGCTAACGGACAATATGAGTTTTTTCGAATGCCTTTTGGGCTTCGAAATGCACCAGCAACATTCCAAAAACTTATGAACCACTTGCTTCGACCCTTCGAACATTTCTGCCTCGTATACATGGATGACATTCTTATTTCTTCGAAAACAATCGAAGAACACATTGAATATCTAAATAAAATATTAAAATGTCTCACCGATGCTAAAGCCTAGTACTGAGTTGACGAAAATCCGCTGTCGAAAATTCGCTGTCGAAAATCCGCTAGCGAAATCGCACTTTATTAAGCTACCGAGCTAGTGTTACCAAAAAAATTAAAGAAAAGGGTAATACTGAACAGCTGTTGTTTGTAAACCAAAAACCAATAAGCAAAAATGAATTCAAATCAATTGGATGTTGGTGTTTTGTTTATGTATTTTGCCGTTAAGGAGCTGATTAAGAAATAGAAAACTGGATCAAAATCAAAATCAATCATAAATCATTTCAATGCCATTTTATGGCATTAAAATGGCCCTTGCGGGTCAAATCCTATATTTTGGGCCTCGCCCTGACCGCACTAATTAATTTCAATTTATACTCGCGCGCCGAAAATTTTTCGGCCCGACTATTTTTTCTTTCATAAATTTTCCCTCCATGTTTTAGCTATCGAAATAAATAAAATTAATTATTTCAACACCCCAAAATCAGTTGGTTATTTTTTTGATCCGGCAACGCCATTCAATTCGATAGCTAAAATTTTCGTCGTCAGAGTACCGGAAAAATCTAGGGGACGAAAATTTCTTCTTCTTCCTTTTTTTACACCGTTTTTTATACCATTGCAGAGGGTATTATAATTTTTTTCCAAAAGTGTGCAACGCAGTGAAGGAGACATCTCCGACCCTATAAAATATATATATTCTTAATCAGGATCACCTCCTGAGTTGATATGAGCATGTCCGTCTGTCCGTCTGTCTGTTTCTACGCGAACTAGTCTCTCAATTTTAAAGCTATCGTCTTGAAACTTCCGGTACTCTGACGACGAAAATTTTAGCTATCGAATTGAATGGCGTTGCCGGATCAAAAAAGATAAGCAGCTGATTTTGGGGTGTTGAAATAATTAATTTTATTTATTTCGATAGCTAAAACATGGAGGGAAAATGTATGAAAGAAAAAAATAGTCGGGCCGAAAAATTTTCGGCGCGCGAGGATAAATTGAAATTAATTAGTGCGGTCAGGGCGCAGCCCATAATAAAGGATTTGACCCGCAAGGGGCATTTTAATGCCATAAATTGGCATTGAAATGATTTGTGATTGATTTTGGTTTTGATTTTGACCCAGTTTTCTATTTCTTAATCAGCTCCTTAGCGGCGAAATACATAAACAAAACACCAACATCCAATTGATTTGAATTCATTTTTGCTTATTGGTTTTTTGTTTACAAACAACAGCTGTTCAGTATTACCCTTTTCCTTAATTTTTTTGGTAACGGATTTTCGTAACGGAACTCCTTTTAGAACAAACTTCAGTAATGATAATTATAATCGAAATAACCCAATCCAAAATGTATATCAGAACCAACCACGGGCAGAAAATAACCCTGGTACTTCAAATAGGCAAAATATTAGAAGATTCGCAAACAATCATAATAATTATTTTAACAGACTTACTGCTAATCCAATCACTAACTCTCGAATGTCCTACAATACCATCCAACCGCAACAACTATAACCCTAACAACGATACTCCTCCAGATGAATACAAATTTTCAATTAAAGGACCATCAAGATTACCCTACATAAAAATTGAATCCTCCGTAAGAGACCTGCTATTCATTATTGATACTGGAGCGGATTTAAGTATCATCAATGAAAATGTCTGCCACCCGAAGTAGAAAACTAAAATTGATGCCCAAGTAAAAGCAATGGGAAACACTATTAATATACAAAAACTTTCACTTTCACGACCATTTCGACGGTATAATTGGAGGAAATATATTGAACGATTTAAATGCAATCATAAATTACGGAGAACATAAAATTATTTTAAATAATGTAAGTCTGAAGTAATGTAAGACCCAACACCCAAAACAGTCTAATAACTTTACAGCTAATGTAAGTCAATTTACGAGGCTAGACAGTATTGATTATAATTCTCAGAACCAGCTAAGCACTATTCTAAAACGATTCGAAAATGTTTTCTATAAAGAGGGAGACAACTTAATATTTACAAGTGTAATTAAACATAACATATCCACAAAAAATGAGATACCTATCTAATCTACCAAATAGGGTTTATTCTACCAATATAGGGTTCTACCTAATAGAAATGAATGAATACGATAACGATATTCCGAAGACAGCTTTTTCTACCGCTAACGGACAATATGAGTTTTTTCGAATGCCTTTTGGGCTTCGAAATGCACCAGCAACATTCCAAAAACTTATGAACCACTTGCTTCGACCCTTCGAACATTTCTGCCTCGTATACATGGATGACATTCTTATTTCTTCGAAAACAATCGAAGAACACATTGAATATCTAAATAAAATATTAAAATGTCTCACCGATGCTAAAGCCTAGTACTGAGTTGACGAAAATCCGCTGTCGAAAATTCGCTGTCGAAAATCCGCTAGCGAAATCGCACTTTATTAAGCTACCGAGCTAGTGTTACCAAAAAAATTAAAGAAAAGGGTAATACTGAACAGCTGTTGTTTGTAAACCAAAAACCAATAAGCAAAAATGAATTCAAATCAATTGGATGTTGGTGTTTTGTTTATGTATTTCGCCGCTAAGGAGCTGATTAAGAAATAGAAAACTGGGTCAAAATCAAAATCAATCATAAATCATTTCAATGCCATTTTATGGCATTAAAATGGCCCCTTGCGGGTCAAATCCTATATTTTGGGCTTCGCCCTGACCGCACTAATTAATTTCAATTTATACTCGCGCGCCGAAAATTTTTCGGCCCGACTATTTTTTTCTTTCATAAATTTTCCCTCCATGTTTTAGCTATCGAAATAAATAAAATTAATTATTTCAACACCCCAAAATCAGTTGGTTATTTTTTTGATCCGGCAACGCCATTCAATTCGATAGCTAAAATTTTCGTCGTCAGAGTACCGGAAAAATCTAGGGGACGAAAATTTCTTCTTCTTCCTTTTTTTACACCGTTTTTTATACCATTGCAGAGGGTATTATAATTTTTTTCCAAAAGTGTGCAACGCAGTGAAGGAGACATCTCCGACCCTATAAAATATATATATTCTTAATCAGGATCACCTCCTGAGTTGACATGAGCATGTCCGTCTGTCCGTCTGTCTGTTTCTACGCGAACTAGTCTCTCAGTTTTAAAGCTATCGTCTTGAAACTTTGCACACACCCCTTTTTCTTTTCACGCAGTATATAAGTCGGAACGACCGGGATCGGTCGACTATATCCTATAGCTGCCATATAACTGATTGATCGGAAATGGCATAACTTCGGATTTTTTAGAGATAGAGAGTTCAAATTTGACATGAGAGCCAAATCGATCCTAATGAAATTTGGTAGCTTGGATCAACTGACCAAAAATATAATCTGTTCTAAATTCCAGCTTTCTATCTTCTAAAACACGAAAGTTGGGTCATTTCCGATCGTTCAGTTATATGGCAGCTATAGGATATAGTCGGCTGATCCTTATGAAATTTGGCACGTCGTAATGTTTTGCCAAAGATAGCTTTCATGTCAAATTTGAACTCTCTAACTCTAAAAACACCAAAGTTATACCATTTCCAAACAATCAGTTATATGGCAGCTATAGGATATAGTTAACCGATCCCGGTCATTCCGACTTATATACTGCGTGCAAAGAAAAGAAGGGTGTGTGCAAAGTTTCAAGTCGATAGCTTTAAAACTGAGAGACTAGTTCGCGTAGAAACAGACAGACGGACAGACAGACGGACAGACGGACAGACGGACATGCTCATATCAACTCAGAAGGTGATCCTGATCAAGAATATATATACTTTATAGGGTCGGAGATGTCTCCTTCACTGCTTTGCACACTTTTGGACAAAATTATAATACCCTCTGCAAGGGTATAAAAACTCATGAACTTAACTATAGCGCGATACAAAAATAATTATTAGCTATTGTCTGGGGAATTGAACATTTTCATTACTGCTTGTATGGGAGAAGATTTATATTAAAAATTAATATAATTTATATTAAACAATTTAAAAGAAACTAACTTAAAGTTTTAAAGGTGGAAAATTCAATTGAACGAACATGATTTCGGAATTGAATTTATAAAACGGAAAGAAAACGCGTTAGCGGATGGACTAGTAGAATCTGCGATCATAACAAACTCCTAAATAGTCTCGAAATAAATCAAAGCTTTATTATAAACTTAAATAAAACCGATAAATTTATGGGCTAGCTCATAAATCCGATACAATCTCAAAAAGAAAACAATGAACCAACCTATGCCTTCTTCTCAGATCTAATAAACTTGTTTTTTATGGTTATCAAACCATTCACAGTGCTCAATCAGATTACTAAAACTATATACAAAATACAGAAAACCCTCTTAACATATACAAATTACAAATTGTACTGGAAAAATCATATAAGGAATATGTTTAAAATATCTTTTATAAAATCTTGTATTTTCATTAAAATCTTTTGTAAAAAGAAAATAAGACACATTATACAAACAAATGGCAATAACTCAGATTTATTAGAGATAATGCGAGACATTCTACCTGAAAAAGGCTTAATACCAATCTTTTGTGAAGATATAAACCTACAATTCCTACATAACCTTTAACAAACCTACATAAACCTTTTGTGAAGACACGTACAATTCCAGGAATGCTATAGACAATTTTTTGCTTACAACGTTAATATAAAGGTAAAAAGATCAATTGCACTTCTTAAAGATATTACAGATATTATATTATTACGAAACCTTCCCAACACAATGAAATAATCCACATGGATATCTGGTTTCCTATGCGAAACACCATGTATCTGACCACCATCGATGAATTGACAAAGTATGCTACTGCACATTAAAGATAGATCGTGGATATATCTTTTGACAGCGTTTAAAGATAGGATATAAACCTTAGGAAAGCCCAAACCGATTATAACAGACAACGAATTTAATATAAAAAAAAAACAGGAAACTCGGATATAGAAAGACTACACTTAACATTAAATAAACATATTCGATTGTTTAACGCAGATGAAGCAATTATCCACTATAATAAAAAATAAATTAATTAAAGTCTATGTAATATTTTTATAATAAAAATAATAAAAAAAAAAATGGAGAATAAAACAATATGGTGTTTGTCAGTTTTGTTTTTTTATTTTTATAGTGGCAAAACCTCAAATTAAAGTAAGTTACAAGAATTTGAATTGAATTTTCTACATACAAAAAAATGTTTTTTATTAAGGTAACCTTTTTAGACATATTATACCGTCGTTCGGTTTCCATCTCCACCAAGTTTTTGCACAATCTAAACAAATAAAGAAAAGTACGAGGTATATCTAATGATTCTTCTATTTAAATATACTAAATAAGAAATGGGTCACGGTAGCCCACTTTATATATATATAAGTTTTTAATATTTCAATTTTAAACGCAGAAAAATTTTTGTTGGAAATCTTGATATCTTTTTTGATTATCGATAATCAAATTCAGTGCAGTAAAATGCATTATATGCATTTATTATGATTTATTATTGCATTTTAAAATTATACTGAAAGTTTTGTTTATAAAAATGTAAATTGTTTTTAAATTTTTTAGGTTACCTACTTTTTATATTTTTTAATTATTATGGGTATTACTGTTGGTTCTAATCAGAGGTCTGTAGGAATACATTCTTATTGCCTCAGTAATATAATACAACCTAATGGAATAGAATGGATGAATGCAAGAGACACAACCAATTGAGTGAGAGAGAGTGAGAATGTTTCGAATGGTTTTTAACACGTGGTTAACACGGTTTTTTTTCTTCTGTTGAGCAAAACGCTTCTTTTAATACATCTTTAATAATGAGGAAGTTGACCATAAGGTAAATTATAATGAAAGTTTTTTTTTCGCGAATTTATGAATAATATTTTTATACCTATTGTTTTTAACCGGTCTTATTATCTTAGTGTTTTTTGTTTAGTTTTCTTGGAAGTTTTTTCAAATTACATTATTTTACAACATTTTTTAGCGCCAAAATTGAATTGAAAAAAATATTTAATAATATATGTATGTATATTGAAAATATTTTTACATTCTTATAAGTAAAATATGTAAAATAAATTATACAAAATAATAATGAATATTTCTGGTTTCAATTCGGGTTTCATCCCCCCAATGTTGTGCGAGTGAGAACTACACAGTCGCACTCACTCATTCATTAATTTTCGTCTCAGCATTCTATCTCACTCAATTAATTTTCAAGGTTGTACATGTGAATGTCGGTTTTGTAGCTATTCATGCAGACCTCTAATTCAAATGACAAAAATTTTGACAATTTCTCATCATAGTATCACAATTAAATGTTTTAACATTAAATAGTAGGAGAATATCGTTTAAAAATATTTTAAGACGGCAGGGTAATGTTCTCTTCATTGCATTTATAAAAATATAATGCATTTTGGTTAACGATAATTAAAAACGCAATCGATTTATACAAACGTTTAAAAAAAAAAAATTGCCCCACTTGGGATGGCGCGATCCAATTGGTTTAAATATTATTGGGACAATTGTTTTCGGAAATATGCAATGAATGTGCGATTTGTTAACGATTATCAACCGATAATTTGAACCGATGTCTACCACCACTAAGTCTTAAGAGTACTGTCATCTCTAACAAAGTGTTGCTGTCATACCTAAATTAAATAGGCACGACCGACTTTCTTGAAATTTGAAACAATTAAATAATATGTCCAGTTATATTGCCAGAAAAGGACCAGCTATTTTCTGTGAGTATGATTTTGATAAAAAAAAATGGGCTTCTCTGGAAACTTAATGGCATTAACACAACACGCTATCATAATGATTACGTAAAATGTTACTATTCCAGCAAACTTGGGAAGATGGGCTTACAACCTGTCCGGATTCAACCAATACGGTAAGATGATATTAAAACCAAAAATACATTTTTGAAAATTCTAACTTTGATTGCCCTTGACTAATCAGGTCTTCTTCGCGATGATTGTCTGTATGAGAATGAGGACGTGAAAGAGGCCGTGCGTCGATTGCCCCGCAAGCTGTATGACGAGCGCAATTACCGCATTATGCGTGCCCTGCATCTGTCGATGACCAAAACAATTCTACCGAAGGAGCAGTGGACCAAGTACGAGGAAGATGTTAAGTACTTGGAGCCCTATCTCAACGAGGTGGTAAAGGAACGCGAGGAGCGCGAGGACTGGAACAAAAACCATTAGATTTTCGCACTAGCTGGACTTGTAAATGTTAAAATACATAGTGTAGATTAAACCAATTTGCAGTCAACTCGGTTTTTGCTTTGTCGTTGCGGGTAGATGCAGTTTCAAAAGGCCTTGGGGATGGATGAAATTTACTTTAAGAGTCGAATCGTCACGTTCATCGCAAGCAAATCTAAACTAAGGACTTACCTTTTGCATAATTGGTATATTTAAGAGAGGTCCTAAAAGTGGCACCCTTCCAAGGAAGTTGATTGCAACAGGGAAAAACCCGCTGGAAGAAAACGTAATAGCTCTAAATAGTAAATAGTAACTCTTTCGAGTGCAAGTATCGCTGCTCTTTATGTTGGGTTCAAAACAATAAAAAACAAGAAAGAAAAGCTAACTTCGGGCGAAACCGAAGTTTATATACCCTTGCAGTCAAAACCGGATATATATCGCAAACATCGGATATAGTTGGGCGCTCCTTATGAGAATATCATAATAAATCCAATTGATTACAATAAAATATCTAAAAAAAAATACTACGCTTCTATCTTCAAAAATACCATAGATGGTATTTCTACCAAATACCGTATCCGATCGTTCAGTTATATGGCAGCTATAAGATATAGTCGACCGATCGTTTCGGTAGGTCGGATTAACTGACCAAAACTAAAATCTGTACCAAGTTCCAGCTTTCTATCTTCAAAAACACAAAAGTTGGGTCACTTCCGATCGTTCAGTTATAAGGCAGCTATAGGATATAGTCGGCCGATCCTCATGAAAATTGGCATGTAGTATTATTCTGCTAAAAAAAAGCTCTCGTGTAAAATTTGAACTCTCCAACTTTCAAAACACCAAAGTATACCACTTCCGATCAATCAGTTATATGGCAGCTATAGGATATAGTCGGCCGATCCCGGCCGTTCCGACTTATATACTGCGTGCAAAGGAAAGAAGGGTGTGTGCAAAGTTTCAAGTCGATAGCTTTAAAGCTGAGAGACTAGTTCGCGTAGAAACAGACAGACGGACAGACGGACATGCTCATATCAACTCAGGAGGTGATCCTGACCAAGAATATATGTACTTTATAGGGTCGGAGATGTCTCCTTCACTGCGTTGCACACTTTTGGACAAAATTATAATACGCTCTGCAAGGGTATAAAAATGTGTTTCCAGCAAAATTTGTTGATGCAATGAAAATAAATATTGAGCCAATGGTACCATTACGGACAAATTAAACTTATTAATTCATTGTATTGTATTAACAATTTTAGTGATTTTTCTTTTCTTAAGCTTATATATTTTAAAGAAGCACTGGTTAATTGAAACAGTACCAATAAAACAAAAAGTTACTCTCCATACATTCATGAAAAAGAATAGAATTGAAAAAAATAGGCTTTATTTATTTTTTACTCAATATTTAGGTAAAGTTATATTTCTTGGACGAAATGTGAAATGAAAATTTGTTTTTTTTCTAATTTAGAATGATTTAAGTAGATTATTAATAATGAAATTACGAACCTGAAAAGTGCAAAGAATCCGTAAGACTCAATAATCATACCGATTATAGGAAAACCTAACAGAACAATAATTATTCCTCCAAAGAACGCTGTGGTACCCTTCACTTTATGGCGTTGGAAGAAGAAGCGCAAAGTACGTTCAACGCCAATCACACAACCCAGACCCGATAGGAACAAAATCTACGGGAAAAGAAGAGTTGCAAATTTCATGTCCATACGCAGCCAGTGCAGTCGCATTAATACATTGCCAATAGCGAGAAGGCCCTTGTCAAAAAGCAATAGCATGCCGAAGAAAAGAAACGATATGCCAAATCCAGCCAGGCCGATGCCTATTTCTGTAAAGTCACATTGGGTGAGTGGTTATTTGGCTAAGCGAAGTTGGGCAACATACTCTGTAAATCAGTTATTTCAATCATTATGAACTTCCGTTTCTATTTTTTGTGTATTTTAGTACGCATAAATTCCACGTAAACACCCAACTCAATTTAAAATCTCGATCAGCTGATTTGATGTCCATTCAAATGTTTCGAAACAAACAATTGTTGCAGGGCTGCAATGCAAAAAGTATTGGACACTGCTTCTGGATTTTATCCGATGTTTATCACCTTAGCCTAATAGCAAGGCAGAAATATGAAATACACCCGGTTTGTAGTTTTTAAATTTTATAATTTGTTAACAATGACTGAAATGACAGGTAAGGAATAGAAAATTTTCAGAAAATAGTATTTTATGGTTTATTATAAACTTATATAGGCTTCATATATATACTGATATAGGCTTCTATATATATTATGTACATATATACTTCAAAATTTTTCATCTATCACAGCAATGGTGCCGATAGTACCAATAGAGAAGCTCAATCTCTCAAATTATTAAGATTCATGGTAATTTTATATTTTATGATGTATTTTAATATATTTTTAAAAAATTTGAAAGGTTGAAATTCCTTCTTTTGTATTTTAACTCAATTACTGAAATGTAACATACATACAAATGAAAACAAATTTTGTTCTTTCTTGTGTAAAAGAATTTAACTGATTTCACTCAAATTTTTTTATTTCAGTTCCACCACAGCTGAAATTTTTACAACCTAATTTAGTTTTAATTAAAATTTTTTATATTAAATAATGCATCCAATTTTAATTAAAAATGACCAGTAATCGATACCGGGCCATGGTTTTGTTTTCTCGTTAGTGCTGAGAGCGAAAAAATATTTTACGAGTAAAAACATTTATTCTTTTCCGAACATTTTAAGTAACGCACTACGGTCATACCAAAAAATTATTTTAAATTTAAATTAAAAAATTGGCAATAACGGACATAACTGATTTAAATAGATCTTCTATTATCAGATAAGTTTTTTGTTGTTATTGAATTTTTTGGTTAAAATATTAATGAAAAAATGTTTTTATTCAAATTGGCATTGCCATGAAATCGAGACCATGAATTTTTACAGAAAGTTTCAGTTTCTGAAAGGATTTTTTTCACCACCCCGTACTCAGATAAAAAAATACCAGAAATTTACATGGGGATACCAACACGCACCAAAGAACGTTTTACAGGCCCCCAGCAAAAAGATTAACAATTTTATTATATCATCCCGTTTGAAAGGGTCAGTCATAGACTTGCAATTATACATCTAATAAAATTATTAGAAATTTGTCTTATCATTTCAGATTTATGCGACAAACTTTAAGTCCTTTAAGTAATTATTTAATACTTCAAATTATTTCAAAATGCAAGCTTATGTCTTTTTATCATATTTTCCCTCTGCAGGCTACGTATACTCTTTATGAGATTGCCTTAGAGAAATTAACTCAGGTTAATGTTCTCGGTGTCCTTTTAGACTCGAAACTTAAATTAGCCGAGCATATTTCCGCAATGGTTAATAAGGCTAAAGGAGCCCTTGGTTTCATTAAAAGGCGGTCAAAAGAATTTAACGACCCCTACATAACCTTATTTATTTCTTCCGATCGTCCGATACTGGAGTACGGTTCATATGTCTGGAGTCCCCAATATGGAGTACATCAGGACCGCATAGAATCCGTACAAAAGAATTTCTTAACTTTTTCACTTTTCCTTCCATATTA
Source organism: Drosophila malerkotliana malerkotliana (assembly GCA_018153235.1). NCBI lineage: Eukaryota > Metazoa > Arthropoda > Insecta > Diptera > Drosophilidae > Drosophila > Drosophila malerkotliana. Next base: position 1,488,921 of record JAECXV010000159.1, read on the forward strand.
TAATAGGAGACTCTTACTTATAACTTACCTAGCTTAACAAATCGTAGGACAATGCTCGGTGTAGTTATTCTGCATAACCTCATTAATGAGGATGTATGTAGATAGCTAGCATTTACTAACATTCTTAAATTGTAACATTCCTTATAGAAGGACTAGAAACTCAAGTTTTCTATTCCTTAGCCATTGTAGTTTGACAGCACGACCCTTTTAGGGTCTTACGTTCGAACTACAATGGTCTCTACTCTATAACATTTCTTTCCTGTCCTTCAAACTTAAAATATAGAATTTTGACTTTATTTACTAGCTCCTCCTAGCTTAATAAATTGAAAATAGTTTAATATATACCAATAAATCTCGAGCGTCCCTCGGTCGTCTGGGCCTCTAAGCTTTATGATGAAGACAGGAATGGTAGCTGATGCACTAATTGATGCAGAAGTCAGTTCCAAAATTCTAAAGGACCGCGAAAAAAAAAAAAAAAAAAAATATTAATTTAAAATGATTTTTGTTCATTTTGGCATAATTGGGAGTCCCAAGAATCCATGAAGTCCCAATTTGGGACCATGAATTGGGCATCAAAATATGCTTTGAAGACTGCATTGGGCGATGGATTTGTACTGAAGACTAAGCTTTACATCATCTGCATACATTAGAACTAGAAAGTTCGTTAAAGCAGGGGGCAAGTCATTAATAAAAAGAGTAGATAATAGCGGTTCGAGATGACTTCGTTGAGGGATGCAGATGTAACACGGACCAAACGGGAATGTACATTTTTGAATAAGACTCTTTGTGTTCTTCCATCTAAGTAGCTGGAGATCTACGTTAAGAGTTTTGATCTTAAAAATCCCAGCATCCCAGAGTTTGAAAAATCCCAGCATATTCAGTTAACTCAACAAGAGTGAGTGATTAACTGAATCAAATGCTTTGTTAAGGTCTGTGTAAATAACATGAGTTTAAAATCCCTTTCGAAAGCCATCTATGACAAAAGATGTCAACTCCAGTAAATTTGTGGTGGTGGAGCGACACTTAATGAAGCCATGCTGACATGGAGAGATGATGGAGAGCAAAGGCGTTGCAAATGAGGAGTAATTAATTTTTCAAATAACTTTGGAATTGCCGACAATTTTCCCTTTGTTATGTAGGGGAATTATGAAAGATTCCTTCCACTTAAGGGGAAAAATCGAGGTTTCCAAAGAAAAGTCTTAGAAGAGGTTTGCAAAGAGCCCTGGCACAGCCTATTTTAGCACACAGCCTGGTACTCCATCGGAGCCTGGCGAATAAATGGGCTTGACCCTTAGAAGATCAGATAATAGGCAATTCTCGGAGAAAAACGGACAGAAAATAAGATTTGTTGATTGGATGTTGTATGCGTAAGGCTGATCTGTCAATTTAGGCGGAGAATAAGTTGTTTGAAAAAATTCTGCGAGTAGATCGGCAATGGCCTGATCCGAGTTCGCAGGGGAATTTTCAAACGTAAGCAGTGGTGATAAAGATACGTGTTTACGCTTAGTGTTTACAAAGTTATAAAACTGATTTGGATCCTGAGTAAATTGTATCCGGCAGCGGCGAATAAAATTTCTGTAATATTCAGCGTTATGCACGGTAAAATTTGACCGAGCTAGTAGATATCTTGAAAAATCTATACCACTGCAGGTTTTTTTTTTATTTAAGTAAGAGTCTATTTTACAGTAAAATTTTTCTAAGGTGACATTATGATCGGTGCATGCCCGAATATCGGACCAATCATATGTATCGATAAGGCTATTAAGTTTGTGAAAATCAGCTTTACGGAAACAGTGAATCTTATTTGCCACACATGAAGACATCCAAAACATGAAGGGTATAATAAAACTTTACGCAAAATATAAGATGTTAAAAAATATGCTATCGCTTAGCTGCAAGATGGAAAAATTACCAATAAAATTCAAAGGTATTACAAACCGGTTGCAGATCTTGTGGTTTCTGAAGGGGGAAACACATGTTTGTTAATTCAGGCAGCTAGCATGGCCGCACGAAAACAGGGTAAACAAAATATTAGTCAATTTTATAATATTTTTAAATTAGAATTTATATATTTCATTTTTTTAAATAAATTGTTTTGTCTTACCCGATTTTTTTTTATTCAAAAGAGAATAGGGGGCGTTGTCACACTCATTTTTTATACATTTGCACAGGGTATTATAATTTTGGTTAAGACAATTTTTAAGACGTCTCCGACACTATGAAGTATATATATTCTTGATCTGGATCAGCTCTTGAGTCGATATATCCATTTCCGTCTGTCCGTATGAACGCGTGCATGTCATAGACTTTAAAATATAGAGCTACAGGATTTGTGCTGGGGACTCCTAAAATGCCCCCGCCCCCACTAATAGCAATTTTCTGTAGCGCCAGTTCTTTTGATTCCAAATTACTTCTATAATATATTAAATATTTAAAAAACAAATTTCATCCAAATCGGCCGATTTTTGGAAGAGATATACCCATACATACATGTGTATACATTTTCCCACACAAACGGGCTAAAATTTTGAACGCGTGGATCGTATACTCGTATTGTATCCGCGATCAAGTTTGTGCCACGCAAAATTTTGACGCCCCCCAAACCTAGCGTTCGTGAATTTTTTTGTACAATTTTTTGATGCCAACTGTTCCAATGGCTAATTTACACCTACAAATTAAAAAATCAGCCAAGTCGGCTAATTTGTAAAAAAGTTATAAACTTTTTAGTCTGCTTCCCTACTAAATCGGCTGTATGGCTGTAGGTGTATTGTTAGGGTTTTGCCCAAGCGCAAAAGTGTACAACAAAATTTGTGGCTGAGAACCCGTACTGTTAAAGTTGAAACTATAAACTTTACAGTAAAGGATTTATAAAGGATTTACAGATGTGTTCATAGAAATAGCAATGAAAAAAAAACCGTTTTTTTGTTGATTTTTCGAAAATTTACTAGATTTTTTTAATATTGTTCTAGTTAAATGAAATACCCTCAGTATTTCTGAGGCAATACCCTAAGGTATTACTAGTAATACCTTCAACCATCAGTGCTGGAAATGTCAAACTCTCTTTCGCCATTCGTTGCCTTCACCAGGAATACTGGCACTCAATGTGGTCCATCCGGCACTCCAATACAATGATATGATTTTCACGCATTAGTATTAGTAGCCGTGCCGACCCCTAGTTTAAACATGTGTGGCATTTTTAAATTCAGTTTTTTGAATTTTGTTAACAATAAAAAAATAAAGATATTTCAAAAAAATGGGCATGGTTCCGCCTTTTTTTAATCCATTTTTTATTTTTTTTTATGGTAAAAATAAAAAAAAAAATTTTTTTTTTTATGGCAGTTTTATGCATTTTGTAAAAAAATTGGCTTGTTCCAACTTTTTTCTTACGGACAATCGCAGAAAATTCGCACTGTTTTTGTGGCATTAATTAAAAACTTTAAAACGAGGCAAGATATTTGTTTGGTGTTTTTTTTATAGTGCTATACAAGTTTTTGACAAGTTTTTGAAGCAAAGTAGGCGTGTCCCACCCGCTCCCCAAATTGTTTTTTTGGCCAAACACTTCCAGCAGCACCGCATTTCTGATTGTAAACTTCCTTTCCAAAAATTGGAATTTCGCAAAAAGGCGCTATTGAACCTAGGGTGTTCTGAATTAAAAATTAATGGCTCTACAACATGGATATAGTCACTCACTGATCGAATCTAAACATTTTTTTAAAACTCTTCCCAAAGTTGAACTTTCATTACGAAAGTTTTGACCGGACACCACTTGCTTTAATTACAAATTCTTAGAAAGACATGCACAAATTTGGCAAAATATTAGTATTAACAAATAGTATAAGCCTGGAGCATGACTATTCATTTTAAATTTTATTGATTTGTGCTTCGACGTTCAAGAAATATTAATTTGAAAACACACTAGTAAATGAAGCCAAATGCAAACACGAAACGTCATTTCCCAACAGCTGACTTTAATCGCTGGTATTTTAATACTGGACAGGAAAAATACCATTTTTGGTATGTAACATAAAATTTTGATTTATTTTTAATACGGTAACACTAAAATATCCAAAATTTAAAAACTTTTAAAAAACACATTTATGCAACAAAAACAGGGCAAATTCCCCAGTGTGTTATGGTATTAATTCACAAGTAAACATTTTTGTTGCACACTTTTGCGCTTGGGCAAAACAAAAAAAAAACCTACGGCCATACTACCTATTCAGTAGGCAAGCAGACTAAAAAGTGTCTAGCTCCTATAAAAATTATCCGATTTTGCTGAATTTTAATCTGCAGGTACAGATTAGCCATTGGATTAGTTCGGCATCAAAACATAAACGAACATAAACGATTTTTCTATCTCTCATATTCTTCGAGATCTACGAGCTCAAAATTTTAACCCGTTTGTATGGGAAATGGTATATATGGGTATAAATCAGTGGTCGGCACCCCAATACATTGATATGATTTTACCGCATTAGTGTTAGTAACGAATAGCAGAAAGTAGGCTGTGAGCATGACGTTTCACACATTTATACTGTGTGTGTGTGGTAGAGCTCGGGCAGAGAAATTTCCTATGCCCCCGAGATAGGGCCGTGCCGACCTCTGGTATAAATACAGGCTGATTTTGGCCGCACCGCCCGGTATAGGAAACCGGGGTCAACGCCGCGGCGCCTAAAGAGAAATGCTCGGCGTTGATCGCGGTCTATAAAGAAATGCCACATTGGTGCTTCTACGGGAAACTAAAAAAGTCCAGCCACAGCGCTGCCGTCACACTGACATTATGGGCACGCACAAATTATTTTAAAAGATCTTCCATTTGCTTTCATTTTCCCTTACATTACCTTTGGATTGCCTTTAAAATAATTGGTTTCATTTAGCAAAATATTCTCAGAAATTGGGTTGGAAGAAGTTTTCTCCATAGAAAGGTAGGGAGAAAGGTTTCTCCATTGGTAGGAAAGTGGATTTTTTCATTTGTTTAATAACTGTTACTGAAAAATTTTACGCGCTTATATTAATGAAAGCTTTTCTAGTTCTTAACAGTTCTTAAACAAGTTTTAATCTACGCTTCACTAACTATTCACTACAAATGCAGTGAAGGAGACATCTCCGACCCTATAAAGTATATATATTCTTAATCAGGATCACCTCCTGAGTTGATATGAGCATGCCCGTCTGTCCGTCTGTCTGTCTGCTTCTATGCGAACTAGTCTCTCAGTTTTAAAGCTATCGACTTGAAACGTTGCACACACCCTTCTTTCCTCTGCACGCAGTATATAAGTCGGAAAGTCCGGGATCAACCGACTATATCCTATAGCTGCCAAATAACTGATTGATCGGAAATGGTATAACTTGGGTGTTTTTAGAGTGAGAGAGTTGCCATATAACTGAACGATCGGAAATGACCCAACTTTTTTAGTTTTGAAGATAGAAAGCTGGAACTTAGTACAGAATATATTTTTTCTGGTTTTAACTGCAAGGGTATATAAACTTCGACTCCGCCCGAAGTTAGCTTTCCTTTCTTGTTTTTTTTAACCTTGCTTTTGTTTTTTGAATCTTCTCTTTGGAAGACTAACAATAGGTGTATAAAATCTTAAATTTTTTATATAACTTACAGTCATATTAACTGATACAGAGTTAGACGGATCGATTGCTGAGTTGTGCGGTGGTTGCGTCGCAGGCGGGGTCCTCTAGAAACCCGAGTCAATCCCCGAGCGAGAAAATTTGGGTGCGAAGACAGTTTTTTTTTGTAGGACGATCTTGAGTTTATGATGCTCCTAGAAGAGAAGAGGCTGCTAGCTTTTAGTTTCAGGCGCATCTTCCTGCATTAGATGTGCTTACGCCTCGTTAGTCAATTGGACGCTAAGGTACGTTACTTTGTTAGCTTAAGGGATCTGCATACCGTTAAGTGAAAGCGGAGGGCATGTTTGACTATTAAGAGTAAACGTTACATGTTTACACTTTTGTTGGTTTATTTTAACGCGCCAGTCGGAAAGCCACCTTTCCCCTACTCTTAGATGATTAGCAAGTTGGTTTGTTGCTTGGGTTGGGGATCTGGAGTGACTGAGGATAGCGATATCCCCGGCGAACGTTACCGTTGTTAGTAGTTTATTCGTAGGAATATCCGCAGTATACAAAACATATAGACAAGGGCCGAGTGCGCTTCCTTGTGGAACTTCAGCTTAGATGATGTAGTCACCCAGCTACTTCGGGTAGCTGCGTTGCATCTCACTGAGAGAATTGTAGAGTTACGACTCCACTAGGTTGTGGGTGTATGTTGCCAAACGCGTTTTAATTTTGTGCATGAGTTCATTAAGCCAAACTCGGTCAAAAGCTTGAGATACGTCGAGAAAAATAGCGCTACAGTATTATCGCTGTTCGAAGGCTGAGCGTATTTCTGATGTTAATCTGTACACTTGTTCGATGGTTCCATGCTTTCTATGGAAGCCAAACTGGTGTACCGGAATAATATTGAAAGATTTCAGATATGGTATTATGCGAGTTAACAAGCATTTTTTTAGACAATTTAGACAAATAAGATCGAAGGCTTATTGGTCTGTACGACGCGGAATTGTGTGATATTTTCCAGGCTTCGGTATCATTATGATAATGGATTTTTTTTTTTTTGAGAAATAGCCAAGATTAATGATCTCATTACATATGTAGTTTACATTTCGACTGTAAAACTGTATTTCGACCAGTTTATTTCTCACATTTATAATTGAACTGTACAATTGCCTTCCTTTGTGAGTCACTAGACGTCATCCCAAGTTCGTATATTTGACATTGTAGTCTCCTGCGACTGTAAAACTATAAAATTTGTATTGATGTGGCCTGCAAAAAGTTTGTTGCAAACCTTTTGTGAAAATGGTGTTTAATGCGTTCTCTGATTAGAACTCCGGTTCCGACGTGGCCTTACGACTATTCAAATCCTTGTACACCACACATCCTCTGTAGGTTTCGATATGGTTGCCTCCGCAGTTCTCTTCATGGTACAGTCCTTGTTTGTAGTGTAGTCCCCGCAGACTACACAGACTGCCCGAAGTGTGCAGTATGACCTATCGTGGCCATACTCTTGGAAATTAGTGCATTGCACTGGATCGTTGCGTTAATTGATTGTCGATGCAAAAGTGATTTTCCGATGCAAAAGATATTGTAGCTTTTTAAAATTGGGTGAACTTCTTTCTTCTTTAACGACCTACTTTCTGGCTCGACATTGAAAAAGGGTTGTGGCATTTCGTCTTTACAATGTTTGATTACAATGTTAATAACATTCTTGGCAGCGAAGCCCTTTTCTTTAAGAGCGTGTAGTAGTTTTTCCTAGCATATGGAAACGATTCGGAATTGCTCTTCAGTCTTTGTTTGCACCTTTTTTACATGGATGTTTCCTTTGATAAGCGGGACAACATGAAAGTTGTTACCGTTCCCGATTAACGCCACAATTTGGTTGACCAGGCATTCGAGCTCTTCTTTCTGATATAGATTGAAGAGGGCCTGGTTTTTTTGCAGTTTTTTGTTTTATAGTGGTTTAGTGGTTTTATACATAAAACATTTAGGATTAATCTCGGCAACAATATCCCGGATTTTTCTTTCTGTGCTTGTACTTTATTAGAACCTCGATGAATGTGGTCTCTTAATCAATTATATCTAATTAATCATATGCACTTCGATTCGGAGGTGTCATACCGAAATGAGATTGATTCGTATCATAGCAATTCGTTATAGCAATGCAAAGATCTTCGATAGCAATCAATTATTCATTATACATATATTGTGTCACTAAACGATACAATATACATATGTATACATTTGTGCCCACATAACAATAGTAGACTAATTTGTGTTCCTGTACAGTATAATCTTGCTTCAGCGAGCATACAGTCACAATAGTTTTCGTCATCTAGCGAGTCTAGAGCATGTCTTTATACATTGGATACTGTTTCCCATTATTTTAGGGGATATCATTATTACTTTATTCGAGTTTTTTTAAGGACTATGTGATATCTATTACTCCTTTTTCCTACTCCTCTTATAGTCTTTAAGATCGAACTCGACCGATCTTGGCCTTTCCCATTTATATAAAACATGCAAGATTCGAGTATTTGTATACAACCCTATACGCAGTGAAGAAAACATCTTCGACCCTGAATAGTATATATGTATATTCATGATCAGGATCACCACCTGAGTTGATATAAACATGTCCGTCTGTCTGTCTGTTTCTCTATCGAAAATTCCATAATGCGTGTGATCGGGAATGGAACATAATGTGAACGATCGGAAATGGTATTTGGTAAAAATACCAACTTTGGTATTTTTGAAGGTAGAAGCATCGGACTTTTTTTTGAGCATAGGAGAAGGGATCATCTCCGATCCCACAAAGTATATACATATTTTTGACAAAAAAAAAACAGCCAAATCGGAGGAGTTATCCTCTATTTTTAGAGGAATTATAAACTTTTTCGTCACCTTTCGAAATGAAGCGGTGTATGGCCTTAGCACTATATGTTAATGGGAAATCTAATCTTTGAACAGAGAAGAAAAAAATGTTAACCTAGCTTCACCTTAAGGGGTTACGCCACCCTGACCGCGTGGAAACGGGACGGTTTTTCAGGAATTTCTTGTGACTAAACTAGTTGAGATAGGATTTTTCCACTTTTATTTCTATTTAATACAACTAATGAGCTTTATAAATTCTAAAAAAAAATTTGTTTTCAATTCAAAATGGCGGAGATATGAACATCGGCGATCATGGGTTTTTCCGGAGTGCTCCTGGTGGTGATGGTGAGCATGATGTGATGCATGGTGAGCATGAGTGATGGTGGGCATGATTTACGTGTCAATTTTCATCTCAATCAAGTAAACAAAATTTTTTTTTAAAAAGTGATAAATTTGGAACAGAGTGACGTAGCCGTTTAAGAAAAAAAAAAATTACGCAAATGAGAGCACTTCAAATATTGACTCAATTTTTTAGGCAAAAAATTTCGTACTAAAAATTGCATAAAAAAATTTCTATCCATTGGATCGAAAAAATCCTACTTCACTGTGTGGAAAATCTATGTAAGAAGATGTGTTTCAATTTTCAAGTCAATCGGTTGAACAGTTTTTGAGTTATCATGCCCACCGTCTTGAAAAAAGTGGTTTCGAGAAAAACGCAAAAGAAGTGTCTTAGGTGCCCTCCTGCCGTGCCGATTTCAAATAAACATAACTTCCATAATTATCAAGATATTGTCTTCGGGGACGTCTTAAAATACGCGTAAGAATATAGTCTTTTAAATTAAGTACAAAAAAAAATCGATTTTTTGAAAATTTCAGGGTGGCGTGACCCCTTAAGGATGTAGTCTCATGTTCCGGCCTACTTTTTGGAGGTTATTTCAAAAAAAATTTTATGTAATAAAAAATAATGCGATCGTTTCAATTTTCAAATATGTTTCTATAGGCATCATAAACTATTTGAAAATATTTTTTTTAATTTATTCTTGTGTAGTTACACTTATACAATACACTTTATAGCATGCCAAAGTATGCATATAAAAAAAAAAGGTAGGTCCCTGGCGCTGGTGATTTCGACTGGTAGAGTCATCCGAAACAAAAAAATTAGAATAGATTATTGTTTTGTCAGCTTATGGCTCTGTCCCGCACTAGAATGAAATATTTTCATCAATTAACAACAAAATGGCAAACTCACAAAAAAAATTTTTATTTTTAACTTAAAAAATTTATCTTAAATTAATGATAAAAAACAAATAATCATTAAAAATAAATGATTCTAGTACGAGGCAGAGGTTTTACTTTTTAGAACAACATATCCAAATTTCAGCTAGATCGTTACCATAGAATTTTGTGAATCACCTGCGCCGCATCACAAAAATGTCGTTCCGAGAAAAACGCGTTTAAAGTTTAGACGCTACCGAAAAACTCATACTTTTCGGTGTAGGCGCGCTCTCGATTATGGGTTGTATCTCTGTCATTATTTTATATTTTTAATAACCGTTTTTTAAGAGCGGTGACGGCGCTAACAAACCCACTTTTCTATACTAGCTTTTTAGGTCCCTAAGCTATATAGTAAAAATAAACTGTGAAAAATCTCTTTCGATTTACTGGTATTATTAAAGGCCACAATAAGTGGTTGTTGGCCCCATAATTCGTATGCAACAAAAATTGTTTTCTGAGAATCCATACCTTTAAAGCACGAGTGCCCAGCTTCATTGCTCTCGGTGCTCCTTTGTTGTTGGAATTGGCCCCGGAGCATAGACAAATGCGTATATGTCGCAAAAACAATTTTTCACTTTGGTTATCTTAAATCTATTCTTCATCTGCATTTGAGCAAGGTAACTGGACTAGCACATGGTTGTTGTTGGGTCATAAAATTTCATGAACATTTTGTTGTTGCTTTGGCGACTTTAAGAAATTGTATTATGCTTTTAGTTATTGCATTGTCGGCACGTCATTTGAAATGTAAACAATCCTTGGCATTTAGATTTAAATTAAATATAAACTATTGATTTTGATAAAGTAATAAACTATGTACAAAGTTAAAAATATCACCCATAATCATGTGCATTTGGATTGTTATTTCATAATTCTCTTTATTATAAAAATGTATCTCCCTAATTTTTTCGGTGTCCATTGAAATAAAAAAAATTTTCTTACTAGTGTAAGGTCCTTACTAGAATTTGCTCCGTCGTAAGCGTTTGGGCACACCTGCTCTAAAGTTTAAACTATAAAGGTAAGTTTAATTATGGGTATGAGTACCGGGTATAATATAGTCGGGAAAATCGAATAAAGCCGTATTTTCTTGTTTAATTTTTTATTCAAACAAATGAGCTCTATTATTTACGATATATAACCGACTTCGGCTCCGCCCAAAGTTAGTTTTTCTTTCTTGTTTTTATTTTACGCTCACCTTAATTTATTTATTTTAAAAGAAAAAAATCGAGCAAACTAATGTACGTATTTGTGTAATACAAAAATTTAAGGATGATGGCAATGGTTACAGTTTAGTCTATCTTTTATATATAAATACCAAAAAAGCAATTTAAAAATTAAAGATTTAAAATTAAATTTAAAAAAAAAAATTCTTTATATACATGTAATAAAGGCCGAACCGAGCACCAATTTTAGTTGGACTTCAGTTTTTTTTTTATTATTTGTGAATACACGTTATATATACATTTTATAACATAAGTATCCTTCCAGGCCTAGATTACATATAGACTGGGCATATACACTGTATATCACTGGGCACATATTAATTATTCCAAATGCACTGGGCGGCGGGGGGTTGTTAAATCACTCGTTGCTCTCTACTGCAGACAATGATAGAAACTCCTTCTTACGGGCCAAGTATTCATTGTAGCGAAGAAACGCATATCTATTGAGATAAGAAAATAAATGATAATTATTGATTTATGTACATGTTGTTGTTGCATCTTTTTTTATGCTTTGGAAGTAAAAACTAAAGTTATATAGTAGGAAAAAGAAAAAATATCTATAACTATCTAATTTTAACACAGGACTTAATCTGCGTATCCACGCAGATAGTCCAAAGTTTAAAATCGGATAGTTCTCTCTTATAGATTCCGATATTCACGCGTTTAAAATTGTAACACCCGAAGCTAGCTTTCCTTTCTTGTTTTATTTATTTTATTACAAAATAGTAACACTTTTTCGAACACAGCACATTTGTTATACAAAAATTGTCATTTAAAAACATTTATAGGTGGACAGGAGGAAGACCGGAAGAACGGCGAGAAAGGAGACCGATTTTTCTGTTGTGTTTGACCGAAACAGTCAGAAATCTAAGCACGAACGGAAAGTTTATTTCGGGCCGAGGGTGTTTGCAAAGTTTGAGTCCGATAGCTTTAATACTAAGAGAAAAGTTCACGTTGAATCCGACAGATGGACAACTCGACTCAGGAGGTGATCCTGATCAAGAATATATATACTTAATAGGGTCGGAGATGTGTCCTTCACTTCGTTGCAATCCTTCATTGTTTTGTCTCAGTTAATCCGACTTACCAAATTTCATACCGATCGGCCGACTATATCCTATAGCTGCCATATAACTGATTGATCGGAAATGGTACAACTTTGGTGTTTTACACGAGCGCTATTTTTGGCAAAATAATACGACATGCCAAATTTCATAGGGATCGGCCGACTATATCCTATAGCTGCCATATAACTGAACGATCGGAAGTGACCCAACTTTTGTGTTATTGAAGATAGAAAGCTGGAACTTGGTACAGATTATATTTTTGGTCAGTTGATCCGACCTACCAAATTTCATAAGAACCGCCGACTATATCTTATAGCTCCCATATAACTGAGCGATCGGAAATGGTTTTTGGTAGAAATATCAACTTTCGTATTTTTGAAGATAGAAGTTTGGGACTTTTTTTAGATTTTTTATTTTAGTTAATTGGTTTTATTATGATGTAATCCATAAGGATCGGCCAACTATATCCGATGTTTGCGATATATATCCGGTTTTAACTGCAAGTATATATCCTTTCCTTTCTTGTTGCAGATGGTATTATAATTTTGGTCAAAAGTGTGCAACGCATTGAAGGAGACATCTCCGACCCTATAAAGTATATATATTCTTGATCAGGATCACCTCCTGAGTTGATATGAGCATGTCCGTCTGTCCGTCTGTCTGTCTGTTTCTACGCGAACTAGTCTCTCAGTTTCAAAGCTATCGTCTTGAAACTTTGCACACACCCTTCACGCAGTATATAAGTCGGAACGGCCCGGATCGGCCGACTATATCCTATAGCTGCCATATAACTGACTGATCGGAAATGGTATAACTTCGGTGTTTTTAGAGTTAGAGAGTTCAAATTTGACACGAGAGCTATTTTTAACAAAATATTACGACATGCCAAATTTTATAAGGATCGGTCGACTATATCCTATAGCTCCCATATAACTGAACGATCGAAAATGACCCAACTTTCGTGTTTTTGAAGATAGAAAGCTGAAACTTAGTACAGATTCTATTTTTGATCAGTTGATCCAACCTACCAAATTTCATTAGGATTGGCCGACTATATCCTATAGCTGCTATATAACTGAACGATCGGAAATGGTTTTTGGTAGAAATACCAACTTTGGTATTGTTAAAGATAGAAGTTTGGGACTTGTTTTAAATTTTGTATTGTAATAAATTGGGTTATATTATCATATTCTCATAAGGATCGGCTAACTATATCCGATGTTTGCGTTATATTCGGTTTTAACTGCAAGGGTATTTAAACTTCGGCTCCGCCCGAAGTCAGCTTTTCTGTCTTGTTTTTATATAATTCTTTGTATAATTTAATGTATACATTTAAAGAAAATTGTAAGTATAGGTATAATAAGTAAGTTTATATAATAAAAGGTATATATAAGTATATAATAGGTATATATAATCAACAATAATAGAAACAGCCTAATGTGGCGAAATTTTTACATGAAATAATGCAGTTACATGGTAGCTATCGCTGGTAAACTCATTCTGGAATTTTTCCATATACTTTGAAGGGTCGGAGTTATAGGATTCCTTCAATGCCTTACAATTTTGACAAATTTACCACCAGCTACAAGTATGTTCTATATCCTAAAAACTAGTAATACTTACCCAACGTAATCAAAATCGATAGTGGAGTGTTCAGCTTGCAATAACGACCATACGGTCCAGAAAATATGAGATGCTAACGCAAACTGGTTCACCTGGATGTAAAGCCATTCCACGTCCTTATTTTTAATTTGACTGCGCTGAAGGTATTCTTCAAGGTAGACTCGCAACCACTGCAGTTGAAAATCGCGTTTTGGGTAACGAGTATAGTCCACTTCGTCTACCCCGCACATTTCGGCGAAATGATTTCCGATATCGAAGGCTTGAAAATTATAGTCTGCATACTCGTAGTCAATAAAATTTACCGTGTTTAGGTTTTTTGTGTAGATAACGTTGCCCAAAAGAAGATCATTATGGGAGAAAACAATCGGACTGTCAAGAGCCTCGAGGTATTGGTATAACTTGTTGAACTCCTTCCGCAAGCGAGCGATAGGTAGAAACGTATCTTTTACTCTAAAATTTTAGATACTTTAATATGAAGTTTGAATCTTATTACACGGCCATATTAAGCTTACCTATTGTGTTTATCAGCATCACTAAAACGTTCAGGTACTAAATCAAGAAAGCTCTGCGTCTTTTTCCATATCATCGGCAATGGTGTCGACATATCCCCAGTTTTTTTTACTTTGCGATGCATCTCAGCCATGCGACGAGCAACCAAGGGCCAAATTTCTGGACCGAGCACACTTTCGGTATTCAATGTGGTTCCAGGTACATATTCATAAACGAGGCCGTTCTTGAACGTGGCGTAGAGCGATGGCGCCAAGCCGTAGGTATGCAGTAGTAAAAAGTTTTGCGTTTCTGCCTTGCGGTCAATAAGCAGGTCCGTTTTGTTGCCATATATTCTGACTAGCACTACGTTATCGGAGTACTGTACAGGTACATCACCCGACGCTTTACAGTTTGAGAATTCTTTTTCAATAATAACAGTACTCTCTCCCTGCCCTGGCGAAACGCCCAAAGTTTTAATCGGCAAATATAATCCTCTGTTCCCATCGATTAATTGGTCAATTTCTTTGTGGAAACATCCAACCAGTTTGTTCGTGATGCCATCGGTAAAGCTCTAAAATTAGCAAGGATTAGAGCATTACTTGTTAAGTCGTAATATTTGTTAGAAAGTAAAATTGAAAGTTTTAAGATAAATGCTTGTCAGTTGTCTTCTACGTGATTTGATTTCTATGTGTATGTGTAAGGGTTATGTAAGAGGTAGTATTAATCAAGATAAAAGCGTTAAGTACAGGCAATGGAAAATTTTCAATGGAACACCAATAAAAAAAATGTTGCCCAGACCCCTTCACAAAAACTACAGTATGAGACACACAAGTCGCCGTCGTTATCGGCTTCACATGCGTTTATATATAAATACATTCATATGGGCGGTAAACTCGTGTACACTTTGGTGATAAACTATTTGACTTAAGCCTTTAGCCATAATCTAGGTGTCTTTAAATACTCCTAGTGATATTTACAAATAAATGAATCTCTAGAACCATCTTTTTTATTATAGCTTTTTATCAAATTTCCAAATAGAAAATTTCTCTACCCGAGCTCTGCCACACAGACACATTATAAATGCCAGTATAACAGCCTACTTTCTGCTTTTCGTTACTAATACTAATGCGGTAAATTCATATCAATGTATTGAGTGCCGATCACTGCTTTATATCATTATAGCATATTCGAAGCATATATTTCAAAGCTGCCTTATTTCAACTACTTCAATCAGTATCTGTAATATTATGTGCGGCTTTTAGTTATTTGGATTAGTATTCACATTTCTAATTAACGACTTTGAATTAATTTTTCTCATACGATACTTCAGTAAATTTAATATATAAACTGGGCCAATCAAAAAGATTATACGTACATATGTACGCCATTGCGTACTGAGGTCAACGAGTATAAGTGGGATCCGATAAGGCAAAATGAACGAAATTCAAATTAAATTCCTCTCCAGAATATACATATACACACATGCACCATAATCTTTAACTATTAATCTATAACAATTTAACAAGAAAGAAAAGCTATCTTCGTGCGTATCCGAAGTAAATATACCCTAGCAGTAAAGATCGGATATATTTAAAAAAAATATCGGATAAAGTTTGAAAACAAATTTGTTAGAATACAAAATTGAAAAACAAGTCCCAAGCTTCTGTATTCAAAAATACCAAAGTTGGTATTTTTAACAAATACCATTTCCGATCGTTGAGTTATATGGCAGCTAGGCAGATATTGTCGACCGATCGTAATGAAATTTGGTAAGACGTGTTATTTTGCCAAAAATAGCTCATGTCAAATTTGAACTCTCTCACTCTAAAAACACCAAAGTTATACCATTTCCGATCAATCAGTTATATGGCAGCTATAGGATATAGTCGGCTAATCCTGCGTGCAAAGGAAAGAAGGGTGTGTGCGAAGTTAAGAGTCGATAGCTGTAAAGCTAAGAGACTAGTTTGCGTATAAACAGACAGACGGACAGACATGCTTATATCAACTCAGAAGATGATACTGATCAAGAATATATATACTTTATAGGGTCGGAGATGTCTCCTTTATTGCATTGCAAACTTTTGAACCAAAGTTATAATATCCTCTGCAAGGGTATAAAAAACAACAGAGTGGTAATTCGGTATTTCCTAAATTTGTGCCAACTGAACTTTAAATGAACGTCCTCAGTTCATGTACCTCAGAATATTTGGAATTTCCTTAACCTTTTGCCACTCGACCTTTTTCGTTTGCGTTTATGTCAAAATCTAGATTAAAAACTTGTTTATAATGCCATCAAGTAAGCACTCAAAATTTAAAACTATGTTACTGCGACCTTAACACTAATACCACCAAGAATAATGTTAATTTCTAACAACAACCCAATAACTCAAAGTAAAATCACAAAGTCTATTTACTATACTCAAGGTTGAAGCGTGCACGATGAATATATGTTCATATGTATGTATCTGATTATTATTATTAAAAACATAGTTGGTTGTGCAATAGCCCGGCCCAAGCTGTGTTATCATCTACAAATATCTCAGGTCCGTACACCAGTTGGTGATCGTAACAAAGTATAGAGAAACGTACATCATCATCGTCATCAGCGATTCTGGGAAACTGGCCGGATAGCGATCGAATCAGCAAGCGATCGTCGAACTACTCTTATCTAATGGAGTAGAGAATATGGCATTGACAGTGGTGTTTGTGGTTTTTTATTGAATGGGATAATGATTTAGAGGTAATGAAGTGATCATTGTTACGAAGTTTTTGAATGAATGGAGCTTACATTACCTTAAACTCGACGTGGCTGAGGTCCCAGGACGGTCTAATAACCTTTAACAGTTCCTTGGCCCCTTGAATTACATGGGCCTCCTCAACAAATATGGGAACAAAGGGCACAGTGGATTGATCCTTTTGCTTTAGTCGAATATCACTCGTTTTGTGTTCGTTGTCGATTTCTGAATTTGAAGTGCAGTGATTCTGGATAAAGTTCGATTGTGAATGCTGCTTGACAGTTTGACGAACTAAGGATAAAGAATCTTTCATCACTTTCGGGTTGCCGCCACTTGTTGATATCTGTCCTGTGTAACTGTTGCTCTTGGTTTCAGTGCCCATTCTATTGTATTATATATGTGAAATACGAAAGTGTCAGGTCGGGTCAAACACGTACAACAACAACGATAGCGATAACAAGAAGTACAGCAAGTATAAAGTTAGTAGCAGTAGGATCTGAGCCAAAAATAAAAATATAAGCCAAACCAGACTGATTTCTATCCTTTCAACATTTCCTATACTCCTTTTAAACAGCAAACACCTTTCAAACCTCAGTGGATCCAAATATTTCCCTATATAATTTTAAGGGGTCTAATAACTCTATAACATAAAAAACCAGAACAAAAACTTACTTCCGGCGGAGCCTACGTAAATATACCGTTGCATTTAAGTGACAGTTTATATTATTAGATATTTATATATTGGATCAGACATATACTGTAACTTTAGATACAATTTTAAATACTTATGAGAGTTTCATATTAAAATCATTTTTTTTATAACAGAAATGTAAATTTTCGCATTTTATTCGTGTTTTTCGGATTTCGATCTCAGTTTTTCGGTACAAATTGCAAAAATTCTTTCATTTATGTCACATATCAATAAAGTCTGATTAATACAGAACACGAGACAATATTTTTGTTAGAAAATTATATAAATTGTTGACGCTATAACGCTTTTCCCGAAAAATCGTACATGAACGTGCAGCAATAAAAAACAAGAAAGAAAAACTAACTTAAGGAGCGGAACCGAAGTTGATATAGCCATGCAGTTAAAACCGGATTTTATATCGCAAACATCGAATACAGTTAGCCGATCCTTATGAAAATATCATAATAAAACAAATTTATTACAATACAAAATCTAAAAAAAAGTCCCAAGTTTCTATCTTCAAAAATACCTAAGTTGGTATTTTTACCAAATACCATTTCCGATCGTTCAGTTATAAGGCAGTTATAAGATATAGTCGTTATGAAATTTTTAGGGTCGGATTAACTGACCAAAAAAAATCTTTACGAATTATGGAATTTCTATTTTCAAAAATCACGAAAGTTGGGTTATTTCCGATTGTTCAGTTATATAGCAGCTATATGACAGTCGGCCGATCCTTATGATATTTGGCATGTCGTAATATTTTGCCAAAAATAACTCCCGTGTAAAATTTGAGTTCTCTAACTTTAAAAACACCAAAATTATACCATTTCCGATCAATCAGTTATATGGTAGCTACATGATATAGTCTGCCGATCCCATCCGTTGTGACTTATGTCACTTATATGTTGTTTGCGTAGAAACAGACAGACGGACATGCTCATATCATTTAAGGATGCAATTTTGATCAAGAATGTACATACATACTTTATAGGGTCGGAGATGTCTCCTTAACTGCGTTGCACACTTTTGACCAAAATAATAGTATCCACTGCAAGGGTATAAAAACAAAATGATCACCAATACAAATAATTGCTTACATTGTGATAAGAGTTTCTCGACCTGTTAAAAAAGTGTATACTCGTTTTTTGTTATCTTTACTGATTTCCCGTGGTTTAATTTTTTATTTTTGCACTTATAAGAAAAATTCTGTGTAAAACATCAAATATAAGCAACCAAACACCAAAGCCTTTTTTCATGTAGTCTAAAAGAGAGTTTTTCGTTTTACGTGTGTAATAAGTTTCTTGACATACTGTATATACACGTATGTATGTATAAATGTTCATACATATGTATATAACCCTGAAACGGAATGGTTATATACAGGAGACCCCCACAATGTTAGATTAAGGTGCTTGATTAAAAGCGTAGATTTGTGTAATATTGCTATTTGTTTCAATTCCTATCAAAGGAATTTCTTCAATATTGAAAAGTCCTCCCTGTGCTGACGTGTACTCAGTTTTAATAATATTCTAATTACAAATTAAAGAATAATCACACACAGAAGTGTGATACTTAAGCCCTAAACGTATCAAAATCCTTATTTACTTATTTATGTACATATCGAGCTCTATTTGCGAAAATAACGTAAGCGCCAAAAAGCTTATTTTACAGGAGAATAGGGCTGAAAATAGGGCTGGACATGTACATATTTAAATACGAGATGTGCAATCAAATTTTCGCAATCCGTTTATAAATTTATGTACAGATTTCACAAAGTATAAGACACTCACAAGATATATTAAACGTTGCTTTTTTCGACATTTAGCACTAATACGATTTAATTGATTTACTCAATTGGTTCCTCTAGTGTTTAATAGTTGTGAAGCGCCAGTATCCTTTAGAGTGACATAAGTCGAAATAATTAGTTTTTCGAATAAGCAAGTGAACGGCGAGGACTGTAGGATAATCACGAATCAACTAAACATTACATCCCAGCTAAGATCTTAACCAAAACGAAGTAGTACGTACATATTTATGTATGTACATACATATGTACTCTAATCGAAGCGCTAGCATATGCAGATGCAGGTTTAAGTTCTGGAACGCAGGAATAGACTTACTCTTAGAAATAGGACATAGAATTATTTTTATGGTATACTAAGAAGTACTCAAAGTGCAGTCCATTAGCTCCAAATAATTTGTTACAAAATTCTATTTTTTACGCAAAGTTCAAGTTATAAAAAAGTTGGTGAAGGAGAATGTTTTTCACTCGATTGAAGTGTTTTTTTTTTATTAATATGCTTTATTATTTTTAATTTTCCTTTATATTAGCGAGCTAGGCAATGTTTATATACACATTCAAACGCAAAATGCTTGCTACACTGCATGCGTGCATTTTTTGTGATTGTGTGTACCGAGTGACGTTCCCTCCTTTCACCACCCCACCCAACACATTGCTAAAGATCCCGTATCTGCTCATCCAACTGCTGAATGGGCGTATAGGGTTGCTGAAGGGATATCTCAGGATTTTAATGCCAGCTCTGGTTTGGGTTTGCATGCAATTGGAAATGACAAACAAGGTAAAATAACAAATAAAATGTGTACCAATATGTCAAGCGTCAACGAACGCAACGCACACTGAGATGAACTGTTATTTATCTACACACGTTACCTTCGGGTATTGATTGTTTTTAAAAGAAATCACAAAAAAAGCCGCGAAAACCGCACAAGTAGATATTGATTTTGGCCCGCTTTTTGGCGTACAGACTCAAATGAACACAAGGTGGGTGTTTGCCACCGGGTGGTACAAGCAACGATTCAACGATTCGCTTTCGGGTTAAAGTAAGCAAAGCGATGATAATGCGAGAGCTTGGTGCGATGCGCCAATATTTGTGTTCTGTTCTATTCCGGTCTGTTCTTAGCGACAGCTTTTAGTAGGGACGAGGGATGTCAAAAATATTTATTTATATCGAAATACGTAATATTTTTGTTACTAAAATATCTTTTTTTTTAATTTTGTGTTTGGTCTCACTAAGGTTACATAGCTTTGTAACACTTTTTTTTAAGGTTTTGCAACACTAATGCGACTGCTCCCAGCTAGGGCTGTCGGAAATTGAAAAGAATATCGTATCGATTTTATTTTTTTTATAAAAAATATTATAATATTATTTTAAATACCAGAGAAAAATATCGATGTTTGATACTCTTTTGTATGATACTGTATGTTTTTAAGGAGCGAAGATAATTTAGGGGGTCAATGCCGAGTTGAAGCATTATTTTAGCTGATTTTTTGCGAATTTGTTTCCTTGGCCCATTAAAAAATATAAATTTGAATTTCTTTTCATATCTTAAGCAGAATTCTAGTATACATGTACATTTTTTAGACAGAAAATATTAAATTTCAGCAAGATTTAGCCAGTTAAAGTAGTGTATTATTATTATAAAGAGGCGCCAGGCTATCACTATCCGGACAAACTTAGTGGGTGTGGCCATAATGTTAAAAAATATTGAAAAATAAATTTTTTACACAACTGTCCAACTAAACGAAAAAGTGTTCCTTTTATTTTAAATAAAAAAAAAATTTCGATGGTTTTTTGGAAATTTTTTTTTTACACGGCACTCGCCTTGACTAGCAATTTTTGCATCTTGCTGTTTCGATTTTAAAGCCTAGTACTCTGTCGACGAAAATCCGTTGTCACACGTGTTACAGCGGCCGAACTCCATATAAAAAAAACGGTGTGAAAAAAGTAAGAAGAAGAAATTTTTGCCTAGAAAGGAAGAAAGCGTCCTGCGGTGAGATATTGAATTTTCTTTTACTGCAAATTAACAACTTTTAAGCCTAGTACTCTGACGACAAAAATCCGCTGTCACACGTGTGCTAGCGAAATCGCACTTTATTAGGCTACCGAGCTAGTGTTACCAAAAAAATTAAGGAAAAGGGTAATACTGAACAGCTGTTGTTTGTAAAGCCTAGTACTGAGTTGACGAAAATCCGCTCTTGAAAATCTGACAGCTGTCAAACTCCATATAAAAAAACGGTATAAAAAAAAAGAAGAATTTTTGGTCTCCTAAATTTTTCGGGTACTGAATTGAGAAAAATTTTAGGTCTTCAATTGAATGGCGTTGCCGGATCAAAAAAATAAACAGCTGATTTTGGGGTCTTGAAATAAATCATTTTATTTATTTCAAGAGCTAAAACATGGAGGGAAAATTTGAAAAAAAAATTGTCCGACCGAAAAATTTTCGGCGTGCGAGGATAAATTGAAATTAATTAGTGCGGTCAGGGCGAAGCCCATAATATAGGATTTGACCCGCAAGGAGCATTTTAATTCCATAAAATGGCATTGAAATGATTTGTGATTGATTTTGATTTTGATTTTGACCCAGTTTTCTATTTCTTAATCAGCTTCTTAGGGGCGAAATACATAAACAAAACACCAAAATCCAATTGATTTGAATTCATATTTGTTTATTGTTATTTTGTTTACAAACAACAGCTGTTCAGTATTACCCTTTTTCTTAATTTTTTTGGTCACACTAGCTCGGTAGCCGAATAAAGTGCAATTTCACAAGCGGAATTTCAAGAGCGGATTTTCGTCAACTCAGTACTAGGCTTAAACAAAAAACAAGTAAGCAAAAATGAATTCAAGCCGATTGGATTTTGGTGTTTTCTTTATGTATTTCGCCGCTAAGGAGCTGATTAAGAAAAAGAAAACTGGGTCCAAATCAAAATAAATCATTTCAATGCCATTTTATGGCATTTTTTTTGTCACAATTTTTTTTTCTCAATTTTCGCACCATGTTTTGGCTACCAAAAGAAATCAAATTAATTCTTTTTACACCCCAAAATCAGCTGTTTATTTTTTTTTTGATTCGGCAACGCCATTCAATTTGATAGCCATCATTTTCGTCGTCAGAGTACCGGCAAAATCTAGGAGGCAAAAATTTCTTCTTCTTCCTATTTTCACACCGTTTTTTTATATGGAGTTCGACAGCTGACACACGTTAGACAGCGGATTTTCGTCGTCAGAAAATCGAAAATCGTCGTGAGTTGACGAAAATCCGCTGTCGAAAATCTGACAGCTGTCAAACTCCATATAAAAAAAACGGTGTAAAAAAAGGAAGAAGAAGAAATTTTCGTCTCCTAAATTTTTCGGGTACTGTGTTAAGAAATATTTTAGCTATCGAATTGAATGGCGTTGCCGGATCAAAAAAATTAAACAGCTGATTTTGGAGTGTTGAAATAATTCATTTTATTTATTTTGATAGCTAAAACATGGAGCAAAAATTTGAAAGAAAAAAATAGTCGGGCCGAAAAATTTTCATCGTGCGAGGATAAATTGAAATTAATTAGTGCGGTCAGGGCGAAGCCCATAATATGTGATTTGACCCACAAAGGGAATTTTAATTCCATAAAATGGCATTGAAATGATTTGTGATTGATTTTGATTTTGATTTTGACCCAGTTTTCTATTTCTTAATCAGCTCCTTAGGGGCGAAATACATAAACAAAACAACATCCAATTGATTTGAATTAATTTTTCCTTATGGGTTTTTTGTTTACAAACAACAGCTGTTCAGTATTACCCTTTTTCTTAATTTTTTGGGTCACACTAGCTCGGTAGCTGAATAAAGTGCGATTTCGCTAGCGGATTTTCGTCAACTCAGTACTAGGCTTAAATACTAACAAATACCTTCCCTTTCTTTTTCTGTTTTTGGGTTACAACTCAAAAATATCTATTGGGAGGAAAAAACAGCGATGATTTAGAAAACATGAATCACATCGATGTTTTTGCATCTGTAGCACTCAAGTTGCACACGCCACTAGGGATGTCGAAGTTTTTTTAAATTTCGTATCGATATTTTCTGTTTTAAAAAAATATCAAAATTATATAAATATATATCGCTAAAAAAATCGATATATCGATGTTTTTGATATTTTTTTAGTTTCCCAAAAAGTTTTTTAAAATATAAAATAATAGAAATAAAACAAAGCAATAATACATCTTTAGTTTTTTTAATCATAAACAAAACAAAAAATTTATTTTAAATTAAATTCAAAGTTCTTATATAAAGAAAAATAAGGAGATTGTTTCCATAATACAGTCTTGGCCTTGGTCTTGTATAATGGAACACAATCTTATTTTTTTTTGTATATGAGAAATTTGAGTTTAGTATAAAATTCATTTTATGTTAGTGCCATTAATAGACTTTAAAAATACCCGTTGCGTTATGTGATTATCAGTCATTCGACTCCTTGAATCACAAACGACGCATTTTATAGCCGAAGCCAGTTTCTCCGAAGGCACTGAACTTCCAGGTGTAATTAAGTATTTCCGAGTAATTAAGTATTTACACATATTACACTTTGCTGTTCCGTTTTTTATTTCACTATAATGTTTTTTTATTAGCATTAAGTCCATTTTATCACACCGCCGAGCTTCACTTTTGTCAATTTGATCAAAGAGTGATCAACGCAGAAATATCAGAAAATATTAAAAAAAAAACTATAGCAGAGTCCATATTTGGGAAAAAAAATATTACGATATAAATATATAATTTTTCCAAAAAATATCGATATATTGATATTTTGATATATTATCAACAACCCTCCACGCAACTAGAAGTGGAGAAACATCGCTGTTGGTGGACAACGATGTTTTCAATGTTTTTTGTGAAAAACAGATGTTTAATCGATGTTTAGAAAAAACAAGAAAAGAAAGCTAACTTCGGGTGGAGCCGAAGTTGGTATACCCTTGCAGTTTAAACCGGATATATATCGCAAACATCGGATATAGTTGGCCGATTCTTATGAGAATACCATAATAAAACCAATTAATTACAACAAAATATCTAAAAAAAAAAGTCCCAAACTTATATCTTTAAATAATAGCAAAGTTGGTATTTCTACCAAATACCATTTCCGATAGTTCAGTTATATGGCAGCTATAAGATATAGTCTTTATATCTTTATAAAATTTGGTAGGTCGGATTAACTGACCAAAAATACATTCTGTACTAAGTACAGAATAAGTTCTAAGTTCTACTAAGTTCTTTCCATCTTCAAAAATACGAAAGGGGCCGTCCATATATTGCGTGACGCGAATTTCAGACTTTTTTGACCCCCTCCCCCCCCTGCGTGACAAACCCTGACACGAGGTTAGACCCCCGTGACCACAAACCGTGACGTTAACCCAGACCCCCCCCCAGGCGCGTCACGCAATATATGGACGGCCCCAAAGTTGGGTCATTTTCGATCGTTCAATTATATGGCAGCTATAGGATATAGTCAATCCTTATGAATTTTTTTTTTTTTTTAACGTTGCTTTTATTTCTTGAATCTTCTCTTTGCGAGACTAACAAGAGGTGTTTCAAATCTTATATTTTTAACTTAACTAACAGTCATAATTGTAGTAGTAGTAGCTGCGTTGCATCTCACTGAGAATACCCTATTGTAGAGGTATGATTCCAGTAGCTTGTGGGTGTATGTTGGCAAATACGTTTTAATTTTGTGCATGAGTCCGATGAGCCAAATTCGGTCGAAAGCTTGAGATACGTCGAGGAAAATAGCGCTGCAGTATTCTCGCTGTTAGAAGGCTGAGCGTATTTCGGATGTTAATCTGTTCACTTGCTCGATGATTCCATGGTTTCTTCGGAAGCCAAATTGGTGTGCCGGGATAATATTGCAAGCTTCCATATGTGATATTATGCTAGTAAACAAACATTTTTCACACAATTTAGACAAACGAGGTAGAAGGCTTATTGGTCTGACGTACGATTTCTTCCACTATTTTGGGAAATAGCGAAGATTAATGATCCCATTAAATAGTTTGCAGACGACCTCTATAGCGCGTTTTGGAAGTTCGATCAGCATCTTTGGCGTCAGTAGGTCACCACCGGGAGCATTTTTTGGTTTTAGCCCTCTTATGCAGTTGCCCTCTTATGCAGGAGTATCCTCTGGCTGAATTACTGGCAGGAGGAATGAATTTGAGGCTGGGTTTGGCTGGAAGACACTTTGGAGATGTGTGGCGAATGTTTCAGCTCGGTCTTCGTCGCTGCGAGCCCAGCATCCCGAAGAGTTTCTTATCGGGGTGGTCGTTTCAATTGGGGCGCTAAGATTTTGGGTGGGCCCTCCACAGGAGATACTTTGTGCCTGTTGGCGAAGAATTCTGGATGTACCTCAGCTGTGCATTTTCTTCCTGTTGGTGAAGAGCCTGGTCGAGAGATCGGGTTGCTTCCTTAAGGCGTTGTTTTGAAGCTGGTGATCTGCTGTTTTGCCAATCCCGACGCGTGCGCCTCTTTTCTCGCACGAGCTGTTCGATTTGCTCATTAGATGTGAAGTGTTTGTTTCGGTCTACATCTTTCCTATGAGGAGTAGAGATTTTAGCTGCCGCAACGAGTACTTCTTCCAGGGCGCTCGTAGTGTAGTCGATGTCCGATTCCATGTTAAATTCCGGGGCGAGTTCTATGTGGGCACTCACGTACTTTTTGTATTTTAGCCAGTTCGTTTTTGGCGTCGTCAGGCTGAAGGGGTGTTCGGTTATTTCTGGGCTTTGAAGAAGCGTTGTCTTCCTTTGGGAGTCACTAGATGTGATCCCCAGTGCGTATGTTTGGCGTTGTAGTCTCCTGCGGCTATAAATCGATCCCCAAGTAAATTGTAGAAGTCGATAAATT
This sequence comes from Drosophila malerkotliana malerkotliana, assembly GCA_018153235.1. Lineage (NCBI taxonomy): Eukaryota > Metazoa > Arthropoda > Insecta > Diptera > Drosophilidae > Drosophila > Drosophila malerkotliana. The sequence goes on from JAECXV010000159.1 coordinate 1,515,133, forward strand.
GTCCTTCCGAGATTGAGAAACGAGGAGGGCAGTAAACGGCAGCGATTGAAAGGATTCCGTTGCTTGACTGAATTTGTATCGATGTGGCCTGCAAGAAGTTTGTTGCAAACCTTTTGTGAAAGTGGTGTTTAATGCGTTCTCTGATTAGAACTCCAGTTCCGCCGTGGGCTTTCCAATCTGGATGATCTGTGCAATAGATTGTGTAGTCTCTTATATGAAAATTGTATTTGCTTGTAAGATGCGTTTCCACCAGTAGCATAACGTCAATATGGTTTTCGGTCAAGAATTGTGACTATTCTAGTTTATGCCGTGAGACACCATTGGCGTTCCACATTGATATTCGTAGCGCCTGCATAAATTATTTAGACTGTTGTGCTACGAGCAGCTGTATCACCATGTTCTGGTTTTGAACAAGCGTTTGCATGGTCGTTTTCATGAATGACATAAGCTCCATCATACTTTGTTAGAGGGTAAGGGTAAGCATCATAGTTTCCGTTTTGCTGTGTGGCTGTTCTGGGGCCTGTTGAGCGCTTTGATAGCTAGGCTGAATTGGAATTTCCCTTCCAGATCGTAGAGCATCGGCATAGGAGAAGGTGTTTAGTGGACCGAATAAGGATCTCGCAGCTTTGGCGAAGAAGACGTCTGGCGTAGTTTTTGACGCAATGTACGCATTCTGTGGATTTTGGTTGCGCGTTGCGGTCGCTTGACGCATGCGACTCTTTAACTCCTTATACACCATACATTCTCTACAGTTTGCCGTATGGCTGCCTCCGCAGTTTCCACATTTTTTCATGGTACTGTCTTTGTTTTTAGTGCAGCAAGCGGACTTGTGGGCGTCCCCGCAGACTACACAGACAGCCCGAAGTATGCAGTAAGACCTTGTGTGTCCATACTCTTGACAGTTAGTGCATTGCACTGGACCGTTGCGTTTATGTGGCTCTTCAACAGTGATTTTCCGATGCAAAAGATATTGCAGGTTGTAGATTGGGTGGACTTCGTTCTTCTTCAGCGACCTGCTTTCTGGCTCGAGCTCGACCTTAAAGAGGGGTTGTGGCTTTTTATCTTTATTTAGAATGTTAATAACATTCTTGGCGGCGAAGCCCTTTTCTTTAAGGGCGGTTTTTATTTCCGCGGCGGTAACATCAGGTTCTATTCGCTTTACTACCACTTGTAGGCCCTTACTGCTTTTCAGCTGGTACGTGTAATAGTTTTTCTGTACAGTGTCCAGATATTTGCACACGATTCGGAAGTGCTCTTCAGTCTTGGTTTGCACCTTTGTTTCATGGATGTTCCCTTTGATAAGCGGAACAACATGAAAGTTGTCACCGTTTCCGATCAACGACGCAATTTTGTTGACCAGGGCACTCGAGCTTTTTTCCCTAATATAGATTGGAAGGGGCTTGGGTTTTTTTGCGGTGTCTTGGGCTGGTTGGTTTTCCTCAACCTCCGCCAGTAGGGCAAATCTGTTAGTAGTGGATCTGTCTGGTTCTTTATCGATATTCAGGACACGGTTAATTTTTGTTTTGTTGCCTGCCGGATTACTCTGCGGGCTAAGCTTGCGCTTAATTTGGATGTAGCGATCCATTCCAGTCTGTGTGGCCGTTACCGCTTTGGCACTTTCCGAGGTTGTTGTTTTTGTTCTCGCTGTAGTCGTTGACGTCGCGGTACTTTGAGTTGCAGAGGTTTTCGCTGTTGTTGCAGAAGTTGTAGCGCTGCTAGTTGTTAGTGCGCGATTTGTTTCCGATATTGGAGGGGGGTTTTACACTGCGAACTCCATGACGCGGGAGTCGGAGTAAGCAGAGCGGGTGAGTAAGACCGTGCCCTTTGGGTTTCAACGGTCAGTAAAGCCGGGTTGCTTATAATCGCCGATTTTTCCACTTCGGTATCGCGGGTTGAAAAGTAAGAGTAGAAGCCGTTTCTTTGGTTCACTGAACTTCTACGCTCGTTCTTTTGATCGTTGCTCAATGAGCTCATTGCGTGGCTCTTATTTTTTTTTTTAACAATGCACTAGTTTTGGTTTAGCACATCACAACTGTTATTAAAAGCTTGTCTGTCGCTTTTAGTAAATTTTTTTACGTCTTTTCGCTTATATTGGGTTACCCCAGTTTTTTGATTAGCTGTATTATGGTGCAGTTTTCCCGGAGCTCGGACAAAGCACGTCCGCTCAGTTCGGTAGTTTGTATAGTTATCTCGCATATTTGGCTTTCCTTTTTTGTTTTTAACGATATTCCACATCTGACGCTAAATTACCAAAATCGGCCACTGTGCAACGGTCCGATATAACTTGGTCTGCCTTGCTAAAGAGACGTTCCGACTCGCATGACAAAGCTGGAATGCATAGGAACTTTTTTGAGATCTTTTTTAAAGCTTCTTAAGTTGACATCTGAAATAAGATAATTAAATATTTGGAGAACAAATGCCTTAGCATATAGGGCTTTAGCTCTCAATACGCTCTTTTCTGGCTGGTTCCCTCTTTTCTAAGTGTTGCCGTAAAAGAATAACTGAATCAGCTCTAAATGATTGTACTTTTGGCCAAGGAATCCATGTTTCTTAAATCGTGCGTCAAGAATAATAGCGAATCGTGGAATGGTTCTTGTTTCGTAGGGAAATAATCTTTCCCCTAAACGAATCTTCATGTTATTCGAGGCAACGATTCCTTCAACTGTTGAAAATTCCATTAATTTTATGGAAAAGTTCGCAAATAACATGTATTATCAATGAAATCGATACATTTGTGCTCGTTTAAATTGAAAAGTTGCATCTGCGCATGAAGCTAACAACATGGATAATTCTTTTAACGTATCAGTATCCTCGGCAGACAACGGTAGTGGTGCATTGCGGGATACTGCCAAGACTACACTTATGTATTCGTTTGTTAGAACTATTCTGTTTATCATTTCGTATGCGCTATTCCAGCGCGTCGTTTTTTTTTTGGAGCAGAAATGCTTTTTGCACTGCCTTAAATTTAACATACGCGAGCTTCGAGCTTCGTTTGAAAAACCCTACTATCGTCCTACACTTGCTACATCATCTGAAATTGTCTTTTTTAACATGTGCTGGACCAGCAGGTTGGTTGTGTGAGGCACACACGGCAAGAGCTTGTACTCTAATAACTCGCATGCTTTTTTCATAGAAGCGTTGTCTAAAACAATACATACCACTTTTTGCGATATCGACCAATAGGATAGCACCTATTGAATGGTTTTTGCTTTATTCGCAGCGGTGTGATTGGTTGGAGTTAGAAGATGCTTTGTTGCTAAAATGGCTGATTGCAATTTGAAATTGGTGGGTATAAAAAGGTATGATATAGTTATGTAGACCTCTTTGGCTCGAGATGTTCACAGGTCTGTGGTTAATGCAAGATAATCAACGCTGTTTAGTATTCCACTGAGCTTTGATTTACATTTTTTATATTCTGTTGGCAAAAAAACATTCCGCCAGTATTTCCTACTTGGAAACTTGTATCGAGGGTCAATTTCTTTCAGGAGGGCAATTAAACCATCATCCTCAACACAACTAAAAAGCTGAACACCTACAGCAATAATGTTTAGCACCATTTCATCAATCTTTCGTTTCCTCGCCGAATCCTTGCTATAATACACCGTAGACTTTCCCACGAACACATCTAAAGTTGTTGTGGAAGGATTTTTGCCTTTGCTATCTTTAAGGCGTTCTGGGTGTACGAAGCTCAGATAGTTGAGAAGGTTTATGGTGTTACCTAGCGTTTTTATGGCTTTCAGGTCAATGTCCAATCTGTCCATGCCCGTCCAATCCACTGCTTCACCCAACACCACCAACAGAACTCTAATATGAAACATAATGTAAGTATATAAGTCCAGCAAAAACTGGACCATTATCCCCCGGTGTTTCCCCGGCAAGCAATTCTCGGCCCTAAATGAGCAATTCCTGGCACTTGAACCCCAATTCCTTGGTCTAAAGCAGTGGTCGGCACGGCCCTATCCCGAGGGCATAGGAAATTTCTCTGCCCGAGCTCTGCCACACACACACAGTATAAATGTGTGAAACGTCGTGCTCACAGCCTACTTTCTGCTATTCGTTACTAACACTAATGCGTTAAAATCATATCAATGTATTGGTGTGCCGACCACTGGTCTAAAGTTGTTAAGCTAATCTCCAATAACCTGCTGACTGACTGCTAATTTATTGGGTACCCCTTCCTCCCATGCAGTACAAGTCGATGTATTTTCAACGCCAATTATTTTACTATCACTGGAACGAAATCAGTAGGTAGACAGGTAACCTACTGATTTCGTTTCAGTACCAATGGACATTATGGGCTTTCGCTGAGGGTGGTTGTTTCCCGTAAGGCCATATTTATCTCTTGCCATATGTCGGACGCCACTGTTGATGATGTCAGGTGTCACCTGTTAAACCATTAAGGTAGCTTCTAATGAAATTGATATTTTTAAGTTTGACTTAAAATAGTCCTACCTCGATCCTGCTGCCTGGCCTAAGCACAGTATCAATTATGAATTCCTAGCCAAAGACGCTCAGAATCCTAGCCCTGAGACTGTTTTAATAAATTGAATAAGGAAATATTTTTCTGTTGCTATCAAAACGTCCAAACTATTCAATTGGAAACTAAATTTGGTTAAATTGAGCCAATTTTTTACAAAGAGTGCTTCTTTTGATTGTAAGGCTCTGTCTCTGAATATGAAATCTTCGCTCTCAAGTTCACTGTGTTTCGATTAGATCGTCCATCTTTTGCAGACGGTGTCCTCCTTGCTGTTAATAATGAACGTATCCATTTCTCGAATGAATTCGAAATAGAGTTCATTGCGGTCAAAATTTCAACTGGCTCGTCTCACATTTTCCTGACTTGTTCTTACATTCCTCCTATAGTTAAGATATATATATAACAATATATATATTTTCAACGAATATTTTCACCACCTTGAGGCCATTAAGTCTGTTTTTTCGTTGGTCAATGACTCTGATTTAATCCTAATCATGGGAGATTTTAACCTTCCTCACATTTTCTGGATCCCGTCTAAGGATGACAATTCCCTGCTTTCCATTTGTCATAATGACTTTATCAATGGCTCAACTGATGTTGCACTACTCCAACTTAGCCCCATTCATAACACTCATGGCAGATTTCTGGACATTATAATTTCCAAAGTGACGCTATCGTTTCCTAAAGGCTTTATGCCTCATGATTCTGGCTTTAAGGTTCAACACACTCCACACGCTTTAGAAAAACGGATTTTAATGCCCTTCGCTTGGAACAATTGGAAATTTCTGTCATCTTTAAACTCAAGTTAATCTGCTACGGATTCGTTTTACGAAATAGCTGGTAATGCGTTGAATAAATTTGTTCTTGAAGTCTCATCATCATTGTCAACAAAACCAGCTTGGTTTAATAAACGCCTTACCTGTCTTAAGAACAGGAAATCGAGAGCTTACAAAAAGTTTCTTAAATCAGAATCCTTGTTTCATCAGTAAAACTGTGTATTTATTTGTAACCAGTTTATCATTCAACAATCAACAATATAAGCGCTATATTATGAACTGTAAGGTAAACTTTCGTTATGATTCGAGCTCATTCTGTTCTTCTGTCAATATGAAACGTAAATCAAATCTTTTTCCTCCTTCTCTATCATATAAAAATATTTCAGATTCTTCTGAGCGAGGTATTGCTAATCTCTTTGCGTCATTTTTTCAAAAAACTCATTTGCCTGATTCATATAACCTCAATTCTTCTAATCCCTAATAAATTACACACATAAACATAATTTATTTGTCAAAATTTCAATATCATGATGTGTTCAAAGCTCTCTTAACAATAGATATATCATTCTCTGCTGGTTATGATAATATCCCTAGCTGTGTCGTTAGGCACTGTTCCAATATCTTTTGCTATCCTTTTAGTTTCTTATTCAATTTATCCTTGGATTTATTTTTTCTTTCGCAGACCATTTCCTTCATAAACACTTGCAATTAGACCTTAACGAAGTCTCCTTGTAGTATTCCAACCATCTCCTCTTACTTAACTGTTCAAAGTGTAAGGTTCTGACGTTCAATCGCAGCGTGCCTCAAATCGTCTCGTACTCACTTGGGAATAACGTCTTAGATCGTTTTTCATTAATAAATAATTAAGGAAGTCCTTGGAGTTTTAATTGAAGTACTTTTTGACAATATGCTAACCTTCAATGAATATATAGGGGTGTGCTATAGGGGTATATAGGAGTGTGCTAGCTTTTATCAAACGTTGGTCAAATGAATTTGATTATACTTTCACAACTATGACTCTATATGTCTCTTTGGTTCATCCTATCTTGGAACACTGATTCTCTTCACAAAAAGAGAATTGATTCTGTCTAAAAGCAGTTTCTGTTATTTGCATTAAAAATGTAAACTGGGATAATGTAACTACCCTTCCGACGTATCGTTGCCGGTAAAATCTATTAAACCTACCTTCATTACAAGCACGCCGTACTTGTGCTGGGGTTATGCTACTTCATATGCTTATTCTTGGACAGGTGGACTCAAAGTGAATTCTGGACAAATTAATGTTTTCAGTTCCTAATAGAGTAACTAGATCCTTCCGACCCCTTTAGTTTCCAATTTGAAGATCTAATTACATTTCCTGGATCAATAAAAATTACAACTAATTTTCCCATTTATTATCCCTTGCACTATCCCTAGATGTAATTTAATCTAAAATTATGGAATCTCTTTTAGCCTAATTTATCTTTACTATTTGCTATAATAATCTAGAACATTATAGATTTTATTATAGAATATTATTTACTATTAGTTAAAATAATCTAATGACAAGGAGAATAGAAAGTGATGAAAGTGACAAGGATAATAGCAGTTAAAGGGGAGTAGAAAGAGAAGCAATACTCTTCTCAAGAAAGAATGGGGAGATACCATTCAAGTCAGGAGTGTGTGACTCGGTAAAATGTCCTGTGGCTTTAACTACGTCACAGTCCAATATGTCCATATTACTCTTATTGAAAAAAGGCTCAATGCTAAGAAAAGTTTCATTATCACTAAGTATTGTACAAAATGTTCCGATACGCCGTGATCCGAGTCGGCTACATATGGAAGAAGGTATGTCCGATGTTGACTTTTTGCTTTTAACAGACCGCCAAAAAAATTAAGGTTTGTATCGGAGGCTAGCTTTGACATCGGATATACACTGGTTGTTAGAAACTTATTAAGGAATTTAAGTCCCCGCTTAAATTACCGGTACAGCTCTCTTGCTCGTGGCTCCTCTGTCTTTATAAATCGTTTCTAATGCTTATCTTTTTACGTTTTTTAAATCTTTTGTATGCCAGGGAAGCCTATAGAATCTTTTGATAAAATTTTAGATAAATTATTAAAAATACTATTCATTTGGGAGATGCCCAGATTAAAAATATCATCTAAAACTACAATTTTATGACATTGCTAAACGATGCTAGAAAGCATGCAGGATGACTCAGGGTCCCAAGACCAGACGACCCGAAAGTTGAAATCGCCAGCTTTAATCAAAGCCCTACGGTCCAACGTTCTAGCACAGACACTGGTGAGGTTTTCCATATGCGCATGATAAATACTAAATGCGTTGTTTGGAGGTATATACGACGCAATGATGACGGGCCATGGATGCCCTGGATTAAAACGGCAAGCTGATCTAGTAGAGGGTCGGCCACCGGAAGGAGTAGTGAAGTAGTCTAAAAAGATCGACGGATAGCGATGATCACATCACCTCCTCGCACACACTCTCGGTCTTTTCGAAATACTTAGAACAATTTAGGCTTAAAGAAATCACAGGACTTAAAGTTGTTGTTTAGCCACGTTTCCACAAGGATGATTAAATCAAAATCGCATACAGAAAAATTCAGAAATACCATCCGGGATTTGGTGCTCATTTCCGATATATTTTGGAATATAACTTTTAAGCTTTTATTGGAGTTCGAGGAAGAATTAAAGTTAAGGTCCAAACTGAGAATAGGGCGACTATGCGGTAATGATGAAAGTATACTCCTGGTACTGGTGCATGTGGAGGCATATCCAATACGCATCGCTTGCAAGATAGACGACGAGAACACATAGATCTTTCCGTTAGACTCAACTTGCGAGTGTCCAGTTGTAAGGCCAGGTGAACAGAGAGCATTCATAATCTGCCACAGGAATGATCCACTCTCCCGTCCAAAAGGTAAACAAACATCTTCATTCGGCGAAAAGAAAGCACGAGCGGGTGGCCTAGAACTTGAAGCTGGGCGCAGCTAGGTGCTTGTCCGTCAATGCGCCTATTAGAGTTGATCCGCTTCTTCCTCAAGGTGAGACAGCCACCTTTGTTGCCGTTGGGGCCTGGCCCAGTGTAGCCTTTTTGCTCCCAGAGCTGGTAGGAATAGAAGAATAGCAACCACAGGCGCCCCAGCCGAAGAGACGTCGGGCCCAGTGGGTCCAGCCAGAGCAAGATCCACTTTGGCTTTCGACGAAAAGGGATTCTAGATGCAGAAGCTAATGATTTAGCTCATCTATTTTGGAATGCGAATCATTTCCAATGATGCAGCTATCACACTGCAGCATTAAGTTCGGAATGTTTATAAATAATTGTATAGGCTCCAAGGGCACATCTGATGTGGTAGGCACGCCGGCAGATTGACGCCAACCAAATGGCTTCACTCCCACGAAGTAGCAGTAACTTCAGCACTGCACTCGGTGCAAACGAGAGGCGACGTGAAAAAAATAGTAAACTTCCGAACGCAAAGAAAGCTAGATGCAGACTTTTAGACGATCAATATAAAACCCTCTATTCTTTTAAATAATATTTATAAAAATTCCAGTTCCGAAACAAAGTGTAAAGAAAAAAAATTTAGTGTTTTTCAGTGACTATGTATTTTATACAAAAAATTATTTTCAAACCCTTTAACATTTTGTAGAATACTTTATAGAAAATTACTATTTTCAGTAAGCATTCGGTTTACCGAAGCTTGTTTTTGAAGCATTTTCAAAACCAAGTCGTTTCAACGAATAAGTTAGCTGTTAGAAAGCTATCAACTAAGGAACAAAAAAATTAAAAGTGACTGTCCTTTTCTTTATATTTTCCGGGTTACTTTTTTTGCTTCTTCTTTTCAAGTTCTTCCTCCTTCTCCTTCTCTATGGTTTTTACATACTCGGCAATGTCCTTGCTGTCAAGCATTTTGAGAGGCTTATCGTTTTCCATGATAGCTACCTCCAAATTGTTTTGGCCAGACTGTGCCACCTCAAGGAGGGCACGAATAGCAAGCTTGACGGTTCCATTTTGGGTGCTCACTTCGTTGTCGGAATATGATTTTTCGAAAAACTCACGTACTGTTTTGGCCGAACGCCCAGTGGCGTTCGCTTTGTACTCGTAAAATATACCAGAAGGCTCCGTTTGGAACAGATGAGGAGAGCCGTCTGCGTCAAAACCGCCAATTAGGCAAGAAATGCCGAAGGGACGGCGACCATTGCTCTGGGTGTACTTCTGTTTTAGCTGAGCGATGTATCTAAAATTTGAAACATTGAAGATACATTTCTGACAGCACGATATAGGGTAAGCTTTGCGTTCCATACCTGGTTATATACTCAAGGGTCACGGGGTCCTCAACATTAAGCCGATGGCTCTGGCATTCAACTTGAGCGCGATTTATTAGAATTCGAGCGTCGGCTGTCAGACCAGCAAAAGCCATTACAACGTGGTGGTCGAGCATGCAAATCTTACGCACTGTACGGTCTTCTTGTAACTTTGCCACAGATTTTTTCTCCACACCCAAAACGACACAATTAGCACCGCGAACACCAACCTAGCCAGAAACCGGGGGTTTTATATTGTTAGTTGTCAGACTTTGCGTTCATCGCCATTCTTACCGCAGTCGAGCCTTTGCGAACAGCTTCCTGGGCGTACTCCACCTGAAGCAAGTGGCCGTCCGGTGAAAAAATGGTAACAGCCCGATCGTAACGCGAAGACATTTTTAAAAATTCGTTATTTAATATAAAACTTGAGTTTTGTAATATTAACTCTACGATTTTCGTCTCGGTCGGGGAATGATGGTGCTCTTTTTATGATAGTATGACCAGCTAAAAGGCGGATATATATAACATTTTTTCAGATTAGTATTTTTTGGGGTGTCAGTTTAGTATTAATCGGGCTATCGTAATCTCTTAGTTTTCGAATTTATAGCCTAGTACTGAGTTGAGCTGTCGAAAATCTGACAGCTGTCAAACTCCATATAAAAAAAACGGTGTAAAAAAAGGAAGAAGAAGAAATTTTCGTCTCCTAAATTTTTCGGGTACTGTGTTGAGGAAAATTTTAGCTATCAAATTGAATGGCGTTGCCGGATCAAAAAAAATAAACAGCTGATTTTGGGGTGTAGAAATAATTCATTTGATTTATTTTGATAGCTAAATCATGGAGCGAAAATTTGAAAGAAAAAAATTGTCGGACCGAAAAATTTTCGGCGCGCGAGGATAAATTGAAATTAATTAGTGCGGTTAAGGCGAAGCCCATAATATGGGATTTGACCCACAAAGGGCATTTTAATGCCATAAAATGGCATTGAAATGACTTGGGATTGATTTTGATTTTGATTTTGACCCAGTTTTCTATTTCTTAATCAGCTCCTTAGCGGCGAAATACATAAACAAAACAATATTACCCAGCTGTTCAGTATTACCCTTTTTCTTAATTTTTTTGGTCACACTAGCTCGGTAGCTGAATAAAGTGCGATTTCGCTAGCGGAATTTCAAAAGCGGATTTTCGTCAACTCAGTACTAGGCTTATGGGACAAGAAAGAAAACGTAATGTTAACAATTTAATACTTCAAAAATATGCCTTTGTCAGGAAAGAACTCATTACATCTATATACTTGTTCAATTATTAATATTTCTAATTTCGATTTATTTCAAACGATTGGAAAAATAAAATAATACTGTATAAAAAATATATAATTTATAATCTACGAACTAAACAAAAAAATGTTTAATGAAAAAAAAAAGAAAGAAAATTATTTATCTTCACATGACAATTGTTAACAATTAAATGTTACGCTTTAAATTTCGGTTTTAAGTTTTGTTGTAAACTAAACTTAGGTTGTACTTTGCTTGCAGCCCTAGAAGCCGTGGAACTCGATAGTTGACGTAGCCCTAGTCGTGTAATGAACTATAATGTGCATTTGTTTTTGTGCATAAGATTTTTCGGATTTGCAAGCTATTTAATTCTTTCCTTTAATGTGATCGTGGTTGCAGCCTCATTTAAGAATGTAAAGCAACCGTAAAATCGCTTTATGGTTGAAATAAAAAAAATTGCTATTCAGCTGGACTAAAAAAACCATAGACAGCTGATGATCACTGACTGCCTCACACCTGCTTCGAAAAATAGAAAAATATTTACCAAAGTGGATTTAAAAGACATTTTTTTTTGTGTCAGACTTTTCACATAAGCCCAATTCAATAATGGCGTTGCCCAGAAATCTTACATCAAAGATCTGTAAGTACTCTGATTTGGTTGAATGTTCCATTTAATTTCTCTTCACATTCAGATAGTTTTTTATGTTTATAGATCTATATACATACATATGTATGTAAAATGTTTTTGTCGTATATACACCATAATGTACATATACATAGATACGCTATTATTAAGTAATTTTTAAGTATATTTATTAAGTATATCAAGTAATTTTTTGACTTATCAGACAAAAGCAAATAACTTGACGGCGGTGTCTGTTCAAACTAAGTATGTATGTATTTTGCTTATGTAGGTAGCATTTACCTTTTATTTCAATGTTGTTTTATTAATTGTTTTTTTTTTTATTAAATAAATGCGTAACCTCTGTTATGTATGTAATAATTTTTTTAACTTTTTCAAGATTTTGATGTTTTTTTTTTAAATAGGTGGCTTATTAAATAGGACTACCACTAAATGGGAAAACTAAATTTTTACTAGCCGGTAAAATCTTATGATTTAGGGTTCCTTTATCGTACATATTTTTATACCGGTCGGAGGTTTAATATGTATTCGGAGGCATATTCTATAGCTGACGGTCGACGGTCGGAAATGGTATTTGTATTTGGTTCTTTAACAATTTTTGCCAAGGCAAAAATTAGAAACTGTAGTAGAAACTGGTAAAATAAATATGTACAAATATACATAAGTAGCTATAAAGGTAGAACTTTAAAATTGCATCTCAGGAATATTATCAGATATTATCTTATTTAGACATGCAGGCTTAAAGTTTAATAATAGGTAATAAAAGGCGACAAAAAATTCATGAGCCCTTTTTTTTAGACGACATTAAGGCACACGATGGCAGAGTCACAAGTCTTGATTTAGGCGAAACAGGACGCGTTTTAGTCACCGGGGGCGAGGATCGCAATGTCAACTTGTGGGCAATTGGCCAAAATGAGTGTTTTATGGTGAGTGTCAAAGTTTTGATACGAATGGTTTGTATAAATGCTTGTACGCTTTTTTCGCAGTCTTTGACGGGACACAACCGCTCCATTGACTGCGTTCGCTTTGCGTATAAGGATAATTTTGTCTACTCGGCAGACGACATCGGAATAATTCGAAGATGGGACTTAAATGCCCAAAAAATCTACTCTACGCTAAACGGGCACATGAAAAGTGTTCGCACTTTAGATTTCAACCCATCTGGGGAGTACGTCGTATCCGGCAGCAATGATACAACTGTCAGGTGAGTTAATATATTCTTAAGAAGAGTTAAGAAATTTCAAAGTAATCAGATATTAGTCCAATTCCAAGCTAATTTTTAATAAATTAAAACTATATAGCAATATTTGTCGCTCTTTCTAATTTAACAAATAATTCTATAATTTTTCCGTTTTTCCATCTAGGAATAGTTCAGGGAATAATAAATGCGAAAATGACTTCTAGTTTTTACAAATAGCACGAAACGGATCGTGTTAAGCAAAATTTGATCTACAAATTGGTAACCAAAGGAGTCGAAAGGACCTAGTTACCCTATTAGGAACTGAATACATTAATAGAGTAGAGAGTTCAAATTTTACATGAGAGCTATTTTTGAGAGCAAAATAATACGACCTACCAAATTTCATAAGGATCGGCCGACTGTATTCTGTTCGTGTATCCTATAGCTGCCATATAACTGAACAATCAGAAATGACCCAACTTTTTGTTTTGTGTGTTTGAAGATAGAAAGCTGGAACTAAGTACAGTTCCTATTTTTGGTCAGTTGATTCGGCCTACCAAATTTCATTTCGATCGGCCGACTATATCCTAAAGCTGCGATATAACTGAACGATCGAAAATGACCCAACTTTCGTGTTTTTGAAGATCCTTTTGAAATTTGGTATATACTGCGTGCAAGGGGTAGAAGGGTGTGTGCAAAGTTTCAAGTCGATAGCTTTAAAACTGAGAGACTAGTTCGCGTAGAAACAGACAGACAGACGGACAGACGGACATGCTCATATCAACTCAGGGGGTGATCCTGATCAAGAATATATATACTTTATAGGGTTGGAGATGTCTCCTTCACTGTGTTGCAAACTTTTGGACAAAATTATAATACCCTCTGCAAGGGTATAAAAATAGAAGCCTGAGGCTTTTTTTGAAGATTTCGTATTGTAATAAATTGGTTTTATGATTATATTCTCATAACTAAATCCTTAGCTTTCCCTAGAAGTTAGCTTTCCTTTCTTGTTCCAGAAGTAATTTTGAGTCCACCTTAAATGATGGTTCACAGTCAGTTCACAGCTAAAACACAGTTCACACAGCTAAAATCAGTATATATGTACATATGAACATATGTACATATGTACAACATGAATTAAGTGAATTCAAGAAGGACGGTTATAGTCGGTCGATGCTTGACAAAACCATGCTGTGAAGTGGAGATGATGCTTTTGCAAAAATGTTGCAGTTGGGTAGTAACCAGTTTCTCTAGCAGTTTGGGAATCGCAGATGGCTTAGCAATTATGCGGTAGTTCTCAATAAGTGCTCTTGAGTCTTTCTTATAAAGCGAAATAATAAATGATTCGTTCCATCGCTTGGGAAGACATGCAAGCTCCAAAGATAAATTGAATAAGAAAGTAAAAGGATAGCAAAAGATATTAGAGCAGTGCCTAAGAACACAGCTAGGCATATTATCAAGACCTCAGAGAATAATATATATATTGTTTAGAGAGCTTTGAACACATCATGATATTGAAATTTTGACAATTTTGACATAAACATAGTTTAATGTGTGTCATTTATTAGGGATTAGAAGAATTAAGGTTATATGAATCAGGCAAATGAGTTTTTTGAAAAAATGACGCAGAGATTAGCAATACCTCGCTTAGAAGAATCTGAAATATTTTTATATGATAGAGAAGGAGGAAAAAGATTTGGTTTACGTTTCATATTGACAGAAGAATAGAAGGAGCTCGAATCATAACGAAAGTTTACCTTACAGTTCATAATATAGCGCTTATATTGTTGATTGTTGAATGATAAACTGGTTACAAATATATACAAAGTTTTACTGATGAAACAAGGATTCTGATTTAAGAAACTTTTTGTAAGCTCTCGATTTCCTGTTCTTAAGACAGGAAAGGTGTTTATTAAACCAAGCTGGTTTTGTTGACAATGATGATGAGTCTTTAAGAACAAATTTATTCAACGCATTACGAGCTATTTCGTAAAACGAATCCGTAGCACTTGAGTTTATAGATGACTGAAATTTCCAATCGTTCCAAGCGAAGGGCATTAAAATCCGTTTTTCTAAAGCGTGTGGAGCGTGTTGATTCTTAAAGCTAGAATCATGAGGCATAAAGCCTTTAGGAAACGATAGCGTCACTTGGGAAATTATAATGTCCAGAAATCTGCCATGAGTGTTATGAACGGGGCTAAGTTGGAATAGTGCAACATCAGTTAAGGGGTTATATACAGTTGTACCGCGCCAAAATATGGATTTTTATCGATTTTTTTTTGACACCATAGAAAATATTTATGAAAAATGTTTTACCGACGTTGTTTAGTACATGTTTCTGGGTACTTAATTAAATTTTTTCATAAAAAAATGTTACATAACAAAAATGTTATAGCCGAATTCCCGGATCGTCTTTTTTCGATGGTGTCTTGCGGTGGACATGTTTTCTCAAAAACGGTTCATCCGAAATCCAAAATTCAAAGAAGTTTAGTTAGTATATTGTATTGCCTAGTCCGTCAACGAAGGATTTTTAAAAATTTTGATTTAAAAAAAAATGGCGACGTTTTTAACAAAAAATGTACTTTTTCAACGTATAAGATTTTCGTTTTTTGTGCTTTAAAAAAGGAGTTTTCAAAAAAAATTGAAAATCCCTCGTTCACGGACTAGCTAATATCATAATAAATAAGTGGTCAAAATTTGGTGTTGATCGGATTAGTAGTTTTTTAGTAATCGTGTCCACCGCAAAGGTAATTTCCCAAAAAAAAGATTCTGAGATAATCGCGTTTAAAGTTTCAAGTTTGTTCATGTTTTATATGCAGATAGTGCGCTATAAATAGCTACAGCTTCGGTTCTAATACTCCGATCGCTATGAATTTTTGTGAGAGTATTCCCAATAAAATATACTTAAAGAATATGCAATAAAAAAAATCGATTTTTTCATATATCACAACTGTATATAACCCCTTAAGCCATTGATAAAGTCATTATGACAAATGGAAAGCAGGGAATTGTCATCCTTAGACGGGATCCAGGAAATGTGAGGAAGGTTGAAATCTCCCTTGAGCCATTGACCAACGAAAAAACAGACATAATGGCCTCAAGGTGGTGAAAATATTCGTTGAAAAAATATATATTTATATATATATTTTTCTTAAACCGTAGGAAGAATGTAGAAACAGGTCAGGAAAATATGAGACGAGCCAGTTAAAATTTTGACCGGAACTTATTCCGAACTCATTCCAGAAAGGGATACGTTCAGTAGGATACTCATTATTAATAGCAACAGGACTTCACCTGCAAAAGATGGACGATCCAATTGAAAAACAGTGAAATTGGGAACAACTTCATAATCGGAGACAGAGGAATTAAGCCAAGTTTCAGTAAGCGCGATATCATAAGGCATAAAGCGACAGACAAACATGGCCTTACGGGGAGCTGTAAGGCTCTATTATGTTTTTATTAGCATATAAAGAGTATCTTGGGTAAAGTTAGTAAAAATGGTACTTTTACAAATTCAAACTATGATACTTTTGTTTCTTGGATTTATTTATTATTACCTCTTTGACCATTTTTCCTGCTAAATGTTTATGGATTTTTGTGGTCATGGTAAAATATGGTTCTTTACGACAAATTACTCTTATTTTTGGACATATTCGTTTCTTCAGTAAACTTTAAGCTGTCGTAGTGAGTTAAAATCTATAGAATGTGGCACCTTCTACTTGTAGTAAATTAAGGGGGGACATTTGAGTAACATTACAAAAAAAATCGAAAAATTTTTTTTTTGCTAAAAAAAATTCTTCAGGGTCTTAAAAATAACCATAAGATATTATAAGATAAAGTCCGGCAAAAGTGTCGAAATTTTCCATTCTGCGGCGATGCCTCACAGGTATATCCCACTGTACTTAAAACATTAAACGCATTTTTCTCTAAACCACTTTTTTTGATACTGCCGGAAACATAACTCGAACAAATAAGAACTGATCGATTTTGAGAATCGATAATCAATATTTTGTACTTCGCATCTAAAATTATATATTTTAGAATAAATTATAATATTATATTATATAGGTTATAAAACCTAATTTACAAATTTTTGATTGGCTTTTTCATTTAGCCAAAAAAAAATTCCAGAAAATTCGCGTTTTTCCCCCAGTTACTCAGATGTCCCCCTTAATATTACCATATTAGTAAATGAAGGCTGTAAATGAATTATTGTTAATATTTTAAATAGTTTGGGTATATTATAATTTATTTGATAAAATCGAAAAATTATGTAAAAAGAAAGGAAATCTAACTTCGGGCGGAGCCGAAGTTGATATACCCTTGCAGGTAAACCCTTGTTAAAACCGGATATATATCGAAAAAATCGGATATAGTTGGCCGATCCTTATGAGAATATGATAATATAACCCAATTTATTACAATACAAAATCTAAAAAAGATCCCAAACATCTTTCTTCAAAAATACCAAAGTTGGTATTTCTACCAAAAACCATTTCCGATCGTTCAGTTATATGGCAGCCATAAGATATAATCGGCCGATCGTTATGAAATTTGGTAGGTCGAATAACTGATAAAAAAAAAGAATCTGTACCAAGTTCCAGCTTTCTATCTTCAAAAACACGAAAGTGGGGTCATTTCCGATCGTTCAGTTATATGGCAGCTATAGAATATACTCGGCCGATCCTTTTGAAATTTTGGTAGGTCGGATCAACTGTGAAAAGATTGAATCTATACTAAGTTTCAGCTATCGTCAAAAACACAAAAGTTGGGTCACTTCCGATCGTTATATACTGCGTGCAATGGAAAGAAGGTTGTGTGCAAAGTTTCAAGTCGATAGCTTTAAAACTGAGAGACTAGTTCGCGTATAAACAGACAGACAGACGGGCATACTCATATCAACTCAGGAGGTGATCCTGATCAAGAATATGTATACTTTATATGGTCGGAGATGTCTCCTTCACTGCGTTGCACACTTTTGGACAAAATTATAATACCCTCTGCAAGGGTATAATGACATCTGACTTGATGATACATCATAGGAAGTGCCTCAATTTTATAATATATTCTCATCATTATACCCTTGCAGAGGGTATTATAATTTTGGTCAAAAGTGTTCAGAGCAGTGAAGGAGACATCTCTGAACCTAAAAGGTATATACATAGTATAGTATAGTATATCAGGATGATCTCCTCAGTTAAGGGGAGGGTAAGGTATTAAAATTTTTGTTTTAAATTTTTTTTTATTTTTTAAATTGAATGCATAATGTTTGAAGAATATTGTGTCAAAATTTCAAGTCAATTAAAGCAAAATTGACGAAGTTATTAGTTATTGACGAAGCTGCTTGCAAACGTTTTACACTGGATTTTTTTGTGTTTTGGAAAAACGCTTCAGTTTTTCCCACAACTCACGTTTTCAAAGTCGGTGCCCCTCATAACTTCAAAACTACTGCACCGATCCTTTTGAAATTTAAAACACTATTTCTGTACATATTTTACGAGGTAACGCTGTCGAGTTTTTTTTTTTTTTGTTTATTATTTTGATTTTGCAATGACAAATTAACCGATTTTTTCCCAAAAAATTGAGTTTTTCACTTCAAAGTCTTCAAAAAAATTAAAAAATTGCAATTTTCAAAAAACCTTTACAGCGTTACCTGGGGCGAACTATTATCTAACGAATGATGTTTCATTTTTTGATTACAAATGATCCAGCACCGAGTTTTGAGGGGCACCGCAATTCAACTTTTTTTGGCGACACGTCCGGACAATTGCTACCATTGCCATATTTTTAAATATTTTTTTGTAAAAATTTGATAAAACATTCTTCTAATGTCATACTTTAATATACCGTTGGTTGAATAAATAAATTTTAACTGTGTCGTCAGGAAAAAAATCACAAAAACGTGGCTTTTTTCGCATGATTTGACCTTACCCTCCCCTTAATATAAGATGGCCGTCGGCCTGCATGTTTCTACGTGAACTACTATCTCAGTTTTAAAGCTATCGACATCAAACTTCTGGATCCCTTTCTTGATCACTTCTCACACCCTTCTTTATTTTTCACGCATTATATAAGTAGGAACGTCCGTGAACGGCCTATATCCTTAGTTGCCATATAACTGATTGGTAGACTGATTAAACTGATTTTATTACATGAAATGAGTTTTGCAATGAAATTCTCATAAGGTTCCGCCAATATTTCCGAGCATAACTGCAAGGGTATAATTTGTATTATATTTGGGTAAACTTTATGCCGTATTTCCAATACTTGTCATGCTACAAAATTTTAATTTCAATTGTAGTGGAACAATTTATTGACGAATACACAAATAATTAAACTACCACCGTAACTATTGCACAGCTTTTATATAATTACAAAATCAAACCAATTTTACTAAGCTATTTCCTCATATTGAGGTACATCATAGTCAAAAAGCCCCTATGATGTGCTTATAGCTTTGCTTTAGTGCTTTTAAGGTCCACGTAGGCGCCCGAGATAACTTCCTTGCCTGTGTCAACGACGACAGTGCGGAAGTGGATTCTTGTACCCCTTAGCCACATGTCCACCCGCAAAGTCTGACCTGGGAGTACAGGTCCCGAAAAGCGAACTTTTACAGCCTTAAAAAGAGATGGATTATTTTCTGCATACTTCGAAAGTACAGCGCGCACAGAGTATCCCAAAGTGCAAAGTCCGTGCAGAATAGGTGTCTTAAATCCGGCCAAAAAGGCCATTTGGGGATCGATGTGTAACGGGTTTCGGTCGCCAGAGAGGCGATAGAGTGCGGCTTGGTCATTGCTTGTGACGTAATGAACAAAAGCATCTGGCTGGCCTTGGGGATTTGGCTGCAGTGGGACAACTCCCGCAATAGGATCCTTTTTGCCACCAAATTGTCCAGCACCGACAACAAAAGTGCTGCTCTGGTTGCGAACTAGCAATCGACCACTTTCGTCAAAGGATTCGGAGTTTGTGACGACTACGGCACCGGAGCTCTTATCCATTACGTCAAACACTTTACCAGTAGTCAGCAGAGTACCGCTGGTAGGCAAATCATCGATAATTTCCAGGTACTGTTCGCCGTGCAGTATGTTTGAAAAGTCAACTTGCTTGCCGGGCAGGGCTTTGCTGATCAGTTTATCGGAGGACATTTGGAGTAATAACCCAGGTAGCACGAAAAAAGATGGAATGGGTGCGAAATTAGAATCATTTTCGTAAAGGAATCGCATGTCTTCGGTGTTTTTCACTGATGCACCAATGCCAAGGGCGTACAAGATAAGCTCCTTGTTGTCAAACTCAAAGTAGTCCTCTATTGCGTCAGCGTCCCATTCCTTCATCTTCTCAAGAACTTCTAAAAGGTATCCAGAGGCTTCTCCGATAGCGTTTAGGTGTTTAGCCTTAGACATATCCGTCACATTGGACCAGACATTTTTGACATACTCTGGGGTAACTGTGTCTTCCAGCGAGGGGCGTAGCACGGCTCCTTTTCCTCGAACAGTGTAAACTTTGGTTGCCCATCCGGCGGCACTTTCAATATAGCTTCCTGTGAAACGGAGTCGAAGAAGAGAGTTAATTAAAAGCAAAGTAGGGTAGCTAATGGTATAAATATAGATATTTATAACAAAATAATTTTAATCTGCAACCATGTGAGGAAAATGTTAAAAGACGTTAGTTAAACTTGAAAAGCAATTTAAAATAGAGGAATAAATTTTGCACATGGTGTAGTAAATCGATGGCTCGAGCATTTTCAATGGATGGATTATTTATTTATAAGGATATGATTAAAATTAATTTAGGTATTAAATAATGTTAATCGGCTCAATGTTACTTATAGATGACCAGATTCAAAGGTACGATAGTAAAAAATGCTTGGACTTGATATGAATGCTATTCTAATTGTTTTTTGCACTCACCGTTATCCTCACAGAACTCATGGCACAAATAAGCCACAACCGGAGCGATAAGTTTAGGTTTCAGCTCGTTAAAAAGAATCTCCGGAAGAATACCCTCGGTCATCCGACTGGCCGCCGTTGGGATGATCACATTACACAGAACGTTGTTCCGAGCGCCCTCAATGGCTACAGTATTGGCTAGGCCGACGAGACCCATCTTGGCAGCTGAATAATTGGCCTGCCCAAAGTTTCCGTAAATTCCTGAATTAGACGAAGTCATTATGATGCGACCATAGCTTTGGGCCTTCATGTGCGGGAACGCGGCTTGAGTGCACTTAAAACTACCCTTTAAGTGCACATCGTTCACCAGGTTCCAGTCTTGCTCACTGGTCTTAGCCAGGCTACGATCACGAAGAATTCCAGCATTATTGATCAGAATATCGATGCGGCCAAAGGCCTTCAGGGCCGTTTCGATGACCTTTGCTCCATCAGTAACCGAATTGTAGTCGGCCACCGCTTGTCCTCCAGCACGTCGGATCTCATCGACTACTATATCAGCAGCTCGTTGAGAAGCACCTTCCCCTGAGTGGGTTCCGCCTAAGTCGTTTACTACAACCTTGGCGCCGCGCTCAGCCAGTAAAAGAGCGTATTCACGACCTAAACCAGCGCCGGCTCCTGTTACCACCGCCACGCGACCATCGTAACGCAGCTTTCCGTCAGATGAAGACATGACTGGTTCAGCTTAGATCAGGTTTTATTGCACAAAATAAGTTGTGGTCGTGGACTGTAAAAAAAATTATAAATTTCGTTGTTACTGTACCGCTTTTGGCTAAGGAATGAAATAAACTGATAAGTTGTCCGTCTGTTAATATGGCAGCCTTCTAATCATGGTAATCTCAAATGAACCACGATAGCGGCCTTAGTGTGGAGAGAAAATTGAGATACAAGAGCGTATTTTTTAGTGTGGTGCAGTCCGATCAGAGTCCAAGGGTCCAGGTTCATTACCTTGTGCATATGGCACAAATTTGCAGCCACCATGGATCCGAAAATGCTCCAAAAAACTGTACAGAAAAACTGGATGGTAAACATTGTGAATTTGTGAAAAGTCACTTTCACGAGGTATCCAGCAATTAAACAAAGGTAGTTCTTTTGTATATAAGGTACAAAGTACATACCCCCTTATTAATCCAGATAAGATTATTCTCTTATGGAGAGTTAAACGTTGTGTGGCCATAAACTGTCACACTTAAAATAAATAAAAAAAAAAATGTTAAAAAAACAAAGTGTCAGCTCTGGAGCTGCTGGTATTTTTTTCACTAAGCATAAACGGTCTCTCTAATCTCAGATATAGGCCTCTGAGGACTGGGGGTTAGAGTTTTACGTAGGGGTCTGCACACAAGCAGCTAGTGTTGCCAATTTAGCTATTTTAATCCACTATTTTCCAACAACTGAAACAATCCAGTAGAAAAGCACAATAAAAAGCCTATAGCACCTTTAGAAGAATTTTCAAATTACCTAAATGAATTATTAGCTAAATTAATTGTCAAAAATTAAAAAAAAAAAAATTGTGTACTGCATGGTAAAATTGGAAGCCTAATCTCGTAAAAGTCATGATATATGTAAAAGTCAAGAGTATATGTGTTATTGATACTATATGGGGTCGAAGTTGATTCTTTCTCCCTGTTACATACATTTGATCAAATACAATAAACCATTGTACTAAATTATTACCGGGTACTACTAATATGGACCGATTTGGTTTACATTAGACTAACAAGAACGCCAAACTTTCGAACATATCAATTATAATGTATTACAACAATAAAATATAATCACTACATCGGAATTTTTTTAAAACAAAACATTTTTTATACCCTTGCAGAGGGTATTATAATTTTGTCCAAAAGAGTGCAACGCAGTGGAGGATGAGGAGGATCACCTCCTGAGTTGATATGAGCATGTTCGTCTGTCTGTTTCTACGCGAACTAGTCTCTCAGTTTTAAAGCTATCGACTTGAAACTTTGCACACACCCTTCTTTCTTTTGCACGCAGTATATAAGTCGGAATGACCGGGATCGGTCGACTATATCCTATAGCTGCCATATAACTGATTGATCGGAAATGGTATAACTTTGGTGTTTTTAGAGTTAGAAAGTTCTAATTTAACATGAGAGCTATTTTTGGCAAAACAATACGACGTGCCATATTTCATAAGGATCGGCCGACTATATCCTATAGCTGTCATATAACTGAACGATTGGAAATGACCCGACTTTCGTGTTTTTGAAGATAGAATGCTGGAATTTAATACAGATTCTATTTTTGGTCAGTTGATCCAACCTACCAAATTTCATAAGGATCGGCCAACTAAATCCGATGTTTGCGATATATATCCGGTTTTAACTGCAAGGGTATATCAACTTCGGCTCCGCCCGAAGTTAGCTTTCCTTTCTTGTTTTTCTTGTTTCTTGTTGTTATTCCTAGCGTTTTTCAAACGCTTGACAATACTCTTTCAAAGAGTTGACCAAACTGCAGACAGCAGACGAAGTTCTCCCTTGCGAGTATAAATTTTAGTGATGATGCTATTTATTGTACCATAAGTTTAAACAGTAGAGCTATAAAAACTTCGAATTTAGAAAACATTGATGTATTACATTATGAAAAATTTAGGTTTTCGGCCATGTTGAAATTGAGTGTATGTTATGGGCTAATCCTGGGGTCGCGAACGTATTAAAGAAATAAACATTTTCTGAAACTTTTGTTTCTGTTAATAACTTCTGCTGGAAGTTTTCACTTTCAATCTTCAAAAAACACGAAAGTTGGGACATTTCCAGACAGACCAATTATATGAACATATATATATATATACATATACATATACATATATATGTATATTGAGTTGCGAATATGTACATATACATACATATGTTAGAGGTCTGCAGTTATATTTTCTTATTGCCTCAGCCATAGAATAAGCCTAGTACTCTGACGACGAAAATCCGCTGTAACACGTGTTACAGCGGCCGAACTCCATATAAAAAAAACGGTGTGAAAAAAGGAAGAAGAAATTTGTGCCTCCTAGATTTTGCCGGTACTCTAAAGCCTAGTACTTTGACGACGAAAATCCGCTGTCACACGTGTGCTAGCTAAATCGCTCTTTATTTGGTTACCGAGCTAGTGTGACCAAAAAAATTAAGTTATTTTTGGCTGTCAAAATAAATCAAATGAATTCTTTTTACACCCCGAAATCAGCTGTTTACTTTTCTTGATCCGGCATCGCCATTCAATTTGATTGGCATAATTTTCGTCGTCAGAGTACCGGCAAAATCTAGGATGCAAAAATTTCTTCTTCCTTTTTTCACACTGATGTAGGGGTGTTAAAATAATTAATTTGATTTATTTTGACACCAAAAAATGGAGCGAAAATTGAAAGAGAAATATTAGAGAGAGAGAGAGAAAGAGAACAGCTGTTCAGCATTATCCTTTTCATGGCGTTTCAGGCTTTTCCTTAATTTTTTTAACGTTAACGTCACGGTTTGTGGTCACGGGGGTATAACCTCGTGTCATGGTTTGTCACTCAGGGGGGGGAGGGGGTCACAAAAAGTCTCAAATTCGCGTCACGCAATATATGGACGGCCCCTTATGGTTTTTAACTATTATTATTATTTTCTTAGTGTTTTTTGTTTAGTTTTCTTATGTTTTTCCAAATTAAATTATTTTACAAAAATTTTTTAGCGGCAAAATTTTGCTGGAAAATTGTTTATTAATAAATATTGAAAATATTTGTACATTCTCATAAGAAAAATATGTCAAATAAAAAAAAAACAACATAATAATGAATATTTCTGAAAAAAAAACAATGACATGCTTTCACTTTTGAATTATTTTATTATCAGCGTCTAAAAAACAGGCAAATATACATAGTTGTGTCGTACATTCTAGAATGCATTCGAAACAATTCGAATTTGAACTGTAACTCTAACTCATTCAATTCGGTTTTCATCCTCCGAATGTTGTACGAGTGAGACCTATACAGTCATTTATTAATTTTTGTCTCAGCATTCTATCTCACTCAATTCATTTTCAAGGTTGTGCATTTGAATGTCGTTTTTTAGCTATTCATGCTGACCTCTAATATATGTACATATTCGCAACTCAATAATATACATAAATGCGTTGCACACTTTTGACCAAATTTATAATACACGTTGCACTGAACAGGGTCAGCCTTATTTTTTGATTGTGCCCTTAGAGAAGGTAAGACAACGATAATAGAAATAAACGTCGATGCATTGATGTATCGATGTTTCATATCGATTTTACCAATGTTTCGAAAATATCGAATTGTCTGAACGTATTTTTTTTCATCAATTCTGTGACCTTTTAATAAATTTTATACCCTTGCCTTATACCTTTTAATCATTTTATGTGATTTTTATGTGAAGAAATACAAAAATATTGTTTCTTTATTTATTAGTGCTATTTTTTGTTTCACAGCTGTATAATCTATGTACAGTATAATATGCCTCGAGCTGCCTCGAGTACTTTGCACGCAACTTCGAGGCAGCTATCTTAAAAATGCAGCTATCTTAATTTTAATTTTTGAACAAAAAAAAAGTTTACCTATAACTCAAATAAAGTACATACATATGTATACATTTTGTATCTTTTTTAGCAAAATTATATTTTCATTTCAATGTCTAAATTATTGTTAACAAAATATTAATACATATTTCAATTTGTAGTTTATTTTTTCATTGTTAATTCTTAAAATAGTCTGTTATTTTTTTTTAATGTCTGCTGCGTTGATATTGTGATCGAATAATTTGTTTGACCAAAGAATTCAGGTGTTGGCAAAAATTCGTCACATTTGTGAATCATGCAAATGTTTTTAAGAATCTTCACTGCACAAAAACCTTCCTGCATAGTAGGGCGGCTTTTGTCACCGCTATCATCGTCACTTTCGCTTTCACTGCTGCTTGTCTTGTCGTCTTCAAGAAGAGACCGCACAATTTCATCTTCGGTTTACTGACCATGGCAAGCCACAATTAATTAATTAATTGAGCATCAAATACGGTCTCCACGAATAGATGGCGCAGCTAACTTTCATGATTTTCATAGAAAACCAAAAAAATTCTGCCGATATGAGGCGCTTAAGTGCAGAAGGCTGCTAAATTGGGTGCACCAAACGTAATTATTTTCATACCACGAAAATAATGATGCAGAAAAATGAAAATATCAGGCAGCTATCTTGACGATGCAGCTAAGTATCGCGAGGCAGCTAAGCAAATTTTACTGTATATAAAATTTTCGTGTCACAGTTTTTGTTACCATACTCCTCCGAAACGGCTATACCGATTCTCATGAAATTTTGTAAGCGTATTGAGTAGGTCTGAGAATCCGCCATCTATTTTTCACCCTCTTAAGGGGAGGTTCTTTTGGATTTTTCCGAAAATTAAGCAAACTTTGAGAATGGATTGCGGGAAAATGAAAAGACATACGAACTTATGCTTTTGAACTTTTGATTCGTTGTTTATTAACGATTAAAAAAAATATTCAATATTCAGGAAATTCAAAATGGCGGATCTCGTAGACCTCTATTTTTCTGCTTTGTCGAGTGTAGGGCCGCTGGTAGTGAACTTAGAAATGTATATAATTTATTAAAATTGATAAAATTTCCTATGCCTTATACCACTAACCATACAGCATATAGACAACCCATTTCACACAACGAAAATGGACGCAAAAATTCGGGTATTCGTTATTTGATGAAATGACGAAAGAAATTATATTATTTTTTATATTATATTTTTTATTATTTCAGCATACATTTTAAATTTATTTAGGAATAAGATTAAGTGTTAGTAGTAAAATGTTTTCTGTATATATATTTTTACAAATCATTAAAAATCAATATACTGAGAAAGTGTCAGAGTATATTTTAGTCGGAGTCATAAAACGCCGATTGCTTTTTAAGTTTTTGTTGCTGTATGGTAGTGATACTGTTGAGAATACTCTTACAAAAAATTCATAACGATCGGAGGATTAGAACCGATGTTTTAGCTATTTATAGCGCACTACCTGCACATAAAATTTGAACAAACGTGAAACTTTAAACGCGATTATCTCAGAATCTTGTTTTTTTCGAAATTACCTTTGCTGTGAACACGATTAATAAAAAACTATTGATCCGATCAACAAATTTTGACCACTTGTTTATTATTATATTAGCTAGTCCGTAAACGAAGGATTTTCAATTTTTTTGAAAACTCCTTTTTAGAGCATAAAAATAAAAAAACTTATACCTTGAAAAAGTACATTTTTTGTTAAAACCGTCGCCATTTTTTTTAAATCAAAATTTTTACAAATCCTTCGTTGACGGACTAGGCAATACAATATACTAACGAAATATTTTTTAATTATTGATTTCGGATAAACCGTTCTCGGGATATGATGTTCACCGCAAGACACCATCGAAAAAAGACGATCTTGGAATTCGGCTATAACATTTTTAATATTTTATATTTTTTTTGAAAAAATGTAAATAAGTACCCAGAAACATGTACTTAACAACGTCAGTAAAACATTTTTAATAAATATTTTCTATAGTGTAAAAAAAAAATCGATAAAATTTCATTATTTTGCTCGGTACAACTGTATATAACCCCTTAAATCCTGTTCGACATACCAAAAATCGCATATAAAAGTGAGTTACTACGCTACCATAGCATTTTGGTAGTTTACCCAGTTTAAATACCACTCAATTTAAACTGGGTCAATTTTAAACTTAAACAATTTAAACAAAAAACCTTCATCATTAAGTAAATAAATTAATTCTATTTATGAGTGTTTTGTACAGTGAGAAATGCCAAGAAAACGCGATTTGAGCCGTGATACAAGTAGATCTCGAAACATGCGAAATATAAGATCCGAAAGAACCGAAGGACAAATCCAGGAACAAAATACTGATTAAAATAGCGCAATTGGATCAAGAAGAGCCAGAAGATACACGAGCTGAACGCAATGAAGTCAAAGGATTAGAACAACGACAATCACGCCGTTTTACAGTCAATAGACGAAGAACAAATGACCACCAACGACAACATTTATATCTGATTCATTTCTCCGTCTAGCATTCCAGTATGAGCCTGATATTGAGTATTATGCTCACTCAAAAATTGGTGCTATGAACAAGGAATGTCCGCATTGTCATGCTCTGAAATTCAAAAATGAGCCAGCTGGGATGTGTTGCGCGTCAGGAAAAGTGCAACTACCAGAAATTTAAACACCACCTGAACTATTGAACGGCTTACTTATCGGCACGGATCCAGATTCTAACGTGTTCCTGAAGTCAATCTGAATATTCAATTCATGCTTTCAACAGAAATAGTTCGACATACTAATGCAAAGGGTCAACATTACAACTCTACATTTCAAATCAGAGTCCAAGTTTAAGGGATAAACTTATAAGTAATATGTAACATTACATTATATTATAGTATAATAAAACATTATAAACGCGTAATTATAAACCGATTTTAAGCAAGATTGCACTGACTTTTTTTGGGAAAAGCGTTATATCTTCAACAATTTTCATAACTTCGTCATAAAATTGGTCTCATTTTATTCTGGATTAATGAGACAATATTGGTTCAAAAATGATAGCATTTCTTGTAAGTTATACCAAAAAAATGGCGTCAAAGTCCGAAAAAAACGACAAAAATGTCAGTTTCTTGTATAAAAATTGTATCCTTTTTATACCCTTGCAGAGGGTATTATAATTTTGTCCAAAAGTGTGCAACGCAGTGAAGGAGACATCTCCGACCCTATAAAGTATATATATTCTTGATCTGGATCACCTCCTGAGTTGATATGAGCATGTCCGTCTGTCCGTCTGTCTGTTTCTACGCAAACTAGTCTCTCAGTTTTAAAGCTATCGTCTTGAAACTTTGCACACACCCTTCTTTCCTTTGCACGCAGTATATAAGTCGGAACGGCCGGGATCGGCCGACTATATCCTATAGCTGCCATATAACTGATTGATCGGAAATGGTATAACTTTGGTGTTTTTAGAATTAGAGAGTTCAAATTTGACATGAGAGCTATTTTTGGCAAAACATTACGACATGCCAAATTTCATAAGGTTCGGCCGACTATATCCTATAGCTGCCATATAACTGAACGATCGGAAATGACCCAACTTTCGTGTTTTTGAAGATAGAAAGCTGGAACTGGGTACAGATTATATTTTTGGTCAGTTAATCCGACCTACAAAATTTCATTAGGATCGGCCGACTATATCCTATAGCTGCCATATAACTGAACGATCGGAAATGACCCAACTTTCGTGTTTTTGAAGATAGAAAGCTGGCACTTGGTACACATTCTATTTTTGGTCAGTCAATCCGATCTACCAAATTTCATAACGATCGGTTGACTATATCTTATAGCTGACATATAACTGAACGATCGGAAATGGTATTTGGTAGAAATATCAACTTTCGAATTTTTGAAGATAGAAGCTTGGGACTTTTTTTTAGATTTTTAATTGTAATTAATTGGTTTTATTATGATGTAATCATAAGGATCGGCCAACTATATCCGATGTTTGCGATATATATCCGGTTTTAACTGCAAGGGTATATCAACTTCGGCTCCGCCCGAAGTTAGCTTTGCTTTCTTGTTTTTGAATAAGTTGAAGATATATTTTTTTTTGTCAATAGCTATAATACAACATTTATCTATTGAAAAACGCGTAATTTTAAACCGATCTAAAATTTCAGCCATTTAGGAATTTTTAAGAGCAAAAAAGTCCCGAAAAACGGTTTTTTTTCTAAATAAATCAAGATTTTGAGGGTGTTAGAAATATTTCAGACACGGTTATGTACTATATTCGAACTAATAAAGAATTCTTATTATTCCTCAAAAGTTCTTCCAATTTTTTTTTGTCATATAAAGCTAAAAATTTATTTTTACCTTTCGGTTTTATTTCATTTTTCATTGGATTGCAGTTAATTTCATGTTTTTACACCATAAATTATTACATATTATTGGAAAAAAATACAAACTTTTCAAATGTGGCAGCTTTTACAACATACACCTTAAAAAGTTTGACATTTCACCATTAAACTAGTGAGTTCCGTATCTCCCATAATAAACAATCTTTTCAAAAATTTTTAAAATTTATAATAATTTTTTTAAAGTATTTAATTTTCTTTCTCTAATTTTTTTTTTTTAGACTCTGGGACGTGCAAAATGAAAATAATTGCATCAAGGTGTGCAGGGGACACATATCGTATGTTAATTCAGTGAAGTTCTCTCCAGATGGACTATGGATTGCCTCAGCTGGCTTGGAGGGATCCATAATTATCTGGGACATACGAAAAAGCAAACAAATAATGGAATTCTTAGCTGAGCCGCCGGCTAGAGCCATTACATGCATTCAGTTTCATCCATTTGAATTCCTTTTAGCCGCTGGACGAGTGGACGGTACCGTGTCCATCTATGACCTCGAACATCAGCAGCTTGTTTCGCAAACTTTACAGTTCGGCGATTGTATTAAATGCATCACGTTCAGGTAAGTTAAAGAACAATTTTAAAAAAATTTTTGTGTATGTTGGGTATAATATATTTGAATAAATATTATATTTCTTTATTGTAGTGAAGATGGAGAGTGCCTTTTTGTCGGCAGTGCTTCAGGAATTTCAGTGATTGGCTGGGAACCTGATCGTGAACTAGATCATATTAAGAGCATTTGGACTTCATTGGGCGATATGAAAGTGGTTAACAATAAGCTTGTAAGAAGAATATGTTTCGTTTAAAAAAGAGCTGGCCAGCCGAAATTCGGGGAGAAGAGCTTTTTACACAGACAGTACCCAAAACTAGCTGAACGGCTGATGTAAAGGAAGGAAAAAGGAAGAGCTAACTTCGGGCGGAGCTGATATACCCTTGCAGTTAAAACCGGATATATATTGCAAAAATCGGATATAGTTGGCCGATCCTTATGAGAATATGATAATAAACCCCAATTTATTACAATACAAAATCTTAAAAAAAAGTCCCAAGCTTCTTTCTTCAAAAATACCAATTTTGGTATTTCTACCGAAAACCATTTCCGATCGTTCAGTTATATGGCAGCTTAAAGATAAAGTCGACCGTTATGATTACATCGTTATGAAATTTTGTAGATCGGATAAAATAACCAAAAGTATAATCTGTACTAAGTTCCAGCTTTTTATCTTTAAAAACACGAAAGTTGGGTCATTTCCGATCGTTTAGTTATATGGCAGCTATAGGATGTTTGAATATTTATTATTATTATAGTCGGCCGATCCCAGTCGTTCCGACTTATATACTGCGTGCAAAGGTAAGATGGGTGTGTGCAAAGTTTCAGTCGATAGCTTTAAAACTGAGAGACTAGTTCGCGCAGAAACAGACAGACGGACAGACGGACATGCTCATATCAACTCAGGAGGTGATCCTGATCAAGATTATATATACTTTATAGGGTCGGAGATTTCTCCTTTACTGCGTTGCACACTTTTGACGTTGCACAAAATTATAATACCCTCTGCAAGGGAGAAATGAGAAATGACGCTATCTGCGTCCAGCGTGAGCCTTGTAAATAACATTTGGTCGAAAATTATTTGCCTTACAAATGTTAGGCAATGTTTTGGGCGCCGAGCACTACTGTAAAATATGTATATTAGGGCGGGTCAATTTTTTTTCGCAAAAATCGTCCCCCATAATCGGAATCTACGAAGAATTCTAAGAAAATTTCACCATGAAACCATGTGTCTAAAATGAATTTATTTTTAATTTCTAAAAAAAGAGTCAAACTAGCCATGTACTTAGCCTCATATAAGAAAGTTGGATCAATGAGTCTGTAACTTTTTAACGAAGTACGGTATCGATCTGAAAAATTAAATATATATTCAAAGGCATTTTAAGCAACTAAATAAAAGTAGGCGTGGCATGATAAAAGGCGGAATTTAATTTAATTTTTTATTATAAAGTTTATTTGCTTTCCAACAAGTAGGTAGTTTTTGCATTTTGTTGACTTGGACTATAACGTCATCTTATTAGAATCTCAAGTCTTTCTTTGACTCCATTTGAGGAACTTTGGAACGACTTTCTAAAATCAATGACATAACAGCAAATCGATTCTGTGGCATAACTCGTCGTGAGACATGTGTTGACAACTGCACACATCGTTCGGTGCCATGTATGTGCGATGGAATTGCTGGATCTGGCAGTTGTATTTTAGCAGAATTGATGTATTCCAACAAGTGATCGTGTGGGATGAACAAAACAATCCTTCTTCTTCGCATTCTTCGCCCATACAGAAAATATTTTGTTTACAATGCTTTTCGATGAAAGAAAAACAGTTCGCGAAAGTGCAATAAATAAAATTATGTATTATCGCGAGAAATTATATGACCCAACTAAACTTAGAACTTATAAAAAGAATCGCATTCATTTCGATTGCACCGATTATATGCATTTAGTTGACTTGGATAAAGACGACATCTTATTTGAACCTCCATTTACTGCAAACATCCCACACGATCACTTGTTGGAGTACATCAATTCTGCTGAAATACCACTGCCAGATCGAGCAATTCCATCGCACATACAGGGCACCGAACGATGTGTGCAGTTGTCAACATATGTCTTGGACATTTTCAGTCATTTTCGACATATTTAAAAAAAAAAATATTTTTTTTCAATCACAAAATACTATTCTAAAAAATATCAACTCGATATAATAACGCACTTCTACCACACTAATGCAAAGTTCACATATAGTGCAAGTACTTAGGTGTCCGGATTTCATTGTCCGCTACTGTACATTCTTGATCAGGATCACCTCCTTAATTGATATCAGTATGACATTCTGTCCGTCTGTCTAATTCTACGCAAACTACTTCCCAGTTTTAAAGCTTTGCAACTTTGCACACACCCTTCTTTCCTTTGCACGCAGTATATAAGTCGGAACGGCCGGGATCAGCCGACTATATCCTATAGCTGCCATATAACTGATTGATCGGAAATTGTATAAATTTGGTGTTTTTAGAGATAGAGAGTTCAAATTTTACACGAGCTATTTTTGGCTAACTAATACGACATGCCAAATTTCATAAGGATCGTCCGACTATATCCTATAGCTGCCATATAACTGAACGATCGCGATCGATCGGAAATGAGCCAACTTTTGTGTTTTTTAAGATAGAAAGCTGAAACGTACAAATTCTATTTTTGGTCAGTTGATCCAACCTACCAAATTTCATAACGATCTGCCGACTATATCCTATAGTTCCCATATAACTGAACGATCGGAAATGACCCAACTTTCGTGATTTTGAAGATAGAAAGCTGGAACTAAGTACAGTTCCTATTTTTGGTCTGTTAACCCGACCTACCCAATTTCATAACGATCGGCCGACTATATCTTATAGCAGCCATATAACTGAACTATCGGAAATGGTTTTTGGTAGAAATATCAACTGTGGTATTTCTGAAGAAAGATGTTTGGGACCTTTTTTAGAACCATTTTTTAGACCTTTTTTTTTGGGACCATATTCTCATAAGGATCGGCCAACTATATCCGATGTTTGCGATATATATCTGGTTTTAACTGTAAGGGCATATCAACTTCGGCTCCGCCCGAAGTTAGCTTTTCTTTCTTGTTTTTCAATTATTTTGTTTAATAAGTGTTTCCACGTTTTTTTTAATGTTTTGTTTCCTGTATTTCCAGTACATTCAGTATTTTCACGTACAGCAACTTTTCCATCGCCTATATCTAACAGTTGTTTAGAGAAAATTTCGGCGGATGGATCCCGAACCATTTGAACGCCATATTCTTCGTTAGTTTTACTTTTTCAACATTACACCACAGTCGCGATGATTTTAAGCAAGCATTAATTTAATTAGCGTTCGTTGAACGTGGAATAACGGGAAGTTTGTCTGAAGTTTGTTCAATTGAAAGGAGTAACAAAGAGCCGGCAAATAGTTTATCATTGTTATTTATATCCCTAAATGTCCAATCCAGTGCCTCAAGCGAATGTTTACGTGTCATAGTGCATTCATCCAAAATAATTATTTCACATTGTTTCAGCACTATGCCCATAGACGATTGTTTTCTTATGTTGCACACTGCATCTGGATTATTTTGAATATTTTGAATGCTTAAGTGCTGAATGCGCTGCTCTGCCTCCATCTTTCAAAGTAGATGCAATGCCAGAAGATGTAATGGCCAAAGCGATGCCATTTTTTTAATCGTAATTCCACCTGGTGCAATAAAAAAAAAACTGGCATCTGCCAGGTTTGTCATTTAGTAGTGAAATATTGCGACTAACAATGCCTGTCATTTATACAGTATCGTACCGTAGTTCACGATTCATATATGTGATGAGTAAAGACGATGTCATTTGGAAGCATGAATTGTGTAAGAATTGACTTCATGAAACAGGGTAGAAACTGGATCTGTACCGAGAAGTATGCTGCGCACCTTAACTAACTATTTCAATTTCAGGTAGTTGTACTTTTCCTGATGAGCAATACATCCCAACTGGTTCATTTTTAAATTTGAGTGCATGACAATACAGGGATTCTTTTTCCAAAGTTCCAAAGTAATCACTTTGGCATAAGCAGAACATTCAACATCAGGCTCGTACTGGAATGCTAGTCAAAGTAATGGCCCTGATGTAAATCCTCGATGAACTTGTTGGTTTTGTTGGTTAGTTCTTCTTCTAACTATGAATCTGTGCGCTCTCTTCGTTGTAGTTGTCTTGGTTGATTACGTTCATCTCATGCCTTTTTCGATTGTAATTCACGTAACTGCGTCATGCTCACACGCGCATTTTCATTATCTTCTTTAATTTGTTCTCCTGATCTTCGTGCTCTTCTATCACGCGCGGCCATAGAATTGACCGTTTGCCGACTCAAATTGTCCCAATTGCGTTTTCTTGGCATTGCTGACTGTAGATAAGTGGTCGGCAGGGCCCCATTTCAGGGGCATATGACACACACATAAACTCTGGCATCTCGTTTTGAAAATTATTTTAAATGGATTCCGCGCGCTCTTTACGCTCTTTACGGTGCGAATTCATTAAATTGAGGACATATTGAAAACTCATCAGTATTGTATCCAAGTGCCTCAATAGTAGCTTCAAGAATATATGCAGAATCTCTGATACTTAGGTGACACCTGTTTAGTGCCGCTACTAATTATACCCTTGCAGAGGATGCAACGCCCTTGTCCAAAAGTGTGCAACGCAGTGAAGGAGACATCTCCGACCCTAAAAAGTATATATATTCTTGATCAGGATCACCTTCTGAGTTGATATGAGCATGTCCGTCTGTCTGTCCGTTTCTACGCGAACTAGTCTCTCAGTTTTGAAGCTATCGTCTTGAAACTTTGCACACACCCTTCTTTCCTTTGCACGCAGTATATAAGTCGGAATGGCCCGGATCGGCCGACTATATCCTATAGCTGCCATATAACTGATTGATCGGAAATGGTATAACTTTGACGTTTTTAAAATTAGAAAGTTCAAATTTGACATGAGAGCATTTTTTGGCAAAACATTACGACATGCCAAATTTCATAGGGATCGGCCGACTTTATCCTATAGCTTCCATATAATTGAACGATCGGAAATGACCCAACTTTCGTGTTTTTGAAGATAGAAAGGTGGAATTTAGTACAGATTTTTTTTTGGTCAGTTAATCCGGCCTACCAAATTTTATAACGACCGGCTGACTATATCTTATAGCTGACATATAACTGAACGATCGGAAATGGTTTTTGGTAGAAATACCAACTTTGGTATTTTTGAAGATAGAAGTTTGGGACTTTTTTTAGATTTTATATTATAATAAATTGGGATATATTATCATATTCTTATAAGGATTGGCCAACTTTATCCGATGTTTGCGATATATCTGGTTTAAACTGCAAGGGTATATCAACTTCGGCTCCGCCCGAAGTTAGGTTTCCTTTCTTGTTTTGGAGTGATAAAGTCTTTCCGCCCTGATACTTTTGTTTTCTTGGGTTGCGCGCTCTCGATATAAGTGGGCCAATCAATCAAGTATTGACAAGTGAAAATGCAAGTCGGCGCGGGTTATCGTTATCCGACCCACTCCAAATTGCGTTTTCATTCAAACAAATTTAGGGTATGCGTTAAAAAAAATGTATGACTTTTTGGGACACCCTAATATATAGATTAAACTGTTTTAAAAGTTTTCTTTAAATAAATTTTTGTATTAGTGCTGCAGAAATATGCAATTTGTATGTGCGGGAGGGGTCGTGGCGAAATTTGAAATAAACTTAAATGCTGATCAAGAATATATACTTTATGGTACATACAATATTCCCTTGTACTTTACGAGTACCGGGTATAATAATGACAGACAACATTCGGACTGCTATTATATCAGTGTAAAACACACCAATACACATATTTTAGGTGCGTGCTCTCCTATTGGCCAGCTCTACTTTAAAATATTAAAATTCAATTAAAATATTCAAATACTCAACATTAAATCTGCAGAACCTTTTATTATTTTTATATCATTGCTAAGGGTTTTATAATTATGGAAAGATATTCTCATAAGAATCAGTAAACTATATCTAAAATTGCAAGATTGTATAAGCTTCGGGTACGCCCAACGTTAGCTTTGCGTTTTGGTTTCTTTAACTCTTTTAAATCTTTCTTTGTTGCCGTTAAAGATTACCGGATGTCACGAGGAAGACACAGTTTCCGTTAACACCATTAGCTTAGATCGTTTAAATCCGTTTTATCAATCGGTAAAGGCGATTTCCACATTTAAGCATAACTCGACTAACAGGAAGAGTTTTTCACGTGGAAACCAAAAGTTTCGTCTGGCTCTAGGAGAGTTCAAGACCGATCAGGATCAGGAAGAGCATGAGGACACCGAAGGGCAAGGCTTTAACCAGTTTTTGTCGCCTAACTTAAGTCTTGAGGTGGTAAGTGAGTCTGTGCTAGAGTCTGGAGAGACGTCGCCGATGTCTTCGCTTCCTCCTGTTCATCTGCCTCTGTCTGTGGGCATGTCAGCGGACCTTGCACATCCACATGCGTTCTGCGGCGGCATAGACTCATCATTAACGCAAGGAAAACCAGCCCATTTTTCAGAGAGCCTACCACATAACGACAGCTACAGTACAGAAGTTGGTGGATCCACTCGCTTTATAAGAATGACTGGGCCAAGCTCCCTGCACATACCTGATAACTACAACATATACTCCCATGGCAAAAAAGTCGCGACCGAGACGGAAGAGCAGCATCTAGAGATAAACTTGAACGAGAGCAACCCTCCAATACTAATAAACTATGATAACTATGATATAGTCGAAGACTTTCCGGTCAACCAAAATCTAAACGGCATGACCATTAACTACAAGCCCGGGCCTACCACCTCGACTATAAATGCGTCGTCAAAGTCTATTAAGAAAACCACAAACAATTCGCACAAAAGAACTACAAACAGCATGGTCAGCAACAAGCAGACGACTACAGGTATTTTTGGAGGCAACAAGCTTAGTCAAGTATCGTCGGTTAGCTCAATGGAGTTGCATAAACTAGACGACAACATGGTCTTGAAAAAGTCTTCTTCTTCAAGCGTAGTCAATAGAAATAAGCGTCCCATGGGCTCCCAATTGTATAAGGAAAACAGTCATCAAAAAAACATAAGCGTGGAAATTATAACAAAACCTCCGATGCGCTCTCGCACCTCTTTGGACATGCGCGCGGCACGTCCAACCAAAAGCCTGGAAAAGCATAATAGTGTACGTATCAATTTTCGGTTTTACTCTTACAATTCCTTAAATAATTAATATTTTTTCGATTCCTAGGCGGCATCAAGCCATGATCATTATGACTTTGATGTGCTTGCGAGATCCCACGAGGCTGTACTTCAGGAACTGAGTAATCGCCAGACCAGTCTGGATAGGCTACGAAGCGCTACACGGTATGTTTCGTACACGGCTCATATCTAAACGAGCTAAAGTCTGCTAAGCGGACAAAAAATAATTTTAAGGATGTAGTCTCATGTGTGAGGTTGAAAAAATCGATTTTTTTTTTCTCACATATTTCGAAAGTACTGTTTATTAAGAATGTACTGTTAAAGTTTCAAATAAAAATATCAAATAATGACAGAGATACAGCCCATAATCGAGAGCGCGCCTACACCGAAAAGTATGAGTTTCTCGGTAGCGTCTAAACTTTAAACGCGTTTTTCTCGGAACGACATTTTTGTGTGCGGCGCAAGTGATTCACAAAATTCTATGGTACCGATCTAGCTAAAATTTGGATATGTTGTTCTAAAAAGTAACACCTCTGTCCCGTACTAAAATCATTTATTTTTAATGATTAGTTTATTTTTTTTATCACTAATTTAAGATAAATTTTTTTTAATTTTTTTAAATTTTTTGTTTTGTGAGTTTGCCATTTTGTTGTTTATTGATGAAAATATTTCATTCTAGTACGGGACAGAGCCAAAAGCTTACAAAACAATAATCTATTCTAATTTTTTGTTTCGGATGACTCTAGCCGTCGAAATCACCTGCGCCAGGGACCTACCTTTTTTTTTTATATGCATACTTTGGCATGCTATAAAGTGTATTAAACTACACAAGAATAAATTAAACAAAATATTTTCAAATAGTTTATGATGCATATAAAAACATATGTGAAAATTGAAACTATCGCATTATTTTTTATTAAAAAAAAATTTTTTTGAAATAACCTCTAAAAAGTAGGCCGGAACATGAGACTACATCCTTAAGGGGCCTGTCTGAGTGAATGTCAGAAGCGCAGCTATGCGAGAAAAGCAATAGGAGTAAACAATAATCGTATTTTTATACCCTTGCAGAGGGTATTATAATTTTGTCCAAAAGTGTGCAACGCAGTGAAGGAGACATCTCCGACCCTATAAAGTATATATATTCTTGATCAGGATCACCTTCTGAGTTGATATGAGCATGTCCGTCTGTCCTTCTGTCCGTCTGTCCGTCTGTCTGTCTGTCTGTCTGTTTCTACGCGAACTAGTCTCTCAGTTTTAAAGCTATCGACTTGAAACTTTGTACACACCCTTCTTTCCTTTGCACGCAGTATATAAGTCGGAACGACCGGGATCGGTTAACTATATCCTATAGCTGCCATATAACTGATTGATCGGAAATGGTATAACTTTGGTGTTTTTAGAGTTAGAGAGTTCAAATTTGACATGAAAGCTATCTTTGGCAAAACATTACGACGTGCCAAATTTCATAAGGATCAGCCGACTATATCCTATAGCTGCCATATAACTGAACGATCGGAAATGACCCAACTTTCGTGTTTTAGAAGATAGAAAGCTGGAATTTAGAACAGATTCTATTTTTGGTCAGTTGATCCAAACTACCTACTACAAAATAGTATTTGGTAGAAATATCAACTTTCGCATATTTGAAGATAGAAGCTTGGGACTTTTTTTAGATTTTGTATTGTAATAAATTGGATTATATATTCATATTTCCATAAGGATCGGTCAACTATATCAACTAATTTTGCCACGTCCACTCGTCCATATGATACCCAGTACTCTTCCCTTTCACCTACACCCTGTCTTTCTTTATTTTGGCTACAGTTGGCCGATCTTAATGAGCATTTCATTATACAATTAATTTTTTATTAAAAAAATTTTGAAAAAGTCCGAAGCTTCTTTCTTCAAAAAACACGAAAAGTGGGTCATTTCCGATTGTTTAGTTATACGGCAGCTTAAGTATAAAGCCATACTATTATGCAATAACTTGAGGAGCTGCACTTCCATTTCATTCCTATGGTATGGGGTAAGGACGACACAGCCCACACACGTAGATGACAGTCTTTACCTCTTGTAAGTGAAACCAAAGATTATAAAGTACATAAATATGATAATAAATCATTATAATGAATGTTTTTTTTTCGCGAATGTATGAATAATGTCCCCCCCGGACATCTGAGTAACTGAGGAAAATAAAGTGGATTTTCTGGAATTTTTTGTTGCCAAATGAAAAAGCATATCGAAAATTTGTAAATTAGTTTTTATAATATTATATGCGAAGTACAAAAAAAATTTTTTTCGAATAAATCGAAAAAAAAAAAAATGGCGGCTGTGCAGCAATTCTTCGTAGGCCTTTTTTTTGAAAGGGGTCCATGGCCTGACAGCTAACGTCCTTAAGTTTCATGTAGAAAAAAAGAATCAAGTTTCGTTAGTTTCTATACATCAACAGCTATCGACACACGTAGTATTTTTGCAATATATTGCTTTTTTGCAACATTTTAAGTGATTGAAAAAGTTAAAATTTTCAAGAAAAAAGACGTTACAAATTGTTATTAAAAAAAAGTAAGCAATATAAAAAATAATCCTACGTGTGTCGTAGATATACTTTTAAATATAGGTAGGTATTTTAAATATACTGTCAAAATTCACTGACACCCCCATCCACTTAAGCCGCTGGGGCTAGTCCGGTATCACTCCCCCCTCCTATCCAGCTTTCCGGATGAAGGATTTTCATTGAGATCCTTGAGGTTCGTGAGTGCTGCTGCACCCAATAATTTAAGTCGGCTGCGCCCCAGCGCAGGGCAATAACACAGAAGGTATGCGACTATCTCTTCCTTTTCTACATCCCCACAGCTCCTGCAGTAGTCCCTATTAACCAGGTTCCGGTGATGGCCTTGACCGCCAGACTGCAGTCCTGCATATTGATGGTGATAAGCATCATTGATTTTTTCCTAGGTTGGATAGGCCGTATCATGCGTGAGTTCCTGAAGTTTTGGAGATTTCTCCATTTCCTAGTGCTACGCTGTCAAAGTGATCCCTGCATTTTAGCCTACACGTAGCTAAGGGAATGCCTACTAACTCTTTCTTCGGGAGGAGAGGTTTGGTAGTACCTTCCCTTGCTAGTTCGTCAGCGGTACAGTTTCCCTCGTAATCCCGTAACCGTAATCCGTAAACCGCCTCCCACCTGGCCATTCAACTTTGAACCGTCTGTGTAAATATGAAGGGAACCGGCTGGTCCCGGGATTTGTGTGGCCCATTCCTCCCTCGTTGGAATGGATACCTTATATTTGATATATAAGATACCTTATATATATACCTTATAAAGTGGGATGATCAACAGGTACACAGTAGTCTGTAGCCCCCGTAGACGTGAAGTGGTGTAGGTCCGACTTGGTATGTCCATAGTCGGTCCTTTTCCATAGACCCGTCTTGCGAAGCCTAATTGCCGATAGCGTGGCTATTTTGGCCTTCACTATCTCTACAGGTAATATGAAGTCTAGGGCGTCTGTTGGTGTGGTACGTAGGCTGCCTGTAATGCAGACCTCCGCCATCCTTTGCGTTTTCCTAAATCTCTCTCTACATGTAGAGTTTGCGAGAGCAGGCCACCAGACCACCACCCCGTAGAATAGGATGGGTCTAATGACCGCTGTGAAAAGCCATCTGACTATCTTTGGAGATATTCTCCAACTGGGTCCAATTGCCTTGGGGCATGTATAAAGCGCGGTTGTTGCCTTGCAGTCCTGTTTACCAAGAACTGCTTTATAAGGCGCACGGATTGATCGTCTATTCCTAGACTCGTCAGCGCATTGTTCATCGAACATGGCAGGATGTTGTTGAACGCACCGTGCTTCTCGATGTCTAGAAAAGCAATGAGTGCGTATTCCTTGTCACTAAGTGCCTTTTTGACGAACGTAGTGATCCCGTGGAGTGCCGTCTCCGTGGATCGGTTTTTCCTATACGCGTGTTGTGATCCCGAGACATCATACGTCTCGGGACGTTTGAATACGATCTTACTCCGCAACCATGTTGCGGTCACGATGCCTATTCTGAAAATTTCTGAGAAAGATTCCTTGACCCATGACCTTAGATTGGGTCCAGCTTTGATTAGTTGTGCCGGGAAAATGCCATCTGGGCCTGGGGATTTGAAGGGCTTGAAGCTGTTCATCGCTCAGCTGAGATACCTATTACTCAATAGGTATTCGTGTTGGTTTGGGAGGGAGAGGCTGTCCCCCTGTCTCTACATTTCCGAGATTGTTTCTTCTTGAGAGCACCCCCTACGCAGTTCTTTGTTCTACTGCGTGAGGCCCGCTTTTTACGCCTCCCAAGATGTCTCTGTGTTTGCCTTACTGGCGAGATTAAAGGCTTTGCGAGTAATGTCAAGTATTTCTTCTGTACCCTGTTGTAGAAGTATCTTCTTTTTTGACCATGGAGGTGGGTTCTGTACCCGTATTACCCACCAGAAGATTGGG
This sequence comes from Drosophila malerkotliana malerkotliana, assembly GCA_018153235.1. Lineage (NCBI taxonomy): Eukaryota > Metazoa > Arthropoda > Insecta > Diptera > Drosophilidae > Drosophila > Drosophila malerkotliana. The sequence continues at coordinate 1,556,965 of JAECXV010000159.1, forward strand.
GCTTGATTGATTCACCTCTCTCGTTCGTGTCAGTGCTTCCCCACTGATGATGATTGGCATTGGCATCGCAACCTATGATTGGGTCGATCTTTTCGGAGGTCTACCGCCTCCTTGACCTTGGAGACTCTCTAGTCCGCCGTGGGAAGTGACGAATTGCACATCCTAAGCATCGTCAGGATAGTTTTAGGGTTAACCACTTGTCGCCAAAGGTCCTTTGGGATGAGCCCATCTTTGGATCCCTTGTCCAGAACTCCAATGAGGGTTCTTACCTTCGTAACTTCAGCGAACGAGCGGTTGGACGGCTGCGGCTGGACCTTCCGCTTCATGGCTTTTGGGGCTCTCCCTCCGTTGAAATCTGCCTTTTCGCGCTCTGCGCGATCTGCTTGGCAGGATCTGACCCAGCGAGTTTCTTCGGCTCTAATCTCACACCCGCCTTTTCCGGTTGGAAGTCGGGCAGTATCTCCCTTGCCCACTTTGTAATCTCGTCCGGGTTGGCTTCCGCCGATGGGTCCGCCCTCATTAGGATGAAGGCTGCTCTCCTCCTATCTTTATAGGAGCCTTTCCGCAGCGTCGAGTGAGATGCTCCCGGACCCCGGTTCATCTTACGGGCCCCGCTGGTTGGCTTAGAAGTTGACTCTCCACGCCGTTCGGTGGCCCCATGGCTAGCCCCGCTTTGGAAGAAGATGCCTTGGCATTCTCCTCCGCACCGGCGCGACCCGCCTCCAGATGTTGCCCCTCTGTGAGGAGCTTCTCCATCTCAGCAACTCCTTGGCTTTTGAAGGCCTTGGAGTTTGAAGGGTCATTGACCCTATTTCTGGACTTTTTTTTTAGGGAGTTCAGTTCTCCGCTTTAGTTTTTGTTTTGTAAAGTAGAATTCATATTTGGACCCACGAGTAGGCGGGAAGGGTTTCGTCCATCATGACATAGCCCGCTTGTTACGATAATCCTGGCTAAAACCAGATAATTAAGGATCCGAAAAATCTAGCGCCCTGTGGAAAAGATCAGCCATAATATTGATTCGACTATTTTTTTTTGTGAGAGTCTGTCTCTCTTGTAGATTTTGTTACGTGCTTCTGATGCATTTTCGCCTAAGCATCCTAATCGAATAAATGTCGACTTACTTATCTGATAACTGTGGACTACTAATTTGTGAACCGTTATTCGGGTATTATTATATAATCGGGTATTTTTGCATATATAAACAAAACGTTTTCTCACAAAAAGTCAGAAATTTCATGAATGTAACTATAAAAATGACTTATTTTTTGTCTATTTCCTCTGTTATCTTGGATTCCAGTTTTCTCTTCATTTTGGTATATCCCATATATACACGATACACAATTTTTCGAGTTTTAATACGCCATATTTGAAAAAGTTAGCTATGGCTAATTTCAAACGTGAAAAAAGGTGGACGAACGGTGATCAATTTTTTCACAAGTACTATCTAGACCAATAAGTTGTTTTCAGCATGGAATAGCTTATTAGTTCTATTCCACGAAACACGGAGAACGCATGTTATATTTCTAAAAAAATACGCATAAATTGGACATTACACAATGCTAAATCCCTAAAACTACACTAAAAATAACAATTTACATATATTAAATAGTGCATACCTTGAAGATTACTTTCCATAATTTGGTTGAATTTTGTTGACGAAGTTATATAATATCCTCTGAAAGGGTATAAAAAGCATATATCTTCAAAAATACCGAAGTTGGTATTTCCACCAAAAACCATTTCCGATCGTTCAGTTATATGGCAGCTATAAGATATAGTCGTCCGATCGTTATGATATTTGGTAGGTCGGATCAACTGACCAAAAATATAATCTGTACCAAGTTCCAGCTTTACCAAGTTCCACTTTTGGCAAAATAATACGACATGCCAAATTTCATAAAGACCTGTTTTTGAAGATAGAAAGCTGGAACTTAGTACAGATTAAATTTTTGGTCAGTTGATCCAACCTACCAAATTTTATAACGATCGGCCGACTATATCTTATAGTTGCCATATAACTGAACGATCGGAAATGGTATTTGGAAGAAGTACCAACTTTTGAATTTTTGAAGATAGAAGCTTGGGACTTTTTATACCCTTGCAGAGGGTATTATAATTTTGTCCAAAAGTGTGCAACGCAGTAAAGGAGACATCTCCGACCCTATAAAGTATATATATTCTTGATCAGGATCACCTCCTGAGTTGATATGAGCATGTCCGTCTGTCCGTCTGTCTGTTTCTACGCAAACTAGTCTCTCAGTTTCAAAGCTATCGTCTTGAAACTTTGCACACACCCTTCTTTCCTTTGCACGCAGTATATAAGTCGGAACGGCCCGGATCGGCCCGGATCGGCCGACTATATCCTATAGCTGCCATATAACTGATTGATCGGAAATGGTATAACTTTGGTGTTTTTAGAGTTAGAGAGTTCAAATTTGACACGAGAGCTATTTTTGGCAACACATTACGACATGCCAAATTTCATTAGGATCGTCCGACTATATCCTATAGCTGCCACATAACTGAACGATCGGAAATGACCCAACTTTCGTTTTTTTGAAGATAGAAAGCTGAAACCTTATTATACCCTTGCAGAGGGTATTATAATTTTGTCCAAAAGTGTGCAACGCAGTGTAGGAGACATCTCCGACCCTATAAAGTATATATATTCTTGATCAGGATCACCTCCTGAGTTGATATGAGCATGTCCGTCTGTCCGTCTGTCCGTCTGTCCGTCTGTCCGTCTGTCTGTCTGTCTGTCCGTTTCTACGCGAACTAGTCTCTCAGTTTTAAAGCTATCGTCTTGAAACTTTGCACACACCCTTCTATCCTTTGCACGCAGTATATAAGTCGGAACGGCCGGGATCGGCCGACTATATCCTATAGCTGCCATATAACTGATTGATCGGAAATGGTATAACTTTGGTGTTTTCAGAGTTAGAGAGTTCAAATTTGACATGAGAGCTATTTTTGGCAAAATATTACGACATGCCAAATTTCATAAGGGTCGGCCGACTATATCCTATAGCTGCCATATAACTGAACGATCGGAAATGACCCAACTTTCGTGTTTTTGAAGATAGAAAGCTGAAACTTGGTACAGATTATATTTTTGGTCAGTTAATCCGACCTACAAAATTTCATTAGGATCGGCCGACTATATCCTATAGCTGCCATATAACTGAACGATCGGAAATGACCCAACCTTCGTGTTTTTGATGATAGAAAGCTGGCACTTGGTACACATTCTATTTTTGGTCAGTTAATCCGATCTACCAAATTTCATAACGATCGGTTGACTATATCTTATAGCTGACATATAACTGTACGATCGGAAATGGTTTTTGGTAGAAATATCAACATTCGTATTTTTGAAGATAGAAGCTTGGGACTTTTTTTAGATTTTTTATTGTAATTAATTGGTTTTATTATGATGTAATCATAAGGATCGGCCAACTATATCCGATGTTTGCGATATATATCCGGTTTTAACTGCAAGGGTATATCAACTTCGGCTCCGCCCGAAGTTAGCTTTCCTTTCTTGTACCCAGATTAAAAATATATATGTAAAAAGTTATTTTGGAACTATTTTTAGGTCACACGATGTTTTGGGCGCCTTGAGGCAAGCCAAGAATACCGGAAAATCTATTTTTATAGATCTGCTTGGAGCCATACTAGAAAAACCGTAAGACAATGTGCAAAGTAACAATGGTATAAGTCTAATACATCTAATCAAATACACAAAATTTCTTTTAGATCCTCGTGGAATTTAGATTTCTGCATGTTTGTTTTGCCAGAGATACATGACCTTTTACAAAGCCAACATAAGTTGTAAGAATACCATAATATTGCAAACTTAGTAAACTAACTCATCCATTAATTCTAGTCACTTCACAAGAGCCTGCGATGCACTACGTATAATTCTCTCAAATTTTTTGCCCACCATCCAAGAAAACCTCGATACCTGGACTGCAAATGGCCTTGGTGTCGATGTGACGCGTGAGGATCGTCAGCGAAAGTGTGCCGAGTGCCAACGGTGGTTGCTTCAGATCAAAAACTTGCCCGAAAGCATCCACTTGGGGACCACTTTGTCTCAGCTTCAAAACATAATAATTTTTTAAGGTCTACGTCCATGTGGGTCTGTTCAGTTATATATGCATATTGACCGTTACAATAATAGTCAAAAAAAGAAAACCACCAGCTTCCTGTAAACTAAGTGGCCTCATTTGTCGCTCTAAGCTGCCAAAAAGAATTTTAAACAATTGATGATTTAAACAAATTTGGAACCCCCTTGGTCAGCATTAACAATTTAAGACATTAAACGCGTTATAGAATTCAAATAAATTACGAAACTATTACATAACTAAGAATTTGTGACAATTTTCTATGGGTTAGTGTGGGTGGAACAACAGGTACAACTGAGTAACGGGTATAATATAGTCAGGCCACTAGCCGTCCCTTCTAGTTTCTTTTTTAAATAATTGTTTTGTGTATATCTGTAACTATATTTATATATACATATATATCTGTCTGTTGAATTTGAACATGAAGCTTCGATAAATCAAAGAAACAAGAATATTGTGTTTTAATCTTGGATTTAAGAGAAAGTCCAAAAATATTTTATTGAATTTGTTATAGTTATTTAAGTTTTTTTTGTTAGTTATTTAGGAGCTTTGAATATTTTTTTTCAAAAAGTCGTGGTCATCATGATTCCAACGCCATCTTCACGGCCCCACTATGCCCCACCCATGTGGGAAGATGCGTTTGGAATGAACTTCCATGTCATCCGGGGTCCAGAAAACTTGCGAGAGAGTAGATCCTTGTCCACATCTTCGAACGCCCTATGCAACTCCGTTCAGGCTTCTTGAAAATTGGTGCTGTTGTCGCACCAGAGTTCCACTGGGCACCCTCGTCGGGCCATAAAGCTGCGTACTGCTAGAATACAAGAGTCAGTGATTAATGAATACGCTACCTCAAGATGTATTACCCTTGTAGAGAGGCCGGTGAAAAGCACGCCATATAGTTTCTCTGAAGTCCTTCTGACCCGCACCGTTAGAGGTCGAAAGTAGTCCACACACGTGTAGCTGAAGGGTCTTCAGCTGAAAGCTGCTACTCTTGGATAGAGAAGTCCCACCATGCGCGGCGGTTTGGAGGCCGCTGTCGGTTCTTGCATTGTTGGCAGGAGCGTCGTATCCGAGCAAGGGTGGATTTCAGCTTTGGTAGCCAAGATTTTTGCCGTAATTCGTTGACCACCTTCTCGTAGTTAGCGTATAGAAATCTTCGGTGAAATCCTTTATGATAAGCTGCGTAATGTGGCTGCCGCAGGGGAGTACGACGCGGTCGTTTCCCTTGATAATCTTAGCACGTACATTCAGCTTTAATACTCCATCTGAATCCATATACGGTCCGAGCTTGTATAGTAGGTTATTCTTCATCAATGGTTTTCCTTTTTAATTTAGTCGTATCTCCGTCTGGTAGTACTCTGCCTGAGTATACGACCACGACTCTCCGCGACCCTGGTATCTTCTTGTGATGGCTAATTTTCGATGTCCGATCGTTGAAAAACCTTGGCCTTCCATCGCCTTATACACCATACCGTTCTCGTGGTACTGCATAGCAGACGGGTCCAGGATGAGAACCGCTCGGAGTCTATGAGGGTCTACGACTCTGCATTTCTGTTCTTCACGTACTGGGCACAGCTAGTGGAGCAACTAGCCCCAAACGTCATTACCTGCATGGCGTAGTTCTCTCTCCGTTGTGTGTATGGGTCTATAATTACAAAGCGTTGGTATACCTGATCTTCTGATCTTCTGGTGAAACATCTCGGCCATATCGCCGCCGATCGCAATACGATTCTCTCTAAAGCTGTGAAATTTTGGTACCAACTGCGCTAGTTGGCCAGGTCCCTTCAGCAACATTGTGTTCATCCCTTCCTTCTTCGCGGCCTCATCTCAGACTATGCGAAGCTTTCCTGGTTTGTTTACGTTTAGCACGGGAAAGATAGGTAGATACCAATATGGCTTTTCCTCCAAAGCAGACCTGTTTCAAATCGGCCATTTATACGACTCGTATTCTTCTCCAGCTGCTGTATAGCCAACTGGATAGGCTGTTGCTATTCTTCTCCGGTCCAGGGCCGCCGACCGCTCACATGCACTGCTCAAGCAGGCGCAAGATCTCCTTCTTCTCTTCAGCTTCACATGCACATATGCGAAACACGTGGTAGTTTGAGGTAATGTCTTCACCCACACTGTTGGAGCTTCTTCCTTTAATTGTCCACCCCAGACGGGTGTTCTCAGCGATCGGTTTTTCTGTTGTGACTCTCTTGGTGCGAAGCACGCGCCTTAGCCCGCAATTATGTTATTGAGACCTATCAAGAGCCTGGGCTGTGCTGAGTCGTATCCGGACAGTGGTAGATGTCGAAGGTGTCTGTGCTGGGCTTTCAGGTGGGTTGTATCCAACGACTGTGACGGGAGATCAAGAGACTCGACCGAGTGAACGTCGCGGAGATCATAAAGCTTCGTTTGGTCAATGCCGGAGATCCCTATGCAAGCTTAAGCATGCCGGAGTCTTCTAGCAATGGGGCGTCGATCAAGGTTAGAGATGAGCCGTCGTCGATGAAGGCATACGTGTTGACTTGCCTACCATTCCCATAGAAAGTCACTGGCAATACTCTGAATAGCATTTCCACGTCCTCTTGTCGGTGTGCATGGCTCCTGGCTTGGACGGGATCCGTGCTGCCGCGATGCAACAGGATTGGGGATGCCGCACCTTTCCACCTTGGGGCTCTGAAAACATTTCCAGCACAAGCCACACCGTCGAGTAGCATTTCAGCGATCGCGGGTCGTCATTTCCAGGAATGCTGGACACTCCTGCATGGTTCTGCAATTGCGGGTGCACAGCTGGCATCCTTCTCTCCGTCCTTGATGACAAGCTTGGAACTATCACATGGCTTGCTACTTTTGCCATCTGCGATTAAACGAGTACTAAACTCTGCCAAAGTACACGCTGTTAGAGAGGCTTTGTGTATTCCCCAAAACGTCTGCGCCATCGATGGCAACTTGCTCACTAGCTCCTGCGTGAGCACTGGGTTGTTTAAGTACATTCCGCATGCAGCATTAGACTTTGAACTGCGTTCTTGGCTGGTCCTTCCAACGTATGCCGAAGCCGCATCAGATTCTCGGCATCCGTGAATCCGCATAGCTCCGTCATCTGTTCATACGTTGCGATAAACAAGAGGAGCCACACTTCCTCGCTGTCAATTGTTCGTGAGATTGTTCGTTAGCTGCTGAGTTGTCCTCCCCACTGCACAGTGGTCGAGCTTGTATGTATCCGCGGCCATAAATACTTATAGATGTGCTATCGCTATGAAACTTTCACCAAAAATCTAGAAAAGTATTATAAACATATGATAAAAAAAGTTACCAGATCGTACCACCATATCCTATAGCTTCCATAGGAACGATTGCATCAGTGATGGCGCTTTCATGAGAGAGAAGTCATAAAATCATTTCTAATGGTCAGATCAGGCTAATATTTCTACTGTAAGTTATTTACAAATATAATACTAAAATAAAAAATATTGGAATGATTGATTAACTACTAACTGCGGCTTATTAACCGATTGATTAACTGCGACTTCTTCAGAAAGCTCTCCAATCGATAATAAAGAATGTTTTATAATATCAGGAGCATGAAGTAAAACTTTATGAACCGATGGGGGGAGATAAGACCTCCAGTTCTAGGTTGATCTACTACTAGACCCATTTTAGCCCTGAACTCATTATGAATAAATTGTTTTCTCAATGAAATCTTATCTTTAGCATCTTATCTTTAGTCCAATTTGTACGATAGGTGAAGAAAATATTCAAAAAATCGAATGTACGCATGAAGCGGTGACAGTCCAAACTCAAATCGCTCTTCATGAACTTCTTTTTTTTTTTAAAACTTTTAGGATGTTCATTTGTTGTTTCACTTTTTTCATTACAAACTTTACCATCAACAATGGTAAGTTGCAAAATGCACAGTTGCATTTTTTAATGGCAAATGTGCTGCGGCAGGCTTCCGCAGCTGAAGTAAACATTTTTATAATCTTTAAATATTAGTATATAACAGCACATAAATTTCATTTGGGGGCAAGCGGGAGAAAATACTTAAAACTTTACATTTACGAACTAAAAAGACGCACATTTTTAACAAAGATTTACACGAAACACAGAACAAATTATTTATATATATATCTGCAAAAAAAGAGTATATAAAATTATATACCAGATCCATTCCAATCGATTTTGGTTTAACAGAGATTTGTAATATAAAAATTATGTCCACTACGGACAAATAAAAAGTGCATAAATATGTCATGCTATTTTTAGAAAGATCCGTTAGAAATGCCAAGCAAACCATATTGCTTGGTAAATTTGGACAATGAGCTTATAGTAAGACCGGGTTTCGCTTGAATAGCTCAAAATAAATTTTTTTATTTTTGACCTATGGCAGCGACCACTGTGCACTGGTAAAAAAGAACCAGGGTGGCCTAGCGTGGGCTCTCTGTGTACTGCCGTTTCCTTCCACAACGGTAACTTCACCAATTGTATCCGTACCAGCTTTCTGGTACCGTGTACTGGATGCTCCTGGCATATTCTTTGCGTCGCCAGTCTCCGATAGTCTCTCCCTTGGGAGCTTGCTTATGAGTGTCTTTCGCCTATGTTCAAGTACTCTCCAAGAATACACCAGAAAAGAATTTAAAGAAACGTTGCGGGTATTCGAAGATTGTAGCGCCGCCGCAGTAAAGACGCCCGTGTAGATGCTAGTAATTGTTTGTTTGTTTTTTTCATTCATAACAGGGCAGCAAGGGCTAACAGTGGTACAGTCGGTAACCACTCTTACACTCCAAGCAGTGATAAGCACTTAAGAAAATCTTAATTCTATGTTCTCACTTTTCGTCCGCTTCCCTCGAGTGTCAAAGTAGAAAAGAAAACTTAGGCACATGGTTACCGGCTGAATTGTTGGCTCATAATGTTGGTTAACAAAAGAGACGGCACTTATCGTTTGTGTGTTGTTTACCGTGAATTAAATTCTAATACAGTTGCAGATAGATATCTCTTGCCCCTCATATCGGATCAGACAGTCAGACTTTATGGAGCGAAATATTTTACATGTTTAGACATGGAAAGTGGGTATTACCAAATTCCCATGCACAAAGAATCGGTAGAGTGTACAGATTTTGTCACTCCAGACGGGAAATATGAATTTTTGGCAATGCCTTTTGGTCTCAGAAACGCGCCTTCAGTATTTCAACGCACTTGGAGACCTTGCAAATACGTTTGTTGTCGTTTATTATGCGTTTATTATACGTTTGTTGATGCAAATTACTCTTGATTGTCTCACGAACGCTGTATTTTCATTCAATATAAAAAAATGTTCTTTCCTTAAGTCAATATCTAGGATACGAAGTGAGTGCAGGTGAAATCCTTCCGAATTCGCTTAAAGTTACAGCGTTAACTACCTTGCCACCTCCGCGGTCAGTTTCTGCTTTACGCCAATTTATTGGATTAGCGTCTTATCTCAGGAAATGTATGCAAGGATTTTCCTGTTGACTTCGGAGAAGAATGATTTTGTTTGGAGATCGGAACATGAAGAAAATAGACAGAAAGTTATTTCTATCTTGCACAAAAGCCACTCTTAGTAATTTTTGATCTGCACCATCCTATTGAGTTGCATACCGATGCAAGTTTTTGGGGATACGGTGCCATCTGGTTACACAAAATCAACAAGTCTCAGGTCATTGAATATTTTAGTAAGGCTGCTTCTCCTGCTGATTCATGGTATCATTCCTATGAATTAGAAACTCTTGCTGTTGTTTTGTCTATAAAACATTTTCGCCATTATTTATTGGGTAGAATTTGTTAGATTTTTTTGTCGGTAGATTTTGTTGTCTTCACTGATTGTAACTCACTTAAAGCATCAATAACTAAACGGGATCTATGTCCCAGAGTGCAAAAATGGTGGGCTTATTTACAGACTTTTACATTTGACATACAATATAAAAAAGGTAAACGAATGTCTCATGTTGACTTTTTAAGAAATCTGCATCTTTTCAAGAAATTTAAGAAACCTTCAGCAGAGTTGTCTTGCAAAATTCCAGAAAAACGAGTTAATTTGGCAGAAATATCGGACAATTGGCTTTTGGCCGTACAGCGTAAAGATTCTGAAATTGTTAATATTGTAAATAAGTTTGAAAAAAATTCTCTTGCTGAGGACATTGCTAAAACTTACGAGTTGAGAGCAGGAATATTGAAAAATTCAGTGAAATGGTAGAACTCGATCATTATTAATTGTTCCTCGGTCATTTAGATGGTCCGTAATAAATCAGATCCATGAGTCCATCATGCATTTGGGATGGGAGAAGACCTTAGATAAGGCCTTTGACTATTACTGGTTTGATAATATGTCCAAGTACATTCGGAAGTTCGTTGAGAACTGTATTACGTGTAAAATGTCAAAGTCTTCTTCGGGTAAAGTTCAAGTAAGTCTCCATCCAATATCAAAAGTAAATACACCTTGGCACACCATTCACATCGACATAACTGGGAAGTTGAGTGACAAGTCTGATCAAAAAGAGTATATCATTGTCCAGGTGGATGCCTTTACTAAATTTGTTTATTTAACCCACACGCTTAAAATTGATGCTGAAAATTGCTGCAGTCCCGACGGCTATTTCCCGCCGTTGGCGGATCAGGGCAGGTGTTTCGCCAGCACAAGATTTAGTGAGTTTTGTTCACAACAAAAAATTAAGTTGCATTTGATTGCGATTGAGCATAATGAACATTATTACGCATTATAAGCACCTTAAAGAACTTATTAACTGCCGTTGAAACTACCAATCGATCTTGGCAAGATGCCTTAGGAGAAGTTCAATTAGCTTTGAACTGTACGGTTAGTCGAGTGACAAAGGCACGCCCTTTAAAATTGTTTATCGGTAAAGTTTCCCGTCCGTTGGGATTGCTTCCACCCTGCGATATGGTGGAGGTCGACTTGGCAGAAGTGAGAGCACGAGCAGTTCAAAATATTTTAGCTGCAGCAGCATATAACAAGGAGCAATTTGATAAGAACAAGGCTAAAGTTGTTGGATGCAAGGATGGAGATTTCGTATTGTTAAAAAATGAAGAGAGGCAAACAAAGTTAAGTCCATAATTTAGGGGGCCTTTTCAAATAACTGAATTATTAGAGGGGGATAGATATATGCTCAGGTCTTTGACAAATAATAGAAAATATAAATATGCTCATAATGATATAAGAAAAATGCCAGATGGACAAATACCAGTTGAATTTGTAAGTTGTAATGAGGATTTAAATAATGAAATTGAAACAGAAACTGTTGAAAGAGACAGTTATGATTTAATTATTTAATAATTCTTTCAATAATTATGATGAAAGAAGAATGCTGAAAGAGTCAGTAATGAAATGATTGAAAAATACACTGTTGAAGGAGCAGTAATGAAAAAGACACTGTTGAAAGAGACAGTAATGAAATCATGTAAAGAGAAACTTTTACAATAGACACTACTTAAGGGCTAATAATGAAATTTGTAATAATAATGTAAGCACAAGTGCAAAACAATTGTTTTGATCATGGCGTGTGGCGAATTAGATAATATAATGTAAAATGTAATGATTAATGATAATGTAAAAATGAGCTATGTCAAAGAAAAAAATTTGTATTAGTTAGGAAAAAACACAGGAATATGAAGATGTGATTTGTAATGATAAGTTGATTGAATGGTAACAAAGAATTTTTGAAGAAATTGCACGAGGCCGTGTAATGGTCAGGATGGTCGTGTCGGCGACACTAAGAGTGTGTGGATGTTGGTATGTGTGTATAGGTATGCTGTTGTCGGAGGCTTCATTTCATCATTATAGGAATATTGGATCAGCCACTAATTGTGCTGTGATTGGTTGTGTGTATGTTGTCGCTTTAAGAAGCGTCGTTTTAGCCGGGCGACATCGTAGTGTCGCTGTCGCCGAGTGTGGTTAGGTGGTAAGGATAGAAAGAAGAAGGGACGACGCAGGCAGTTGCGTTTAGACTGTCGTATGTGAAAAACCGAAACTCGCTGTGCTAATACAATGTCGGAAAACAACGGTGCTGCAACACATACAAATAACTTTTTCAATTTAATTTAAATATTGAAGTCTGAAGCTTTAGGACAGTAGTGGGCAAACCGCACACGTGTTTAAAATTTGAGTGTGTGCGTAAGCAGAAAAAAACAATAAGAGCCGAGCATTCACTAAGCGAAAAAAAAAACAAAGTTTTTTATTTCATTTTTCGTTAATTCAAAACAGTTGGTGAACAGAACAGTTGTATCTGAAACAGAACAGTCTGTATGTGAAATAGCTTGGAGTAGCATTATGAAACGGCCGAGGCCGAGTCGTAAGGTGTAACAGTCTGAGGAGGCGAGGACTATTCCATCCTCTTCCGCAACTCGCGGCATTTGCTGCTGGTCAATGGTTAATGACCAGACCGTTTGAAGACGGCTAGCTATGTTCCCATCAATCCTTAAGGACTTGTGACAAGGCGGAGTTCAACACCATCTCCGTAGTTTCTCATCACGCGTGGTACCAGAAAAGTCCTCGTGTCGGGTTCGTGCAACTAAAAGAAGCACTCCCAGTTTCAGCTACCATGAAGCTCGAGGACTGGTCACCCCGGCGGTGGGCAAAAACCCGGCGAACCCCACAAGCACCTATTCACTCGATCCTGATTCACGCACCATTCACCCCCTAACACCCCTCGGCATCCACAAATCAAGGTCTTCGACGGTGACTGAAAACGGCTGAGATTAAAACCAAAGTCCGGTCGGTCGACAACAAACGAGACATCTGGAATGAACTCGTAAGTGACCCACCCATTCTCACTTTCATCCCACCGAAGTCCGATACAAGACAAACAAACGAGACATCTGGAATGAACTCGTAACTGACTCGCCCATTCTCACTTTCATTCCGCCAGTCCGATAGGACTCGCTCACGCAACAAAGCCTGCCATTTACTGGACCTCGAACTCTCCACGTTCCCACCCAACGATAAAACTATTCGTTCTCCAGCAATGGCAGCCCCTTCTTGAGCTTGTAGCTTACGGCTCTACGTCGTATCTCCAAGTCAAGGGGAACTGCTCCAAACAACACTTGCATTCCCTCCGTAGAGACAAGCATACTCCCCAACAATATGCACATACTCTCAACGCTGCACACTCCAAACTTTCGCTCTGCCAGCAACAGTCGAGACTATATCGCTCCACACCGGTGACCCACTTGTTGCGCAAGCAACAAATAAGCCACTGTATATGGTGCGGACAGCTCTCCTGCTGAGACCCCACTCTCTAAAAATTTCGACTGCGAAGTCGTTTCGGATTGAGTGAATATGAGAACGAACTCCGGCTCAGTCGCACATCGACGAAATACGAAGAATTGGCATAAAGTAGAAAGTAAAAATCATTGAATTTTATTACCCGGTACTCGTAGAGTACAAGGGTATATTTTAGTCGTTTGAATGTGTGTAACATAGAGAAGGAATCATCTCGGACCCCATAAAGTATATATATTCGTGATCAGCATCAACGGCCGAGTCGATATATCCATGTCCGTTAGTCCATCTCACAGTGGGCGATTTGGTTTCCCTAGCGGTAGTTAATTCAAATTTGCAAATTTAAAAAAGCGTTGATATTTTTTTACAAGTCCATAAAAGATGCTTCGATTAGATTTGTCGAAGCTTTTTAAAAGCTCTACGATCAGCTGTGATCGGAAAAACACACCGTATGATTTTACAACGAGCTTTACAAAATTCATTTTTTTGCTTGCATTGATTTCAAGTTCCTGGAAATTTTAAATTTTTTTTTTGAATTTATTAAAAGTTTGGCTTTTTATTATCTTAAAGTATGTAGGTATTATAAAAAAATGAATTTTTGTGACTAGAGTATAAATGTGTAGCTCAAGCAACGTGGTATTTTTTTTGGCAAAATGATACGACATGCCAAATTTCATAAGGATCGGTCGACTATATCCTATAGCTTTCATATAACTGAAAAATCGGAAATAACTCAACTTTCGTATTTTTGAAGATAGAAACTTGGAACTTTGTACAGATTCTTTTTGTGGTCAGTTGATCCGACCTGCCAAATTTCAATCGGCCGACTATATCTTATAGCTGCCATATAACTGAACGATCGGAAATGCTGTAACGTTGTGGTTTTTTGAAGATAGAAGCTTGAGAATTTTTTGTAGCTTTATTGTAATAAATTGGGTTTATTATGATATTTTTATAAGGATGGATCAACTATATCCGATGTTTGCGATAAATATCCGGTTTTAACTGCAAGGGTACACCAACAGCAAGGGTATATGCAAGGGTAAGGAGACATCTCCGACCCTATAAAGTATATATTCTTGATCAGGGTCACCTCCTGAGTTGATTTAAGCATGTCCGTCTATCCATCTGTATCTACGCGAACTTGTTTTAAGGTTATCGACTTGAAACTTTGCACACACCTTTCTTTCTTTTGCACGCAATATATAAGTCGGAACGGCTATATCCTATAGCTGCCTTAGAAATTGATTGGAAATGCTATAACTTCGGTGTTTTTAGAGTTAGAGAGTTCGAATTTGTACGAATGTTTTTTTTTGCAAAATGATACGACATGCCAAATTTCATAAGGATCGGCCGACTATATCCTACAGCTGCCATATAACTGAACGATCGGAAATGGTATTTGCTAAAAATACCAACTTTGGTTTTCTAGAAAATAAAAGTTTGGGGCTTTCTTTAGATTTTGTATTGTAATAAATTGCTTATATTATGATATTCTCATAAGGATCGGCCAACTATATCCGATTTTGGCGATATATATCCGGTTGTAACTGCAAGGGTTTCGCAAAATGTCGCAATTGGGACCATGAAATTGGCTTCAAAATTTGGTTTGTCGCACAAATCTTTACTGACGAGTGTTAGGGAAAAAACTGAGCTTTGGAAACCTGGAAAACAGCTTCTGTCGATCTGAGAACTAAGCTTCAACATTGAACATTGATCTATTGTAAATACTTTACACTTAAAATTATGTTAGGGATACAACTTTCAAAAAATTGTTTTTGGCCAGCGAAGTAGGTAAATTTTCAATTTTTTAAGAAGCAATCCAATTTTTTTCATATAATAATAATCTGGAGTAAAAAGTGGAGGATTGCTGAATATTACAAATATTTTTTTTTTTAAATATATATTATTCTCATATAAATTTTTGTGAACATTGCAAAACATTTTTTCCAGTGTAATGAAATTTTTTTTTATAAAATGTACTCGTAGAGTACAAGGGTTTATTGTAGTCGTGTGAATTTATGAAACATAGAGAACGAATCGTCTCCGGCCCCATAAAGTATATATATTCCTGATCAGCATCAACAGTCGATATAGCCATGTACGTCTGTTCACCTCTCCGTTCCTCTGTCTGTATCAACACGTGGATCTCAGAGGCTACGACAGATAGAGCTATATGTAGTATTTGGCATGGAGACTCCTAAAATACCCACGCAATTCAAGTTTGTTTCCAAATTTAGCAACGCCCCCTCCGGCCCCCAAAAATTGTGAATTTCTGTAGTGCCGGTACAGGAAGGGTTTTCAAAAAACATTTGACATTTGATTAAACATTTGCCAAATTATTTGTAATAACTATACAAAACTATATATATCCGAAAAATTTTAATAAATCGGCCGATTTTTGGAGGAGTTATACCCATATACATATATGCCTTTTCTCATACAAACGGGCTAAAATTTTTAACGCGTGGATTTTAAAGACTGTTAATGTTTTTGGAAAATGTTTTGATGCCAAACTGTTTCATGGCTAATCTACACCCAATTTTATAATTTTAAGAGGAGTAAAATACTTTTTAGTCTGCTTCCCTACTGAATCGGCAGTATGGCCGTAGGTTTGTGGTTGTGGTTTTGGTCAAGCGTAAAAGTATGCAACAAAAATTTTTGCTGAGAATCCATATTGGTAATTTTTAAACTTTAAAGGTTAGTTAAATTGTGGGTGGAAGAGATGAGTACCGGGTATAATATAGTCGGGGAACTCGACTATAGCCGTTTTTCGTGTTTTTTTTTATTTTGATTCGCGGTTTTTCCGAATTTTGGTAATGACTCGTGCACCAGCTAGCATTCCTGCATTCATCATAAAGCTTAGTGGCCCAGACGCCCGAGGGGCGCTGGAGAAACGATTTGTTAGTAATTTGTTATTTATTTAAGTAAGAGGAATTAGTAAAGAAATGAAAAGTCAAGGACAGGAAAGAGAGATGATGGGGGAAAGACCATTGTAGTTCGAACATACGATCCTTAGAAGGTCGTGTTGTGCATATGTCGAACTACAAAAGCTACAAAAGCTAAAGTTTCTAGTCCTTCTATTAGGAATACTGGAATTTAAGTGTGTTAGTAAATGCTGGCTATTTACAACACCATTGATGAGGTTATGTAGAAAATCTACAGGCAGCTAATAGCTGAAATTCAATTTGAAATTTGAAATTCAAAGCTAGAGAATGCCCATGAGTTACAATGCTCACTCCCTCTCACTCAATTCGTTGTGTCTCTTGCACTCATTCATTCTATTCCATTCGGATGTATTCTATGGCTGAGGCAATAAGAATGTATTCCTGCAGACCTCTAGCAGCTATGTCCTACGACTAGTTAAGGTTGATAAATTTATTAGTCTGCTACTGTAAGACGGAAGATGAAGATGCATGCCTGTTAAGACCTCTAAGTGAAAATGTTATGAAAACTCCATATTGGGGACTCAAAGCATATGAACCGTACTCCAGTATCGGACGGACCAAAAAAATGAATAAACTTTTAGTAATGTAGGGGTTGTTAAACTCTTTTGACCACCTTTTAATTAAACCAAGGACACATTTAGCCTCTTTAACCATTGTTGAAATATGGTCGCCAAATTTGAGTTTGAAGTCTAATAGAACATCGAGTTCATTAACCATTATTAATTTCTCTAAGGCAATCCCTGCAGCCTGCAGAGGGCAGGAACGATAAAAAGAGATAAGCTTGCATTTAGCTCCCTTAAGTATTGAATCATTTGATTAACACCATTTTTGAAAGTTTTCAAGATCGGAATGAAGATTGCATTGGGCAAAAGCGGATTTGTATTAAAGACAAAGCTTAACATCATCTGGATACATGAGTACTAGAGAGTTCGTTAAAGCAGGGAGCAAGTCGTTAATAAAATAGAACTTTAATGAAACATTTTTAAATGAAACTCTTCGTTCTCTTCCATTTCAGTAGCTGGAGATCCACGTTGGGAGGTCTGTAGGAAGTCCCAAAGGATTCAGTTTACTCAACAGGAAGTCACAAGGTAGGAAGTCCCAAAAGATTCAGTTTACTCAACAGGAGTAATTGATTGACTGAATCGATGCTTTACTGAATTATGTGTCAGTTTTAAAGTCAGTTTTAAATCCCTTTCGAAAGCCATCTATGACAAAGGAGGTTAATTCCAATAAATTAGTGGTGGAGGATAAATTAGTGAATAAAGTCAGTTTTAAATCCCTTTCGAAAGCCATCTATGACAAAGGAGGTCAATTCCAATAAATTAGTGGTGAATTAGTAAAGCGACGCTTAAGGAAGCCATGAAGAAATGATCGCAGAGCAAAAGTGTTGCAAATGAGGAGTAATTAATTTTTAAAATAACTTTGGAATTGCCCTTTTTTATGTAAGGGAATAATGAAAGATTCCTTTGACCTAAGGGCAAAAATCGAGGTTTCCAAACAAAAGTTAAAAAGTCTACGTAGAGGCTTGCGTGCCAGGGCTCACAGCTTGGTACTCCATCGGGGCATGGCGAATAAACGGGTTTGACCCTTAAAAAAAGGCTGATCTGTCATTTTAGGCTGATAGTTGTTTTAGTTGTTTGAAAAATTGTTGCGAATACATCGGGAATGGCCTGACCAGAGGTCGCAGATGAATTTCAAACGTTGGCACAGGTGGCAAAGATACCTGCTTAGTGTTTACAAAGTTATAAAACTGCTTCGGATCGTGAGTACATTAATTCCGGCAGCAGCAAATATAATTCCTGCAACATTCAGCGTTTTGAATGGTAAAATTTGACCGAGAGTAGGGAGTAAATAGGCAATCGGCTGATTTCTTGCGTCATATCCATGTATATGTTGGTGGGAACGTAAATCCACAATCCAATATATACTCACATATATATATAATCCTAAATAAAAAATACATATTGACCTTTCATCCGACCCTGACATAAATATGTCTCCTGCAAGAAAGTGATAAAAAGGGATCGCAGCAGGTCAATTGGTTCCTTTTTTTTTTCTTGACCCTTCAGGGTGGATTTTCACTTTTCTACGAAAAGGTTTTCTTGTGATATACTTACTCCTTGTAAAATTCTGTATTATATTTTATATTATAAAATTAAATTTCTTTATATAAGTCCGAGTTAATTTAAAATTAATTAAAAAAGAATTGGAGTAAAAAATCATTTTAAACGATATGCAACACCATAATAAAATTTTGGATATTTTTTTAAATAATTATTTGTTCTTCATCATTAATTTTAAATTAATTACAAAAGAATTATAGTAAAATACACTTTTAAATGAACTGCAGCACCATGAATATAATTTTTGTAAATAAGCATTTTATTTTTTGTTCATCAATTTTATTTATTTTTTAACGATCCTGAATCTTATTTATTTTTTCACGATCCTGAATCTTAGACAGGTATCTTAAGTGGGCAGTTGAATTTGTAGGGAATTAGGCAAACGGCGTATAAGCGGCAGAAAAATTTTAGTAGTAAAAAAAGTAGTAGTAGGTAAAAAAAAGATCATGTAAAAATGAAACTTGGCAGGATCATCGTTTGCCTAATTACACACTACTAAAATTTTTCTGCCGCTTATACGCCGTTTGCCTAATTCCCTACAAATTCAACTGCCCACTTAAGATACCTGTCTAAGATTCAGGATCGTGAAAAATAAATAAGATTCAGGATCGTGAAAAAATAAATAAAATTGATGAACAAAAAATAAAATGCTTATTTACAAAAAATTATATTCATGGTACTCCAGTTCATTTAAAAGTGTATTTTACTATATTTCTTTTGTAATTAATTTAAAATTAATGATGAAGAACAAATAATTATTTAAAAAAAAATATCCAAACTTTTGTTATGGTGTTGCATATTATTTAAAAGGATTTTTTACTCCAATTCTTTTTTAATTAATTTTAAATTATTTCGGACTTATATAAAGAAATTTAATTTTATAATATGAAATATAATACAGAATTTTACAAGGAGTAAGTATATCACATGAAAACCTTTTCGTAGAAAAGTGAAAATCCACCCTGAAGGGTCAAGAAAAAAAAAAAGGAACCAATTGACCTGCTGCGATCCCTTTTTATCACCTTCTTGCAGGAGACATATTTATGTCAGGGTCGGATGAAAGGTCAATATGTATTTTTTATTTAGGATTATATATATATGTGAGTGTATATTGGATTGTGGATTTACGTTCCCACCAACATATACATGCATACACGGATATGACGCAAGAAATCAGCCGATTTCCTATTTACTCCCTACTGTAGGCTCTAGGCTCTAAGCGTGATCTTTTCTTTCGAGTCTTCTGATTGGTTTTCCCGATTCATTAACCGGAAAAATGTGCGGAAAATTGGGGTGGTTTTCATGCGTTAACTCATGTACATGTATTGATGATACCAATACATTCAAACACAAGTACCTGTTTTCCGTTTTCGAGGATCAATAGGATCAATTTATATTTTTAGTATAAATCTTGCCTTGCCGGTTAAAGCAATTTTTACGCTTTTTCTTTTTTACAAAAAATAAAAAACAAAATCCATAAAAATGGAGTCGAAAGTTGCATGTGACTTGTGCTCTAAAGTTATTAGTGTGAATGAGTTTATAACTCATTATGAGCGATGTGAAGGACCGAGAAATGCCTTCTCGGAGATGAACAAGAAATCTCAGGCCAACGGTTTGGCGAAAGTTTTGTATCGTTCGCGAACAACGGTGTCCAAATTAGGATCCAAGGAACTACTGCAAAACATAGTATATTCAACGTATCATCAGCTGTAAAACGGAAGGCTGGTGTGCCCAAGGAAACTATCCCTCAAGAGGGGCAACCCATGGATTTTGAAGAACAGCCATCAACATCAAAAAGGGCTAGACTAGACCGCACAATTGCTGAAACGAATTTTTGTCCCGATTGTAAGCAAAATTATGCTTTCGTTGAGGAAAGAATTCATTTACATTCTCCAAATCATAGAGCAGCATTAAGGAAACTTGTGTGGCAAAATGCTAACATTTTTCCTATAACCCAAAGTGATACTTTTTACACAAAAAAGTATAAAGTATTCGGAGTGCGCGATCTAGATTTAAAAGAATTTTACATTGGATGTAAAAATAATCTTTTAAACATTATAAAATATGCACTTAGCGAATTAAGAGCTATAAAAGTGCGTCTATCAGTTCATGGAAAATATGTAAAACCAACTGAAGAAACTGATAAGATGCAAGAAGAAACAAAACATTTCTCAACAAACTATAAAGCAATTTACGTCAGCTCATATAACGACATCGAATACATTTTAAATGACGATAACGAAATGTTAATTGCAAAAGCCGATGAATTCCAGGAGAGGGATTCTGGATGGGCTATTAAGCATTTTACATTTTATGAAATACAAATATTAAAGCTAGAGCACCTTCCTGGTTCAGGATATGTTGAAGCGCCTAAGAGCATAAGAAAAAGAAATGCTCTCATAAATGTTAAAAATAATGACATTTATTGTTTTAAGTGGTGCATTTTGGCTCACATAGCATATATGAAACACATACAAATCAATTTTGATACATCAGCGCAAAAAAAATCAGCTCGCGAAAAACTGCCCAGAACTTCATTTTATGGAATTTTGGATATTAGCCAACCCATTATAAAATATGATCAAAAAAGATTAAACTTTTCGGGAGTAGAGTTTCCCATTACAAAGGATGGAATAAAGCTGTTCGAGAAAAATAACTCAAATTACAGCATAAATGTATATGAAATTTATAACGGTCGCATAGAAGGTCCTACAATTAGGACTAAGGAAGTTAAAAGCAACCATATTGATATATTGGGTATAGAAAATCCTAAAGAAAATTGTTTGCATTATGCATACATAACAAGCATAAAAACATTGTGTAAATCACAAGTAAATAACTCAAATTCGGAACGATACTTTTGTAGAAATTGCCTACAATTTTATTGCACCACAAACAAGACCCACAATATTAAGGAGTGCGGTCAAGTGGCTGCACTATACCAACCGAACACAAAAACCAAATTTGAGAATTTTTCTAAAAAACTGTCACCACCAGTGGTAATTTATGCAGATATTGAGGCTGTTTTGGAAAATTACCACACAGCCTCTAATGATCCAAACGCCTCTTACACCAAGCCTGTACAGAAACATACAGCATGTGCTGTTTCGTTTTATGTGGCTCATAAGTACTATCCGCATCTGAAAAAATTATGGGCCTATGAAGGTAAATAAATTCAAACCATAAAATTATAAGTTTTAAAATTTATAAAAATATTATTTTTATTCCTTTTTATAAATTACAGGGCATGACTGTATGAAGGTGTTTGTAAAAACTTTGGAAGAGGAGACAATGGTTTTATATAATAAATACTGGAAGGGTAAAAAAAAACCTATATACAACTTCGACATCTGCGACGAGGACTACCAGGAGCATGGGAACTGTTATGCGTGTGAAGAGGCCATCAGTACGGATGAACGCGTACAATATTTTAACCAGTTCACGGGTAAATACCAAGGACCTATCCATAAAAGTTGTAAAGATAGTTTTAAGTTAAGAGCTTATTTCCCTGTAGTTTTTCATAATTTATCTAGATATGATATCCACCTATTTATTAATGCCCTAGGGGGTAATATATTGCACTAAATCAAACTATTTTTGAAAAGGGAAAGACTAATTATACTATAAAGTACATAGATTCCAATAGGTTTTTAAATTCAAGTTTAGAAAAATTAGCTTCCAACATGGAAGATAATGATTTTAAAATATTAAAATCAAAATTTAGTGAAGAGAAGTTTAGGCAAATGAGAAGAAAGGGAGTATTTCCCTATGATTATTTAGATAGTTTTGAAAAATTCAATGAAACCGAACTTCCTCCTAGGGAATACTTTTATAATTCGTTGAAGGACGAAGAGTGTAGTGTTAGCGAATACAATTTCGCTAAAGAAATTTGGAGTTCTTTTCAGTGTAGAACTTTAAAGGAATACATGAAACTATATTTGGAGAGTGACGTTTTAATTTTATCAGATGTTTTTGAAAACTTCCGCAATATATGTACAAGAATATATAAATTAGACCCGGTTAATTATGTTTCAGCCCCATCTATTTCATGGGATGCTATGCTGAAGTATACAAAAGTAGAACTAGAATTGATAAGTGATCCTAACATGTACAATTTTGTAAAAAGAGGTGTACGTGGAGGACTGACTCAATGTACTCAAAGAATTTCAAAGGCAAATAATGAGTACATGAGAAATTATGATAAAACGAAACCAACAAATTATTTATCGTATATTGACGCAAATAATTTATATGGTTGGGCTATGAGCCAAAAACTCCTAATTTCAAATTTTAAATTTTTAAACGAAAATGAATCTAATTCATTTGATGTACAAAATACTGATTCCTCAGGAGACACGGGGTATATTTTAGAGGTAGATTTAGAATATTCTGACGAAATTCATGACAAACATAATAGTTTACCATTTTGTCCCAAAAATAATGTTCCACCAGGAGGAAAACAGCCCAAATTAATTGCAGATTTAAATTCCAAGGAGTTTTATATTATTCATTTAAAACAGCTTCAACTATGTCTAACACATGTGTTAAAATTAAAGAAAATTCACAGAATCATATCTTTTAGTCAATCATACTGGTTAAAGCCCTATATAGATTTAAATACAAAACATAGAAAAACAGCAAAAAATGAATTTGAAAAAAATTGTTATAAATTGATGAACAATGCAGTATACGGAAAAACCGTGGAAAACGTAGAAAAGCGTCGAGAAATAACGCTAGTAACTCGGTATGAATCTGCGCAAAACTGTCCAGGGTTTAGACAACTTGTTGCAAGAAATAATTTTCATAGTGTAGAAATTTTTGGAGAAAATTTAGCAGCAATTGAAACTACAAAGACTTCAATAATGTACGATAAGCCTATTTATATTGGTTTTACAGTACTTGATTTGTCAAAATGGCTAATGTATGATTACTATTATAACTTTTTACTAGTAGAATGTCCCACAGCCAAAATAATATATATGGATACAGACTCTTTTATAGTTTCCTGTAAAGAGGATATATACAAAATGATAAAAAAAAAATTCTAGCCGTTTTGACACATCAAATTATGAGTCAGGAAACCGCTTCAACATAGTTCAAGCAAACAACAAAGAATTAGGCTTATTCAAAGATGAAAATGCTGGAAAAATTATGACCTCTTTCGCGGGTCTAAAAGCTAAAGCATATTCATTTTTGGTAGAAGACAATGACGAATATATAGATACAAAGAAAGTTAAGGGTGTTAAGCAATCAGTAATCAAAAAACTGTGTCATTTAGATTATATTGAATGTATTAGACATAAGAAAACGTACTATGGGGAACAAAGATGTATAAGAAGTAGGGGTCATAAGTTATATACTGAAGTAGTTAATAAAGTAAGTCTTAGTCCTAGAGATGATAAAAGATGGGTATTAGTTTGTAATATTAATACTTTAGCATATGGTCATTATAAATTAAGATCTTTATTAAATACAAATGGATAATGTCAATAATATTGTACGTATTTTTAAAAATATTAAATAAGCGACAAAAAAAAAAAAATAAATAAATAAAAAGAAAAAAAAATTAAAAATAAATAATAATAATAATAATAAAAATTAAAAATGTATATATGTATGTATAATTTGTATAAATAAATTCCAATTTGTAAAATTTTATTTTAATAAATCTGTTTTATTTATCCATGAGTTATGTGTTTCATCAAAACCTAACCATTTTACAAAAATTTGGTCTTTTTTCTTTTTATTACTTTTTCAACTAGGAATGCACTTTTGTCTTTAACTTTTTGAATTTCAGCTTCATAAAATGTACCTTTTATAGGGTCACTCTTATAATCAATGAGCTCGTAAGTAACTGGGAATGTAGTCTTAATTTTTGAAATTGTAAATATTTCAGTTGTCCAGTTAGGTTCATATCCTTTAACAAATACACCCTTGTATTTGCTTATTCTAACATGGTCTCCTACTACATATTTATGCCTTGGAAATACCTTAACAATGTTATAACGTGTTTTCAAAATAAACTCTTCATTCTGTTTAAAAACATCGATTGGCCTCATTTTTATAGTTCTGTGGTAACAATGGTTGTAGTCTTCTACAAGCGAATTCAAATGGGTAATCCATCGATAATTTCCATTAAAACTAAACATTTTCCACATCCTATTTTTTAAAGTTCTGTTCAATCGTTCAGCTCGCGAAAAACTGCCCAGAACTTCATTTTATGGAATTTTGGATATTAGCCAACCCATTATAAAATATGATCAAAAAAGATTAAACTTTTCGGGAGTAGAGTTTCCCATTACAAAGGATGGAATAAAGCTGTTCGAGAAAAATAACTCAAATTACAGCATAAATTTATATGAAATTTATAACGGTCGCATAGAAGGTCCTACAATTAGGACTAAGGAAATTAAAAGCAACCATATTGATATATTGGGTATAGAAAATGCTAAAGAAAATTGTTTGCATTATGCATACATAACAAGCATAAAAACATTGTGTAAATCACAAGTAAATCACTCAAATTCGGAACGATACTTTTGTAGAAATTGCCTACAATTTTATTGCACCACAAACAAGACCCACAATATTAAGGAGTGCGGTCAAGTGGCTGCACTATACCAACCGAACACAAAAACCAAATTTGAGAATTTTTCTAAAAAACTGTCACCACCAGTGGTAATTTATGCGGATATTGAGGCTGTTTTGGAAAATTGCCACACAGCCTCTAATGATCCAAACGCCTCTTACACCAAGCCTGTACAGAAACATACAGCATGTGCTGTTTCGTTTTATGTGGCTCATAAGTACTATCCGCATCTGAATAAATTATGGACCTATAAAGGTAAATAAATTCAAATCATAAAATTATAAGTTTTAAAATTAATAATAATATTATTTTTATTCCTTTTTATAAATTACAGGGCATGACTGTATGAAGGTGTTTGTAAAAACTTTGGAAGAGGAGACAATGGTTTTATATAATAAATACTGGAAGGGTAAAAAAAACCTATATACAACTTCGACATCTGCGACGAGGACTACCAGGAGCATGGGAACTGTTATGCGTGTGAAGAGGCCATCAGTACGGATGAACGCGTACAATATTTTAACCAGTTCACGGGTAAATACCAAGGACCTATCCATAAAAGTTGTAAAGATAGTTTTAAGTTAAGAGCTTATTTCCCTGTAGTTTTTCATAATTTATCATATCTAGATATGATCATATCTATCATATCTAGATAAATTATGAAAAACTACAGGGAAATAAGCTCTTAACTTAAAACTATCTTTACAACTTTAAATTATGAAAAACTACAGGGAAATAAGCTCTTAACTTAAAACTATCTTTACAACTTTTATGGATAGGTCCTTGGTATTTACCCGTGAACTGTAAAATATTGTACGCGTTCATCCGTACTGATGGCCTGATCCACCTATTTATTAATGCCCTAGGGGGTAATATATTGCACTAAATCAAACTATTTTTGAAAAGGGAAAGACTAATTATACTATAAAGTACATAGATTCCAATAGGTTTTTAAATTCAAGTTTAGAAAAATTAGCTTCCAACATGGAAGATAATGATTTTAAAATATTAAAATCAAAATTTAGTGAAGAGAAGTTTAGGCAAATGAGAAGAAAGGGAGTATTTCCCTATGATTATTTAGATAGTTTTGAAAAATTCAATGAAACCGAACTTCCTCCTAGGGAATACTTTTATAATTCGTTGAAGGACGAAGAGTGTAGTGTTAGCGAATACAATTTCGCTAAAGAAATTTGGAGTTCTTTTCAGTGTAGAACTTTAAAGGACTACATGAAACTATATTTGGAGAGTGACGTTTTAATTTTATCAGATGTTTTTGAAAACTTCCGCAATATATGTACAAGAATATATAAATTAGACCCGGTTAATTATGTTTCAGCCCCATCTATTTCATGGGATGCTATGCTGAAGTATACAAAAGTAGAACTAGAATTGATAAGTGATCCTAACATGTACAATTTTGTAAAAAGAGGTGTACGTGGAGGACTGACTCAATGTACTCAAAGAATTTCAAAGGCAAATAATGAGTACATGAGAAATTATGATAAAACGAAACCAACAAATTATTTATCGTATATTGACGCAAATAATTTATATGGTTGGGCTATGAGCCAAAAACTCCCAATTTCAAATTTAAAATTTTTAAACGAAAATGAATCTAATTCATTTGATGTACAAAATATTGATTCCTCAGGAGACACGGGGTATATTTTAGAGGTAGATTTAGAATATTCTGACGAAATTCATGACAAACATAATAGTCCACCAGGAGGAAAACAGCCCAAATTAATTGCAGATTTAAATTCCAAGGAGTTTTATATTATTCATTTAAAACAGCTTCAACTATGTCTAACACATGTGTTAAAATTAAAGAAAATTCACAGAATCATATCTTTTAGTCAATCATACTGGTTAAAGCCCTATATAGATTTAAATGAATTGAAAAAAATGAATTTGAAAAAAATTGTTATAAATTGATGAACAATGCAGTATACGGAAAAACCGTGGAAAACGTAGAAAAGCGTCGAGAAATAACGCTAGTAACTCGGTATGAATCTGCGCAAAACTGTCCAGGGTTTAGACAACTTGTTGCAAGAAATACTTTTCATAGTGTAGAAATTTTTGGAGAAAATTTAGCAGCAATTGAAACTACAAAGACTTCAATTATGTACGATAAGCCTATTTATATTGGTTTTACAGTTGATTTGTCAAAATGGCTAATGTATGATTACTATTATAACTTTTTACTAGTAGAATGTCCCACAGCCAAAATAATATATATGGATACAGACTCTTTTATAGTTTCCTGTAAAGAGGATATATACAAAATGTTAATACAAAATTTCTAGCCGTTTTGACACATCAAATTATGAGTCAGGAAACCGCTTCAACATAATTCAAGCAAACAACAAAGAATTAGGCTTATTCAAAGATGAAAATGCTGGAAAAATTATGACCTCTTTCGCGGGTCTAAAAGCTAAAGCATATTCATTTTTGGTAGAAGACAATGACGAATATATAGATACAAAGAAAGTTAAGGGTGTTAAGCAATCAGTATTCAAAAAACTGTGTCATTTAGATTATATTGAATGTATTAGACATAAGAAAACGTTCTATGGGGAACAAAGATGTATAAGAAGTAGGGGTCATAAGTTATATACTGAAGTAGTTAATAAAGTAAGTCTTAGTCCTAGAGATGATAAAAGATGGGTATTAGTTTGTAATATTAATACTTTAGCATATGGTCATTATAAATTAAGATCTTTATTAAATACAAATGGATAATGTCAATAATATTGTACGTATTTTTAAAAATATTAAATAAGCGACAAAAAAAAAAAAAAATAAATAAATAAAAAAAAAAAAAAAAATTAAAAATAAATAATAATAATAATAATAAAAATTAAAAATGTATATATGTATGTATAATTTGTATAAATAAATTCCAATTTGTAAAATTTTATTTTAATAAATCTGTTTTATTTATCCATGAGTTATGTGTTTCATCAAAACCTAACCATTTTACAAAAATTTGGTCTTTTTTCTTTTTATTACTTTTTCAACTAGGAATGCACTTTTGTCTTTAACTTTTTGAATTTCAGCTTCCTAAAATGTACCTTTTATAGGGTCACTCTTATAATCAATGAGCTCGTAAGTAACTGGGAATGTAGTCTTAATTTTTGAAATTGTAAATATTTCAGTTGTCCAGTTAGGTTCATATCCTTTAACAAATACACCCTTGTATTTGCTTATTCTAACATGGTCTCCTACTACATATTTATGCCTTGGAAATACCTTAACAATGTTATAACATGTTTTCAAAATAAACTCTTCATTCTGTTTACAAACATCGATTGGCCTCATTTTTATAGTTCTGTGGTAACAATGGTTGTAGTCTTCTACAAGCGAATTCAAATGGGTAATCCATCGATAATTTCCATTAAAACTAAACATTTTCCACATCCTATTTTTTAAAGTTCTGTTCAATCGTTCACAAATCGAAGTCTTAAGGTGTGTAAATGTATGATAATGATTTATATTATTTTTCTACATAAGTTCTTTAAAGAGTTGATTAAAAAATTCTTTTCCTTGATCGGAATGTATATTTTTTGGCTTGTATTTGGAATCTTTCAATATAGATTTCATAACAGTTGCAACATCCATTGCCGATTTTGATTTTACAGGCTTAGCAAAAGCATATTTTGAAAATGTATCATTAACCGTTAGTAAATATTTATATCCATTATTCTGATTGGAATATGGGATCATTTCAACCAAATCAATTTGCCAAGTATCATGCAACCCTTTTTGAACGAACTTTCGACGTAAAAAAATTTTTCTACAAGTTTTATGTATTTCATCAACAACTTGTTGCTTACTCATTTTTATTTTAAATAAAAACTTATTTTTTATTGTTAATGTCTGAGGTCTTAGAGATTAATGATTTCTTATAATGAATTACATCTTCTTTTATTTCTTTTGAAATTTTTTTTAGATATTTTGAAACATAAACGTGTTAAATCTATTTGAACATTTTTATCATAGTTACCATCTAAATCGGATAATTGAATATCGAATTTTTGTAAAGAGACACACTTCGGAATGATATGATTATAATACAGATAGAATATTTGCTGTTTTAATATAGTGTTCCAACATAAAAATGTAGTTAAAAATATAGCTAGGCGAATTAATGATCTCCAAGTGTCACTATCTATTTCAATTTTATTACCGAATTGATTTAGTATCAGAACATATTGTTTATCTGATTTTCTAAATCTAAAATTACATTTAAAAGTTGATAAAATAGGGTGATCCAAAATTGTATCAGACATTAGGAAGTCAT
Source organism: Drosophila malerkotliana malerkotliana (assembly GCA_018153235.1). Classification (NCBI taxonomy): domain Eukaryota; kingdom Metazoa; phylum Arthropoda; class Insecta; order Diptera; family Drosophilidae; genus Drosophila; species Drosophila malerkotliana. The sequence goes on from JAECXV010000159.1 coordinate 1,586,284, forward strand.
ACTGATCAATCTTTAATTGTATAAATTCCTTGTATGTAAGCAGTTGCATCCATTCTTCTTTATCAAATCCAATATAATTGTTTTTGTGCTGCTGCATCCAAATCATTGGAGTAAATTTTCTAGATGTCGAAAATCCACATTTTATTTTCAAATTTTGAGCCACAAAATATTCAAAACCAAATATAACTTCATGGTTCTGTTTTTTTCTTATGGCTTTATCTCTTTTAGCTTGGAGTGTATCCATTGAATCTGAATGTTATTAACAAACTTAAATTAGATACTAAAATGTGTGGTTTATAAAGGGCTTAGTATGCCGTATATACATATATATATATATATATATATATATATATATATATATATATATTATACATTATGTATTAGATAATGAAATGGAATATATATCCATATATACAAACTCCTAAGATGTGAGGGCAACTTTCAAATTATATATTACATAATGCATGTATTATATAATAAAATGAATGGTATATAAAGATCTAAAATGTAGACACCAAAGTCAGTTTATATTTAAAACTCATTCTAAAATGACTAAATTTGATAGATCAAATTCCGTTATAGTAGATTTTCAATATGTTGTTGGAAATAACAATCAAATTTTTTGTTAAGGAATTGGCATTCATGCCTGGAGGAACTGTAATACCAAACTTCTTTCACTTCAAACCTCCATACAACATTAAGGAGTTGAATTATGATACATTACAACAACATAATATTCATCGAAAAAACATTAACGGATTGGACTGGATGGAAGGAGAAATACCCTATAACTGCTTAAGCGATGTACTTTCTCCACTAAATAAGTTTTCCAATATAATTGTACGTGGCGAAGTAAAAAAGGAATTTTTATCCAAGTTTCTATCGAATAATATTATCGATATAGATATAGGAAAGAGCCTGACGTGTTATCCTAATTTTTTTACCAACTGTAAAATTCGCAAAAAACTTAAGCTTAGATGTGCTCTGAATAATTTATTTAAGCTTTTTGTAATTTTAGAAAAATGTAATTACGATATATACTATAACGGAGAATCATATGTATAAATTACTTTAATAAACAGTGTTAAGAGGAGCCCCAAAATAAAGGTCGTACTCCAATGAGCTCCTTATGGAAACTGATTTTATTCGGTGAAGTTCTCTTATAAGTACGATACATGAGAATCTTAAAACTATTTAAAACTACTTATCAATGCACTGCACGTTGACCTGCTATGCGACCCTTTCTCCAGTGCGATAAGCGCACCACTTATGTATTTGTTTGTGTTAGGCTGCAGGGGATCGGTTTTGAACCATCTGTTTGACTCGTATTTCATGGGTTCGATCCCTTGAAACTCTAACTTAAGAATTTCTATAAAACATAGTGTTCAATGCTTGAACATTCTGGAAAGGGCCACAAAAAGAGGCGTAAATTTAATGTGTTTTTGATTAATATTTTTTGAATAAATTTGATGTTACTTTAACTTTTTCTTCGATTATAATTTTTAGTGGACTGTATACATTTTTTTCTTTTAATAATTTGTGCAAGAATTATTTAATTTAAATTTTAAAATTATTCAATCTTTTATATGTTATGTTCAAACTAATGTTTGAACATCCTGCAAGGGGCCACAAAAGTGCCTTAGTATATTTTTTTCATAAATGAAATCTAAAGATTTACTTTGAAAAATTAATTTTTTCTTCGATTTTTTAGTGGACTGTAATTTTAAAATTTTTGTTTTACTGAGGGCTAATTTCTTTTCAAATTTTAATTTTTTTGTTAATTGAATTTAATTGATAATTAATATCTTTTTTATCGATTTTTTTTTTTAATCATTATTTTTTAAATTGTAAATACTTTTTTTTTTCATACCATACAGTTGTTAAATTTTCTTTTTTGATGCGTGTTCCTCCTGCAAATGATGTAAAAGGATCCGCCCTTGATGCTGCTGATGGTGTAGCTCGTTGTTTTTTCTGCCGCTGATGCTGTTCTTCTACTCGCCGGTGGTCCTGCCGCAGACGTTGGTCCCGCCGTACAGAATGCCAAAGACTTTGGCTGTCGTTGTTCCCAGGAACCCGACTTTTTCTTTTTGCTCGATATTTGGCCTCGAACACGCCGTATTTTTTTTTTTCAATATTTATGAATTTCCGGTGTTGTTCCGGAAAAACATACTTTTTTTTTGTACACAAGTTGTGTTTTTAACTCCTTGCGCCGTATCGCTTTGGAGATCCGATGGCTGAATTCCAGCCCAAAGATTATCAATAAATATTCCGACTTAGGCCTCGGATAGCCGTGCGCTAAACAAAAAACGCACTTATTGCTCGATGGCAATTCTCAATCTCTGTGTCCCTTACCACTTGGGGGGAAACGACAGAGGACTACGATTTTACACTGAGCTCTTTTATGCCCAGTTCGCAGCCATCTTAGCTACCTTTGACTGACTGTGTCAATGCACATCTAGCCACTATTTAGGTGCCAATTTTAATAGGAGCCCCAAAATACGGTTGAGAATACTCCTTTTCCTTTTTTTTTTGACTCATTTTTATAATTTTTTTTTTATTTTATGCCCATTGTGCATTTATATAATTTTATTCTCTGTGTCCCTTACCTCTTGGGGGGAAACAACAGAGGACTACGGTTTTTAAACTGGGCTCTTTTTTACCCAGATCGCAGTCTTATTTTTTAGCTACCCTGGGCTGAGCATTTTTTCTACAGCCACTTATAGGTGCCAGTTTTATAACCCTGAGTCTCTTACCACAGGGGGGAAAACGTCAGGGTGCCCCGAAGGACCAAATGTTAAGAGGAGCCCCAAAATAAAGGTCGTACTCCAATGAGCTCCTTATGGAAACTGATTTTATTCGGTGAAGTTCTCTTATAAGTACGATACATGAGAATCTTAAAACTATTTAAAACTACTTATCAATGCACTGCACGTTGACCTGCTATGCGACCCTTTCTCCAGTGCGATAAGCGCACCACTTATGTATTTGTTTGTGTTAGGCTGCAGGGGATCGGTTTTGAACCATCTGTTTGACTCGTATTTCATGGGTTCGATCCCTTGAAACTCTAACTTAAGAATTTCTATAAAACATAGTGTTCAATGCTTGAACATTCTGGAAAGGGCCACAAAAAGAGGCGTAAATTTAATGTGTTTTTGATTAATATTTTTTGAATAAATTTGATGTTACTTTAATTTTTTCTTCGATTATAATTTTTAGTGGACTGTATACATTTTTTTCTTTTAATAATTTGTGCAAGAATTATTTAATTTAAATTTTAAAATTATTCAATCTTTTATATGTTATGTTCAAACTAATGTTTGAACAAACAGTATGATTTTAGTACTTTAATTGAGAAGTTGTTTTAGCAACATGGATCGCATCTTTGGAAAAGATCCTCGTAAAAAAGGATACAGTCAACTTATATACTGCAACTATTGTGGTTCTGATACTCATTTTGAAAAGGACTGCGCTAAAAAACGGGACCAGGAAAAAAATCATTAGAAAAATTTATTTTTGATAATTAGCATTGAATAAACCAAAAAAACTTTTATCAAAATGTTTACACAATATGTTCATCCTTTTACGATGCTTATTTGTGGCCCCTCAGGATCGGGTAAAACAACATTTTTGAAAAATTTAATAAATGGAAGGAAGGACTTAATAAGTACTTCAATAGATAGAATAATATGGTGTTACGGTGAAGAGCAAGCGAAACCAAATTTTACCAATATTGAATATTACCATGGGGTACCTGACTCCATTGAAAATGAAAATAATGAACCTATACTTTTGGTATTAGATGATTTGATGATGGGAGCATTTAATAAAAATGTATGTGAACTTTTTACCAAAGGATCTCATCATCGAAATTTATCTGTAATTGTTGTAACACAAAATATATTTCATAAATCTACTCACACCCGAGACATATCACTAAATACCAAATACATTGTGGCATTTAAAAATCCTAGAGAGTAGGGAGTAAATAGGCAATCGGCTGATTTCTTGCGTCATATCCGTGTATGCATGTATATGTTGGTGGTAACGTAAATCCACAATCCAATATACACTCACATATATATATAATCCTAAATAAAAAATACATATTGACCTTTCATCCGACCCTGACATAAATATGTCTCCTGCAAGAAAGTGTCATCCGCCCCTGACATAAATAGAAAGTGATAAAAGGGATCGCAGCAGGTCAATTGGTTCCTTTTTTTTCTTGACCCTTCAGGGTGGATTTTCACTTTTCTACGAAAAGGTTTTCTTGTGATATACTTACTCCTTGTAAAATTCTGTATTATATTTTATATTATAAAATTAAATTTTTTTATATAAGGCCGAGTTAATTTAAAATTAATCAAAAAAGAATTGGAGAAAAAAATCCTTTTAAATGATATGCAACACCATAATAAAATTTTGGATATTTTTTTAAAATAATTATTTGGTCTTCATCATTAATTTTAAATTAATTACAAAAGAATTGTCGTAAAATATACTTTTAAATGAACTGCAGCAACATGAATATAATTTTTGTAAATAAGCATTTTTTTTGTTCATCAATTTTATTTATTTTTTCACAATCCTGAATCTTATTTATTTTTTCACGATCCTTTTTTCACGATCCTTTTTCACGTGGGCAGTTGAATTGGTAGGGAATTAGGCAAACGGCGTATAAGCGGCAGAAAAATTCTAGTAGTATGTAATTAGGCAAACGGCGTACGACGTAAATTTAGTGGCGCCATCTATGGGTCAAGTTTGTGTAAAATTGGGCAGCGCCATCTACCGTAATATTTTATACGTTACGCCCTCTATTGGCAGAAAAGCAAACGATCATGCCAACATGAAACTTGACAGGATCTCATCGAAGTCTATGTTTTCTATATTTTCTGATATCTTGCATTGGTTCCCATTAAGGGAAATATGCATGTAAAGAAAAGATCATGTAAAAATGAAACTTGCCAGGATCATCGTTTGCCTAATTACATACTACTAGAATTTTTCTGCCGCTTATACGCCGTTTGCCTAATTCCCTACCAATTCAACTGCCCACGTGAAAAAAGGATCGTGAAAAAAGGATCGTGAAAAAATAAATAAGATTCAGGATTGTGAAAAAATAAATAAAATTGATGAACAAAACAAAATGCTTATTTACAAAAATTATATTCATGTTGCTGCAGTTCATTTAAAAGTATATTTTACGACAATTCTTTTGTAATTAATTTAAAATTAATGATGAAGACCAAATAATTATTTTAAAAAAATATCCAAAATTTTATTATGGTGTTGCATATCATTTAAAAGGATTTTTTTCTCCAATTCTTTTTTAATTAATTTTAAATTAACTCGGCCTTATATATAAAAAAATTTAATTTTATAATATAAAATATAATACAGAATTTTACAAGGAGTAAGTATATCACAAGAAAACCTTTTCGTAGAAAAGCGAAAATCCACCCTGAAGGGTCAAGAAAAAAAAAGGAACCAATTGACCTGCTGCGATCCCTTTTTATCACTTTCTATTTATGTCAGGGGCGGATGACACTTTCTTGCAGGAGACATATTTATGTCAGGGTCGGATGAAAGGTCAATATGTATTTTTTATTTAGGATTATATATATATGTGAGTGTATATTGGATTGTGGATTTACGTTACCACCAACATATACATGCATACACGGATATGACGCAAGAAATCAGCCGATTGCCTATTTACTCCCTACTGTAGGCTCTAGGCTCTAAGCGTTATCTTTTCTTTCGAGTCTTCTGATTGGTTTTACCGATTCATTACCCGAAAAATTTGTGGAAAATTGGGGTGGTTTTCATGCGTTAACTCATGTACATGTATTGATGATACCAATACATTCAAACACAAGTACCTGTTTTCCGTTTTCGAGGATCAATAGGTTTTGAGGTTTATGCTAAGAATCAAATTTTTAGTATAAATCTTGCCTTGCCGGTTAAAGCAATTTTTACGCTTTTTCTTTTTACAAAAAATAAAAACAAAAAATATGAGCGAGTTAGAAATTATATTCGAGGACACCCAACCAGCTCTTAGTGATATTTGTGTATCGAACGGTGCACTTTTATCATTAATTGGTATTGGAGAGAAAACCCAAGAAGAGCTTTTTAAGAATCTAGAGGATGATTCTATGTCATCCATGTACGATTTATTGACCCCAACATGGGATTATTCAGCAACTACCATCGAGGATAAAACGTATGCCCCGGACTCTCAAAAAAATATATTCGAGGAGTTCGACGACGACATACCAGTTTCTCCGTGCTTCATTCCGGAGACCCCCGAGGGAGAGGAAAAATCATCAACAGAATTTTCTTTCCCGGACGATGACCACATATTTTTAGAAATAAATAACGGAAATGATAATTATATAAGTTTAATGGATGAGGAATTTGATAAAATTTTAATTGATTGGCTTAGAAATAATGAATAAATAAAAGACTATATTACCATATTTCATTATTATATAATTATTTTTATTTCATAAAAAATAAAAATTTTTTCAAAAAAAAAAAAATTACTTTTGGACTTATTACTTTTGGATTTATTTTTATCAAGGTTTAGTTCAAATTTATTCGAAATTAAATGAAAAACAATATTTGAAATTTAAAAGAAATATTTTGAAGTTCGTGTTAAGTTAATTATTTCCATTAATATCGTTGGATGATCCATTAAGAAATGGTTGTATAATTCACTTCGGAGCCAGTACGTTTTCACTTCAGGACAGAAGTAGCAATTATAGTATGAGGATCGTGCTTTTGTTTTGCTGAAGTTGTGTTTTTTTAGAATGTGACGTTTTAATCCATACCGATATTTAAAGGAAGGACTTTCTATACAGAGTTCACAAACGAAAGTTTTCATTTTGAAAATTTGAAAATTAACTGATCAAAATCAAACCTAGAACTTCTTTTATATATTTTTTAAGAGTGAGTCTATGCTATTGTTTATAATTTACATACACATTTTAAAATGAAATAACCATACAGCCATCTCTTTCATTCCTAATAAAATTAGCAAATTCATAGCTATAAAGTCCTTATATACCCAAATACATTTATAAAAAGGTCATGATGTCTTCCCTTTCATTTATATAAAAAGTATATATTACTTCTATATATATATGTATATACTTATATAGATATATGTATGTATGTGTATATATATGTATATATATATATATATATATATATATACACATATATACACAAAGGCGAGTGAATTATTAAAAAGTATAAAAGAGCGGGATCACTGATTATGTTGATTAGTACCTAACAGTAATCTTTTTGGAACGAAACCAGGAATACAAGAGTTATATATGATGGTATGTATACAAATTCTTACAACCAATAAGAAAAAAAATAGTCTTACTTATATTCATGTACATCGAAGTCTTTCTTAGATACTCTGAATGATCAAAAGCCTGTTATTGGCTACACAAAGACTGAAGACCTATGTATTAATTTCGAATACAAGATCATTGGCTGTAAGATAAAGAAAACCACATATGGGACGAAAATAGCCCTTTATTTGACTGATAAGGACGACGAACCACTCTGGATATTTTTACCAAAGAGCTACGTGAATAAATTTTCAACTAAAACACCATTTAAGAAATTGAAGGAAAATGGAATAACACATCTTGTATATAAAGGAAAAGAGATGACTAGATATAGCTCAGCCTGTTTACAATTTATCTCAAAGGAGTAACTGTATAAAAGAGTCGATTCCTTATAATGTTTTATCAGTTTCACTTTTTCCATTAAATCAAAAACAACTCCTCTCTCAAGCCTATCGATGTACGCGCATCAAATAAAATTATTTTTACTTCAATTTGAAGATATGCTTTTCGAGGAGCACCTTAAAAAACTTCAGTTTTTAAAAACAACTTTAGAGGATTTAGAAGAAAAGGAAATGCTGTACTCGAAATATGGATTCCACTACAAAATATGTCCCTGGAGTGATGATGAAGCAACCGAAGGTCCAGACACTTGTAACTGCAACAAACTTCCTCTATATATAAAGGAAGCTACGGATATTATGATAAGATACTATAAAATAACTAAAAGAATGTATCCAAATCCATGAAAATAAAAAAGTTTTTTATAGATATTATAAATAATATTGTTTATTTTTCATATAGGGTTAAAAAAAAAAAAAAAAAAAAATTTTTTTAATTCATTTAAAACATTTACTAAAAATTTTTGAAATTAACTTATCATTATAGGTGAAATCTTTTATCTTAAAATTCTGTGTGAAACTCTTTAAAGTTTTTCGTTTGCTTTTGTAAAGACCAAAAAGCATGCAGTAATGTCCACAGGTATTTGAAAAGTATCCTTGCAATTGTTGCTTGTTATAAGTATATTTTGATGCATTTCTTTTTAAAAATGCAATAAATTCTTTTTCTGAGGATATTGTCCATAAGAATCGAAGAATTCTGCTGACTTTTTGTTATAGAAGTAAAATGCAACCCAATGCATTCCTGGTTGGTATGAATAATCAGTGTTAGCTACAATCAATGCTGGATATTCACGAATTTCTTTTGGTAGTTTATCAGCCGAAAAAACCCCTTTAAATATTTTTTTAGTTTGAGGATGCTTGGAGAGCAAGTCCATGATTTGTATTGTATTCATTTTTACAAAAGTACTCGAATATTTCGATGCTTATCAATATCAATCATAGAGTCGTATTCACAATAAACAATGCAAGTAACAGCCTCAGCCAGAGGCTCAGAGAATCTTCCTTCTATTCTGATCGTTCCTTGAGAAATCAGGTTAGCGCAAACACTAGAATTGGAGTGATCAGCAGTTAAATCAAACGCTAATATAAAATTATTTTTGTCAAACATATCCTTGGAAATTTGTAGACCACGATCATAATGCTTAATTCCACATGCTTTAAATAGTAAATTATATGCTCTTGAACTTTGGGTATTGGTAGGATTCGAGAAATCAAATTCAAGTGCCTGAGAAGGTACCTGTACTCCATTAACTAACAGATTGAATCGTTGTATTTTAAAGTTTTCAAAATTAAAAGGATCTAATCCTCGATTTCCTGAATATGCTCTGTTTTTCACCATACAAAAGGCCAAAAAATTTGGAATTTGACCAATAACTGCATTATCGATGGATAATGTATTGTTTCCTGGGTATATTGTAAATGATTTTACTTCAACTTTATTATATGGATATATTGCATTTTTTGATTGTAAAACGTGATGATGAGCTAATAAAATGCTGGGGTTGACTACTACATGATTCATGAACAGCTGGGCTTCCAAGATCTTTAGATTCGATTCCGTTTCGGTTTCCAATAAATAAAATGCTGTTTTTTCAATATTAAAAGTAATGCGCAAATCAACATTATTTACAAGCAGTTTTGGTTGGTTGAAAATATCTCCATGAACTTTTCCAAATAATTCTACTTTATTACTATTTTGAAACATGTTTTTAAGAATTTGACTGCCATCACTTTTAAATGGTGTTTCGGTACCATAATTTGGGAAATATCCTTGTGTTGCTAAATGACTTTCACTTGCATCACAACCATAGTTTAAAATTGTTTGCAAATATGATCTATAATGATAATTATTGTCGCTTTGGGAAACCAAAGTATTATTTAAATATACCGATGAGCTTCTAAATATAGAATGCAATATATTATTTGCTACACCAACAGCATTTCCTTCAATACTACTATTATCAATTTTTTTAAGTTGAACCACAAGTTTTAAGTAAACACTTGAAAGATCTCTGTAGGTTTCTCCATTTCCTAAACAAACGAATTCAATTGATGAAGCACTATCCAAAGAAGCAATAGGGTTGTATGAAACTTCTTCGGTTTTCAAAATACAGCTTTGCGTTGGATGAGGTTCAAAAAGATCCAGTTCGCTTTTCATGCATTCAATGTGATTACTCATTTTGATTTGGAAAATATGTCACTAATTTTAAATTTTTTAGATGATTTTTTTCTTGACTTTTTTGAACGCGTATGTTTACGACGTTGTTTAGTTGTTAAATGATTGCGATTTTTTCTTGGTCTCCTCTTTTTATGCCTTTTTCCTTTACCACTTTGTAATTTAGTAATTTTATGAATTGCTTTGTCAGATAGATTATGTAATGCGATTTTACTTTGTTCTTGAATGATATTTCGTAGAGGTTTTCGGCCCAAATCATTTATAACCGCCTTTCCGGTTTCAGCAGCTTGATTTTTAAGTGCATTTATCCCTGACAGAAAAAGCGGCTTAATGTAATTAAAAAGTCCACTAAAGAAATTTCCAATACCACGACCATGCTGAACAATTCTTGGGGAAACATAGAGACTACCTATGTTACTTAAGCTTCCACCGCACTGATTTAAATAATATTGATGATAACATTTCGCCATGGTTGGTAAATCAATTCTAAATGTTAGTTTCCCTTAACATTATTATTTATAGATTTTTTCTTCTTTTTCTAAAATGCAGAGTTAGAAAAATTGGAACTGATGAAGTTTCAAAGGGGATTTTATATCCACTTGAATCAGTAATTAATATTGAAATTTCGTTTGGTGAAAAATTTTCAATAGGATAATATTCAACATTTCTAAACTGCATAAATTTTTCTTTTCCATTTGTAAATAAAACTCTTAAGCAACGTGGTCTTTTGCTTCCTACACAACGAGGCTTTATAATGTCCGTGTAAATAAATATTGCACCGCATTCCATCTCATCCGCTTTCATTGGTGCCGATTTGTATCGAAATGTTTCAGAATTTACTAAACTTATAAATTCTGTTGAATTAGAGCTTGATTCTTCTGATTCATTTTCTTTTGTTTCTCTCCTTTTTTTAGGATTTTTTCGAAAAGAATTATTTAAATATATATCAGTTATACCGACTTCCCATTCCTCAGACATTGTTTCAGGAAGGCTTACAATATTTGTAAAAGCGCATTTTACATTATCAGGAAACACATTTAAGGAGTCATTGCTGAGCAATGTAATATAAAAATCGTTTTGAAAAAACATTTTAAGCTCTGCAGTTAAGAATATGAGATCCAATTTAATTTATTTTTACCAATTTGGATATTGTTTTCTTTGCGGTTTGCCCTTTGCAATTTTTCTAAATCACTTATATACTTAAGATTTCTAAGTGGATAGGGGGAATCTCTATTCTTTTTAACCTTATTTCTCAGTTTCAGTTTCTTTTCAGTTGAATTTCCTTTTATAATTCTTGTTTTCTCAACTAATGATTTTTTTAAAATCTTATCATCAGTGAAAGAAGTATCTGCGAGTGATCGTTTATTATTAATTGGAATTGAAACAGATTTCTCAGATGATTGTTCTTCTTCATCGCTGGGTAAAATGGCTAAATCGGGTAAATCCTCTCTTTTAAATGATGACTCGTTCTTGTATTCTTTAGAAGTACTGGCAATAGAATCTTTCCAATCATCTATATATGTTTGGGTTTCTACATTTTGATTTAATGAAAACGGGGGTTTCGATACCGATTGATGCAAAACAGCTTTGTTTCTCTTTTTATTTTGGTATGCACATAATTCTTGTTGAATTTTAATCCATTTATCATAATCACTAATTTTTTTATTGTTTAAAATTGGTAAAAATTTTAAATTTATAAGATCATTTCCTCGATCATTTACTAAAAGTTTATGGTATGCATTTGGATGCATTAAGATTACTTTGTTTAGCTGATGCTTACTTTTAATCATGATTCAAAATTTTTCCAAAAATCCCAGAAAGCAATGAACTTATTAAAATTGGTAAAAATCCTCCTTTTTGAATAAGAACTCTTCTCTTAGAATTTAAAGATTGTTTTGAGCTGGAAATATGTCGTAATACATTTTTATACTTTTTTAATGAATTCAAGATATTTTTTGATATTTTATGGTTTCCTTTTAAAGTATTTATCACTATAATCGCTTTTCGAAGTTTATTATTTGCTTTTTTGAGCACATACAATAAATGTTTGTTCGCTTTCAATCGCCTTATGCTCTTTTTGCAAACCATTTTCATCTGAATAGCAAATTGAATATAATGGATTAAAAATCTCTGTTCTAAATCTTAAAAGATCATTTATTCCTTGAGTAAGATCGATAAGTAAATAACCATGAGGTTCATTCGTGACTTCTTTATATATTCTAAAAAGTTCTTTAGGGTTTTCAGGATATATCTGTCTAGCTAAACATTGAAATTGTAATTTGTCTCTAGGATTTTTAAATGCCACAATGTATTTTGTATTTAGTGATATGTCTCGGGTGTGAGTAGATTTATGAAATATATTTTGTGTCACAACAATTACAGATAAATTTCGATGATGAGATCCTTTGGTAAAAAGTTCACATACATTTTTATTAAATGCTCCCATCATTAAATCATCTAATACCAAAAGTATAGGTTCATTATTTTCATTTTCAATGGAGTCAGGTACCCCATGGTAATATTCAATATTGGTAAAATTTGGTTTCGCTTGCTCTTCACCGTAACACCATATTATTCTATCTATTGAAGTACTTATTAAGTCCTTCCTTCCATTTATTAAATTTTTCAAAAATGTCGTTTTACCCGATCCTGAGGGGCCGCAAATAAGCATCGTAAAAGGATGAACAAATTGTGTAAACATTTTGATACAAGTTTTTTGTTTATTCAATGCTAATTATCAAAAAAAAAATTTTTCTAATGATTTTTTTCCTGGTCCCGTTTTTTAGCGCAGTCCTTTTCAAAATGAGTATCAGAACCACAATAGTTGCAGTATATAAGTTGACTGTATCCTTTTTTACGAGGATCTTTTCCAAAGATGCGATCCATTTTGTTAAAACAACTTCTCAATTAAAGTACTAAAATCATACTGTTTATTAAAGTAATTTATACATATGATTCTCCGTTATAGTATATATCGTAATTACAGTTTTCTAAAATTACAAAAAGCTTAAATAAATTATTTAGAGCACATCTAAGCTTAAGTTTTTTGTGAATTTTACAGTTGGTAAAAAAATTAGGATAACATGTCAGGCTCTTTCCTATATCTATATCGATAATATTATTCGATAGAAACTTGGATAAAAATTCCTTTTTTACTTCGCCACGTACAATTATATTGGAAAACTTATTTAGTGGAGAAAGTACATCGCTTAAGCAGTTATAGGGTATTTCTCCTTCCATCCAGTCCAATCCGTTAATGTTTTTTCGATGAATATTATGTTGTTGTAATGTATCATAATTCAACTCCTTAATGTTGTATGGAGGTTTGAAGTGAAAGAAGTTTGGTATTACAGTTCCTCCAGGCATGAAGGCCAATTCCTTAACAAAAATTTGATTGTTATTTCCAACAACATATTGAAAATCTACTATAACGGAATTTGATCTATCAAATTTAGTCATTTTAGAATGAGTTTTAAATGTAAACTGACTTTGGTGTCTACATTTTAGGTCTTTATATACCATTCATTTTTATACCCTTGCAGAGGGTATTATAATTTTGTCCAAAAGTGTGCAACGCAGTGAAGGAGACATCTCCGACCCTATAAAGTATATATATTCTTGATCAGGATCACCTCCTGAGTTGATATGAGCATGTCCGTCTGTCCGTCTGTCCGTCTGTCTGTTTCTACGCAAACTAGTCTCTCAGTTTTAAAGCTATCGTCTTGAAACTTTGCACACACCCTTCTTTCCTTTGCACGCAGTATATAAGTCGGAACGGCCGGGATCGGCCGACTATATCCTATAGCTGCCATATAACTGATTGATCGGAAATGGTATAACTTTGGTGTTTTTAGAGTTAGAGAGTTCAAATTTGACATGAGAGCTATTTTTGGCAAAATAATACGACATGCCAAATTTCATAAGGATCGGCCGACTATATCTTATAGCTGCCATCTAACTGAACGATCGGAAATGACCCAACTTTCGTGTTTTTGAAGATAGAAAGCTGGCACTTGGTACACATTCTATTTTTGGTCAGTCAATCCGATCTACCAAATTTCATAACGATCGGTTGACTATATCTTATAGCTGACATATAACTGAACGATCGGAAATGGTATTTGGTAGAAATATCAACTTTCGAATTTTTGAAGATAGAAGCTTGGGACTTTTTTTTAGATTCTTTATTGTAATTAATTGGTTTTATTATGATGTAATCATAAGGATCGGCCAACTATATCCGATGTTTGCGATATATATCCGTTTATAGCTGCAAGGGTATATAAACTTCGGCTCCGCCCGAAGTTAGCTTTGCTTTCTTGTTTTATTATATAATACATGCATTATGTAATATATAATATAAAAGTTGCTCTCACATCTTAGGAGTTTGTATATATGGATATATATTTCATTTCATTATGTAATACATAATGTATAATATATATATATATGTATATACGGCATACTAAGCCCTTTATAAACCACACATTTTAGTAACTAATTTCAGTTTGTTAATAACATTCAGATTCAATGGATACACTCCAAGCTAAAAGAGAAAGAGCCATAAGAAAAAAACAGAACCATGAAGTTATATTTGGTTTTGAATATTTTGTGGCTCAAAATTTGAAAATAAAATGTGGATTTTCGACATCTAGAAAATTTACTCCAATGATTTGGATGCAGCAGCACAAAAACAATTATATTGGATTTGATAAAGAAGAATGGATGCAACTGCTTACATACAAGGAATTTATACAATTAAAGATTGATCAGTATGACTTCCTAATGTCTGATACAATTTTGGATCACCCTATTTTATCAACTATTAAATGTAATTTTAGATTTAGAAAATCAGATAAACAATATGTTCTGATACTAAATCAATTCGGTAATAAAATTGAAATAGACAGTGACACTTGGAGATCATTAATTCGCCTAGCTATATTTTTAACTACATTTTTATGTTGGAACACTATATTAAAACAGCAAATATCCTATCTGTACTATAATCATATCATTCCGAAGTGTGTCTCTTTACAAAAATTCGATATTCAATTATCCGATTTAGATGGTAACTATGATAAAAATGTTCAAATAGATTTAACACGTTTATGTTTCGAAATATCTAAAAAAATGACAAAAGAAATAAAAGAAGATGTAATTCATTATAAGAAATCATTAATCTCTAAGACCTCAGACATTAACAATAAAAAATAAGTTTTTTTAAAAATAAAAATGAGTAAGCAACAAGTTGTTGATGAAATACATAAAACTTGTAGAAAAAATTTTTTACGTCGAAAGTTCGTTCAAAAAGGGTTGCATGATACTTGGCAAATTGATTTGGTTGAAATGATCCCATATTCCAATCAGAATAATGGATATAAATATTTACTAACGGTTATTGATACATTTTCAAAATATGCTTTTGCTAAGCCTGTAAAATCAAAATCGGCAATGGATGTTGCAACTGTTATGAAATCTATATTGAAAGATTCCAAATACAAGCCAAAAAATATACATTCCGATCAAGGCAAAGAATTTTTTAATCAACTCTTTAAAGAACTTATGAAGAAAAATAATATAAATCATTATCATACATTTACACACCTTAAGGCTTCGATTTGTGAACGATTTAACAGAACTTTAAAAAATAGGATGTGGAAAATGTTTAGTTTTAATGGAAATTATCGCTGGATTACCCATTTGAATTCGCTTGTAGAAGACTACAACCATTCTTACCACAGAACTATAAAAATGAGGCCAATCGATGTTTGTAAACAGAATGAAGAGTTTATTTTGAAAACATGTTATAACATTGTTAAGGTATTTCCAAGGCATAAATATGTAGTAGGAGAACATGTTAGAATAAGCAAATACAAGGGTGTATTTGTTAAAGGATATGAACCTAACTGGACCACTGAAATATTTACAATTTCAAAAATAAGGACTACATTCCCAGTTACTTACGAGCTCATTGATTATAAGGGTGACCCTATAAAAGGTACATTTTATGAAGCTGAAATTCAAAAAGTTAAAGACAAAAGTGCATTCCTAGTTGAAAAAGTAATAAAAAGAAAAAAAGACCAAATTTTTGTAAAATGGTTAGGTTTTGATGAAACACATAACTCATGGATAAATAAAACAGATTTATTAAAATAAAATTTTACAATTTGGAATTTATTTATACAAATTATACATACATATATACATTTTTAATTTTTATTATTATTTATTTATTTTTATTTTTTGATTTTTTTTTTTGTTTTATTTAATATTTTTTAAAATACATACAATATTATTGACATTATTCATTTATATTTAATAAAGATCTTAATTTATAATGCCCATATGCTAAAGTATTAATATTATCAACTAATACATATCTTTTATCATCTCTAGGGCTAAGACTTACTTTATTAACTACATCAGTATATAACTGATGGCCCCTACTTCTTATACATCTTTGTTCTCCATAGTACGTTTTCTTATGTCTAATACATTCAATATAATCTAAATGACACAGTTTTTTGATTACTGATTGCTTAACACCCTTAACTTTCTTTGTATCTATATATTCGTCATTGTTTTCTACTAAAAATGAATATGCTTTAGCTTTTAGACCCGCAAAAGAGGTCATAATTTTTCCAGCATTTTCATCTTTGAATAAGCCCAATTCTTTGTTGTTAGCTTGAAAAATGTTGAATCGGTTTCCTGTCTCATAATTTGATGTGTCAAAACGGCTAGAATTTTTTTTTATTATTTTGTATATATCCTCTTCACAGGAAACTATAAAAGAGTCTGTATCCATATATATTATTTTTGCTGAGGGACACTCTACTAATAAAAAGTTATAATAGTAATCATACATTAGCCATTTGGACAAATCGAGAACAGTAAATCCAATATAAATAGGCTTATCATACAAAATTGAAGTCTTTGTAGTCTCAATTGCAGCTAAACTTTCTCCAAAAATTTCTAAACTATGAAAATTATTCCTTGCAACTAGTTGTCTAAACCCTGGAGAGTTTTGCGCCGATTCATAACGAGTTACTAGTGTTATTTCTCGACGCTTTTCTACGTTTTCCATGGTTTTGCCGTATACGGCATTATTCATTAATTTATAAAAATTTTTTTCAAATTCATTTTTTGCTATTTTTCTATGTTGGGTATTTAAATCTATATAGGGCTTTAACCAGTATGACTGATTAAAAGATAAAATTCTATGAATTTTCTTTAATTTTAATCCCTGTTTTAGACACAATTGAAGCTGTTTTAAATGAATAATATAAAACTCTTTAGAATTTAAATCAGCTATTAATTTTGGCTGTTTTCCTCCTGGGGGAACCTTGTTTTCAGGACAAAATGGTAGACTGTTATGTTTGTCATGAATTTCATCAGGATATTCTAAATCTACTTCTAAAATATATCCTGTGTCTCCTGAGGAATCAGCATTTTCTACATCAAATAAATTGGTTTCATTTTCGCTTAAAAATTGAAAATTTAAAAATGGGAGTTTTTGGCTCATAGCCCAACCATATAAATTATTTGCGTCAATATACGACAAATAATTTTTTGGTTTTGTTTTATCATAATTTCTCATGTACTCATTATTTGCTTTTGAAATTCTTTGAGTACATTGAGTCAGCCCGCCCCGTATACCTCTTTTAACAAAATTGTATATGTTGGGTTCACTTATTAAATCTAATTCTACTTTAGTATACTTCAGCATAGCATCCCATGAAATAGATGGGGCTGAAACATAATTAACAGGATCTAATTTATAAATTTTTGAGCATATGTTACGGAAGTTTTCAAAAACGTCTGCTAAAATTAGTACGTCACTCTCCAAATACAATTTCATATAGTCTTTTAGAGTTCTGCACTGAAACGAACTCCAAATTTCTTTAGCGAAATTGTATTCGCTAATACTACACTCTTCGTCTTTCAACGAATTATAAAAATATTCCCTAGGAGGAAGTTCGGTTTCATTGAATTTTTCAAAACTATCTAAATAATCATAGGGAAATACTCCCTTTCTTCTCATTTGCCTAAACTTCTCTCCACTAAATTTTGATTTTAATATTTTAAAATCTTTATCTTCCATGTTGGAAGCTAATTTTTCTAGACTTGAATTTAAAAACCTATTGGAATCTATGTACTTTATAGTATAATTAGTCTTTCCCTTTTCAAAAATAGTTTGATTTAGTGCAATATATAACTCTTTAGTGGAGGGTATTGGTTTCAATTTACCCCCTAGGGCATTAATAAATAGATGGATATCATATCTAGATAAATTATGAAAAACTACAGGGAAATAAGCTCTTAACTTAAAACTATCTTTACAACTTTTATGGATAGGTCCTTGGTATTTACCCGTGAACTGGTTAAAATATTGTACGCGTTCATCCGTACTGATGGCTTCTTCACACGCATAACAGTTCCCATGCTCCTGGTAGTCCTCGTCGCAGATGTCGAAGTTGTATATAGGTTTTTTTTGACCCTTCCAGTATTTATTGTATAAAACCATTGTCTCCTCTTCCAAAGTTTTTACAAACACCTTCATACAGTCATGCCCTGTAATTTATAAAAAGGAATAAAAATAATATTATTATTAATTTTAAAACTTATAATTTTATGATTTGAATTTATTTACCTTCATAGGTCCATAATTTATTCAGATGCGGATAGTACTTATGAGCCACATAAAACGAAACAGCACATGCTGTATGTTTCTGTACAGGCTTGGTGTAAGAGGCGTTTGGATCATTAGAGGCTGTGTGGTAATTTTCCAAAACAGCCCAATATCTGCATAAATTACCACTGGTGGTGCCAGTTTTTTTGAAAAATTTTCAAATTTGGTTTTAGTGTTTGGTTGTGGGTATAGTGCAGCCACTTGACCGCACTCCTTTATATTGTGGGTCTTGTTAGTGCTGCAATAAAATTGTAGGCAATTTCTACAAAAATATCTCTCCGAATTTGAGTTGTTCACTTGTGATTTACACAATGTTTTTATGCTTGTAATGTACGCATAATGCAAACAATTTTTTTAGGATTTTCTATTCCCAATATATCGATATGATGGATTTTTACTTCTTTAGTTCTAATTGTAGGACCTTCTATGCGACCATCATAAATTTCATATACATTTATGCTGTAATTTGGGTTATTTTTCTCGAACAGCTTTATTCCATTCTTTGTAATGGGAAACTCTATTCCCGAAAAGTTTAATATTTGTTGTTCATATGTTATGATGGGTTGGCTAATATCAAAAATTCCATAAAATGAAGTTCTGGGCAGTTTTTCGCGAGCTGATTTTTTTTGCGCTGATGTCTCAAAATTTATTTTAATGTGTTTCATATATGCTATGTGAGCCAAAATACACCACTTAAAACAATAAATGTCATTATTTTTAACAATTATGAGAGCATTTCTTTTTCTTATGCTCTTAGGCGCTTCAACATATCCTGAACCAGGAAGGTGCTCTAGCTTTAATATTTGTATTTCATAAAATGTAAAATGCTTAATAGCCCATCCAGAATCCCTCTCCTGGAATTCATCGGCTTTTGCAATTAACATTTCGTTATCGTCATTTAAAATGTATTCGATGTCGTTATATGAGCTGACGTAAATTGCTTTATAGTTGGTTGAGAAATGTTTTGTTTCTTCTTGCATCTTATCAGCTTCTTCAGTTGGTTTTACATATTTTCCATGAACTGATAGTCGCACTTTTATAGCTCTTAATTCGCTAAGTGCATATTTTATAATGTTTAAAAGATTATTTTTACATCCATTGTAAAATTCTTTTAAATCTAGATCGCGCACTCCGAATACTTTATACTTTTTTGTGTAAAAAGTATCACTTTGTGTTATAGGAAAAATGTTAGCATTTTGCCACACAAGTTTCCTTAATGCTGCTCTATGATTGGGAGAATGTAAATGAATTCTTTCCTCAACGAAAGCATAATTTTGCTTACAGTCGGGACAAAAATTCGTCTCAGCAATTGTGCGGTCTAGTCTAGCCCTTTTTGATGTTGATGGCTGTTCTTCAATATCCATGGGTTGACCCTCTTGAGAGATAGTTTCCTTGGGCACACCGGCCTTCCGTTTTACAGCTGATGATACGTTGAAAATACTATGTTTTGATGTAGTTCCTTGGTTCCTGATTCCTTGAATTTTTGGTTGTTGATTTTCCTCATGCTTTTTGGTCACCGTTGTTCGCGAACGATACAAAGCTTTCGCCAAACCGTTGGCCTGAGATTTCTTCTTCATCTCCGAGAAGGCATTTCGAGGTCCTTCACATTGCTCATAATGAGTTATAAACTCATTTACACTAATAACTTTAGAGCACAAGTCACACGCAACTTTCGACTCCATTTTTATGTTTTTAGGTTTTTGTTTTTATTTTTTGTAAAAAGAAAAAGCGTAAAAATTGCTTTAACCGGCAAGGCAAGATTTATACTAAAAATTTGATTCTTAGCATAAACCTCAAAACCTATTGATCCTCGAAAACGGAAAACAGGTACTTGTGTTTGAATGTATTGGTATCATCAATACATGTACATGAGTTAACGCATGAAAACCACCCCAATTTTCCACAAATTTTTCGGGTAATGAATCGGTAAAACCAATCAGAAGACTCGAAAGAAAAGATAACGCTTAGAGCCTAGAGCCTACAGTAGGGAGTAAATAGGCAATCGGCTGATTTCTTGCGTCATATCCGTGTATGCATGTATATGTTGGTGGTAACGTAAATCCACAATCCAATATACACTCACATATATATATAATCCTAAATAAAAAATACATATTGACCTTTCATCCGACCCTGACATAAATATGTCTCCTGCAAGAAAGTGTCATCCGCCCCTGACATAAATAGAAAGTGATAAAAAGGGATCGCAGCAGGTCAATTGGTTCCTTTTTTTTTCTTGACCCTTCAGGGTGGATTTTCACTTTTCTACGAAAAGGTTTTCTTGTGATATACTTACTCCTTGTAAAATTCTGTATTATATTTTATATTATAAAATTAAATTTTTTTATATAAGGCCGAGTTAATTTAAAATTAATTAAAAAAGAATTGGAGAAAAAAATCCTTTTAAATGATATGCAACACCATAATAAAATTTTGGATATTTTTTTAAAATAATTATTTGGTCTTCATCATTAATTTTAAATTAATTACAAAAGAATTGTCGTAAAATATACTTTTAAATGAACTGCAGCAACATGAATATAATTTTTGTAAATAAGCATTTTTTTTGTTCATCAATTTTATTTATTTTTTCACAATCCTGAATCTTATTTATTTTTTCACGATCCTTTTTTCACGATCCTTTTTCACGTGGGCAGTTGAATTGGTAGGGAATTAGGCAAACGGCGTATAAGCGGCAGAAAAATTCTAGTAGTATGTAATTAGGCAAACGATGATCCTGGCAAGTTTCATTTTTACATGATCTTTTCTTTACATGCATATTTCCCTTAATGGGAACCAATGCAAGATATCAGAAAATATAGAAAACATAGACTTCGATGAGATCCTGACAAGTTTCATGTTGGCATGATCGTTTGCTTTTCTGCCAATAGAGGGCGTAACGTATAAAATATTACGGTAGATGGCGCTGCCCAATTTTACACAAACTTGACCCATAGATGGCGCCACTAAATTTACGTCGTACGCCGTTTGCCTAATTACATACTACTAGAATTTTTCTGCCGCTTATACGCCGTTTGCCTAATTCCCTACCAATTCAACTGCCCACGTGAAAAAAGGATCGTGAAAAAGGATCGTGAAAAATAAATAAGATTCAGGATTGTGAAAAAATAAATAAAATTGATGAAAAAAAAAATGCTTATTTACAAAAAATTATATTCATGTTGCTGCAGTTCATTTAAAAGTATATTTTACGACAATTCTTTTGTAATTAATTTAAAATTAATGATGAAGACCAAATAATTATTTTAAAAAAATATCCAAAATTTTATTATGGTGTTGCATATCATTTAAAAGGATTTTTTTTCTCCAATTCTTTTTTAATTAATTTTAAATTAACTCGGCCTTATATAAAAAAATTTAATTTTATAATATAAAATATAATACAGAATTTTACAAGGAGTAAGTATATCACAAGAAAACCTTTTCGTAGAAAAGTGAAAATCCACCCTGAAGGGTCAAGAAAAAAAAGGAACCAATTGACCTGCTGCGATCCCTTTTTATCACTTTCTATTTATGTCAGGGGCGGATGACACTTTCTTGCAGGAGACATATTTATGTCAGGGTCGGATGAAAGGTCAATATGTATTTTTTATTTAGGATTATATATATATGTGAGTGTATATTGGATTGTGGATTTACGTTACCACCAACATATACATGCATACACGGATATGACGCAAGAAATCAGCCGATTGCCTATTTACTCCCTACTCTAGAGATAAATTACAATTTAAATGTTTAGCTAGACAGATATATCCTGAAAACCCTAAAGAACTTTTTAGAATATATAAAGAAGTCACGAATGAACCTCATGGTTATTTACTTATTGATCTTACGCAAGGAATAAATGATCTTTTAAGATTTAGAACAGAGATTTTTAATCCATTATATTCAATTTGCTATTCAGATGAAAATGGTTTGCAAAAAGAGCATATGGCGATTGAAAGCGAACAAACATTTATTGTATGTGCTCAAAAAAGCAAATAATAAACTTCGAAAAGCGATTATTTGCAATAGTGATAGCGAGTTAGTAAAAACATTGTCGGAGATAGTGATAAATACTTTAAAAGGAAACCATAAAATATCAAAAAATAGCTTGAATTCATTAAAAAAGTATAAAAATGTATTACGACATATTTCCAGCTCAAAACAATCTTTAAATTTTAAGAGAAGAGTTCTTACTCAAAAAGGAGGATTTTTACCAATTTTAATAAGTTCATTGCTTTCTGGGATTTTTGGAAAAATTTTGAATCATGATTAAAAGTAAGCATCAGCTAAACAAAGATTACTATGCATCCGAATGCATACCATAAACTTTTAGTAAATGATCGAGGAAATGATCTTATAAATTTAAAATTTTTACCAATTTTAAACAATAAAAAAATTAGTGATTATGATAAATGGATTAAAATTCAAGAAGAATTATGTGCATACCAAAATAAAAAGAGAAACAAAGCTGTTTTGCATCAATCGGTATCGAAATCCCCGTTTTCATTAAATCAAAATGTAGAAACCCAAACATATATAGATGATTGGAAAGATTCTATTGCGAGTACTTCTAAAGAATACAAGAACGAGTCATCATTTAAAAGAGAGGATTTACCCGATTTAGCCATTTTACCCAGCGATGAAGAAGAACAATCATCTGAGAAATCTGTTTCAATTCCAATTAATAATAAACGATCACTCGCAGATACTTCTTTCACTGATGATAAGATTTTAAAAAAATCATTAGTTGAGAAAACAAGAATTATAAAAGGAAATTCTACTGAAAAGAAACTGAAACTGAGAAATAAGGTTAAAGAGAATAGAGATTCCCCCTATCCACTTAGAAATCTTAAGTATATAAGTGATTTAGAAAAATTGCAAAGGGCAAACCGCAAAGAAAACAATATCCAAATTGGTAAAAATAAATTAAATTGGATCTCATATTCTTAACTGCAGAGCTTAAAATGATTTTTCAAAACGATTTTTATATTACATTGCTCAGCAATGACTCCTTAAATGTGTTTCCTGATAATGTAAAATGCGCTTTTACAAATATTGTAAACCTTCCTGAAACAATGTCTGAGGAATGGGAAGTCGGTATAACTGATATATATTTAAATAATTCTTTTCGAAAAAATCCTAACCAAGGAGAGAAATAAAAGAAAATGAATCAGAAGAATCAAGCTCTAATTCAAAAGAATTTATAAGTTTAGTAAATTCTGAAACATTTCGATACAAATCGGCACCAATGAAAGCGGATGAGATGGAATGCGGTGCAATATTTATTTACACGGACATTATAAAGCCTCGTTGTGTAGGAAGCAAAAGACCACGTTGCTTAAGAGTTTTATTTACAAATGGAAAAGAAAAATTTATGCAGTTCAGAAATGTTGTATATTATCCTATTGAAAATTTTTCACCAAACGAAATTTCAATATTATTTACTGATTCAAGTGGATATAAAATCCCCTTTGAAACTTCATCAGTTCCAATTTTTCTAACTCTGCATTTTAGAAAAAGAAGAAAAAATCTATAAATAATAATGTTAAGGGAAACTAACATTTAGAATTGATTTACCAACCATGGCGAAATGTTATCATCAATATTATTTAAATCAGTGCGGTGGAAGCTTAAGTAACATAGGTAGTCTCTATGTTTCCCCAAGAATTGTTCAGCCTGGTCGTGGTATTGGAAATTTCTTTAGTGGACTTTTTAATTACATTAAGCCGCTTTTTCTGTCAGGGATAAATGCACTTAAAAATCAAGCTGCTGAAACCGGAAAGGCTGTTATAAATGATTTGGGCCGAAAACCTCTACGAAATATCATTCAAGAACAAAGTTAAATCGCATTACATAATCTATCTGACAAAGCAATTCATAAAATTACTAAATTACAAAGTGGTAAAGGAAAAAGGCATAAAAAGAGGAGACCAAGAAAAAATCGCAATCATTTAACAACTAAACACCGTCGTAAACATACGCGTTCAAAAAAGTCAAGAAAAAAATCATCTAAAAAATTTAAAATTAGTGACATATTTTCCAAATCAAAATCACATTGAATGCATGAAAAGCGAACTGGATCTTTTTGAGCCTCATCCAACGCAAAGCTGTATTTTGAAAACCGAAGAAGTTTCATACAACCCTATTGCTTCTTTGGATAGTGCTTCATCAATTGAATTCGTTTGTTTAGGAAATGGAGAAACTACAGAGATCTTTCAAGTGTTTACTTAAAACTTGTGGTTCAACTTAAAAAAATTGATAATAGTAGTATTGAAGGAAATGCTGTTGGTGTAGCAAATAATATATTGCATTCTATATTTAGAAGCTCATCGGTATATTTAAATAATACTTTGGTTTCCCAAAGCGACAATAATTATCATTATAGATCATATTTGCAAACAATTTTAAACTATGGTTGTGATGCAAGTGAAAGTCATTTAGCAACACAAGGATATTTCCCAAATTATGGTACCCAAACACCATTTAAAAGTGATGGCAGTCAAATTCTTAAAAACATGTTTCAAAATAGTAATAAAGTAGAATTATTTGGAAAAGTGCATGGAGATATTTTCAACCAACCAAAACTGCTTGTAAATAATGTTGATTTGCGCATTACTTTTAATATTGAAAAAACAGCATTTTATTTATTGGAAACTGAAACTGAATCGAATCTAAAGATCTTGGAAGCCCAGCTGTTCATTAATCATGTAGTAGTCAACCCCAGCATTTTATTAGCTCATCATCACGTTTTACAATCAAAAAATGCAATATACCCATACAATAAATTTGAAGTAAAATCATTCACAATATACCCAGGAAATAATACATTATCCATCAATAACGCAGTTATTGGTCAAATTTCAAATTTTTTGGCCTTTTGTATGGTAAAAAACAGAGCTTACTCAGGAAATCGAGGATTAAATCCTTTTAATTTTGAAAACTTTAAAATACAACGATTCAATATGCTAGTTAATGGAGTACAGGTACCTTCTCAGGCACTTGAATTTGATTTCTCGAATCCTACCAATACCCAAAGTTCAAGAGCATATAATTTACTATTTAAAGCATGTGGAATTAAGCATTATGATCGTGGTCTCCAAATTTCCAAGGATATGTTTGACAAAAATAATTTTATATTAGCGTTTGATTTAACTGCTGATCACTCCCATTCTAGTGTTTGCGCTAACCTGATTTCTCAAGGAACGATCAGAATAGAAGGAAGATTCTCTGAGCCTCTGGCTGAGGCTGTTACTTGCATTGTTTATTGTGAATACGACTCTATGATTGATATTGATAAGCATCGAAATATTCGAGTACTTTTGTAAAAATGAATACAATACAAATCATGGACTTGCTCTCCAAGCATCCTCAAACTAAAAAAATATTTAAAGGGGTTTTTTCGGCCGATAAACTACCAAAAGAAATTCGTGAATATCCAGCATTGATTGTAGCTAACACTGATTATTCATACCAACCAGGAATGCATTGGGTTGCATTTTACTTCTATAACAAAAAGTCAGCAGAATTTTTCGATTCTTATGGACAATATCCTCAGAAAAAAGAATTTATTGCATTTTTAAAAAGAAATGCATCAAAATATACTTATAACAAGCAACAATTGCAAGGATACTTTTCAAATACCTGTGGACATTACTGCATGCTTTTTGGTCTTTACAAAAGCAATCGAAAAACTTTAAAGAGTTTCACACAGAATTTTAAGATAAAAGATTTCACCTATAATGACCAGTTGATTTCAAAAATGTTTAGTAAATGTTTTAAATGATTTAAAAAAAATTTTTTTTAACCCAATACGAAAAATAAACAATATTATTTATAATATCTATAAAAAAACTTTTTTATTTTCATGGATTTAAATACATTCTTTTAGTTATTTTATAGTATCTTATTATAATATCCGTAGCTTCCTTTATATATAGAGGAAGTTTGTTGCAGTTACAAGTGTCTGGTCCTTCGGTTGCTTCATCATCACTCCAGGGACTCCATTTGTAGTGGAATCCATATTTCGAGTACAGCATTTCCCTTTCTTCTAAATCCTCTAAAGTTGTTTTTAAAAATTGAAGTTTTTTAAGGTGCTCCTCGAAAAGCACATCTTCAAATTGAAGTAAAAATAATTTTATTTGATGCGCGTACATCGAGAGGCTTGAGAGAGGAGTTGTTTTTGATTTAATGGAAAAAGTGAAACTGATAAAACATAAGGAACCGACTCTTTTATACAGTTACTCCTTTGAGATAAATTGTAAACAGGCTGAGCTATATCTAGTCATCTCTTCTTCTTTATATACAAGATGTGTTATTCCATTTTCCTTCAATTTCTTAAATGGTGTTTTAGTTGAAAATTTATTCACGTAGCTCTTTGGTAAAAATATCCAGAGTGGTTCGTCGTCCTTATCAGTCAAATAAAGGGCTATTTTCGTCCCATATGTGGTTTTCTTTATCTTACAGCCAATGATCTTGTATTCGAAATTAATACATAGGTCTTCAGTCTTTGTGTAGCCAATAACAGGCTTTTGATCATTCAGAGTATCTAAGAAAGACTTCGATGTACATGAATATAAGTAAGGCTATTTTTTTCTTATTGGTTGTAAGAATTTGTATACATACAATCATATATACATAACTCTTGTATTCCTGGTTTCGTTCCAAAAAGGTTACTGTTAGGTACTAATCAACATAATCAGTGATCCCGCTCTTTTATACTTTTTAATAATTCACTCGCCTTTGTGTATATATGTGTATATATATACACATATGTATATATATATACACATACATATATATCTATATAAGTATATATATATATATATATATAGAAGTAATATATACTTTTTATATAAATGAAAGGGAAGACATCATGACCTTTTTATAAATGTATTTGGGTATATAAGGACTTTATAGCTATGAATTTGCTAATTTTATTAGGAATGAAAGAGATGGCTGTATGGTTATTTCCATACATGGTCATAGACTCACTCTTAAAAAATATATAAAAGAAGTTCTAGGTTTGATTTTGATCAGTTAATTTTCAAATTTTCAAAATGAAAACTTTCGTTTGTGAACTCTGTATAGAAAGTCCTTCCTTTAAATATCGGTATGGATTAAAATGTCACATTCTAAAAAAACACAACTTCAGCAAAACAAAAGCACGATCCTCATACTATAATTGCTACTTCTGTCTTGAAGTGAAAACGTACTGGCTCCGAAGTGAATTATACAACCATACTTACACTTAATGGATCATCCAACGATATTAATGGAAATAATTAACTTAACACGAACTTCAAAATATTTCTTTTAAATTTCAAATATTGTTTTTCATTTAATTTCGAATAAATTTGAACTAAACCTTGATAAAAATAAATCCAAAAGTAATAAGTCCAAAAGTAATTTTTTTGAAAAAATTTTTATTTTTCATGAAATAAAAATAATTATATAATAATGAAATATGGTAATATAGTCTTTTATTTATTCATTATTTCTAAGCCAATCAATTAAAATTTTATCAAATTCCTCATCCATTAAACTTATATAATTATCATTTCCGTTATTTATTTCTAAAAATATGTGGTCATCGTCCGGGAAAGAAAATTCTGTTGATGATTTTTCCTCTCCCTCGGGGGTCTCCGGAATGAAGCACGGAGAAACTGGTATGTCGTCGTCGTCGAATTCCTCGAATATATTTTTTTGAGAGTCCGGGGCATACGTTTACGTAATCCCATGTTGGGGTCAATAAATCGTATATGGATGACATAGGATGACATGACATGGATGACATAATCATCCTCTAGATTCTTAAAAAGCTCTTCTTGGGTTTTCTCCCCAATACCAATTAATGATAAAAGTGCACCGTTGGATACACAAATATCACTAAGAGCTGGTTGGGTGTCCTCGAATATAATTTCTAACTCGCTCATATTTTTGTTTTTTATTTTTTGTAAAAAAGAAAAAGCGTAAAAATTGCTTTAACCGGCAAGGCAAGATTTATACTAAAAATTTGATTCTTAGCATAAACCTCAAAACCTATTGATCCTCGAAAACGGAAAACAGGTACTTGTGTTTGAATGTATTGGTATCATCAATACATGTACATGAGTTAACGCATGAAAACCACCCCAATTTTCCGCACATTTTTCCGGTTAATGAATCGGGAAAACCAATCAGAAGACTCAAAAGAAAAGATAACGCTTAGAGCCTACAGTAGGGAGTAAATAGGCAATCGGCTGATTTCTTGCGTCATACCCGTGTATGCATGTATATGTTGGTGGGAACGTAAATCCACAATCCAATATACACTCACATATTTATATAATCCTAAATAAAAAATACATATTGACCTTTCATCCGACCCTGAAATAAATATGTCTCCTGCAAGAAAGTGATAAAAAGGGATCGCAGCAGGTCAATTGGTTTTCCTTTTTTTTTCTTGACCCTTCAGGGTGGATTTTCACTTTTCTACGAAAAGGTTTTCTTGTGATATACTTACTCCTTGTAAAATTCTGTATTATATTTCATATTATAAAATTAAATTTCTTTATATAAGTCCGAGTTAATTTAAAATTAATTAAAAAAGAATTGGAGTAAAAAATCCTTTTAAATAATATGCAACACCATAATAAAAGTTTGGATATTTCTTTTTAAATAATTATTTGTTCTTCATCATTAATTTAAAATTAAATACAAAAGAAATATAGTAAAATACGCTTTTAAATGAACTGGAGTACCATGAATATAATTTTTGTAAATAAGCATTTTATTTTTTGTTCATCAATTTTATTTATTTTTTCACGATCCTGAATCTTATTTATTTTTTCACGATCCTGAATCTTAGACAGGTATCTTAAGTGGGCAGTTGAATTTGTAGGGAATTAGGCAAACGGCGTATAAGCGGCAGAAAAATTTTAGTAGTGTGTAATTAGGCAAACGATGATCCTGCCAAGTTTCATTTTTACATGATCTTTTTTTTACATGCATATTTCCCTTAATGGGAACCAATGCAAGATATCAGAAAATGTAGAAAACATAGACGGCGATGATCCTGACAAGTTTCATTTTTACATGATCTTTTCTTTACATGCATATTTCCCTTAATGGGACCCAATGCAAGATATCAGAAAATATAGAAAACATAGACGGCGATGATCCTGGCAAGTATAATTTTTGACATGATCGTTTGTTTTTATGCCAATAGAGAGCGTATAAAATATTAAGGTAGATGGCGCTGACCAATTTTACACAAACTTGACCCATAGATGGCGCCACTAAATTTACGTCGTACGCCGTTTGCCTATCATGATTCATGCTTTACAAAATGCGCTAGAATCGTTGACATATGTTTTTGAAGCTACTGACAACTATTAGCCGGCCAACTATTAGTTTTAGAAGAAGAAGCAACTACATCTACACACAGGACATTTGTACTGTTTGGGTCAAAGTCACGTCACCTTATTACTTTCAGCAGCAGGGAGGGTTTGCTAGATCTGGTAACTCCGAACGTTGTAAATGCTTTACACTGCGAGTTGCCGATCCTGGCCCACATTCAAGATAAATTGGTTCAGCTATTTTCGGCTAACAAGTTTCGTTATTAAACATCTAGGGTATTAGCAGAAGGGACGAGCAAATAACATGGCTCTCAGGGCTTCCCAGGAAATTTTTAAGCACGTTTTAATTAAATACTATTATCCGAAAATGGGCAAAACAGCAACCGAAGTGGTCGTAAATTGCAGAGTTTGCGAGAAGGCTAAACACAATAACATCCAAAACAAGAAAGGAAAGCTTGGTGTTTGAAGGGTGGGTGCAAAGTTTTAAGTCGATAGCCCTAAAACTGAGAGACTAGTTCGCGTAGGAACAGACAGACAGACAGACGGACATGCTCATATCAACTCAGGAGGTGATCCTGATCAAGGTATATATATTACTTTATAGGTTCGGAGATGTCTTTTTCACTGCGTTGCACACTTTTGGACAAAATTATAATATCCTCTGCAAGGGTATAAAAAACAAGTGCTTGGAGTGACCCCAATACCTGCACGTGTGGGTGAGATGGTAAATATTGATATATTTTTAACAGCCGGAAAATATTTCCTCCCGGCAGTCAACAACTTTTCCAAGTTCTCATTGGTGCAGGCTATTCCCTCGCGCACTATTGAGGTCAAACTCCAATTTTGCAGTTGGTCAATGTTTTTCCGAGGGATAGGACTATATGCTGCTTTTGTTTCTGAAACTATCCGATCTTTGTTAAAAGGAAAATACGGAATAGATATGGTTAACGCTCCGCCACTGCATAGTACTTCAAACGGCCAGATTGAGAGATTTCATAGCCCTCTTACAGAGATAGCGAGATGCTATCTCTATAGAGATAGATATAGAGTGCGCGAGGACTCTATCTCAGATAGGTAGAGATAGAGATAGATCACAGATAGAGATAAAGTTGCAAAAAAAGATATGTGATGTTATTTCTGCAGGCCATAGAATATAATAGATCGTTTCACTCTGTAACGCACTGAAAACCAATTGAGGTTGTCTGTGGGAGTGCTGACCTTGCTGCGAACTTTATTGAAAAACTAACGAGAACATGAACAGCTGAGTCGAAATAATCCCGCTCGGCAAAGGTAGGGTTAAAGGTTTGAGATAGGCGACCCGGTTCTTGTAAAGTCAAACAGACGCTTAGGTGACAAGCTTAGCCCTTTATATGTAGAAAACACCATTGAAGCTGATATGGCAACCACCGTTCTTATATAACGGAAGGTGGTTCATAACGATAATATCCGGTAGACATCACTTTACGAGCTTATATGTAATTATTTTGCTACCCAAGGCGCATTTCCGCCTTATCCATATTTCACTTAAGCGACATTGAGCAAAGCAAGAATAGACAACTTTGTTCAATAAACCTAGTTATTGTCATTCCTTTTGCAAAATAATCACAAAACATAATTTATACATATTTAGCAAATTAGAGGCGATAATGAAGGAATTTCTTCGTTACAGTAACTTGGCTACTTTATTTGTTCAAATTGAATTTAGTGTATTTTACACCTTGCTCTGTTTTTTTTATACTGGTCCGTTCTTTTTATACCCTTGCAGAGGGTATTATAATTTTGTCCAAAAGTGTGCAACGCAGTGAAGGAGACATCTCCGACCCTATAAAGTATATATATTCTTGATCAGGATCACCTCCTGAGTTGATATGAGCATGTCCGTCTGTCCGTCTGTCCGTCTGTCTGTCTGTTTCCACGCGAACTAGTCTCTCAGTTTTAAAGCTATCGACTTGAAACTTTGCACACACCCTTCTTTCCTTTGCACGCAGTATATAAGTCGGAACGGTCGGGATCGGCCGACTATATCCTATAGCTGACATAGAACTGATTGATCGGAAATGGTATAACTTTGGTGTTTTTTGAGTTAGAGAGTTCAAATTTGACATGGCTATTTTTAGCAAAACATTACGACATGCCAAATTTCATAAGGATCGGCCGACTATATCCTAAAGCTTCCATATAACTAAACGATCGGAAATGACCCAACTTTCGTGTTTTTGAAGATAGAAAGCTGGAACTTAGTACAGATTATATTTTTAGTCAGTTAGTCAGTGTCAGTTAATCCGATCTACCAAATTTCATATTGATCGGTCGACTATATCTTATAGCTGCCATATAACTGAACGATCGGAAATGGTTTTTGGTAGAAATACCAACTTTCGTATTTTTGAAGATAGAAGTTTGTGATTTTTTTTTGGGACAACTATATCCGATATTTGCGTTATATAGCCGGTTTTAACTGCAAGGGTATATCAACTTCGGCTCCGCCCGAAGTTAGCTTTCGTTTTTTGTTTTTAAATAAGAATATACTTCTTGAATTTAAAATTTTTATTCCTAATCATTTTTTAATGATTTTTGGTTTCTGCTTTTCTGAGTAAACTGAGTACATTTAGCAATAAAAAACAATACAAAAAAATGCCCAAAAAAAGTAAAATGTTTAAATCGAACCTATAAATAAAATTGATTTTTGTAAATTATAATAAAACTGCATCCACTTAATAAAGTTTGTGATTGCTTTTTAAAATATTGGAATGTTCATATATGTTTTGTCTTCACACAGTTACTTCGTCTGGTTACCAGCTGATGGCCGCGGAATATTTTTCATGTTGTTCTTGTTGAATACGTGGGGTGAAGATATGATGGCAGTTGAGGCTCTTTCCTCAGGGCGCACAGATTCGTACGGTGTGTGTATAATCTCTGGCAAATGTGCGTAATACACGATGCGTTCGTTTCGCGACAAAGGTGAAACTTCCGGCAGCTTCGTCAAACCGTACTTGACATAGAAATCGGTCAGCGGCACGGTCTCATCGGTATAACCTCGCCCAGACTTAAAGCGCACGGTAGGAGAGTCCAAGTAGCGATCGGGATACATAACGTACGGATCAGGGTACTCTGCTATACGTGGACTGTAGCTATCATTAGGATCGAATCTTTGGCGATTTAAATACATGTCTTCCAAGTACTGAGGATATGTACGGTGGTATTGCTCATCAAATCTTTAAAAATAAATTTAAAAGAATTAACGTTAAAATTTGAAGATCGCAGTCTAATATATATAATATAAATATAAATATATATATATATATATATAATATAAATATGTATATATATATAATATAAAAATATATATTTAATATAAAAATATAACAAAAAATATATAAATAAACTTGAAGAAGTATCAACAACGCGAAAGAAAAGCTATCTTCCGGCGCCGCCAAAGTTATAATACACTTGAAGTTTTTTGTAAGTGTCAATAAGTTTACCAAGTAGGCTCTCGCCTAGGAAAGTCACACATACTTGCATTTCAAAGCTGCAAAACATTTTTATCGATCTCAGTAATAGCACTAATCACAAAACATATCCCATTGGGCCACAAATATTCTGTTTCCAACGTCCGAAATATTGTTTTCCGTTTTTTTTTGTAGTTTGGCGCTGACGCACCCGCTTTTTTATGCTTTTTAGGTCATTAAGCAGTGACCTCACCGCCCACAAAAACCACAAGAAACTGAATATTTCGGACGTTTTTAAAGCTACCCCTTTTAATAAAATCATCAATATTTGTTTGCGTTACAGGCAGATAGATAAAATATTTGAATTTTACCACGCTCCTTTCCGTCCCCAAAAATTAAACAAAAAATAAATATGTAGAAAAATTTAAAAGCTAATAACTTTAAATTTTGCCCAAATATTCGATTTCATATTTTCAAAATGTCCTAAAAAGGTTGTCCAGAATGGATAAAAAACATAAAAGTTATTAAATAAAGAATGTACATATATACATACATACAAGAATATGGGTGATAACAGAGCACAGTAAAGCAAATGTTTTTCTATGGTGTGAAACTCGAGTTCGCCTGAGAAAAATGCGAATTGCTCAAAAAGTGCACTTAAGACTACATTCATTTAACAGAGGATATATCTATAACACAGAAACTAGGTGAACCTTTTTTGTTTCTTTATTCAAAGTTTAGATTTCCCATTATGCTTTAAAGGGGTACCAATATACACAAAAACAAACCGATCAATTCCTTCAATAGATATACACAAAAACTTACTACATGTACCACTGATTCGACTGTATACATATAATATATTCCAAATTTAAATTCTTTATGCTAAAATTTAAATTTTAAAGATATTCAAAGACTCCAGTAATTTGCTTGTCAACCATGTGTTATTTTCTGGTAATATCAGTGACATTTAAGAACTTACATATGTATAATATTTATTAACAGTGGCTTATTCTTTTTATACCCTTGCAGAGGGTATTATAATTTTGGTCAAAAGTGTGCAACGCAGTGAAGGAGACATTTCCGACCCTATAAAGTATATATATTCTTGATCAGGATCACCTCCTGAGTTGATATGAGCATGTGCGTCTGTCCGTCTGTCTGTCTGTTTCCACGCGAACTAGTCTCTCAGTTTAAAAGCTATCGACTTGAAACTTTGCACTTGAGTTCAAATTTTGAGAAACTTGAGTTCAAATTTTACACGAGCGCTATTTTTGGCAAAATAATACGACATGCCAAATTTCGTAAGGATCGGCCGACTATATCCTATAGCTGTCATATCCTATAGCTGAACGGTCGGAAATGACCCAACTTTCGTGTATTTGAACATAGAAAGCTGGAACTTGGTACAGATTATATTTTTGGTCAGTTAATCCGACCTACCAAATTTCATAACGATCGGCCGACTATATCTTATAGCTGCCATATAACTGAACGATCGGAAATGGTTTTTGGTAGAAATACCAACTTTGGTATTTTTGAAGATAGACTTTTGAGACTTGAGACTTTTTTTTAGATTTTGTATTGTAATAAATTGGATTATATATTCATATTCCCATAAGGATTTGCCAACTATATCCGATGTTTGCGATATATATCCGGTTTAAACTGCAAGGGTATATAAACTTCGGCTCCGCCCGAAGTTAGCTTTCATTTCTTGTTTGATATGAACCAGAGATGGGCACGCCGTGGCTCAATTTGCTCGCATTGCTCAAACCGTTATCTTTTTTCGGAGGCGCCAGCAAGTCGTGCCAGATGTTCGGTGCTCGCGTTCAGCGAATCGTGAAGATTTACAAAAACAACGACACTGACTTTTAGCGCAGGTAACAAACACATCGCCGCGATCTCGAGTTTGCAACAACACAATCCAAGGGACCGAACTCGCAAATCGTACCAAAAACAATAACAATTTTAAAGGGAACTGCACGTTTGGGTTTCTTTTGCAGTCGTTTTTCTTAGGCGGACAAAAATGGATCAACATATTGAAAGCTTCCAACTTGAGATGAGATATTTCTTTACGAAAATTACTGATTCGGATCTGATGCAGTGCTTGATTTGTGGAGCATGACCAACATAAAAGTTCGTACGGCTTGATGGGTGATACTGAAAGGGTGCAGCTTATTGCCAAGTTAAAGGCATTACACTCCGCGCAATTAATTAAAGTGGAACCAGAGCCAGACAACAGAAACAGCATTTTCTAGCTTCATTCGTTGTGAGCTATAAGTTGGCCAAAACTCAAAAATGTTTGTTAGATGGTGAGTTTTTTAAATTTACCTGCATTGATATGTTGCAGTGTTTTGAAAAGAAAGGTGTAGAGATGAGCGAAATTGTGGAGCAAATACCGCTTTCTCGGCGTACAGTAACGCGAAGAATTAATGAAAAAAGCCAACAGCTAAAAGAAAACCTAAAGAAAAAATAAGTAAATGTGTCTACTACTCGTTGGCAGTAGATGAGAGCACTGATATCAACGACGTTGCCCAAGTGTTAATATTTATTAAATTAAAAAACTGTGCGGCATGTGCACCGATGAAGCAAGGAGCATGCGAGGAGAAATAAAGGGGCTTAAAGGTCAGTTCAACCTAAGAGGGATTGATTTTCCCTTCTACCACTGTCTCATTCATCAGGAAGCCCTATGCGCAAAGGCAATTAATTTGAGTGATAGTATGGATGGCGTTGTAAAAAGGATTATTAAAATTAGAGAAGGTCATAATGCTTTGACACACATTTCAGTGCCTGCTACAATAACTAAATCCCAGTACGGTGACCTTAAATGTTCACTGAGGTTCGCTGTCTCAGCAGAGGAAAATGCATTGAGCGTTTCTTTTCTCTCAGAAAAGAAGTTTTGAGTTTTCTCAAACAACACACAAAGAACTCCGCAGGACTAGTTCTTTAATTGGATGATGAAAAATTTCTTTCTGACATTGCATTCCTTATGGACATCACCACCTATTTGAACATACATATTGAACTCGCAACTTCAAACACCGAACAATCAATGCTGTCAAGAATCGATGGATTAAAAAAAAAACAAGAAAGGAAAGCTAACTTCGGGCGGAGCCGAAGTTGATATACCCTTGCAGTTAAAACCGGATATATATCGCAAACATCGGATATAGTTGGCCGATCCTTATGATTACATCATAATAAAACCAATTAACTAAAATAAAAAATCTAAAAAAATGTCCCAAAAAAATGTTCTATCTTCAAAAACAAAAAAGTTGATATTTCTACCAAATACCATTTCCGATCGTTCAGTTATATGGCAGCTATAGGATATAGTCGGCCGATCCTAATGAAATTCGGTAGGATGGATCAACTGGCCAAAAATGGAATCTGTATTAACGAAATGTACGAAAGTTATACCATTTCCGATCAATCAGTTATATGGCAGCTATAGGATATAGTCGGCCGATCCGGGCAGTTCCGACTTACATATATACTAAGTGCAAAGGAAAGAAGGGTGTGTGCAAAGTTTCAAGACGATAGCTTCAAAACTGAGAGACTAGTTCGCGTACAAACAGACAGACGGATAGACGGACATGCTCATATCAACTTAGGAGGTGATCCTGATCAAGAATATATATACTTTATAGGGTCGGAGATGTCTCCTTCACTGCGTTGCACACTTTTGGACAAATTTATAATACCCTCTGCAAGGGTATAAAAATGGGTCTTTTAGAAGGTCATTTAAAAAGAAGTAGCTTGGCTCTTTTCTTTCGCTGCTAAGAACTTCTAACAGAATATACCAAATATCTCATTATATTCTGAAAACATAAGTGAATTAAGGGAAGTGTTTGAACAGCGGTTCACGAATTTTGACGAAATTAAAAAATTTAAAATATTTATGAGCCCAAAAGAAATAAATATTGAAAAGCAGGACCCACAATTTCAAATGAAGCTCTGCGACCTGCAATCGGACTTATATCTGATGTCTGTGATGGAGTCCGGGACGGAGTTTTGGAAGAAAGTTCCAATAGACCAATACCCCATTTTAAAAGGGTCAATTCTCAAATTGGAGGCATATTTTGCCAGTACCCATGTGTGTGAATGTGCATTTAGAATAGCTTTAAGTAACAATACAATCGATTTTGACGAATTAATTAAGAAATATAAATTTTTGAAGCTAGAGCTGGTATAAAATCGATCCTCAGTGCATCGACTATTTTCGATGTTTAAAAACAAAACATTGATTAAATAGAAAAAAAAAATTACCGTTTTTACAAATAAACTTTACCGTTTTAGGGCGGCGCCTCTTTTGAAACTATGCATTTGGCCCTACTATGGATCGTGCGCTCCAATTCGTTGATCTACCAACGCACAAAAATTCTAAGAATATGAAAAACAATTATTAAAAGCTGTTTTGAAAGAAAAATTTAAATATATTTCTTAAATTACCCAAAATTACCCTTCCAAATTTTAATTTTAATGCGCCGATGCTTGAGTCAGGGATGTAACGTTATGCATAGAGTAGAGTAGTTGCTCTCTGTAAAATTTTCCTATGTTAAAATCTTCTTATAATGACTTCAAACTTTTTCTTTTTTTTTTTATTATCTTTAAAATCTATCTTTAATTGTAGTATTTAAAAAAAAATTAAAGATTATATCAGGTAAATAAAATTCCAAGGGAGTCCGTTCATCATTTTGTCATCCGATACGGTAGTTACTAATTTCCCCATTCCGCTAATTTCTCATAATAAAATAATATAATTATTTCTACAACATTTGTAATAGAATGCAATTAAAAATAATAATAAAAGTAAATATTATAAATTCTCTTGTTTTCTCTCTCTCGATGTTTCTTGATTCTATTGTCTCACTTTGCCGTATCCGGACGTGTTTCTTCGATCACTCTCGCATTTATCTTCGATCTTAGAATTAAAGTTTTTTCCTTTCGCGACAAGTGGAAATATAACGATTAATTCTAAAAATATATTTGACTTAATAAGTTCATTGAACTATTTATTTCTTATATATACATTTAATCGTTTATGGTTATTTCTGTTGCGCTTTAACTAATTCTAATTCTAATTCCAAGATAACGTCTCTCCGAGCTGCACGCTCTTTACAGCTGCGGCAAAAAAAATAGCACTGAGATGCACAATTTTCTTTTTTGAAATATTTTTTTGAAAACTATTTGTTTTTTGGCTTCTTAATGGAGTTTTTATAAACATTAGGTTATAATTAAACAATATAGAGCGAAACCCACCTCGATTTTAACAAACTTTAGAAAATTTTTAAGTAAGAATGATAAATTTGAGCATTTGACGCGGCAACAAAAATAGCACTATTTTTTTGACAACATAAAAAACTTAAAAAAACTTGGAATCAACCAGAAATTATTTAAATTATTATTTTAGATTGTAATCTTTATCTAAAAAATGCATTAATAATTTGTTTTAAAGCCTTTGGCAGAAATGACAGCTTCACAATGTCTCGGCTATGAATTTACCAATCTTTGGCCCCTTTCCAGTGGGATATTGCTCCAAGACTCCTTGACAGAAAGCTCAAAACTCCTTATTATTTTTTGGATTTGTATTTGAATCAAATTTATTCACATCAGACCACAGATTTTCTATAGGATTTAGGTCTGGGGACTGAGCTGGCGAATTCATTACATGGAGAGATCTGTCTTCTTACCACTTTGGAGCTTTATTGCTGGTATGCTTTGGGTCATTATCTTGTTGGAAAACCCATAACAATTGCATTTCATCCTCAGCATAAGGCAGCATGACGTTTTTCAAGGTTTCGGAGTATACGAGTCGATCCATTATACCATATTGGGACCAACTCCGTAATACGAGAAGCATGCCCAAACCATAATACTGGTTCCACCGGGTTTAATGGTATTGTACGTAAAGCTCGGACGGTATTTCAAAAATTGGGGTCGCCTTACATATGAACGAGATCCTTTTCCTCAAAATTGAACGATTTTGCTTTCATCGGACAAAAAATATTTCTCCATTTTTCTGCCGGCCAATTCAGATGTTCTTTGGCAAACGAAATCCAACTTGCCACATGCTTCAAACTCCAAAGGGAAACTTTTCTGGGGCTATGGGGACTTAAATCGTTTTTCTTAAACCAATTTCGATAAGTTCTAATTGATGCCAAAATATTTTGCTCCATTTTTAGCTCAGTAGCCGGATTAAAGGGCGACTCCTTGCTCTCACGAACCAGTCGGTTGACCTGCAATTTCGACATGGCGACCTTTCTACCGCGGCTTTCTGCCTTAGGAACATATTTTAATGCGTTGCTAATCATATTATTTAAGAAACCGACAATTCTCGCCACCTGAGCATAGATGTTGCCTTCCTCAATAAGTTTTTAAATGATTATCCTTTGGCCGTCATTACAGTCCCTTTCGCGACCCATATTTATTTTTTTTTGGATCTAATTCGTAAGAACTCTGTTACTGCAATGCTCTATAATGTAATCAGTAACTAAAAACATCAAAAAGATTCGAAAAAATTGAAGGATTTGATCAAAGGATTTGATGTACGTAACCCATTACATCGTAGATAATGTGGAGTTTGTTTTTCTTTATGACGCCTAGCCTTCGTTGCACATCTCTTTTGTAACGTCGTCTCTTACATCTGATCTGATCGATTACTCTCGTCCACAGAGCCCATATCTAAATTCTTTAAACTCTACTACAGTGGTCTGCAATCTGTCAACAATGAGTCTAATTTGCACAGCCTTTTAGCCTCCTATCATCTTGAAGCTTCCATCGTTGGACATCGTTTATTTGTCTCTCGCCCTATGCCGGATGCTACTGTTGATGATGTCAGGAGTCACCTGTTAAACCACCTTAAGGTAGCACCTAATGAAATAGCTGTTTCTAAGTTTAAATTTTAACATTAGCGTTTTATATCTTCTTTTAAAATAGTCCTACCGGGTTCCTTGATCCTTGATCCTGTCCTACCTTTGTCCTACCGGCACAAGCACTTGATCTTGTAGCCTGGCCTGAGCACAGTATCATTCATAAATTCCTAGCAAAAGACGCTCAGAATCCTAGCCCTGCAAAAACTGCTTTAAAAACTGAATAACCAAGTATTTTCCTGTTGCTTTTAAAACGTTCGAAGTATTCTGGGTAAATTGAGCCAATTTTTTACAAAGAGGGCTTCTTTTGATTTTGATGCTATCGCGTTACTGAAACTTGGCTTAATTCCTCTGTCTCTGATTATGAAAGTTTCATTATTCCAAAGATGCTACGTTCTTAAAATAGAATTCTCTCTTTCCCTCTCTCATCTGCCAGCCGTTTGTCGTGGAACCCGCTCTCAAATGTTTTCATTTTTACAGCGAGTTCCACTACGAACAAAGGCGATGTTAAGGTGATGTTTTAATTTTTTATTTTTCTTGATTGGATTATAAGTTTTGGAAAAAACTTAAAAAAATATAAATAAATTGAAAAAAAAAACAAAAAGTTGATGTCTCGAGCCTGGTTCTCGTTTCTCGAGCCTGAACTCGTTTCCCTCCGCACCAGTGGTGTCACTTTTTTCTGAGCAAAAAAAGCTGGATCAACGAAAAAAAAAAAGCATCATCAGTTGGATAAAATTTCTCGTCTTCAATTGTAGATAGGCAGCTGGGTGGTATATTATAGTTAAAACAGCACATATTGTGTCGACGCAGCCCGTACCTTAAATTTTAAGTAAATTAATTTATAATTTTAAGATACAAATTAAAATATGGACCTTATACATTCGGCATTCGACCAAGGCAGGACTGCATTTGCAGAGCAACTGAAGCCAATTCCTGAAAACGGCAGTTTCCGCCAGAATCCCGATATTTAAGAACTTCAGCCCAGAACTTAACAGTATCATCGACATTTTCCCACTCTACCAGGGTTATGTCGTTGTACAGTCGTTCAATTTTATCTATATTAGGAGTACCAAAATACTCAAGGATTGGAGAGATTTGTTTCTTTTTGATTTTTAAAATATTTTCAACAGAGAATGCATCAAAAAGTAAACAAAAAAAAAAAAAAGCTGCGTAAATTTGCTCAAAAAGCCAGAATTCCCGCTGCCCGCTGTTTTCATATTTTTCCCGCAATCACGCTTCAAAAAACCCAGATCTGACGGGAAAAAAGCGGAAATGACACCACTGCTCCGCACATCAGCCAAGCACTCTACCACTCGGCTATTCCTCATTCATTGTCGCGCGAAAAATTTCTCAAACTTAACTTGTCGCGCAATGGAACCCGCTCGTTCCAGCGGGTTCCACTGCTGGAACCCGCCATAGAAAATTTTTCTTTGTATGAGATGTCCCATCTATGTACTTTATAATCTTTGCTTATGGTATAGGTAAAACCCTTGCAGGAATATATATCAAAAACATCGGATATAATTGGTTGACCCTTATGAGAATATCATAATATAACTCAACTGACTAAACATAGAATATGTACGAAGTTCCAACTTTCTGTCTTCAAAAACGTGAAAGTTGGGCCATTTCCGATCGTTCAGTTATATGGCAGCTATAAGATATAATCGGCCGATCCTTATGAAATTTGGTAGGTTGGATCAACCGACCAAAAATAGAATCTGTACCAAGTTCCAGCTTTCTATCTTTAAATTTTAAAAACACGAAAGTTCAGTCATTTCCGATCGTTCAGTTATATGTTATATAAGTTATATAACTCTCTTTGAACCCAAAGTACTCCAAAAAACACCAAATTTATACCATTTCCGATCAATCCGTTATATGGCAGCTATAGGATATAGTCGGCCGATCCCGGCCGACTTATATACTGCGTGCAAAGGAAAAAAGGGTGCGTGCAAAGTTTCAAGTTTCGATAGCTTTAAATCTGAGAGACTAGTTTGCGTAGAAACAGACGGATATGCTCATATCAACTCAGGAGGTGATCCTGATCAGGAATATATATACTTTATAGGGTCGGAGATGTCTCCTTCACTTTGTTGCATACTTTTGGACAAAATTATAATACTCTCTGCAAGGGTATACAAATGTTATCCTTTTTGTTTAAAATATTTAAAGATCCCTTTTTTTCAAAAGCAACAACATTACCTAATGAAAAACGTTGGAAATTTTAAAATCGGTTTAAAATTATGCATTTAGGAATTTTTAAGAGCAAAACAGTCCCAAAAAAGGTTTTTTTCTAAATAAATCAAGATTTGAGGGTGTTACAAATATTTTAAACACAGTTTTTTACTACATTCGACCTAATACGCAATTCCTCCTATGTCACTCCTTTGCGCAGTGTGTAGTTAAAAAAATTCCAAGCTTTTTTCTTCAAAAATATCAAAGATGGTGTGGGAACCGGCATTTTTATATATGGTATTTTTACCAAATACTAAAGCAGCTATAGGATAGCCATTTAATTCTGAAATTTGGTATATTAAAGACCTAAACATGAGTGTTTAGCACCCTAAAGATAAATTGAAGCAACATTTTAGTGGAAGTGTTGGAACTTTGATGGTATCCACGCAGATCAAGTTTCGACTTACATATATGTACATATATACCTAATGCGTGCAAAGAAAAACAGTGTGAGAGACTGGTTCGCGTAGAAAAAGATAGACAGACAGACATGCTTTTATCAATTAGGCATGTACTTTATTGATATATAGGATTGAACATTTTTCTCTCACAGCTTTGCACACTTTTGACCAAATACCAAATTTGGTGTTTTTACCAAATCCTATATTTCCGATCGTCAGTTACATGACAGCTATAGGATATGCATACAGACTGCCGATCCTTGCTGTAGAATCTGTAGAAAGTTTCAATCTTTTGTCTTAAAAAA
Organism: Drosophila malerkotliana malerkotliana; assembly: GCA_018153235.1. Lineage (NCBI taxonomy): Eukaryota > Metazoa > Arthropoda > Insecta > Diptera > Drosophilidae > Drosophila > Drosophila malerkotliana. The sequence continues at coordinate 1,629,527 of JAECXV010000159.1, forward strand.
CACAAAAGTTGGGTCATTTCCGATAATTCAGTTACATGGCAGCTATAGGATATAGTCGTCCGTTTGTCGGTCCATCTGTTTCTACGCGAAAGTCTCTCAGTTTCAAAGCTATCAGCTTGAAACCTGAAACTTTTTCCTTTGCACGTAGTATATAATATAGCTTTAATATAGCTGATAAGTGCATTAACTTGGTATTTTTGAAGATAGAAGCTTATTTTTTTTGGTACATTTAAAAAAAATTTTTAGACACCTATAGGGATTAGACACCTATATGCAATATTTCCTAAATATATCTAATCGTTACTGCAATGGTTATTTCAACTTCGGCTCCGCTCTGAGTTACCTTTCGTTTCTTTTTAAAAGCAATTATCAAACGCAAACGCATCGTGTGGTTTTTATGGTTTTTAGGTGTGGATCAACGATTTCACAAAAATATCACTCAAAGAGACACAGTATCCTATATATTTTTTTAATAATAGATGTCGCCAGGTAATACTTGTTGGAGAATTAAGTAATTATGTGACTATGGTATTTGTAACTGCGGGGAATATGCGAGGTTTTGCTTGGCCAAATAATATTGGCTTTCCCAGATTTTATTTATGGCTGATGCTTAAGCTTACCTATCGTAGCGACGGATGTACGGATCGTACGACCTCGAGGGAAATAGGGAATGCTTTGCCAATGGGCTAGCGTACAAGTTTTCGCGCCATGATGCAAGGATTGAGTCTTTATGATTTTTTTGCTCCAAAATAAGGCTGACATCATTTTTCAAGCTGTGAGAGTCACTTATGCGACGGTGTCCAAGGAGATCGAACTCCTTGTACCCGTCCTTAGAATGCTTCTGTACCTTCAGTTGCTGGGGATGTGCCATATGTAGGGTTCCAGATTTACTAAACATACTGTCTACGTTCTCCATATCGGCTTTGCGTGTCCATATCGGCTTTGCTCCCCAGTTTGGCAAGCTTGACTCGGCCGAAACGCAATTCGCCAAGAAAAAAGACGCCCAGCTGAGTAATAACAATATATGCATTTCCTGCAACATGGTTTTCTGCAAGATAGCGAAAAGATGAATGAATACGACTGATCTTCTCAAAATGTCAAGTTGAACTGCTTTAATCGAAAAAAACACTGCATCGATAATGCATCGATGGGTAGCGCATTTGTCAGAACAATGGTATGGTGACATGGTAAATTGAACTCTAAATGGACTGTCTAAACAGTTTTTTGCCCCTTTTCTGGAATCAGTCGACCGCAATCATACACCTGAAAAATATACCGTGATATACCTTGCTGAGGAATGCTATGAAAGGCGTCAACCTGGGCAAGTCTCCATTATTTTAACGACAAAAGATAAAGTCACGCTTCGGTAACTATTAAAGCGTTCTGCACATACCAAACAGAATTTGAATGAATGCTAGAGGTCTGCAGGAATACATTTTTATTGTCTCAGCTATAGAATCAGTGTTGTCAATTCTTCTGGTAATAAAAAAGCTAAAATGACAAATGAAAAAAGCTGGAAACCGCCAGTAAATTAGGATGATAGCCAAATTATAAAGATACGTTAGTAAAACAATAGATGGTTATGGTATGTAACTAGAAAAATTAATAAAATGTAAAGATCTTTTGGCACATCGATGTTTTTTTACAACTCAATTGCAAAAGTATAGCAAGTATTAGAGTGTGGCATCGTAAAACATAACAAGAAAGGAAAGCTAACTTCGGGTGAAGCCGGTGTTGATATACTCTTGTAGGTAAAACACTTGCAGGAATATATATCAAAAACATAGGATATAGTTGGTTGACCCTTATGAGAATATCATAATATAACTCAACTGACTAAACATAGAATATGTACGAAGTTCCAACTTTCTGTCTTCAAAAACGTGAAAGTTGGGCCATTTCCAATCGTTCAGTTATATGGCAGCTATAAGATATAATCGGCTGATCCTTACTAGTATCCTAGTAATATTCGACTATATTACCGATTGATCAAAAATGCTTTAACTTTGATGTTTTTACAGTTATAGAGTATCCTATGCATTCTACTTTTATCAAAATAAACGGTATCCCAAATTTCATGAAAATGGGCCGGCTGTACCAACTTTCTATCTTCAAAAACACGAAAATTGGCTCATTTCCGATTGTTCAGTTATATGGCATATACTTACATATATGGTATATACTTTTTAGCAGTGGTGCTCATCCCATTGCTCCCGCTGTGCATTTGTTTTGGCAAATGCTCATGCATACGGAGTTGTGTGAGACTGCTCAAGCCATAAGCTTCGTTGGTCCCAGCATAGGCAAAGGGCAATTACAATAACATACCATACATGTTTTCCATATTCTCCTCAATCGTGCTAATCCGAACGCATTTTGTTGTTGGAGTGCCGAAAACTTTTCACTGCAAGATATTCATTTTTGTTTTTGTTTCTGCCAAAATGGTCGACCTGAAGCGATGAATTTCTTCTTCGCAGAAAATTTTTTTGTAAGTTAGAAGCTCTGCATTATTTGTCATAGTATAATAATAAGCTGTTGTAAAAAATGTAGGGCCTTTTTTTAATAGCTGTAATAAAGTGTATTTTTTATTATATTGATTTTTTTAAACCCCTTGTGAGTGTTACTATTAAACAAAACAAACAAAATTAAACTACCCTTTGCAAGGTCAAATAATATGACGTACCAAATTTCATAGGGATTGGCCGGCTATATACTGTTATATAACTGAAAGATCGGAAAAGACCTAACTTTCGTGTTTTTAAACATAGAAGGTTAGAAATTTATACAGATCCTTTTTTGCCGATTGATCCAGCCTATCAAATTTAATAAGAATCGGTCGACTGTAGCCTATAGATTCTGAACTAAGCTGAACTTATTCTATAACTGAACGATCGGAAATGGTATTTGGTAATATCAACTCAGGAGGTGATCCTGATACGGAATATATATACTTTATAGAGTCGGAGATGTCTCCTACACTGCGTTGCACACTTTTGGACAAAATTATAATACTCTCTGCAAGGGTATACAAATGTTATCCTTTTTGTTTAAAATATTTAAAGATCCCTTTTTTTTCAAAAGCAACAACATTTAACTAATGAAAAACGTTGGAAATTTTAAAATCGGTTTAAAATTATGCATTTAGGAATTTTTAAGAGCAAAATAGTCCCGAAAAACGTTTTTTTCTAAATAAATCAAGACTTTGAGGGTGTTACAAATATTTTAAACACAGTTTTTTACTACATTCGACCTAATACGCAATTCCTCCTATGTCAATCCTTTGCGCAGTGTGTAGTTAAAAAAATTCCAAGCTTTTTTCTTCAAAAATATTAAAGATGGTATTTTTACCAAATACTAAAGCAGCTATAGGATAGCCATTTAATTCTGAAACTTGGTATATTAAAGACCTAAACATGAGTGTTTAGCACCCTAAAGATAAATTGAAGCAACATTTTAGTAGAAGTGTTTTGTGTGGCACAACTGAATATTTTTGTATTATTCAATAATAAAATGACAAAGTAATTTTGTTTTTTCGTCTAAAAATACAGACAAATATGTCGTTTAGGAATCTATCCCTGAGATGTGACAGTCTAAGTGACTAAGGGCTGGGCAGTGGCATAGAAGGTCCTCAACTGTTTCTTTTTCCTCTTAGACCTTACATCTGCGGCAGTAGTCGTTGTGGATGAAGTCAATCGCCTAGCATGTGTTCTCACTAGCCAGTGCCCCGTGATGACTCTAAGAGCCGTGCTAATTCGCGTTCCATTCATTCTTAATAATTAGGATGTTTTTGTCTTTAACATTTTGGGTCAGAGTTGGTGGGCCAACCGGCAATTCCCTAAGCAGAAGTCTAATCTATCTATCTATAAAGTTTATATCTCTAATTTGACTATAAGAGAACTATCTGTTTTGGAACTTGAACTTCGATGGTATCCACGCAGATCAAGTTTCGACTTACATATATGTACATATATACCTAATGCGTGCAAAGGAAAAAAGTGTGAGAGACTGGTTCGCGTAGAAAAAGATAGACAGACAGACATGCTTTTATCAATTAGGCATGTACTTTATTGATATATAGGATTGGACATTTTTCTTTCACAGCTTTGCACACTTTTGACCAAATACCAAATTTGGTGTTTTTACCAAATCCTAAATATATTTCCGATCGTCAGTTACATGACAGCTATAGGATATGCATACAGACTGCCGATCCTTGCTGTAGAATCTGTAGAAAGTTTCAATCTTTTATCTTAAAAAACACAAAAGTTGGGTCATTTCCGATAATTCAGTTACATGGCAGCTATAGGATATAGTCGTCCGTTTGTCGGTCCATCTGTTTCTACGCGAAAGTCTCTCAGTTTCAAAGCTATCAGCTTGAAACCTGAAACTTTTTCCTTTGCACGTAGTATATAATATAGCTTTAATATAGCTGATAAGTGCATTAACTTGGTATTTTTGAAGATAGAAGCTTATTTTTTTTGGTACATTTAAAAAAAATTTTTAGACACCTATAGGGATTAGACACCTATATGCAATATTTCCTAAATATATCTAATCGTTACTGCAATGGTTATTTCAACTTCGGCTCCGCTCTGAGTTACCTTTCGTTTCTTTTTAAAAGCAATTATCAAACGCAAACGCATCGTGTGGTTTTTATGGTTTTTAGGTGTGGATCAACGATTTCACAAAAATATCACTCAAAGAGACACAGTATCCTATATATTTTTTTAATAATAGATGTCGCCAGGTAATACTTGTTGGAGAATTAAGTAATTATGTGACTATGGTATTTGTAACTGCGGGGAATATGCGAGGTTTTGCTTGGCCAAATAATATTGGCTTTCCCAGATTTTATTTATGGCTGATGCTTAAGCTTACCTATCGTAGCGACGGATGTACGGATCGTACGACCTCGAGGGAAATAGGGAATGCTTTGCCAATGGGCTAGCGTACAAGTTTTCGCGCCATGATGCAAGGATTGAGTCTTTATGATTTTTTTGCTCCAAAATAAGGCTGACATCATTTTTCAAGCTGTGAGAGTCACTTATGCGACGGTGTCCAAGGAGATCGAACTCCTTGTACCCGTCCTTAGAATGCTTCTGTACCTTCAGTTGCTGGGGATGTGCCATATGTAGGGTTCCAGATTTACTAAACATACTGTCTACGTTCTCCATATCGGCTTTGCGTGTCCATATCGGCTTTGCTCCCCAGTTTGGCAAGCTTGACTCGGCCGAAACGCAATTCGCCAAGAAAAAAGACGCCCAGCTGAGTAATAACAATATATGCATTTCCTGCAACATGGTTTTCTGCAAGATAGCGAAAAGATGAATGAATACGACTGATCTTCTCAAAATGTCAAGTTGAACTGCTTTAATCGAAAAAAACACTGCATCGATAATGCATCGATGGGTAGCGCATTTGTCAGAACAATGGTATGGTGACATGGTAAATTGAACTCTAAATGGACTGTCTAAACAGTTTTTTGCCCCTTTTCTGGAATCAGTCGACCGCAATCATACACCTGAAAAATATACCGTGATATACCTTGCTGAGGAATGCTATGAAAGGCGTCAACCTGGGCAAGTCTCCATTATTTTAACGACAAAAGATAAAGTCACGCTTCGGTAACTATTAAAGCGTTCTGCACATACCAAACAGAATTTGAATGAATGCTAGAGGTCTGCAGGAATACATTTTTATTGTCTCAGCTATAGAATCAGTGTTGTCAATTCTTCTGGTAATAAAAAAGCTAAAATGACAAATGAAAAAAGCTGGAAACCGCCAGTAAATTAGGATGATAGCCAAATTATAAAGATACGTTAGTAAAACAATAGATGGTTATGGTATGTAACTAGAAAAATTAATAAAATGTAAAGATCTTTTGGCACATCGATGTTTTCTCTGTCTTCAAAAACGTGAAAGTTGGGCCATTTCCGATCGTTCAGTTATATGGCAGCTATAAGATATAATCGGCCGATCCATACGAAATTTGGTAGGTTGGATCAACTGACCAAAAATAGAATCTGTACGAATCTGTTCCAACTTTCTATCGTCAAAAGCACGAAAGTTGAGTCATTTCCGATTGTTCAGTTATATGGCATCTATAGGATATAGTCAGCCGATCCTTGTCATGTCTTATTATTTTGCCAAAAATAGCACTCATGCAAAATCCGAACTCTCTAACTCAAAAAGAAACAAAGTTACAGCTTTTCCGATCAATCAGTTATATGCCAGCTATAGGATACAGGCGGCCGATCTCGGTCGATCCGACTTATATGCTGCGTGCAACAGAAAGAAGGGTGCAAAATTTCAAGTCGATGGCTTTAAAACTGAGAGACTAGTTTGCGTATAAACAGACAGATGGAAAGATGCTCATATCAACTCAGGAGGTGATCCTGATCTAGAATATATATACTTTATAGGGTCCGAGATGTCTCTTTTACTGCGTTGCACACTTTTGACCAATATAATAATACTCTCTGCAAGGGTATAAAAATACAAGAAGGCACCAGATGGATTCGTTCTGTCAATTTCGTTTTGAAAATAACTATTATTCCCGCTAGCCGTTAGTTTACGAGTATTCGTATACATAGACGATTTGCTAGTTATTTCGGGTCACATCTGAAACTGCTCGAAGACTTCGCAAGCCATTCGCGAAAGGCAAACATAAAAAATAATATAGCCAAGCCGAAGTTTTGCATGACTGAGATAAGATATTTAGGAAATGTCATTGGGCACGGCCAATTGAAAGTTGACCCAGAAAAGGTAAGTGCGGTTGAGAACTTTCCAGTTCCCAACTCCTCGAAACAACTGAGAAGATTCCTAGAATTATCAGGGTGGTACAGACAACTACGTAGTTGTGGACAACTTCGCTACAATCGCGACCCTACTGACAGACCTTCTTAAAAAGAACAAGAAACTCGAATGGAATAAGCATGCCGACAAGGCATTCAAGACGCTAAAACAAATGTTGACGTCGTCACCAATTCTGACTCCTGACTTCCAGAAACAGTTCATTTAATTATGTGATGCCAGCCTGTACGGACTAGGATGTGTGTTAGCGGAAAGGAATGAAGACGGCGTAGAATTGCCTATAGCATACATGTCTGAAAAATTTTTGTTTCTAGGCCCAACGCAACTATTCCGTTACGGAGCTAGAATGTTTAGCGGTTTTAAAAGGAATAGAGAAGTTAAGAGCCTATATTGAAGGTAGGATTTCCAAGTCGTCACTGATCATGCCGCACTTCGGTGGCTTTTGAAGCAGAAAGACTTGAGAGGTCGTTTGGAAAGATGGGCTATGAAGTTACGCGGACTCAAATTGAAAATAGAACACCGCAAGGGCTCACAGAACATCGTAGCAGATGCATTGTCGCGTCGTGAAGAAGAAACAATACCTATGGACCTATTATAGACATAGATTCCAAAGAGTTTAATTCAGCGCAATACAAAGAGATACGAGAACAGATTAGAGCTAATCAAGACAGGTTACCGGATTTTAAAATTGTCGACCAGATTGTTTACAAATAGATAGAAACATCAAGCGGAGATGAAGTGCAAGAACAACAAGCCTGGAAACTGTACGTCCAGTCAACTTAGTTGACGATGTGATATCGCGAGGTCACAGTCCTCCCGATTCTGCTTACATTGGCATGGCCAAGATGATCGAGAAGCTATAGAGATATTTATACTGGCCAGGGATGGTTACTCAAATTCGTAGCTACGTCTCTGAGTGCCCCGTTTGTAAAATGAGCAAGAGTGCGAACACCATACTGAGACCACCGTTAGTAAAACCCACAGTATCGGAAAGACCGTTCCAGAAACTTTACATCGATTTGCTAGGACCTTACCCTAGGTCTAAGAAGGGAAATATAGGATTGTTGATCATATTGGATCATAATACGAAATTTCATTTCCTACAGCCTTTGCGGAAGTTTACCTCCGATGGGATCTGTGACTACCTAGAGAGACAAGTGTTGTATACATTTTGTGTTCCGGAGTCAATTTTAACAGATAACGGATCCCAATTCAAATCAGGTCAATTTAGAGAATTTTTAACTCGGTTTGGAGTCAAGCACATATGCACAGCAATCTATTTACCACAAGCTAACGCGAGCGAACTATACTAGCAGCAATTATGGCGCACATAGATAGCGATCATACAATGTGGCATTTAAACATCGATCAGATAAGTGCATTCTTAAGGGCAAGTGTGCACGGGTTTTTCGCCATATTTCCTATGTTTTGGTCACAACATGATTGTAGACGGACGAGATTACGAGTTACTCAAGAAATTAAATGCTTAAAAAGACGATGTAGCGTTAAAAACACCGGACTTATTATTGTTGGCTCGAAAGAAAGCGAAAGAAAGAATCAATCAGTTTCGTGAAAAAAAATGCCAAAATTTACAATTTACGCAGTCACTCCATAAAGTTGAAAGAAGGAGATTCAGTTTATGCACGTAGCTTCACGCAAAGCAATGCGGCGAAGAAGTAAGCTAGCACCAGTGTTTATCAAAGCAACGATTAAGAAGAAGATAATCCAATTTATTACGAATTAGTTAGCGACATGGAGAAAGATATGGGACATGGAGAAAGATATCAAAACATAACAGATAATAAGGCAGATAGCAACCTGCAGGACCCTTTTTCAGTTAACGCATCCTTCGACGAGCTTCGGCTTTATTAACTGTGGTTGTGGGGTCAAAGGGAAAATCGGTTAGTTTTAGTCGCAGCGGCAGTCGGAAATGCGGATATAGACGCCTTGCTCCGACTCAAAGATGTACGATACTAACTGTGGTTTAAGTAACGGGCCCAGTTTATCTTTTCCACTTGCGCAGCACAATCCAGCCGTTTCTCTTTTGAACTTTAACGCATTGCAATATCGGCATATAGTCTTCATTGGTCCAATATCTAAATTTTCATCATCACAGTAGCTCGCAGTGGGATCATATTGGAATGCCAAGCGATTGTATGATGCCAATGATCTTCGTGTGTCTACGCGTTAAATACACTCCTTGCTGGCCTGCATGTCTTGCGCGGCGGCCGATGTTTGAACGTGGTCTTCTAGGCATTTTGGTCTATGGACAGAGTGGTAAATTTAACCTCAAATGCACGATGCATATAATTTACACAGTTCAACTACCATCTTAAAGACAAATGCCCGCTGTTAAAATTGAATAAAAATACACGTAACTGATTTAATGTTTTTATACCCTTGCAGAGGGTATTATAATTTTGTCCAAAAGTGTGCAACGCAGTGAAGGAGACATCTCCGACCCTATAAAGTATATATATTCTTGATCAGGATCACCTCCTGAGTTGATATGAGCATGTCCGTCTGTCCGTCTGTCTGTTTCTACGCAAACTAGTCTCTCAGTTTTAAAGCTATCGACTTGAAACTTTGCACACACCCTTCTTTTCTTTTCACGCAGTATATAAGTCGGAACGGCCGGGATCGGCCGACTATATCCTATAGCTGCCATATAACTGATTGATCGGAAATGGTATAACTTTGGTGTTTTTAGAGTTAGAGAGTTCAAATTTGACACGAGAGCTACTTTTGGCAACACATTACGACATGCCAAATTTCATAAGGATCGGCCGACTATATCCTATAGCTGCCATATAACTGAACGATCGGAAATGACCCAACTTTCGTATTTTTGAAGATAGAAGCTTGGGACTTTTTTTTAGATTTTTTATTTTAGTTAATTAGTTTTATTATGATGTAATCATAAGGATCGGCCAACTTTATCCGATGTTTGCCACATATATATCCGGGTTCAGCTGCAAGGGTATATAAACTTCGGCTCCGCCCGAAGTTAGCTTTGCTTTCTTGTTTTAATTGAACTGTTAGGAAACAAAAAACTTATTTATTCAAATTTTTTCAAAATTTGGCAGAAAACACAATGGCGGTTTGTCACATGAAATCAGAGAACAATGAGTATCTGTAAAACAATGTCTTACGCGCCTGCGCCCTTTACTTAAAATGTTGGTTTCTAGTATAGTATGTTTACCTTGTGCAGCCTGAGACCTTTCCAACGAATGCAGAACCGTGTAAATCGATTCGTGCGTTCTGGAGTTATAGCGTCATACAGGAAAACCCGAGATTTTATATAATAAATTTGTCATGTGTGATTTTTGTTTTTTTTTTCGGGTTTGCCGTATATTCAAAACAAGAAAGGAAAGCTAACTTCGGGAGGAGCCGAAGTTGATATACCCTTGCAGTTAAAACCGGATATATATCGCAAACATCGGATATAGTTGGCCGATTCTTATGATTACATCATAATAAAACCAATAAATTACGATAAACAAGAAAGCAAAGCTAACTTCGGGCGGAGCCGAAGTTGATATACCCTTGCAGCTAAAACCGGATATATATCGCAAAAATCGGATATAGTTGGCCGATCCTTATGATTACATCATAATAAAACCAATTAATTAAAATAAAAAATCTAAAAAAAAGTCGCAAGCTTCTATCTTCAAAAATACGAAAGTTGATATTTCTACCAAATACCAATTCCGATCGTTCAGTTATATGTCAGCTATAAGATATAGTCAACCGATCGTTATGAAATTTGGTAGATCGGATTAACTGACCAAAAATAGAATGTGTACCAAGTTCCAGCTTTCTATCTTCAAAAACACGAAAGTTGGGTCATTTCCGATCGTTCAGTTATATGGCAGCTATAGGATATAGTCGGCCGATCCTTATGAAATTTGGCCTGTCGTATATTTTGCCAAAAATAGCTCTCATGTCAAATTTGAACTCTCTAACTCTAAAAACACCAAAGTTATACCATTTCCGATCAATCAGTTATATGGCAGCTATAGGATATAGTCGGCCGATCCCGGCCGTTCCGACTTATATACTGCGTGCAATGGAAAGAAGGGTGTGTGCAAAGTTTCAAGTCGATAGCTTTAAAACTGAGAGACTAGTTTGCGTAGAAACAGACAGACGGACAGACGGACATGCTCATATCAACTCAGGAGGTGATCCTGATCAAGAATATATATACTTTATAGGGTCGGAGATGTCTCCTTCACTGCGTTGCACACTTTTGGACAAAATTATAATACCCTCTGCAAGGGTATAAAAATCTAAAAAAAAGTCCCAAGCTTCTATCTTCAAAAATACGAAAGTTGGTATTACTACCAAATACCATTTCCGATCGTTCAGTTATATGGCAGCTATAGGATATAGTCGGCTGATTCTAATGAAATTTGGTAGGTTGGATTAACTGACCAAAAATAGAATATGTACTAAGTTTCTTTCTTTCTACCTTAAAAAACACAAAAGTTGGGTCAATTTCGATCGTTCAGTTATATGGCAGCTATAAGATATAGTCGACCGATCCTTATGAAATTTGGCACCCTTGCAGAGGGTATTATAATTTTGTCCAAAAGTGTGCAACGCAGTGAAGTAGACATCTCCGACCCTATAAAGTATATATATTCTTGAGCAGGATCACCTCCTGAGTTGATATGAGCATGTCCGTCTGTCCGTCTGTCTGTTTCTACGCAAACTAGTCTCTCAGTTTTAAGGCTATCGACTTGAAACTTTGCACACACCCTTCTTTCCTTTGCACGCAGTATATAAGTCGGAACGGCCGGGATCGGACGACTATATCCTATAGCTGCCATATAACTGATTGATCGGAAATGGTATAACTTTGGTGTTTTTTGAGTTAGAGAGTTCAAATTTGACACGAGAGCTAGTTTTGGCAACACATTACGACATGCCAAATTTCATAAGGATCGGCCGAATTTATCTTATAGCTGCCATATAACTGAACGATCGGAAATGACCCAACTTTCGTGTTTTTGAAGATAGAAAGCTGGAACTTAGTACAGGTTATATTTTTAGTCAGTTAGTCAGTGTCAGTTAATCCGACCTACCAAATTTCATATTGATCGGTCGACTATATCTTATAGCTGCCATATAACTGAACGATCGGAAATGGTTTTTGGTAGAAATACCAACTTTCGTATTTTTGAAGATAGAAGCATGGGAGTTATTTTTATACCCTTGCAGAGGGTATTATAATTTTGTCCAAAAGTGTGCAACGCAGTGAAGGAGACATCTCCGACCCTATAAAGTATATATATTCTTGATCAGGATCACCTCCTGAGTTGATATGAGCATGTCCGTCTGTCCGTCTGTCCGTCTGTCCGTCTGTCCGTCTGTCTGTTTCTACGCAAACTAGTCTCTCAGTTTTAAAGCTATCGACTTGAAACTTTGCACACACCCTTCTTTCCTTTGCACGCAGTATATAAGTCGGAACAACTGTGATCGGTTGACTATATCATATAGCTGCCATATAACCGAACGATCGGAAATGGCTCAACTTTCGTGTTTTTGATGATAAAAAGCTGGAACTTACATTACAGATTATAGTTTTGGTCACTTTATCCGACCTACCAAATTTCATAACGATCGGTCGACTATATCTTATAGCTGCCATATAACTGAACGATCGGACTGATAACTGAACGATACCAACTTGGGTATTTTTGAAAATAGAAGTTTGGGACTTGTTTTAAATTTTGTTTTATAATAAATTGGGATATATTATCATTTTTCATAAGGATCGGCCAACTATATCCGATGTTTGCGATATATATCCGGTTTAAGCTGCAAGGGTTTATCAACTTTGGCTCCGCCCGAAGATAGCTTTCCTTTCTTGTTTTGGTATAAGTTCCTGATAGACTTTACACCCTTTGTACCTAGCAGCATGCTCTTCGTTGCAGGTGGCACATTTTTCTGGTTTTTCTTTATCTTTTGGACGAACACTACTGAGATGATTTAGAGAGCATTTCACACATCTTTGAGTTTTGCTACAATATGACTTTGTGTGACCAAATTCCTGGCTACGGTAGCACTGAACAATTCCTTTGGTTTTGTAGAATGGTTTTCAGGGCCGTAGCTAGAGCCTCGGGGGCCATAAGGCAACTAGTAAATTTGGGGCACCCTATACGAAAGTCTTTTGTCAAATTTTAAAGTACGCTTAGGGTTGTCTGTGTGTGGAACGTTTGAATTTCCCGCGCGTATAGTGGTCGCGAACACTGTTCGATACCTCGATTGACGCGAATCAGCTGCTTAATTGAGGTGCTATTGACAAACAATAGTATCAGACAATTGTACAATTATTCTGCGTACAATTATATATGTAATTGGTAACTTGCGCGATGAAACGTATCTATTCCAGCGGAGCGAAAAAAAGAGAGGCAAAACGAAAGAAAGAGAATGAAGCAAAAAAGATTTTCGGGAAATTCGTTAATTGGTTATCATCCACGCCTGCATCGTCTCTTGATACGGGAACTGTTCAAGGTATGTGAAGGCGTGCAAACATTTTTTTCAAATACTTTCAACAATTTGATTAGCCCTTCGCATAATAAAAAAGACTCATCAAATATAGGTTACATAAGTGTGAGGTAGAAAAAAAGAATCCATTTAATTGATATATAAATAAAAAAATTGAGACAGTAAAATAATCAATCAATTTGTCCTATAATTCATCCCAAAATAATCCCGTTGGAATAAAGAAATAATTAAAATATGTATTTCATAAATTATGAATGATCCAGGCTGACAATATTAAATTAATTTTTTATACGGAATTCTTCTCCATTGGCCACAGAACCACAACCGCTGCCAGAATCATCCCGTTCCTTCGTTCGATGCGAGTAGCGCGAGCGCTACAACAGGAACAGATTCACTTCCTCCTATCGGTGCAAAAACAGGGAACACTTTTCCTGACGTCATTACGGACCCAATCATCAAACACGCTATTATTTTGTCTGGCCCAAAACTTCGGGTCCTTTCCCAAAAGATGAAAAACAGGACGGACGCCTTTTCTCGAAAAATTTTTACTTTTCCACCGCAAAGTCAGGACTTCAACTGAGAAGAAATTGGTTATGCTATTCGACTGAGCATGACCGTGTGTACTGTCAAGCCTGTTGGCTTATTTCTGAGAAAACGACAAGTGGAAGTCAAAATGTTTGGGTAACAGGATTTCGTGATTGGAAACATCTTTCAGAAAGCATCAAGCTCCATGAAAATTCCCAGTCCCACGCTTTGTCATGCGTTGTTTACGAGCAATGGCAAAAACACGGTACATTGGATGAGGTTCTTGAAGAGGATTTGAAGAAAAATCATAATTTTTGGCGCAAGGTACTCGAAAGAGTTTTAGATGTCACGTTGATGCTTGCCACGTGCAATTTAGCTTTTCGAAGACAAAGTCACAAATTCTCAGATAGTAATAAGGGAAATTTCTTGTCTGTAATAGAATTATTAGCAAAATACGAGCCTGTCTTGAAAAATCTATTGGAGATGCCTGATCAATCCGTAACATACTTCAGCCCTTGTATTCAAAATGAACTCATTGCTCTTCTTGCTAAGCAAGCTAAACAAGTCTTTTTTTCTCGGAGATTATGGACACAACTCAAGATAGTAGCAAGATAGATCAATTGAGCGAAGTTTTTCGTTATGTTAAAATTGTGTCTTATGAGAAAGGAAAACCGTCCCAATTAGAAATTTTTGAAAATTTTACATCTTTCACTGAAGTAAGAGATCAATCTGCCTTTCAAACCTCATTATATCATCGATTAAGCAAAAAGGATTGAATATTCAGAAATTGCTTGGACAAGGCTACGACGGCGCAGCCGTTATGAGTGGACGTTTAGGGGCGTTAAAAAAAAACTCACTAAAGTAGCACTTCATGCTTTGTTCGTTCATTGCGCCGCTCACAATTTGAATCTTGTGTTAAAAGATGCTGTTCGCGAAAATTCAGAAATCGCTCGTTTCTATGATATTGTACAAGATATTTACAATTTTTTCGGCAACAGTATCGTACGATGACTTGCAAAACACCTACAGAAGAAAAAAATGTCTCCAAAACAACCATAAAAACATTGAATCCTACACGTTTTTCACGAACTCATGACTCGATTTACGCGCTGAAGAATAGATTGACTGATATTAGGAACAATTTTTCACGTTTTGACTAGTAAAACGTCTAGCGAAAGAAACGAAGCGTTGGGACTTCAAAAACGTGTTGAATCACTGGATTTTGTTTGTTGCTTGGTTATTTTGTGCAAAGTTTTGGAAATAATTAATATTGTGTCAAAAGCTCTTCAAAAAGAAACGACAGATTTGATGAAAGCAAACGAGTTATTGGAAAATGCACACATTGAAGTTTCTTATATGCGGCAATCATTCGAAGAATTTGTAAAGGAAGCATGCGATTAATTTCAAAACTTGTCATCCCACAGAAAAAAGTGCACAGAAAACGAAAAAAACATTTTGATGAACTATGTGTAGACGAAAGACTTTCGAATCCTAAGGAAAACTTCGCAGTGACTGTTTTTTATCCTTTGGTGGACATAATTTTTTCCAATTGGAGTACCGATTTGAAGGTATGAAATCGATTCTGGATGTCTACAAAATTGTTCAACCAAAATTCATAATCAATGCCACTGACGAGGAAATTTCGTTAGAAGCCGAAAAATTCATGAAAAATTTCCGTGAGCACATTTCTTCCACATTTCCATCGCAATTACTCTCGTTGCGTTC
The DNA here is from genome assembly GCA_018153235.1 of Drosophila malerkotliana malerkotliana. Taxonomy (NCBI): domain Eukaryota; kingdom Metazoa; phylum Arthropoda; class Insecta; order Diptera; family Drosophilidae; genus Drosophila; species Drosophila malerkotliana. The sequence goes on from JAECXV010000159.1 coordinate 1,645,100, forward strand.
AGCGTTCAGAAAAAAAATTCGTCTGATTGATAGTGTGAAACCACTTGCTGAAATGATCATAATTGAAAACAGTTCCTTAACGTCAAGTTACTCTGATGTATGCACTGCTTGTATCATGTTTCTGACACTTCCTGTCACAGTTGCAACGGCGGAAAGATCTTTTTCGAAATTGAAATTGATTAAAAATTATTTGAGAAGCTCTATGGGGCAAGAGCAATTGTGTGGATTGGCATTATTATCGATTAAAAATGAGCAAAAAACTTTCGAATCCTAAGGAAAACTTCGCAAGAAAGATAAATTTCAGCCAAGCGATCGACGAATTTGCGGCTTGACAAGCGAGAAATTATTTATTTACCAAATGAGATACTGAGATATGTTAAAATAAAGCGAAAACATGTTGTTTTGTACATTATCTAATAAAACTGTAAAAAATTTAGAAATTTTTTATTTTGTTAGACTATTGTGATTCATTTAAAACTCATTCAGAAAGTCTGAAAGCCATGGTAAGGCTTTTTCATAGCTAAAAAAGTGGTCGATAAGAAGGGGCCCCGGCGGGGCCTCCAGTCCCGTTTGGCTCAGGCGAACGCTGTGGCCCAGCTGGAGTTGTGGATCCACCAGCTATCGCGTCAGCTGGGGTTGGAGTAGAACAGCAAGTTGATGCTGTCTCCTCTAGTGTTGGCTGCTGCGAAGGATTGCGCAATCGCAGCTGATCCAGATGTCGCCTGACGGTTCGGTCGTACTCGAGACACACCGAATAGGAAATCGGTCCCGTTCGCTTCGAGACGTGGCCCTCAAGCCACTTGCATAGTTTCGGACCCAAGCCGGGCTGCCTGTAACAAAAGACTTTTTAGTTTGGGCCTCGCAGATTTTACCATATGATCTTTCGCCTGGACTTAATTTGTCAAAGAATGTCTGGAGCTCCCTATTGATCAGTAACTCCGCTGGCGAATGCTTTGTAACGGAATGTGGCGTAGTGTGTTGGTCAAACAAGAAACGAGCTAAAGCTTATTTGACATCCGGAGACGATCTAGTTTCTTCAGGTAACTTTTTGTGGTTTGAACCATTCGTTTGGCCTGTTCGTTGGTTGCAGGGTGGAACGGCGCGGATCGGATGTGACGGATCCGATTGTTTTTCGTAAACAACTAAAACTCCTCAGAGGTGAAAGCAGTTCCGTTGTCGGACACGATTTCATTCAGAATGCCATGGGTGGCGAACAGTTGCCGAAGGAAGGTGATTGCAGCTGACGCGGGTGTCGATTTTCTCATCAGAACTCTTTTTGGTTAAGTCTACGATTTAAAAAAAAACAAATATATTTTGCTATCTACCCAGAACTCTAGTCAAGTAGCAATGCAAGTAGCTAAGTCTGGGCAACTTCCCAACATCAGCAACTATTACTCGCCGCTCCAAACTATTAAAGATAAAGATGATGATAACGAAGATAATGGTACAGAACATATTGTTGAAAAATCAAATAATTATGTACCTCCAATAACGGTGCTTAAATGCTCCATAGGGCAAATTCAAATCATTTGCAAAACATTATTTATAGGAGCCTACTCAATTAAAAAAATTTCCAAATTTCCAAATTGGAGCCAAACTTCACTGTGAAGCGATGAGTGACTACATAAAAGCCTGCCATTTTATGAAAGGCAAATATGAATTTTTTTCCTATGCAATTAAAAATGAAAAGCCGTATAAAGCTATTCTTATGGGTCTACTGATCAACCAGAGCACGTCAAACAGAAACTAGTTAGCATGAGTCTCCAATGCACAGATGTCAAGTTTGTTTGTAGGAAACGGCCAAACGATACCACCTATACCTTCTTCGTAGTTTATTTCGTCCACAAGTCCGTAACTCTTAGCGAGCTGAAGAAAACTCATTCGTTCATTGACTATGTTCGCGTCAAGTGGGATTACCAAAGGCGTAGGAGCAACAAGATAACCCAGTACCACAACCGCCAAATGTTTAGGCATGGATCAAATCAATGTGCTGCTAGACGTCTGCGCAGGAAATCATAAAACTGCTGACTGCAACGAAAACTCATGCGTTAAGTGTGCTAGAAATCACACCCATATCATTTCACACTCCGCATTGAACGGATTTTGTAAACATCCTCAGCCGATATTCTAAACATCGGAGCCCCAAAGCGACCCTCGAAGCTCGATAATGTAAACACCGATTTCCGGCAGAATCTCGATTGCAGATTTAATTGCCAAATTTCATCATCCTATTTTGCCGACTCTCTTGAGTCACTCTCTTAATCAATTTTTGAAGATAAAATCTCTTAAGCCGAGGTTTGATTATTAATCATTGAGCCCAATTGCGGCAGTCCGTTTTTAAGATCCGAATGAATAAGTACAACTAAAGTAAAATTACTAAAATATCGGAGCAGTGAACTAATTAGAATAAAGCCTATGAAATGTTAGTGATAAGTGAAGTTAATTTAAAAAAAAATACATTTTTTTAACCAACTCGCTTAGGAGAAAGTTAATTGGCGCCCAACGTGGGGCCGCTTAATAAAAAAATTCTAAAGCAAGGCATAAAAATTAAAAAACAAATTCAAAAAAAAGTTTTTATGTGAAAAAGGAATTAAGTGCGGCCAAAAAGAAACCCCAGATACAACCCGCTGAAATTAAAAACAAGTTGTGTTATAAACAAGAAAGGAAAGCTAACTTCGGGCGGAGCCGAAGTTGATATACCCTTGCAGTTAAAACCTGATATATATCGCAAACATCGGATATAGTTGGCCGATCCTTATGGGAATAGGAATATATATTCCAATTTATTACAATACAAAATCTAAAAAAAGTCCCAAACTTCTATCTTCAAAAATACGAAAGTTGATATTTCTACCAAATACCATTTCCGATCGTTCAGTTATATGGCAGCTATGGGATATAGTCGGCCGATCCTAATGAAATTTGGTAGGTTGGGTCAACTGACCAAAAATAGAATCTGTATTAAATTCCAGCTTTCTATCTTCAAAAACACGAAAGTTGGGTCATTTCCGATCGTTCAGTTATATGGCAGCTATAGGATATAGTCGTCCGATCCTTATGAAATTTGGCATGTCGTAATGTTTTGCTAAAAATAGCTCTCGTGTCAAATTTGAACTCTCTAACTCTAAAAACAACAAAGTTATACCATTTCCGATCAATCAGTTATATGGCAGCTATAGGATATAGTCGGCCGATCCCGGTCGTTCCGACTTATATACTGCGTGCAAAGGAAAGAAGGGTGTGTGCAAAGTTTCAAGTCGATAGCTTTAAAACTGAGAGACTAGTTCGCGTAGAAACAGACAGACAGACAGACGGACAGACGGACAGACGGACATGCTCATATCAACTCAGGAGGTGATCCTGATCAAGAATATATATACTTTATAGGGTCGGAGACGTCTCCTTCACTGCGTTGCACACTTTTGGACAAAATTATAATACCCTCTGCAAGGGTATAAAAAGGCAGGAAAATAATAAATGCAATAATCCTCCTTAAATAAAATAACCAATGAAAACTAAAAAAGGTGTGTGTTGATCTAAATAAATTTTTAAAGAAGTGGAATTCAATAAAGGCAATAATCCATTTCTAAAAAATAAATAACCTCCCTAATAAAAGTAGTGTTTGTAAAAAAAATCCTTACTGCTTTAAAAATTTAAAAATCTTTAAAAATCCTAAAATATTAAAAATAAAAAATGTAAAATTACCAACCAACAAGTGAACCATAAAATAAAAAATAACCAACACCAGCAAAAAATTAAAAGAAAGTGAACAATTAATTATACAAAAGGAAATTGGACAAAGAAATAAAAAGTTAAAAATCTACGAAAGAAAAAAATTCAAAAATCCACAAAAGAAAAATCTTTGAATACAAGAAATAATCAAAAAAAAAAAAAACGCAAAAATTCCAGGCTGTAGGGCAATCCCTCGCCAAATAGAGAAGGAAGACAAACCAAATAAAGAAGGAAGACAAGGAATAAGTAAGGAAGGAGGACAAAACAAATAGAAGACCCCAACAGGATCATCAATCAAGAGAAGACCCCAACAAGGATCATCGGCTGGAAGAAGGACAGGTTGTGAGCGAGAATATTTTGTTTATATATTAATTAAGTAAAACTAAAAAGTGGAAAAGTTAATTAAAGATTTCGAAAATAAATTAAAAATGAATCCAGATCAAGCCGGCCCATGTTATAAAAGGACTCACAACGTAAATACCCCACAAGAACCTACAATTGCAAATAACACAATGATAAATGTAGGAGACTTAATTAAACAAATTGTTAATATTGAATTGAATCCATTAAAAGAAGAGATAATAAGTTTAAAATCACAGCTTGCTAATAAAATAAAGAAAGTTGAAGATTATCAAGTTGATATAGTTGATCCAAATTTTAAATGCGAAACATCTTATAAGATCATCAAATCCGTTAAAGAATATAGAAGACAAATATGTTAGCTGGAGCGAATCAGCTCAAATAGCCATGGGGCAATATGCCAGAGGAAGCGAAAGATTTTATTCAGCATTATCAATATTAAGAAACAAAATAACAGGGATGGCAAATGATGCCTTAACCCATAACGGTACAGTTTTAAACTTCGATGCCATAATGGCCAGACTAGACTTTGTCTATAGTGACAAACGCCCTATCCATATTATTGAACAGGAATTAAGTATTCTGAGCCAGGGTAAATTATCCATAATGGACTATATGGAGCAGCCAATAGAAAATTGACTTTATTAATTAACAAAACAATTATGACTTACGGACGAAACAAACCGATTACTCAGGAAATGAATTAAAAACATAGAAAAACCGCCCTTCGAGTTTTTATAACTGGCCTTAACAGCCATATTTCTGACACAATATTTTTCATGAAACCCCAAGATCTTCCCAATGCTATGGTTATAGTACAGGAACTTCAAAGTAATAGAATGAGAGCACATTTTGCAAACTCCTTGTGTTGTTGTTGTTGTTGTGTTACAACAACACAGAAAACAAGAAAGGAAAGCTAACTTCGGGCGGAGCCGAAGTTGATATACCCTTGCAGTTAAAACCGGATATATATCGCAAACATCGGATATAGTTGGCCGATCCTTATTAAAATATGATAATATACCCCAATTTATTATAATACAAAATTTAAAACAAGTCCCAAACTTCTATCTTTAACAATACCAAAGTTGGTATTTCTACTATTAATAATGGTTTTATATAATGGTTTTTATTTACCAAAAACCATTTCCGATCGTTCAGTTATATGGCAGCTATAGGATATAGTCGGCCGAACGTTATGAAATTTGGTAGGTTGGATCAACTGAAAAATATAATCTGTACTAAGTTTCAGCTTTCTATCTTCAAAAACACGAAAGTTGGGTCATTTCCGATCGTTCAGTTATATGGCAGCTATAGGATATAGTCGACCGATCCTTATGAAATTTGGCATGTCGTAATATTTTGCCAAAAATAGCTCTTGTGTCAAATTTGAACTCTCTAACTCTAAAAACACCAAAGTTATACCATTTCCGATCAGTCAGTTACATGGCAGCTATAGGATATAGTCGTCCGATCCCGGCCGTTCCGACTTATATACTGCGTGCAAAGGAAAGAAGGGTAAAGTTTCAAGACGATAGCTTAAAAACTGAGAGACTATTTCGCGTAGAAATAGACAGACAGACGGACAGACAGACGGACATGCTCATATCAACTCAGGAGGTGATCCTGATCAAGAATATATATACTTTATAGGGTCGGAGATGTCTCCTTCACTGCGTTGCACACTTTTGACCACAATTATAATACCCTCTGCAAGGGTATAAAAATCACTGAGCCGAAACAAAGTGGTAACGGTCAGATATTTTTAACAACAAACCAAGACAATTAAATAATTATAAAAATAATCAAAGGAACAACAACAACTTCAGATTTAATCAGGGAAATAATAACTCTAATAATAATTGGCAAAATCAAAACAATTTTAACCAAAACCGAAAAAATAATTTCAATCAGGGAAGACCATTTTATAATCAACAAAATCAATGGAATTCATACAGACAACCTCAGAGTAAGCCAGAGCCTATGGGAATAGACGAATCTATGCAGATTCAGAATAGGCCAAATAATAACTTTAATCAGGGAAATAATTATCAGAATAATAACTATAATAAATGGAATCAATTTAACCATACAATCACAATCAAACCACAGGAACTGTTAATCAACCGGTTAACAAGACAATGAGGCTTAACAACATCGAGGAAGATCATTTTTTAGGCGAAGCTCAGGAGTAGGCTTACCCTACTTAATTCGTACAGATAAAACAATTAATAAAAAATTAAAAATATTAATCGACACTGGGGCAACTTCTTGTTATATAAAGACGGGAATATATAAAAATAAGAATGAACTTCCAATATATAAAAGAGTATCCACAGTGAATGGATATTCAATAATTAAATATTATCATATGATAACTATATTTAATATTCGATACACGTTTTACGAAATAGAGGGGCTAGAATCAGATTTATTAATAGGATATAATCTATAAAAGAAGATTGGAGCTGTAATTGATACAGCTAAGGGAATACTAAAATATAATGGAAAAGAACAAAAATTGAATTACGATAATGGATCAACATTTTTAAATCAACATTCTTTATCTGAAGAAAATAACATCCTTCCGTTAAGGGCAGGTTCTTTTGGATTTTTCCGAAAATTAAGCAAACTTTGAGAATGGATTGCCGAAAAACGAAAAGACATATGCTTTTGAACTTTTGATTCGTTGTTTATAAACGATTAAAAAAAATATTCAATATTTAGGAAATTCAAAATGGCGGCTTCAAAATGGCGGATCTCGTCAATCTCTATTTTTCTGCTTTGTTGAGTGTCGGGCCGCTGGTAGTGAACTTAAATTAGAAATGTATATAATTTATTAAAATTGATGGAATTTCCTATGCCTTGTACCTAACGACAATTAATTTTGGTAAAAATAAACCAATTTCATGGACGTAAAAAAAAAATTCATTTTTTCTCTTTTTTTTACTTTGATCTCGTTTAAAAATTATAAATAAACTATTTTTATACCCTTGCAGAGGGTATTATAATTTTGTCCAAAAGTGTGCAACGCAGTGAAGGAGACATCTCCGACCCTATAAAGTATATATATTCTTGATCAGGATCACCTCCTGAGTTGATATGAGCATGTCCGTCTGTCCGTCTGTCCGTCTGTCCGTCTGTCTGTCCGTCTGTCTGTCTGTTTCTACGCGAACTAGTCTCTCAGTTTTAAAGCTATCGTCTTGAAACTTTGCACACACCCTTCTTTCCTTTGCACGCAGTATATAAGTCGGAACGGCCCGGATCGGCCGACTATATCCTATAGCTGCCATATAACTGATTGATCGGAAATGGTATAACTTTGGTGTTTTTAGAGTTAGAGACTTCAAATTTGACATGAGACAAAATATTTGACAAAATATTACGTCATGCCAAATTTCATAACGATCGGCCGACTATATCTTACAGCTGCCATACAACTGAACGATCGGAAATGGTCTTTGGTAGATATACCAACTTTGGTATTTTTGAAGATAGAAGCTTGAGACTTTTTTTAGATTTTGTATTGTAATAAATTGGATTATATATTCATATTCCCATAAGGATCGGCCAACTATATCCGATGTTTGCGATATATATCCGGTTTAAACTGCAAGGGTATATAAACTTCGGCTCCGCCCGAAGTTAGCTTTCCTTTCTTGTTTATGCCAATTTTAGGTATAAGGCATACAAAAAAGTATGTACTTTTAAACATTTTTTGAATGAAGGAAATCCGATCAATAGAACGAGCCCTGTGCGCGACAAGAGGTTTGAAAACATGGTTCCGAGAAAAACGCGTTTAAAGTTTTTAGAAACTTTGCCTTGAGATAGCTTTCTTGTTATCATGGGTATGTTTGACACGCTCTAGCTCAAGAAATACGCGTCGTATCGAAATATCCCTTGGCACGTATATTCTACACATATGTAACTTTCATTTTATTAAAAAACAAAAATCGATTTTTTCAAAAAAATCCAAAAGCACCTCCCCTTAAGAGAATTTATCATAAAAAAATATTTTGATAAAGAGACTCAAGTCAGATCCGATTCTGAAGTGGGCAATAAAAGTGATAATAGTTTGGGATACAAAAATCATGAAAACACCGTCGTAGAAATATCCTATAAATTAAAAGTTTGGGAAATAAAAATCCTGAATACGCCGTCGTAGAAATATCCGACAAAATTTAAAGTTTGGGAAATAAAAATCCTAAACACGTCGTCGTAGAAGTATCCGACAATAATTTAATTAACAATATAAAAATATCATTTTCAAACCAATTAAATGATTTGGAGAATGAGATTCAAAACATCATCAACAAAGAACACTCGATAATAAATATGCAGATTCCATTCAGAACTGATATTCGAGGTGATTATTTCACATATATATATATATATATATAGTAAACAATATCCATGTGCCCTGTCAGCATCAGATTTTGTAAAATCGGAAATAAACCGAATGTTAAACGAGAAATTATAAGGCCAAGCAGGAGTCCTTATAATTCCCCTGTATTGGTAAGGACTTCAGCGAAGATGGATTTCCAAAACTCCGTCTCGTAATTGACTTTAGAAAATTAAATGAAAATACAATACCTGCCAGCAAAGATTATAAAGTACATAGATGGGACATCAGGGCCCAAAACGGTCAACTTTTTGGGTCGAGCTTGTTGGTGAGGGGGAAACGCACATGCATACAATTCTATTTTTAGAATTCTTTACATGTATCCGTCAACAAAAATGTGAACCTATGCATGTATGTGTGACTGCTCGCACGACGGAGTAAAAATGTTTTGGCTTCCAAATTTCAATTTCAATTTCTCGTTTCTATTTTCAATGCGCCGATGTGGTAGTTGGCAGAACAAATAGTATTTTTAATCGCCGCAGATCGAGACAGGATGGTAGCGTAATGCATAGAGTAGTTACTCTATGTGAAATTTTTCTGGGTTCAAATCGTCGTAAGGACTTTGAACTTTTTCTTTCTTTTATATTTTTTTTTTATTTATTTTTCTTTAATTGTAATATTTTTCTTTAATTTTACAATTGTAAAATTGTTTTATTCTTCATTATGTCCCGCTAATAAAATGCTAATAAAATTTCAAGGGAGTTTTTCCGGTATTTTGTCATCCGACAAGTCCGTCACTTATTTTTACAACAATTGTAATAGAATGCAATTAAAAAAATAAAATAAAAAAATAAAAGTAAATATAAAAAGAATCATAAAACTAAAACTTTATCAAAATCGAAACAACCGCCCGCTAATGAAGACGAACCCAGGACCCCATGAATAAGGACCACGCACTATCCATCTAGGCTACCCTCGAAGTTGATTTTATGATACTTAAAATTGGTGTTAAAGGAGACGCTAGAATCTATACCAAAAACAGAGTTGACGAGTAACGATAGTAAAAGATATTTCTGATCTCTTTACTCTTACATTGGTTCGCTTACAACGTTTCAAACTTTCATCGTTCCAAAGATGTTACGATCTAAAAATAGAATTCTCTCTCTCCCTATCTCATCTGCCAGCCGTTTGTCGTGGAACCCGCGGCCTACCAAAATGCCGTAGAACCCGCACTTATAGACATTTTTACAGCGGGTTCCACTACGAACTGAGACGATGTTAAGGTTATTTTACAATTTTGTATTTTTTATACCCTTGCAGAGGGTACTATAATTTTGGTCAAAAGTGTGCAACGCAGTGAAGGAGACATCTCCGACCCTATAAAGTATATATATTCTTGATCAGGATCACCTCCTGAGTTGATATGAGCATGTCCGTCTGTCCGTCTGTCTGTCCGTCTGTCTGTCTGTTTCTACGCGAACTAGTCTCTCAGTTTTAAAGCTATCGTCTTGAAACTTTGCACACACCCTTCTTTCCTTTGCACGCAGTATATAAGTCGGAACGGCCCGGATCGGCCGACTATATCCTATAGCTGCCATATAACTGATTGATCGGCTATGAAAGCTATTTTTGGCAAAATAATACGACATGCCAAATTTCATAGGGATGGGCCGACTATATCCTATAGCTGCCATATAACTGAACGATCGGAAATGACCCAACTTTCGTGTTTTTCAAGATAGAAAGCTGGAACTTAGTAGAGAATAAATATTTGGTCAGTCTATCCGACCTACCAAATTTCATAAGGATCGGCCGACTATATCTCATAGCTGCCATATAACTGAACGATCGGAAATGACGCAACTTTCGTGTTTTTGAAGATAGAAAGCTGGAACTTATTACACCCTTGCAGAGGGTATTATAATTTTGGTCAAATTGATCGATTAAAGGTAATTGTTTATTATTAAGATAATCACAACAAGAAAGGAAAGCTAACTTCGGGCGGAGCCGAAGTTGATATACCCTTGCAGTTAAAACCGGATATATATCGCAAACATCGGATATAGTTGGCCGATCCTTATGGGAATAGGAATATATAATCCAATTTTTTACACTACAAAATCTTAAAAAAGTCCCAAACTTCTATCTTCAAAAATACGAAAGTTGATATTTCTACCAAGTACCATTTCCGATCGTTCAGTTATATGGCAGCTATAGGATATAGTCGGCCGATCCTAATGAAATTTGGTAGGTCGAATCAACTGACCAAATATATAATCTGTACCAAGTTCCAGCTTTCCATCTTCAAAAACACGAGATGGGTCAAAGTTGGGTCATTTCCGATCGTTCAGTTATATGGCAGCTATAGGATATATATAGGATATCGGCCGATCCTTACGAAATTTGGCATGTCGTATTATTTTGCATAAAATAGCTCTCACCTAAAATTTGAACTCTCTAACTTTAAAAACACCAAAGTTATACCATTTCCGATCAATCAGTTATATGGCAGCTATAGAATATAGTCGGCCGATCCGGGCCGTTCCGACTTATATACTGCGTGCAAAGGAAAGAAGGGTGTGTGCAAAGTTTCAAGACGATAGCTTTAAAACTGAGAGACAAGTTTGCGTAGAAACAGACAGACGGACAGACAGACAGACGGACATGCTCATATAAACTCAGGAGGTGATCCTGATCAGGAATAGATATACTTTATAAGGTCGGAGATGTCTCCTTCACTGCGTTGCACACTTTTGACCAAAATTATAATACCCTCTGCAAGGGTGTAATAAGTTCCAGCTTTCTATCTTCAAAAACACGAAAGTTGCGTCATTTCCGATCGTTCAGTTATATGGCAGCTATAAGATATAGTCGGCCGATCCTTATGAAATTTGGTAGGTCGGATAGACTGACCAAATATTTATTCTCTACTAAGTTCCAGCTTTCCATCTTCAAAAACACGACGGTTTGGTCATTTCCGATCGTTCAGTTATATTGCAGCTTGTATAAGATATAGGCGGCCGATCCTTATGAAATTTGGTAGGTCGGATAAACTGATCAAATATTTATTCTCTTCTAAGTTCCAGCTTTCCATCTTCAAAAACTAGAAAGTTTGGTCATTTCCGATCGTTCAGTTATATGCCAGCTATAAGATATAACCGGCCGATCCTTATGAAATTTAGCGTGTCATAATGTTTTGCCAAAAATAGCTCTCGTGTCAAATGAACTTTCTAACTCTAAAAACAACAAAGTTATACCATTTCCGATCAATCAGTTATATGGCAGCTATAGAATATAGTCGGCCGATCCGGGCCGTTCCGACTTATATACTGCGTGCAAAGGAAAGAAGGGTCTGTGCAAAGATTTAAGACGATGGCTTTGAAACTGAGAGACTAGTTCGCGTAGAAACAGACAGAAGGACAAACGGACATGCTCATATCAACTCAGGAGGTGATCCTGATCAAGAATATGTATACTTTATAGGGTCGGAGATATCTCCTTTGCAAGGGTATAATTAGGTTCTTTAACAACTTCAAAGACTCTTGACCATAACTTGATTTAAAGAAGTACAAATTTTGTACTTTACAGAACTGCAGTTTATAAATGACGTCCTCTTAAAAAAATTTTGGTTACCCAACTCTAAAGGTTGAAGATTTTTTAATTCAATAATACAATTTTTTTCAAATATCTAAAATCTAAAGAAAGCAGTTTTGCCACAAAAAGGGCTTGTCAGAAGCATAGTGCGACTGAGGGGCGCAGCCGCTCAAAGTTAGGCTCGAATGGCGGGAACCATGTTATTAAGTAAATAGAAAAATTAGAAAGATAACCAGGAAGAATGGCTTAGAAAATTTCTGAGAAAATGTTTTTCAGTGGAAATATGTTTTTTTTTTTTAAGCTGTCAAAAATGGGAGCAAATGAGAGCTTCTGAAAAATTTGAGAGTGCTCACACTGCACTATGGTGTTTTTGACCTGTTTTTGTGGCATTAATTAATAACTCGGCCAGTTTTGGAGATATCGACATGAAACTGTACCAATCGTTATTATTTGATATATGAAAATATATCCTATAGCTCCCATAGAAAGGATCGGGTAAAAGTAAAGATAAATTAATGAAATTTAAGGAGCTGATATTTTTTTCTATTTTAATACGATATAGCAATTTTGAACCAAATTGGATAACGCTTTCCCTGGGAACTATGAGTTTAAAATACCGGATTTCAGTGTTTTTCCATACAAAAGAAGAAGAAAAATTCCTTCATACAGTAGTATTAATCTTATTATTCATTTGTTTCATTTTCTATACCAATATTGTTAGTGTGCCGGCAGCGCTGCGGCAGAATTTTTTACCCTATTCACGCGTGCTATGGAAAATGAAAATGAATTTTGCACCCCCCCCCCACCTTTTTTGGAACGATGTTAAAGGGATTCTAACCTTAAAAAATTTAAAGAAATTTTTAGATTTTATGAACATTTTTTAAAGTTAATGAACTTCCAAACAATTTTTTTTAATCGATTAAAATTATTAAAAAATTTAATGACTATTAACTATTTTTAATCACACCTATGTATTAACACCTATGTATCTTTCTTATTCGCAGATGCAATATATGATTATAGAACTCCTTACAAAAACTCCAACTGTAGCAAGTTAAAATATACTTCGATGAAATTCCTTTACAATTGTTGTATTATAATGAATGTAAATTTTGTATTAAATAAATAATAAATATAGTTAAAATAAGTATAGTACAGAATAAATGATGTGAAAATTTAATTTTACAGTGGTAGTTTGATTATTAATTACACAGTGCACTATCGGCGATTAGTTGATTTTGGCGGCATAAAGTCCACACATAGAGCTAGGAGCTTAATTTTTTTTTTAAGGTTACTAATATTTTAGTTTTTTTCCGGTTTTTTTTTTTAGTCAATTTGACCACGCCTTTATTTTCCGCCGCTTTATAGCCCCGGCACTTAAATTTTTAATATAAAGCAAAGCATAAAAATAGAAAAAATAATATTTTACCATGTTTTAACAATATTCTAAACTTAAAAAAACAAAAAGTTAATAATCTTCTTCATCTAAAACAAAAGAATTCTCATGTTTGTCATCGCTTTCGTTGTCTGATTCGGTGTCTTCATCATTAAAAAAATTGTATGAACTCAGCTCTGATGTTGGATGTTCAAGTGCATTTTTCTTTTAAAGGAACAAAAAAGAGCAAAAAACATGATTACTTCAATAAACTAGACACTTTCGTTAGTAAATTGCCATTTTTAGTTGGATGTTTTGATATGCACTTTTCAAGAAATACTCCACGAAACACAATTAAAATTGTTAGATTTTTGCTAAAAATACAATCAACAATAACACTGGAAATTAAAAACACCACGAACATTTATACACATTTATCGTAAATAAAAGATTCTAAATACCTTGAGCTTTGCTATCCATATTACACTTATTAATTTAAACGAAGCCAATAATAATTTAGGCACTTTCAACAGCATGAAATTTTTCGTGCCAATTTATATAATTGCGAGCATTAACAGATCATCTGGTTTTGAAGGGCTGCCACAAAAAGAGAGTTGCTACCCGATAAAAAAAAAAATTGTTTTTCAGCTAACTGAATTGTTTACTATTAATAAAAAAAAACATTTCCTTAATATTTCACCATAAATTTTATGACTTTATGCCGCCCATTATGAAAAATCGCCCATACTGCAGTGCGACAAAAAAAGTAAATTGGAGGAACTTTTGAAGAGACCTAGTAAGAATTGTATATTAGGTCGAATATAGTGTGACACGCATACATACAAAGATCAACCGAAGCGCAGGCCAACCTTCTTCATCGCGCTCCGTTTAGAGACTGAGAAACAGAAAACATTTAATGAGAGAATGAGCGTAAGATGAACGAACGATGAGCGTAAGAGAGCGTAAGAAATCCGCTCTGGGGCCTGCTGGGGCCTGTCGCAAGAAATTTTTGCGTCCATTTTCGTTGTATGAAATGGGTTGTCTATATGCTGTATGGTTAGTGATATAAGGCTGGACAATAAAGGATCAGGGGAGTCCATCGACCTTTGAAACACATCTAACATGTTATTCAGTCTCGAATCCTGTCGTGCGTGAGATCGCCTATAATGTTTATAAAATTTATTTCGTGCTTCTAACGCACTTTCGCCTAGACAGCCGATAGGTACCACTGAACATTTCATTATATCTGCCCCGTGTACTACAATTTTATGAACGGTAGATGACATTGGGTACCACTTATATTTTGATAAATACAATTTAAATGTTGTAGCACAGAAGTCATGAAACTTTATGGTATTAATCGAAAGTTCACAGGATATGGCAATAAGTATAATCTTAAATCTTTTTAATATATCAAAATCTATCTTTAAAATATCTGCCAATAACTGTACATTATTAAACGCCATTCTAGCCGTGTTTCCGTCGTTAGTGTTTCCGCTACCGTTTTGTTTCGGCTTGTCAACATTTAGACCCATTTCTTTTCGCATCTTTCTTTCTGTCTTGAATATTCTTTTTTGTTGCCGCCATAATTAATTTATCGCTGTTATCTCGAATTTGCCACAAACTCAAAAAATCGAATCCATGCATGCAGTGGGCTCACACCATATTGAAGGCTTTCTGGTTTTGGCTTCAAAGTTGTTGAATGTATGTCATCGGTCTCGAAAAATTGTTTTGGACCGCTGCCGCATACAGGACATTTTTGGCAAGAATTTGTGTTTGTTAAAACATAAAGCACTTTCCCATCTATCAAAGTCATATGAAGATCAAATGATACAGTTACTGTTTGTTCTTTAGTTATATTATGTACTAAAGGAGACAAATTTTTTATTTGCCTATCCAAATCATTTTTTTCTGTAAGAATATGTTCTGAAGTTTCTTTTTTAAATTCTAATTTTAACGGTCTGCAAAACCTTACAGACTGTGGCGTTCGATTTATCCACAATACTGTACCAATATTATCCACTAATTTAAGTGGAATTATGGTTGTTGCAAATAAAGAGTGGTGGCTGGAGGTTGGTTCATCATCTTTATATCTTTGTTTGTAGATGCTTTGCCCTGTAGATCCGTCAAACCCATAGCTCACGATTAAAATCAAATCTTTGATCGTTTTAAATGAACTGAATACATCTTCCTGCATTTTTAGTATTCTGGTTGCGGTGTGGTTGAGCAAGTCTTGCAGGGTAACTTTACATGAAACTTCGGTACTATACTATATATATACTAAACTATATCCTTAGGCCGGCACTCCAGCTTCGCTCTTACGACCTTGTCATATGGTGGATATATAGCAGACAAATGAGTGCTATTCAATTCTCGTATGTTTTTATATTGAGATTTACTTAATGAATTTTCGAGGACAAATGCCAAAGCTTCGTTTGGAGTTAAGGGTACTGGCTCGGGTACAAGTAATTTTCGTTTTGCCTCTTTAGCTCCATTTTCCGATAGCACCGAATTCTTTAAAACACATACGGTGTCTTTATGGTTTTCTTTATTTCTTTGCTGAAAGTGTAGCTGCATGCAGCAACAAGCTCGTATTATTGTCCCCAAAGTCAGCAAGGTTAGACGCCAATTTATGTTTCAGGCGTTTTTCTCCATCCTCATAACTTATTTGAGGTCTTCCTCGTTTAAGGTTTTGGGATAAAGATGTGCTTTTTATATTGTATTCAATGCTCATGCTTTAATTAAACCAGTCGGTTTTATTTTTTGTTAAAGCGAGCTATGTATATTTCTATTGTATTTAGCTACATTTTGGCTAACATACCATATATGTCGAAACTCTTGACTTTTTTCAAAATGTTGCTTTTAGCTTCCGAGTCAAGATTTTGTATGCTCAGTTTTTGCAAAATGTAATCAGATACAGCGTCTTTGTTTTTGTTGCTTCGCAGCCAAACCTCAAAAAGTGTGCTGTGGCTGAATTCGACCTTGTCTTTAATCGACAACGGTAGGAAATGGACCAAAAAGGAGCAAAAGTTTTTAATAAGTTTATCAAGAACAAATATGTATACATTAATATTTCTGCAAACTCAGATGGTGACAGAAGGTGACAGAAAATTAGTTATACTCCATAATGCACAGACACTTTTAATACAAATTAACTATTTCAAGACATCACGAAAAAAATTCACAGAAAAAACACGTAACACTGATAACAAATTGGTTTCATTAAATTATATTTTACATACCACAAATAACATTTTCCATTTTGTTTCGTTAAAATTGGTGCCCGTAATACAAATTGCGGTAAGTTCAAAGTTTGTGTGCAGCTTCCCGCCTTTTTGTTTGCGATAACCAGCTGATCTGTTAATGAACTTTGCAGCCCTGATAGAAGCTCAGGGATGCAGATATTTAAATAAAACTAATGGTTTATATCTAGTTGGAGAAGCTACTTTAAGAATCCATTGAACATATACGTTTCTTTTGTCATGAATTTTTGGATTTTATGCAAAAAAATCGATCAATCCGGCCACTGTGCGTTGGTGAGGTTATCTTTTAAAAGAAACACGGGGAAAGAACCCAACTTAACTCGAGATACAAAAAACAAGTAGTAAAGGAGAATCTTCCTAATAAGGTTATTATTAATAATCGAAACCGTACGATTCATAAAGACAATATTAAATAATACAAAAAAAATATTTAATTTCAAATTACAGATAATGATATCATTGACTTTTTTATTATTGATGGTGGCTAAATCCAAAGCCGAAATTATGGATTATACCAACCATGATTTCTTCCTATATAAGGATACCAAAGATGCTCTCATTTATGAATAATACGCGGATTTATTTCATATTACTAATTTAAGTTTTTATAAAGAAATAATTAATCTTGAATCAGAATTTATAAACACTGACCAGAATTTACATTGGGAAATATCACAGGATTTAAAAATAATTAAAATGCTTATCGCACAAATTATACCCAATAGATCAAAGCGAGGAATTAATGAATTAGGCAATGGTTAGCTGGTACTCTAGATCATGATGATTTCATATCTAATCAGAATAAAATTAATGATTTAATACAAAATAATAACGATCAATTCGTTATTAATTCTAAATTATTTAAAGAAATAAATACGTTATCTGATGAATTCAAATCTGCATTTAAAAGTCAAGAAAATCCACTTAGAAAATATTGTTTACGTTTACTTACTTACGATCTTCCAAATTTAATGGACACAATTACACTTGCAAAAGTTGATGTTTTTAAGACTAAAATTTTAAACTATGAGGACCTACAAGAAATTTATAAGCATGAACAAAAGCCTGTAATTATAACTGACCTATTGGATATATCTGAATTAAAAAATTGCTTTGGACCAAGACCTTTTTATTATATACATAAAATATCCCATTATTACCGATCTTTGCGAAGTATACAATTCAAGATCAATTTCACATAAAGATGGAAAACTGTTAATCGACAATCCCGTCGCAAAATGTAAAAACAAGTATTATGTAATGTCAAATTTTAATAAAGAATTGTTTAATAACTACAGCACAATAAATTCAGAAGGATCGTGTTTAACAAATTTATTAAATGGAGAAAAAACAAAATGTAAAAAAATCTGAGAAAAAAATAAAAATGTAGATGTAATCCAAGAAGGAGTCATTTTTGTGAACGGAAAAAATGTAATCAATGACACCCATTTAGAAGGGTCCTATTTAGTAACTTTTAATGGCACTTCTATTATTAATAATGTTACCTACTCTAATGTAGAAAATAAGATATTGGAACTCATCACTGCCCGTAAACATACCGATTTCTTAGTAACCGAATATATAATTTCAAATAATTCGGAACTCTCATTCGATAATATCAACATACTAAATCCATTTATTCAAATCAAACAAACTCAAATACCAATTTCATTAATATTGATCATATTTACATTTATATATTTATTGAGTATGCTTATAATTAAATACGGAAAATTTTTAATATTCAAACCACGGCAAATGATGAAAATAATAATATACCCAAAAAGAAAATACCAATATTCCCGACAATGAGAACACCCTAGAAGAAAATATCATAGTCGAACTGACTAATCAATTACATTCAATATACCCTTCAGTTCCAATGAATCGGGACGATTCAATTTAGGATGGGGGGAGTTATATAACGCATTACTTAGGGCCTCTTATCCGATTTATAAACAACTTTGAGCCCACCCCAATTTCCAAATTATTCAGAACTGACTCTGAGATAAAACCCGCAGATTTAATTGCCAAATTTCATCATCCTATTTTGCCGACTCTCTTGAGTCACTCTCTTAATCAATCTTAATCTCTTAATCTTTTGAAGATAAAATCTCTTTAGCCGAGGTTTGATTATTAATCATTGAGCCCAATTGCGGCAGTCCGTTTTTAAGATCCGAATGAATAAGTACAACTAAAGTAAAATTACTTAAAGATCGGAGCAGTGAACTAATTAGAATAAAGCCTATGAAATGTTAGTGATAAGTGAAGTTAATTAAAAAAAAATAAATTTTTTTAACCAACTCGCTTAGGAGAAAGTCAATTTGCATTCTAAACTTCCCCCCAGAAATCATAAGGATAGTGAAGAGCTTTCTTTCCAATAGGTCGTTCTCGGCACACAACGAGAACATCCCAGCAGGCTGCCCGCAAGGATCCTGCCTTTCTCAAATCCTGTATAACATATTTACAGCAGATTTTCCAGTTCTGCCGGGTTGTTCCATGTCGGTATTCGCTGATGATACAGCTATTTTAAGCTCGGTAGACTATCTTCGGAGATCACCAACAAATTAACTCTAGCGTTTGAACAAACTATCTTATACTTCCGAAAATGGAAAATCCTCGTGCAGAGTTCATAAAACCCAGGAAATCAACTTTACAAGAAAACGGAAAAGTATCTACATTCCCAATGAAGCAATTAAGCTAGGGAATACTTATGTTAACTGGGAACCTAGCGTCAAATATCTAGAACTAATTTTAGACGAAAAACTGAAATTTAGCGACCATATAAAAACACCATTAAAAAGGTGAACATCACGGTTTGAACTCTCTACCCCTTCATAAACAGAGCTTAGAAAATAAACTATTTCTATTTAGATAAATCTTTCAAGCAATAATTTTGTATGGTGCACCTGTCTGGGCAGATATAGCGAAATGCCATTTAAATAAGCTCCAAGTGTCCCAAAATCAGTGGCGGATTTAAGGAAAAAGGCCCAGTGGGCAAAATTTGTTCAGGGCCCCCCTGTCACCCCCACCACGGGGGGCAGTGGGCAAGCGCGCCTTTGCCCACCTGTTAAGTCCGCCCCTGCCCAAAATAAAATATTAACAAGAAAGGAAAGCTAACTTCGGGCGGAGCCGAAGTTGATATACCCTTGCAGGTAAAACCGGATATATATCGCAAACATCGGATATAGTTGGCCGATCCTCATAGGAATATGAATATATAATCCAATTTATTACAATACAAAATCTAAAAAAAGTCCCAAACTTCTATCTTCAAACATGCCAAAGTTGCTATTTCTACCAAAAACCATTTCCGATGGTTCAGTTATATGGCAGCTATAAGATATAGTCGGCCGATCGTTATGAAATTTGGTAGGTCGGATAACTTGCCCAAATAATCAATTATTCCATACCGACATGGAATAATAAATTGCCCAATATAATCTGTACCAAGTTCCAGCTTTCTAACTCTAAAAACACCAAAGTTATACCATTTCCGATCAGTCAGCTATATGGCAGCTATAGGATATAATCGGCCGATCCGGGCCGTTCCGACTTATATACTGCGTGCAAGGAAAGAAGGGTGTGTGCAAAGTTTCAAGTCGATAGCTTTAAAACTGAGAGACTAGTTCGCGTAGAAACAGACAGACAGACGGACATGCTCATATCAACTCAGGAGGTGATCCTGATCAAGAATATATATACTTTATAGGGTCGGAGATGTCTCCTTCACTGCGTTGCACACTTTTGACCAAAATTAAAATACCCTCTGCAAGGGTATAAAAATGATATACAGCCTACCTTGGCACCACGCTACGACTGATCTTCCTAATACTGCTTCCTAAACATCGAGTTAGTTTCAGATAGACTACCACGCATTACTCGGTGTTTCTACTTAAGATGTCAGAATTTCAGAATTATAAACGACCTAGCCTTAGATTTTAACTTTTAGTTGTAACTTAGACCTAAAGCTTTATTTTTTGCAAGTTAAGATATTGTAAGCGGTTTAATATCGCAAAACACCAAACAATTTGTCACTACCCATTGTCTATTCTAATTTGATAAGGTATTTTTCCTGGCCTCTTAAAAATCTATTACTTATTAGTATCACGCACTTTTTGTAAATTTCAGTTTTTTGAGTGAATAAATTTAATTGAGTTGAAAAATTGAATATGGACGATATGATAATTTTCTCTAATTCAATAAAATAACATTTTATTTATTTATGTAACTAGAATAGTAAATATCCTTTTGGAAGCAAACAATAAAATCTCTTTAAAAAAATCCAAACTATTTTTGCAAGAAACTAGCTTTTTTCGATATGTAGTATCTTGTAATTCAATCAAAACAGACCCAGATAAAATAACAACAATACAAACAATAAAATACAACAATACCCCATTCAAAATATTAGAGAACTTAGCTTTCTTGTTCTAACAATTATACAGAAAGCTCGTCCGTAATTATGCTTATAAAGAAAAGTCACATACCACTTAGCGGATGCTTTATCCTGAGTCCAGATCAACAATTGGTCAGACGCAGATATATCAGAGACTTGGTCAGATTTAAATACAACTCATTCTGCAGAAAGCAGCTTTTAAAATGTAATCGAGCTTTAAAAAAATCAGCATTCGTTGCCTTACTTTGCCGTATCCGTGCGAGTTTCTTTGATCGCTTTCGTCAGATTGCTTTTATCTTCGATCTTAGAATTAAAGTTTTCTCCTAAAGTTTTCGCGACAAGTGGAAATATAACGATTAATTCTTAAAATATATTTGACTTATTAAGTTCATTGAACTATTTATTTCCTATATTATATTTCTTTATAGTTATTATATTTCTTTCTTTATAGTTATTTCTGTTGCGCTTTAGCTATATTCTCCAACAAAATCTTTCACTGAGCTGTACTCTCTGGACTAACCCGTTACGTCGTATATAGTTACTGTGGAGCTTGTTGTTCTTCACAACGCCTGGCCTTTGTTGCGCATCTCTTTTGTATCGTCTTCTTTTACATCTGATCCGATCGACTACTCTTGACTACAGAGTGTCTATTTAACTTCGTTACACTCTACTACAGTGTTCAGCAATCCATCAACAATGAGTCTAATATGCACAGCCAAAAAATATGAATGCGGTGGATCCATAACGGTTATCTTAAATGCTCACCTATTAAATGTGCTGGAGGAAGATAAACTTGAATATTGGCTTGACGTCCGCATCGCTGGACTTTTATGAAGACAAGAAATTTTTTCCTTGATGTTCGCAAGCAGTTTTCGCCACTTAATGAGCAAGTCCTTGTACTTGAAACCCAGTTTCTTGCACTAAAGTTGATAAGTAAGCGAATCTCTAAGAAGAAAAATTTCATACAATACCCTGCTGATTAATTTGGCACCCCTTTGTCCCATGCGGTACAAGTCGTTACATTTTTAGCGCCAAATATTTTTCCAACTCGTGTACCAAATGATGTCTTTCCAGTACCAAGGGACATGATGAGCCTCCCAGCAGAGGAATTTTGGCTCCCAAGTTCGATTGGATCGTCCATCTTTTGCAGGCGATGCCTTCATTGCTGTAAATAATGAGTACCTTGCTGAATTACTTTGGCTAAAATTGACCTTTTTATTACCAAGGTATTTAAAAAAAGATGATATTCAAGAAATATCTAAACTAAAGTCAATTAAACCGGTAGTAATCACGGATTTCGTAGAATTTCTGAATTTAAAACTGTTTTGCACAAAGAAATATTTGTAATCTATATGAAATTACATATCTATCCATATTACACAAGAGCTATTTCTCATAACGATAGAACATTACTTTTATGCAATCAATTAGCAAAATACGACAACACTTATTATGAAATAAATTATTTCTTTTATTTATAATAAAAAAATTAATAAACAAATTTTTGCTAAGAAAAAAATAAGACAGTGCGACAAAAAAAATAAAATTGGAGGATCTTTTAAAGAGACCTAGTAGGAATTGTTTATTAGGTCGAATATAACACAAAACCGTGTTTCAAATATTTTTAAATCTTGAACTCTTGATAATTTTAAAATCTTGATTTATTTAAAAAAAAAACCTTTTTGTGACTTTTTGCGCCTAAAAATTCCTAAACGCGTAATTTTTAGCCGATTTTTAAATTTCCGATGTTTTTCAATATGTCAATATTTCAATGTAGCTTTTGAAAAAAAAATATTTTTTTAAACAAAAAGGATCAAATTTTTACACAAGAAACTGACATTTTTGAATTTTCGTCGTGTTTTTTTTTGGACTTTGACGCCATTTTTTCGGTACAACTTTAAAAAAAATGGTATAATTTTTGACACACATCAATATTGTCTTATTAATCCTGAATAAAACGAGACCAATTTTATTAGGAAATTATGAAAATTGTTGAAGTTAAAACGCTTTTACCAACTCAAGTCAGTGAAATTTCACTATCGCTCCCGAAAAACCGTTTTTTCTAAATAAATGAAGATTTTGAGGGTGTTAGAAATATTTCAAACACGGGTTTGTTCTATATTCGACCTATTAAACAATTCTTACTAGGTTTCTTAAAAAGTCACTGCCAAATCACTGTCGCACTGTGTAATTATTATTGTGTCTTAAGCAAAGAAAAATCATGTTTCACTCGCTTATTAAACGGTGAAAAATCATTTTTTAATACGATAAGAGAAAAAAATAATCAAATAGATATAATTCAGGAAGGTGCTATTTTAGTAAATGGAAATAATATGTAAATGATAACATAATAACATTTAATGGCATCACTGTAATTGATAATATATCATATACAAACGAAGATAATAAAGTATTAGAATATATTACAGCCCTCAATTATAATAATTTGTAGATATCCGAATATTTAACATAAAATAATTCGGAACTATCATTTGATATCACAAAACCAGAATACCACTAAATTAATTGTAATGACATTAACTTCAACATATTATATACAGTTTGGTTATTAATTTCTAAATTAAGCAAATATTTAATTGTAATCACATTAACTTCAACATATGTAAATCATTTGGTTATTGTTCAAGCATTGAATACGATTAAAATTTCAAAGATATCTTTTCAAGGGATCGGACCCATGGAAATAAGAGATGAACTTTAAAGAGATGGCTTTAAACCGATCTCCTGCAGCGTAACACAATTCCATAAGTAAGTGGTTCCCTTATCGCACTTAAGAAAGGCATAGCATAGCAGCGTGCAGTGCGTTGATAGGTAGTTTAAATTGATTAAAGATTTTCATGTATATTGCGGGTAAGAGAATTATATGAAATTAAAACCATATTGAAACGGAACTGGAGTAAGACCTTATTATTTGGAGCTTTTCTTAACATAAGGTCCTTCGAGGCACCCTGACGTTTTCCCCCCTGTGGTAAGACACTCAGGTTTAAAGAACTGACACCTATGTATAAATGGCTGCAGAAAAAAAAAAAAATTCTCAGCCCAGGGTAGCTAAAAAATAAGGCTTCGATCTGGGTAAAAAAAGACCAGTTTAATAATCGTAGTCCTCTGTTTTCCCCCCAAAAGTTGAGGAACACAAAGAATAAAATTATATAAATTCCAATGAACATAACAAAAATGAAAACAAAAACAAGAAAGGAAAGCTAACTTCGGGCGCAGCCGAAGTTGATATACCCTTGCAGTTAAAACCGGATATATATCGCAAACATCGGATATAGTTGGCCGATCCTTATGAGAATATAATAATATAACCCAATTTATTATAATACAAAATTTAAAACAAGTCCCAAACTTCTATCTTTAACAATACCAAAGTTGGTATTTCTACCAAAAACCATTTCCGATCGTTCAGTTATATGGCAGCTATAGGATATAGTCGACCGATCCTTATAAAATTTGGCATGTCGTAATATTTTGCCAAAAATAGCTCTCGTGTCAAATTTGAACTCTCTAACTCAAAACACACCGAAGTTATACCATTTCCGATCAGTCAGTTATATGGCAGCTATAGGATATAGTCGGCCGATCCGGGCCGTTCCGACTTATATACTGCGTGCAAAGGAAAGAAGGGTGTGGGCAAAGTTTCAAGGCGATAGCTTTGAAACTGAGAGACTAGTTCGCGTAGAAACAGACAGTATATATATATAAAGTATATATACTTTATAGGGTCGGAGATGTCTCCTTCACTGCATTGCACACTTTTGACCAAAATTATAATACCCTCTGCAAGGGTATAACAAGAAAGAAAAGCTAACTTCGGACGGAAACGAAGTTGATATACCCTTGGAGTTAAAACCGGATATATATCGCAAACATCGGATATAGTTGGCCGCTCCTTATGAGAATATGATAATATAACCAATTGATTATAATAAAATATCTAAAAAAAAGTCCTAAGCTTCTATCTTCAAAAATACCAAAGATGGTATTTCTACCAAAAACCATATCCGATCGTTCAGTTATATGGCAGCTATAGGATATAGTCGGCCGATCCTTACGAAATTTAGCATGTCGTATTATTTTGCCAAAAATAGCGCTCGTGTAAAATTTGAACTCTCTAACTTTAAAAACACCGAAGTTATACCATTTCCGATCAATCAGTTATATGGCAGCTATAGGATATAGTCGGCCGATCCGTTCCGACTTATATACTGCGTGCAAAAGAAAGAAGGGTGTGTGCAAAGTTTCAATTCGATAGCTTTAAAACTGAGAGACTAGTTCGCGTAGAAACAGACAGACAGACGGACAGACGGACCGACGGACAGACGGACATGCTCATATCAACTCAGGAGGTGATCCTGATCAAGAATATATATACTTTATAGGGTCGGAGATGTCTCCTTCACTGCGTTGCACACTTTTGACCAAAATTATAATACCCTCTGCAAGGGTATAAACACAAAAGTTGGGCCACTTCCGATCGTTCAGTTATATGGCAGCTATAGGATATAGCCGGCCGATCCTCATGAAATTTGGCATGTAGTATTATTCTGCCAAAAAAAGCTCTCTTGTGAACTCTCTAACTTTAAAAACATTAAAAAAACATTAATCAGTTATATGGCAGCTATAGGATATAGTTGGCTAATCCGGGCCGTTCCGACTTTTATACTGCGTGCAAAGGAAAGAAGGGTGTGTGCAAAGTTTCAAGACGGCGTTGAGATGTAATTCACGGATATACAGTTCCCTCTTCAACCAGCTCTCGGATGAAATGGTGGCGGATGTCAACATGCTTGGTGCGTTTGTGAAATACGGGGTTGCAAGCAAGTTGACCGGCTCCTTGATTGTCGTTGTGAATGACGGTTGTGCTCAGTTGCCCCAAAACTTCGCTTAGGAAACTTCTAAGGTGAACCGCTTCTTTTGATGAGTCTGACAGGGCCATGTAGTCCGCCTCTGTGCTTGACAATGCAACCGTCCGTTGCTTTCTACTTTCCCAGGATATTGCTGCACTTGCGAACTTGAAGGCAAAACCTGTGAAAGATCTGCGATCGTCTATGTTGGCGGCCCAGTCAGCATCTGCGTAGCCTTCTTGGTTTTGGCCACTTCGTTTATAAAACAAGCCATGGTTTTGGGTTCCTTTTAAGTAGCGTAATACCCTTTTTGCAGCCATCCAGTGCTTTTTCCCAAAATTTGTGTTGTATTGGGTTAGTGCACTCACTGCGAATGCTATATCGGGGCGCATTGATACTGCCAACCATATTAAGGCTCCTATCAAACTCTGATATGACACACTAGAGATTTCTTCCTTTTCGCTTTCTGTGGTTGGACACATTTCTGTAGACAATTTTTCGCTTGTATTAATTGGAGTATTTACAGGCTTGCAGTTTTCCATGTTGAAACGTTTCAGGATGTCTGCTATATACTTTGGTTGGGCCATGGTGAACTCTGTCTTTGTTTAAATTCTATACCCAAACAATACGATATCTTGCCCAAATCTTTCATCTGGAATTTGTTAGACAATTCATGCTTCAACTGAGAAAGCATTTGAACGTTATTTGTTGCTATTATGAGGTCGTCTACGTAAAGCGATACTATCAGGATCCCATTTCGTTCACGTTTTAAGTACACGCACTGATCGGCTGCGAGTGGTTTAGTTCAGTTCTTTGAGTTGGCAGTCTAGCTTTTTGTACCATTGGCGACCGCTCTGCTTTAGACCATATAGTGCCTTTCTTAACATGCAAACTTTCTCGGGTTCATTGCAAGTGAGGTGGCTTCATAGAATATGTCTTCTTGATCGGACTCGGGCTCCTGTTCATCATCCGGTTCTGGTTGTTCATCATCTAATTCAGGGTCCTCTGGCTCGGGATCTTCTGTTTGGCTGCCGTCGTTGTCATCTGGGTCGTCATTTTCTGGTCGATCAACTGCTACTGGTTCAATGTCGATATTTATTGGGAATTCCATAAAATCCTCGTACTTATAGTCGTGCCCAAATAAGTGTGTAAAACGACATCTCGGTAAAAACGTGTATATTCAACGGAATACTCATGTTATATTCCTTGAGCTGCAAGGTAATTTTGAACTCATTATTGGTGTATTCTGTGCCGTTATCTGACCTGATTGTTTTTAGCTTCTTTCCAGTTCGTCGTTCTACGTAGTTCTTGAATTCTTTAAATTTTTGGAACATTTAAAATTCTGAACTTCTGATTTAATTTTGATAGTGTAGAGCTCGCACCATTTCGAGAAGTCATCTGTAAATGTCAGAAAATAACGGCTGCCTCCGTGGCTGTTTACACGCATGGGCCCGCATACGTCGCTGTGGATTAATTCTAGTACATCCCTTGCCCTTGAATTCGATACTAAGCACGGCTTCTGGGACTGCTTCCCCTTGATGCATATTTCACAAATTGGGAGACTCTCCTTTAAGTTTACCTTAGCTCCTTGAACTTTGCCTTTTCCGATCAGTTCTTTCAGATCCGGCTGATTTAGATGGCCGAAACGCTCATGCCATTCTTTGATGCTGTTTTGCTTACTTATAGCGATCTGGCTGCTTTCGTGTGTTTCCTCGATCTGGTACAAGTCCAACTTGCGAGGAGCGGTAAAAACTAATTCTCTTCCTTTGGCTTTAACTACCTCAGCTTTCTCTTTCTTGAATATTATATTGAAGCCGTGGTCACATATTTTTGAGACCGATAAGCGGTGAACTTGTTGTTTGGGGAGAACTGCACGGATCCACATCCTTTTATATCTGTGGCCTCATCATTTGCCAGTCTGAGCTTCGAGCCTTCAGCTGGCTCCAGGGTCTCGAACATATTTTTCTGTGAGCACATGTGTGACGTTGCTTCAGAGTCTAGACACCAGTTACTGCAATCACTGTTTGAATAATTAGCTATGTTGATGTACATGCTTTCGCTCTGGTTCTTCATTGGCTTTGATCTGCACTGAGCTGCACGGTGACCGACTTTTCCGCAGCTGTAATGTTTAAACTTAAATTTTTGATTAGTTCTTAGTTGTTTCGGCTTGCTGGGATTATACTTCTTGTGCACCAATAATGCTCCAGGCGTCGACTCGCTTGGATTTCTGTTTCTTGCCTCGTATTCGTCTAGTAACTTAATTTTTGGTGCTTCTGTTGATATTAAGTTTTCCTGAGTTTCAATCGCAATTCGAAACTGTTCGTACTCCTCTGGTATACTGTATAGTAGCAAGATGGTTAGCAAGATGGATCGTCAATATTTAGCAGATTAACTTCGTTTATTTTGCCAACTAAATCGGAAAACTTATCTATGTGGCTTCTCATATCTCCGCCTGCATTCATTTTCAGTAAGATCAGTGATTTCAATAGTGCGGCTTTACGGGCTGGCCACGTAGCCTGGTAAGTGTTGTGCAGCTTTACCCATACATCATTTGCAATTTCGCAATTCTTCGTATGCCTAAGTTCCGATGTTGACATGGCCAAAATGAGATCGGACTTAGCCTTTGCATCTTCGTTTATCCATTGTGCGAAATTATCTTCGGGTTTTTTATCAAAAGGGCCTGCATTTGTATTTTCCAGGTGTCGAAATTGTCTTTGCCCAAAGGCAATATGTGTATACTGGCAATACTCATTTTGCTTTTTGATCTGCGTTTAGTTATGCTACATAAGCTAACATTTCACGAAGCTACACAAGCAACAAGCACGCTTCTTTCCTCTGTTGCCAATAAGACGCCTTCTTTTGCGTCCTCAGAAGTCTCAGACTTTTAGATGCACACGTGATGTATATATGTGTGTGCCGGCAATTTCACCACAAATTGAATTTTGCCTTTTGAACTCACTATTTGTTCACTATCCTTCTTTGAACTATTCTCTGGCGCAGTGGAAGCGTGCTGGGCCCATAACCTGTTGTATTTTAGGCTGAGCAATAGTTCTATTTATTTGTAATAATGAAAGTGTTGTAGAACAAGGTTGTTGCCGATAGAGGTGACAGAACAGAAGAAGAGGCCTTAGAGGAGATAGTTATAAAATAACAAAGCTCCCGATATATATCGGGTAGTGCTGCCAATTGCATTTCCAATACTCCTCCTTCAAAATTATAATACCCTCTGCAAGGGTATAAACAAAGATTATACAGTACATAGATGGGACATCTCATACAAAGAAAAATTTTCTATGGCGGGTTCCAGCAGTGGAACCCGCTGGAACGAGGAATAGCCGAGTGGTAGAGTGCTTGGCTGGTGTGCAAAGTAAAATGAGTTCAAACCAGGCTCGGGACATCCATTTTTTTTTTAATTTTAGATCTATATTTATATTATTGTTTTATTATTTTAATGTGTTTTCCTAAATTTATATTATCCAATAAAAAAAATACAAAATTGTAAAATCACCTTAACATCGTCTCAGTTCGTAGTGGAACCCGCTGTAAAAATGTCTATAAGTGCGGGTTCTACGGCATTTTGGCAGGCCGCGTCGTGGAACCCGCTCTCAAATGTTTTCATTTTTTCCGTCGTGGAACCCGCTGTATAATGAAAACATTTGAGAGCGGGTTCCACGACAAACGCCTGGCAGATGAGATAGGGAGAGAGTGAATTCTATTTTTAGATCGTAACATCTTTGGAACGATGAAAGTTTGAAACGATGTAATCGAACCAATGTAAGAGTAAAGAGATCAGAAATATCTTTTACTATCCTTACTCGTCAGCTCTGTTTTTGGTATGGATTCTAGCGCCTTCTTTAAGACCAATTTTAAGTATAATAAAATCAACTTCGAGGGTAGTCTAGATGGATAGTGCGCGGTCCTTATTCATGGGGTCCTGGGTTCGATTTCATTAGCGGGCGGTTGTTTTAATTTTGATAAAGTTTTAGTTTTATGATTCTTTTCATATTTACTTTTAGTTTTTTTTTTTTTTTACTTTTAATTTTTACGTTATTTTTATTATTTTTAATTGCATTCTATAACAATTAAAGTAAAAATAAGTGACGGACGTGTCGGATGACAAAATGCCGGAGGGACTCCCTTGAAATTTTATTAGCCGGACATAATGAAGAATTAAACAATTTTACAATTGTAAGATTAAAGAAAAATATTACAATTAAAAAAAAAAAAATAATAATAATTATAAAAGAAAGAAAAAGTTCAAAGTCCTTACGAGGATTTGAACACAGAAAAATTACACATAGAGTAACTACTCTATGCATTACGCTACCATCCTGTCTCGATCTGCGGCGATCAAAAATACTATTTGTTCTACCAACTACCACATCGGCGCATCGAAAACAGAAACGAGAAATTGAAATTTGGAAGCCAAAACATTTTTACTCCGTCGTGCGAGCAGTCACACATACACACATAGGTTCACATTTTTGTTGACGGGTACATGTAAAGAGTTCTAAAAATAGAATCGTATGTATGTGCGTTCCCCCCTTACCAACAAGCTCGACGCAAAAAGTTGACCGTTTTGGGCCCTGATGTCCCATCTATGTACTTTATAATCTTTGGTATAAAGTTTATAGGGGTGGGCAAGCCCATGGCTCCTCGGGCTCTCAAGGCTCCCTCCGTTATTCGTAATTTTTGGCGTCAGCAAATCGGTCCAGACGGTCGGGTCGCGCGGCCAGTGAGTCGTGGAGATTTACAAAAACAATGCTACACAAATTTCGAAGCAGGTGCGGACCCGACTCCTCGGTCCCGAGTTTGCAACAACAAAAAATAAGGGTGGGTTTGCGCACAAGCAACTTAAAACAAAAACAATTTTAAAGCGAACTGCGCAGTTGTCGTCGACTTCTGCACAGCCAAAAAAGTTTGGAAGTCATTCTGTGCAGTGAATTCAAGACAAGTAAACGTAAAAATGGACCAAGAAATTGAAATTTTAGACTTTGAAAGGAAATATTATTTTACAAAAAACCATAAAATTAATATGATGCAGTGTGATTATGCATCATATTAATATGATTTTTTTTTTAATAAAAAATTAAATGTACTGAAACTGTTTTTGTCAGTGTATTCTTTTTGCTCGCACATTCTGTCTGGCTCGTGGCAGCGACGCATCGCGACGGAGGTGGTTGTTGTTGTAATTTGTTGTTTGGCCGAGCTGCGGCTCCGACCGTTAGATTTCGTGCCCACCACTGGTATAAACCAGTGGTCTAGGGCCGTGCCGTCCCGAGGGCATAGGAAATTTCTCTGCCCGAGCTCTGCCATAAATGTGTCATGTTTACGAATAGCCTACTTTCTGCTATTCGTTACTAACACTAATGCGTTTAAATCATATCATATCATATTCTTTCTTGTTTTTTTTTTCATACAATATTTTAATTTATGCACTGCGTTGCATTATTAATGTACTGCGTTGCATTATACTTATAAACAAATTCATGTAAATTGAGCAGAAGCCTTTCTGAAATCTGTAAAAAAAAAATTAAAAACAAAAGAAGATAAGTTAATTAACTGATTAAAAAAAATGTTTTGTTTTTATGTCGACTAAAGATAAAATTTCAATTATTGAAGACTATTTGCGAAAAAACTTCTATTTAGAAGAGGATAGGGAATTATTACAAAATATTATGCTTAGAACTACCTGTACGAACCACAATAATTTGCTTCAACTTGGGGCTGTGTTTTATTAAAAATCATTTCGATAGCATGCTTTCAAAATTTTAGTCCGCCAAGGACAAAAATTAAAAAAAATATTGGGCAGGATGAACTTTTTTCCTTATAACGCACGTCCTGCGTCCTAATTGTTGCCTGAGCCAAGAAATAACTGGGAAACCACATTTCGTGTTTCCCCTCTAAGAGCACTTTCAAGGTATCTTAGCTCCAAGGATGGACTTAAATCCGCACTTGAATGCAGAAGCTCCTTAAATAATTCATAAAAATGGTCCCGCTCTTTGGTCCCGTTGGTCCCGTTCTCTCATTCTAGGGCTACCACCTTCTACCTTTTCTAATTTATTTCCTTGGACTTTAGTATCCATAATCTCAATGTGATTCTCAACATCGCCTTTGAGTTCTATTATCTTGCTTTTATATTTATTATCAAGCACTTCAATAATTATTAAATCAGACACGGTTTCTACTCTGCTGAGAAACATTTTTAATTTTTTAATTCTTATTAAAAACGTTTTTTTTTCCTTTTCTGAATTTCAATGTACGCTTTCGAAGGTAATCCTCAAGGTGCGTTATAGCCTCCTCATCCTGCGTTAGCCTGGGAGTTGCTTATAAAGCGATATGAGAATTTTTATACCAAATTATAAGTTATAATTATATAATTTTATATAATATAATTTTATAATTTTGTCCAAAAGTGTGCAACGCACACTGTCCAAAGGAGCATCTAGAAAGTATCTTGTAGTTAAGCAAACAATAATTGTGTTTAAAAAAATTTAAAAAATGGTCGTTTTTTGGTTCGCGCAACTGCGTATAACCCCTTGAAACCTATTAGCACTTGTGGGGCACCCTAAAAAATTTGAGCGAGTCCGGAGCCTCGTAGGTGTTTTGCAGTTTTAACAAGAAAGCAAAGCTAACTTCGGGCGGAGCCGAAGTTGATATACCCTTGCAGTTAAAACCGGATATATATCGCAAACATCGGATATAGTTGGCCGATCCTTATGGCAATAGGAATATATAATCCAATTTTTTACAATACAAAATCTAAAAAAAGTCCCAAACTTCTATCTTCAAAAATACGAAAGTTGATATTTCTACCAAGTACCATTTCCGATCGTTCAGTTATATGGCAGCTATAGGATATAGTCGGCCGATCCTAATGAAATTTGGTAGGTCGGATCAACTGACCAAATATATAATCTGTACCAAGTTCCAGCTTTCTATCTTTAAAGACACGAGTTGGGTCAAAGTTGGGTCATTTCCGATCGTTCAGTTATATGGCAGCTATAGGATATAGTCGGCCGATCCTTACGAAATTTAGCATGTCGTATTATTTTGCCAAAAATAGCTCTCACCTAAAATTTCAACTCTCTAACTTTAAAAACACCAAAGTTATACCATATCCGATCAATCAGTTATATGGCAGCTATAGGATATAGTCGGCCGATCCGGGCCGTTCCGACTTATATACTGCGTGCAAAGGAAAGAAGGGTGTGTGCAAAGTTTCAAGACGATAGCTTTAAAACTGAGAGACTAGTTTGCGTAGAAACAGACAGACGGACAGACAGACGGACAGACGGACAGACGGACATGCTCATATCAACTCAGGAGGTGATCCTGATCAAGAATATATATACTTTATAGGGTCGGAGATGTCTCCTTCACTGCGTTGCACACTTTTGACCAAAATTATAATACCCTCTGCAAGGGTATAAAAACCATGGTAACGAAACAAAATATTATAACCTAAAAATGTTCATGGTAAATTTTGCTATGCTAGTCAATTTGTATAGAGATTATTCAGATCGCTTATTTTTTTATTTCCATGCCAAAAACATTAAATTAAACTTAAGTATAATTTTTTAGTTACATAAATTAAATTAAATGCATTTTTGTTTTTTAGTATGTAAAATATATGTACAATTTGTCACAAAAGTGTTTTCGCGTGAAGATTTTTTTATAAATTTCCCATTCTTATTAAAAATAAAACACTTCGCAATAACTTTTGAGAAAGTTTTTTTTTTATTTTATATTATTCATATATTTCTTAAGAGTACACAAAAAACAAAACATAAATTTTCCAACTAACAAAAAAGATATAACAAAAACAAAAAAAGTCAACATATTCTCCACTGTCAAATAAGTGTTTTCGTTTTAAGGAACTGGGTGATTACTTAACGCTAATCTTATGATAATAATTATTATTTTTAATATAATTAAATTAATTAATATTTTGTATGATACCCTTTGGCCTTAACAACAGCTTGAAGTCGTGCTTTCATTGAATTTATTAATTTTTCAATGTAATCTATTGGGATCTGATTCCATTCTTCCAAAATAAATTCTTTTAGCATTGGTCGCGATGTGGGATGCCTTTTTGCGACCTTCTTTTTTAAATAAGCCCACACATTCTCTATTGGGTTGATATCCGGGCTCTGGGCTGGAGTCGCAATCACCTTACCGCAATTATAGAGCGTCCACATTCGTACACTGTGAGCCTTATGTTTTGGGTCGTTGTCTTGGTAAAACTTAAAGCTGCGCCCAAAACGAAATGTGTTCGCGCTGTTTACCAAATTGGTTTTTAATATCTCAAGATATTGTTTAGCATCCATCGTATTTTCGATAAATACCAAATCACCCACTCCTTTGCTTGAGATGCATCCCCACACCATGACGGACAGCTTGCCGAATTTTACTGTCGGTATAATGTTTTTATTTTGTAGGGCACACAACGGTTTTCTCCACACTCGGTTGGGTCCTTCGTTATAATGTAACATTATTTTCGACTCGTCACAGAAAATCACGTCGTTCCAATAGCTTGGGGGCTCATCCAAAAGAGTTTGAGCGAATGAAAGACGCTTTTCAACATTTTGTTTAGATAAAAGGGGTTTTTTTCTAGCTACTCGAGATGTGAAATTATGGCTTCTAATGGTTCTGCGAATAGTTTCAT
This sequence comes from Drosophila malerkotliana malerkotliana, assembly GCA_018153235.1. Taxonomy (NCBI): domain Eukaryota; kingdom Metazoa; phylum Arthropoda; class Insecta; order Diptera; family Drosophilidae; genus Drosophila; species Drosophila malerkotliana. Next base: position 1,679,698 of record JAECXV010000159.1, read on the forward strand.
GAGAAACATCCACTCCACATTCTTCCCGTACCTCCATAGCCAGTTTTCTTGTTGAGATCATGGGGTTCTGGTCTACTTTTTTCATAATAATCCGAATAACTCTGTTTGAGAGCTTACTCGGTCGACCATTCACTGGCTTATTTTCGAGCCTATTCTCATTTTTTGCCCGACTTATTATATTTTGGACAGTTCTTATATTTAATTTAAGCAAATTTGCAATTTCTGCAGTCTTTTTCCCAATGGTATGGTTGTAATATACCAATTGGATCACATCAGACGAAACTCTTTTGCCCGGCATTGTAAAACACTTATTTATACGACCATTAACGAAGAACTGGCATTGAAATGCTCAAAAGCATGTTTATATAATCTAGTCGACGCTAAAAGCATATTCTAGGAAAAACAAATTCGAGAAAACACCAGAAATGTAAAAACGAAAACACTTATTTGACAGTGGAGATTGTGTAGACTTTTTTTGTTTTTGTTATATCTTTTTTGTTAGTTGGAAAATTTATGTTTTGTTTTTTTGTGTATTCTTAAGAAATATATGAATAATATAAAATAAAAAAAAATCTTACTCAAAACATATTGCGTAGTCGTTTTTTCTTAATAAGAATGAGAAATTTATAAAAAAATCTTTACGCGAAAACACTTTTGTGACAAATTGTATGTATACATATCAAAGAAAAAATTAGAATCGATGTGCTCTATTATTATTGGTATCAGTTACAATGACAAATATTTCATAACCATTTGCTATTTTAATTTAATAACGGCAAAAACTTTAAACAGTTGTTTTCCTCCTTCCGGTCATGGCTCAGTTAAAGAGTTGCCGAAAAGTCGTTATCGTCAAAGTACGTGGATGCCAAACGTGTGTGATTTCAAACTTTTACGTTTCGCCAAGCTTCCATGCAACACAAGACTGTGTTGGATTTGAATAAAACGGACCACTAGATAAATTTAACAGATGGATTGCGTCACATTTTTCCCCTTTTTGGCCAGTGAATGAGTACAAATTCAGAGAGTTTCTCGAATGAGCGCGATAAGGGGGTTTTTCTAACGTCAACGAACTTTATACATAGTTTATCTTTTTTCTTTGTTGGGTGGAGCCAAAGATTCATAAAGCGGTGCCCAAAACCCTACATCGGTACTGTAAACGCAGTGAAGGAGACATATCCGACCATATAAAGTTATATGTATATATTTTTGATGTCCGTATGTCTGTCAGTTTCTACGGAAACTACTCTCTTAGTAGGGTAGTTTCTAAGTAGGCTACTAAGTAGCCCAAGTTAGTTGGCTACTCTCTTGTAGGGGGAAACGCACATGCATACGATTCTATTTTTAGAACTCTTTACATGTATGCGTTAAAAAAAATGTGTGGCTTAGTATGTACGTGTCACTGCCCGCACGACGGCCTAAATATGTTTTGGCTTCCAAGGAAGCTTGTTTACAGTAGTAAACCAGGAAGGATGGTGTCCCCTATCGCGGCGTGTAGGAAGACTTTTTCTTTCCCCGAATGGAAGAGGAGGATATAGTCGACATATGGTTCCACCAGTACGGCGCTATGTGCCAAATCACACAGAGCCAACGTTAATCGATATTTTGAGCAGTACGTTCGAAAATCGCATAATCAGCCGAAACGGCGATGTCACCTGGCCGCCTCGCAGCTGCGATTTGACCCCGTTGGACTATTTTTTGTGGGGTGCCGTCAAGGATAAATATTACGCCAACCACCCAAAGAGATTGAAGTGGCCATCAGGGCCTTTGAGGACCATACAATCGAAAATGTGTTTAACAAGAAAGAAAAGCTAACTTCGGGCGGAGCCGAAGTTGATATACCCTTGCAGTTAAAACCGGATATACATCGCAAACATCGGATATAGTTGGCCGATCCTTATGAGAATATCATAATAAAACCAATTAATTACAATAAAATATCTAAAAAATAATCCCAAGCTTCTATCTTTAAATATACCAAAGTTGGTATATCTACCAAAAACCATTTCCTATCGTTCAGTTATATGGCAGCTATAAAATATAGTCGACCGATCGCTATGAAATTTGGTAGGTCGGATTAACTGAACAAAAATAGAATCTGTACTAAGTTCCAGCTTTTTATCTTCAAAACATACAAAAGTAGGGTCACTTCCGATCGTTCAGTTATATGGCAGCTATAGGATATAGTCTGCCGATCCCGGCCGTTCCGACTTATATACTGCGTGCAAAGGAAAGAAGGGTGGGTCCAAAGTTTCATACGGATATACATCGCAAACATCGGACATAGTTGGCCGATCCTTATGAGAATATCATAATAAAACCAATTAATTACAATAAAATATCTAAAAAATAATCCCAAGCTTCTATCTTTAATTATACCAAAGTTGGTATATCTACCAAAAACCATTTCCTATCGTTCAGTTATATGGCAGCTATAAAATATAGTCGACCGATCGCTATGAAATTTGGTAGGTCGGATTAACTGAACAAAAATAGAATCTGTACTAAGTTCCAGCTTTTTATCTTCAAAACATACAAAAGTAGGGTCACTTCCGATCGTTCAGTTATATGGCAGCTATAGGATATAGTCTGCCGATCCCGGCCGTTCCGACTTATATACTGCGTGCAAAGGAAAGAAGGGTGGGTCCAAAGTTTCAAGTCGATAGCTTTAAAACTGAGAGACTAGTTTGCGTAGAAACAGACAGACGGACATGATCATATCAACTCAGGAAGTGATCCTGATAAAGAATATATATACTTTATAGGGTTCGAGATGTCTCCTTCACTGCGTTGAACACTTTTGGACAAAATTATCATACCCTCTGCAAAGGTTTAACAATTGGGTCGACCGAATACTGTTAACTAACTTTAAGGCCAACATCAATTTGGCTGGAACTTAGCTTTCCTTTTTTTTATTATTATTTATGTAAGCAAACTTTTCAAAAATCTTTACCAAGTTTCAAGTGTGTAGCATTTATGTTTGAAACGCGGTTTTTGTTTTTACCTTATTTTTCAAACACATCTTGTGTGGTTTTTTACAACAATCTTGTCTTTTATTTTTATTAGGCATAAATTCATTTCATCAATAAAATGTCGAACGTGCATACTTTAGTGTTGACACTTTAATAGGAAAGTAGAGTTTTTATATGTCTTTCCTTACAACGTCCATTGTTTGGCTAATTACTGCACGTGCAGGACCGCTACGGCAGACAAATAAATTTGCGGTGATTTGTTGACGTGCGGATGGGCCCCAACATTACGACCACCCACCTAAGCAACCATCCGTCCAACCACCTCCACTAAAGTAACTAGAACGAATTTAACTACTTAGCGATTACGTAGGAAACACTTCACAAAAAAATTGCGCCCGAAAATATTTAAGTCTCTGGAACTTGTATATACCCTTATTTAGTTATCAAAGCCGTTTAGTTTCTACAGTATACCATTATTCAAATGGGTAGATTTTTAAAACCTCTTTCCATATTTAACTTCAATAAAAGTAAACCAATGATTTCCTATAACAAAATTGAAATATACATATATGATATTGATTCTACAATTTAAATATGTATTATTTGGTTATGGTCGTACACGATTACTCAAAGATTTCATTTATATTATTTCTTAAAGATTTATTTTTAAAATTTCATAGAAATTCTTTTAAAAAAAGGTGGGTATTGCTTGTTTTTCCTTGTATGAAATGAAATATGACCGATGGTTTCCAGAATTTTATATAAACAAATAATTTCCACCGAAAAACTTATTAAACAATGTCCAAATAATGCAATTGCGTAGACCCTTGGCATAAACGGTAAAAAAACAAGAAAGGAAAGCTAACTTCGGGCTGAGCCGAAGTTGACATACCCTTTCAGTTAAAACCGGATAAATATCGCAAACATCGGATATAGTTGGCCGATCCCTATGAGAATATGATAATATAACCCAATTTATAATAATACAACATTTAAAACAAGTCCCAAACTTCTATCTTTAAAAATACCAAAGTTGGTATTTCTACCAAAAACCATTTCCGATCGTTTAGTTATATGGCAGCTTTAAGATATAGTCGACCGATTGTTATGAAATTCAGCATGTCGTATTATTTTGCCAAAAATAGCTCTCATGTGAACTCTCTAACTTTAAAAACACCAAAGTTATACCATTTCTGATCAATCAGTTATATGTCAGCTATAAGATATAGTCGGCCGATCCGGCTTATATACTGCGTGCAAAGGAAAGAAGGGTGTGTGCAAAGTTTCAAGTCGATAGCTTTAAAACTGAGAGACTAGTTCGCGTAGAAACAGACAGACAGACAGACAGACGGACATGCTCATATCAACTCAGGAGGTGATCCTGATCAAGAATATATATACTTTATAGGGTCGGAGATGTCTCCTTTACTGCGTTGCACATTTTGACCAAAATTATAATACCCTCTGCAAGGGTATAAAAACGAGTATAAAAAAAAGTATTTGTAAGAGTAAAACAATAGCATTGGCGGGACAACTAAAAGTCCTATCCAGGATACCTCTACTTTGTGAATGAGTGGATGGGTTTTCCAGAGGGTGTATGTTACGGTGGTGATGGGCCGCCCATACCAACGACGAAAACGAAGCGGATAGCTGGAAAGACGACGAGCACATAAAGAAAAACTTCATTTATTCGCAAAAGAAATAAATCTTTTAATACACATCGGAGAGTCGTTATTCTAGCATTGTTTTCTCATTTGCTACAACACCTTTGAAAACACTCAGCCGTGCTGGATTTTGTCTGTCGTCCGGTAAAGCATCCTTCCCCTATGTCCCTGGTCATTGGCAGAAAAACATCCTGCTTCTGCCAATTGATGGCAAATAGTAATTTCAATGATTCTAATTATGAAGCCGCCCGGCGCAAAAGTTTGTTAAGTATCCCTTGCTCCTTTGTTATTGTTTTTATTTTCCAACTTGATATCGTTACAGCATCGAAATAGGTTTTCCGATTAGCAAAAACTAAATGCATACATTTAGAATTTCAAATAATTAAATATTTTGAAATATGTATTATGAACATAAATTAGAAATTAATTATTTTAACGGAAAAGAACGTGATTTTAGTAAATTTTCAATTTTCAACAAAAAAAAAGGTGTTAGAAAGAGATTTTAGTTTTCTCCCTAAAAGAAAAATCTTAATTGCCGTTTATATGAGCTGCTATTATATGGACAGCTATTGTTTGGTACCCGTATGTGTTTCTCGCCCATTTTATTCGGAGGGCGGTGCGCCTTCATTACGTTGTTTCCCTCACAAGTCCAACTTCTATCGTGCTGGTCTCTTCGACTAGAAACAACGTATTGCATGCAAAATTTCCGACATTTACTTAATTGTCGTACTCCAAGTTTACGAATGTATCCTAGGCCAGTGTCTCATGCCCAGGCTGTGTTGCAGTATACGGTGGAAAGGTTTATGTGTCAAGCTGTGACTAATAACACGGAAACATTCTTGAAGGGCAAGCATAGTCATAAAATATCTCAACGATGCTTGACGCTTGCATAACTCTGTTGTTTGCAATTTATACCTACCCCATCTAAGCCTTAACCTTAGGTAGAGCCTTCATAATTTATCAATATTCACTCATATTTAAACTAACTTTTAAAGATTTATATATGTCTTGTTATACCCATGCAGAGGGTATTATAATTTTGTCCAAAAGTGTTCAACGCAGTGAAGGAGACATCTCCGACCCAATAAAGTATATGTATTCTTGATCAGGATCACCTCCTGAGTTGATAAGAGCATGTCCGTCTGTTCGTCCGTCTGTCCGTCTGTCCGTCTGTCTGTTTCTACGCAAACTAGTCTCTCAGTTTTAAAGCTATCGACTTGAAACTTTGCAGACACCCTTCTTTCCTTGGACGCAGTATAAAAGTCGAAAAGGCCGAAGGCGGCCGCGTATATCCTTTAGCTGCCATATAATTGAACGAACCGACCCAACTTTGGTATATTTTGAAGATAGAAACATGAGAGTTGTTTCAAATTTTGTATTCTAATAAATTGGATTTATTAAAAAATTCTCATAAGGATCGGATATTGGGGATATACATATTAAATGCAAGGGTGTATCAACTTCGGCTCCACCCAAAGTCAGCTTCTTTATCTTATTAAAAATTTTTTTTTTGCTTTTATTCTGAGCTTCGAATGAGCTTTGACCTAGCTCGATTAAGACTAGTTTTTTGCTACTGAATGAGGTTGAAAATGAAGTCTGATTCCAAAAACTTTCAAGGACATCAATACTTTATTGGGACGGAGATGTCTCCTTCACTGCGTTGAACACTTTTGGACAAAATTATAATACCCTCTGCAAGGGTATAACAAGACATATAGATTTCTTTAAAAGTTAGTTTAAAAATTAAAAACAAAATTCAGGCAGCATGTGTTAACTTTGGGCTGATTCAGCAGAGCTTTTCGTTGATTTATGGGTGAATCACGAGGTATTGACGAGTATAGTACATATTAAACCAAAAATGATAAATAATACATAATACATAATCTTTTCTATTTCTTATGCCAAGCTTGCCGCTTCACTTTGGTGGTGTTGCATCAGGGATTTCTGTGTCGCATGTGTCACATTCTAGCAATTACATCGCTCGCAATGTAGTAAGAAATTTTGCCGAAAAGAACAGATTAATTAGCCAAACGTGCCCCCACATTCCCATAGTATTTGTTGTCGCTGGTGTTTGGACCATATAATAGCTCTTTAGCATCTTTCTGCAGCTCCAGAGCTAAATAGAACACATAAACCTTTAAGATGAATGGTTCTTGCTTGGATGTGTGAGAAATGGGACGTATGGGAGGTTGCGTGAATGTTCACAATAATTACAAATGTTACTTATTTCTTCTAGCCAGCAAAGTTTTGAAATCACAAAGTTTAGTATCCCCAAGACCCAACGAATGTCAAGGTAATAGCATTGCGAAATTGACGGTACTCTTGGGACTAGAGCCTGATGAAACATTTTTACATTTCCTTGCTGTCAATACTCTAGTATGAGAATATCTATAAAATTTTCTTGAAATGGTTATTCGACATACATATTTATGTACATAAGCGACGTTGCTATCAATTGAATCATTTAAACGGGAAAATGCACAGTGTATTTGGTTTGTAAATAAAATATTCTTGGGGTCATTGGGTCAAATGAATAAAGATTTCAAAACATTTTTGAAAATCTATATTTGAATTTTAATTTTTAGGTGAAGATTAGCCATTGGAATAGTTTGGCATTAAAACATTTTCCAAAAAAAAACAATGAACTGGCGCTACAACGAGATTTATGTTTTTTGGGTGGGAGCGGGCGTGGCAACATTTTGACACAAACTTGATCTGCGCGGATACCATACGAGTCCATGTTTCGAATGGGATAGTTCTGTCGGTCCCAGTTGTGTCCAAATTTTGTCACTCCCACTCTCGCTGCCACAACGCAAACCTTGTTGTAGCGCAAGTTCATTGTTGTTTTTGGAAAATATTTTTATTACGAACTATTCCAATCTTAATCTACAGTATAGATTAAACACCTACATATCAAAATCGGAAACCTTTAAAAGGCAACACCCTCAAATTGTATCTGTCTAGTCCAGTGGTCGGCACCCCAATACATTGATATGATTTTACCGCATTAGTGTTAGTAACGAAACTAGAGAAATTAGAGAAATTAGAGAAATAGCAGAAATTAGGCTTTGAGCATGACGTTTCACACATTTATACTGTGTGTGTGTGGCAGAGCTCGGGCAGAGAAATTTCCTATGCCCCCGAGATAGGGCCGTGCCGACCTCTGGTCTAGTCCATCATCCGCTGGAGTTTGCTTGGCCTTTAGCGACTAATTGTGTGTAGAAATTTTTTCGTACTAGACGAAACATAGGTAAAGGGTGGTCTATTTCTTCATGGACCTCATTTCAAGTAGAAGCTGAAGAAAAATCAAGCTTCTGGTAGCGACTTTACAGGATGTGAGTAAACGCTTCCACTCTTCCACTTTGCGATTTGGTCGACATCACTTATGAAGGGAAATTGATGGGACATTTAGGAACATTCCTGTTCCTTGAATGTTTTCTCTATTTTCCAGAGCAAATGGTTTGTTGAATCATTCGATGAGAGTCCTTCTTGTAAGAGATCGGTTTGCCTTTGCAGTGTTTAGTCAGTAATTAAACTACCCGGTTGGAAATCTTCCGATATATCCTGTCAAAACAGGGTCTCTCGTTCGATAATATACCCTGTTTCTATCTCGTGCATATATTGAATTTAATTGATTCGTAAAAACATGCATAAAAGCAAAATTTTACTGCTACCACTTGATTGTATTCTTAACAAATATAAAATATATGCTAAAAAATTTAAAAATTTAATATAACAAATAATATAATTTTTTTTATCATAATGAATAATGAAAAAAAAAAACAAGAAAGGAAAGCTAACTTCGGGCGAGCCGAAGTTGGTATACCCTTGCAGTTTAAACAGGATATATATCGCAAACATCGGATATAGTTGGCCGATCCTTATGAGAATATGATAATATAACCCAATTTATTATAATACAAAATCTAAAAAAAGTCCCTAACTTCTATCTTCAAAAATACCAATGTTGGTATTTCTACCAAAAACCATTTCCGATCGTTCAGTTATATGGCAGCTATAAGATATAGTCGACCGATCGTTATAAAATTTGGTAGGTCGGATTAACTGACCAAAAATATAATCTGAACCAAGTTTCTGCTTTCTATCTTCAAAAACACGAAAGTAGGGTCATTTCCGATCAATCAATTATTTTGCAGCTATAGGATGGTATTATATTTTGTCCAAAAGTGTTCAACGCAGTGAAGGAGACATCTCGAACCCTATAAAGCATATATATTCTTTATCAGGATCACTTCCTGAGTTGATATGAGCATGTCCGTCTGTCCGTCTGTCTGTTTCTACGCAAACTAGTCTCTCAGTTTTAAAGCTATCGACTTGAAACTTTGGACCCACCCTTCTTTCCTTTGCACGCAGTGTATAAGTCGGAACGGCCGGGATCGGCAGACTATATCCTATAGCAGCTATGTATATAACTGAATGATCGGAAATGACCCAAATGTTGTGTGTTTTAAAGATAGAAAGCTGGAACTTAGTACAGATTATATTTTTTCCGGTTTAAACTGCAGGGGTAATCAACTTCGGCTCCTTTCAAAGTTAACTTTCCTTTCTTGTTTATTTTTTTTTTATGGTAAAAATTAAAAAAAATATTTTGTTTTCTTTTTATGACAATAATGCTAGTTTTATGCATTTTGTAAAAAAAATTGGTGTTTTCGAACATTTTTTTTGCGGTAAATCGCAGGGAATATGTTACGCTCTGTTTTTGTGGCATTAAATAATAACTTGCAAACGAGGCAAGATATTTGTATGGTGTTTTTTTTTATTGCTATACAAGTTTTGAAGCAAAGTAGGCGTATCCCACCTCCGCCTCAAATTTTTTTTTGGCCCCCCACTTCCAGCAGCACCGAATTTCTTCCTAATAATAATCCTAGTTTCTTTCCTTTCTAATAATTGGAATTTCGCAAAAAGGCGCAATTGAGCCTAGATGTCCTGAATTAAAAATTGTTGGCTTTATAAGATGAATATAGACACTCACTGAACAAATCTTAATATTTTTTTAAAACTCTTCCCTTTTGATTAAGATCAAGAAGTTGATCTTTTATTACAAACGCTTTGTACGGGAACCACCTTCTAGAATTACAAATTGTTAGAAATACACGTACGAATTTGGCAAAATATTAGTATTCACAAAAAGTCTGGAGCCTGGGACAAATAAGCCTGGAGCATGAATATCCATTTTAAATTTTATTGATTTGTGCGTCGACGGCCAAGAAATATTAATTTGAAAACACACTACAAAATGAAGCCAAATGCAAACACGAAATGTAATTTCCCAACAGCTGACTTTAATCGTTGGTATTTTAATACTTGACTGGAAAAATAGAATTTTTGGTATGTAACATAAGATGGTAGTGCATTGTTAATACAATAAAACTTAAATATCAAAAATTTGAATACATACCTTTAAATCACACATTTATGCCACAAAAACAGGTCGAATTCTCTAGTGTCCAGAGCACAGTGGCAGGATTGGCCGATTTTTTCCTATAAACTCCGAACCCTACAGTGCTGTAGCTTGGCACAATTGATGATAAGATCACCCCAAAGTTATAGCCAAAATTTGAATACGATCTGACCACGCTCACACCTACCGCCCCCAATTCCATTAATTTGAACAAAACCCATGTACGCATAGATATTATTAGAAGACATTTTATTTTTATACCCTTGCAGAGGGTATTATAATTTTGTCCAAAAGTGTGCAACGCAGTGAAGGAGACATCTCCGACCCTATAAAGTATATATATTCTTGATCAGGATCACCTCCTGAGTTTATATAAGCATGTCCGTCTGTCCGTCCGTCCGTCTGTCCGTCTGTCTGTCCGTTTCTACGCGAACTAGTCTCTCAGTTTTGAAGCTATCGTCTTGAAACTTTGCACACACCCTTCTTTCGTTTGCACGCAGTATATAACTCGGAACGGCCCGGATCGGCCGACTATATCCTATAGCTGCCATATAACTGATTGATCGGAAATGGTATAACTTTGGTGTTTTGAGAGTTAGAGAGTTCAAATAAGACATGAGAGCTATTTTTGGCAAAACATTACGTCATGCCAAATTTCATAAGGATCGGCCGACTATATCCTATAGCTGCCATATAACTGAACGATCGGAAATGACCCAACTTTCGTGTTTTTGAAGATAGAAAGTTGAAACTTAATACAGATTCTAGTTTTGGCCAGTTGATCCAACCTACCAAATTTCATTAGGATCGGCTGACTATATCCTATAGCTGCCATATAACTGAACGATCGGAAATGGTTTTTGGTAGAAATATCAACTTTCGTATTTTTGAAGATAGAAGTTTGGGATTTTTTTTTAGATTTTTTATTTTAGTAATTAGTTTTAATATGATGTAATCATAAGGATCGGCCAACTATATCCGATGTTTGCGATATATATCCGGTTTTAGCTGCAAGGGTATATAAACTTCGGCTCCGCCCGAAGTTAGCTTTCCTTTCTTGTTGTTTTTAATGTTATAACTTAATATTATTCGTAGTGAATGATTTTTATACCCTTGCAGAGGGTATTATAATTTTGTCCAAAAGTGTGCAACGCAGTGAAGGAGACATCTCCGACCCTATAAAGTATATATATTCTTGATCAGGATCACCTCCTGAGTTGATATGAGCATGTCCGTCTGTCTGTCTGTCCGTTTCTACGCGAACTAGCCTTTCAGTTTTGAAGCTATCGTCTTGAAACTTTGCACACACCCTTCTTTCCTTTGCACGCAGTATATAAGTCGGCTCGTATCGGCCGACTATATCCTATAGCTGCCATATAACTGATTGATCGGAAAAGGTATAACTTTGGTGTTTTTAGAGTTAGAGAGTTAGAGAAATTTTACATGAGAGCTATTTTTGGCAAAATAATACGACATGCTTAATTTCGTTTGGATCGGCCGACTATATCTTAGAGCTGCCATATAACGGAACGATCGGAAATGGTTTTGGGTAGAAATATCAACTTTGGTATTTTTGAAGGTAGAAGCTTGGGACTTTTTTTTAGATATTTTATTGTAATTAATTGGTTTAATTATGATATTCTCATAAGGATCGGACAACTATATCTATATAGACAACTATATGCATATCCGGTTTTAACTGCAAGGGTATATCAACTTCGGCTCCGCCCGAAGTTAGCTTTGCTTTCTTGTTTTAAATTTCATTGCTACCTATAACCCTGAGCTACGGCCTACACAATGCAATATATGCCAAAAATTTATCATTTTCTTCTCTTAGGTGTACCGTGTACTGGTACTTAGGTGTACTGTGCGTGATAGAACCTATGTTTGTTCCGGACTTTGGTTCAGTGGAGCCTAAAAGTTATGCAGCAGTTGAAATTATCCGTGGAGGAAAAAAAATGGGAAATTGTCGGTCTGTGTTATCCGTGGAGTAATTCAATTTCTATATCACGCTTTCAAGAATTCGTGATTGCCATCGTATAAACATGGTAAAAGAGCCTTCTCTATCATCTCCGACCCCATGAAGTATATACTTGAATATTCTTTATCAGCATCAAAAGGGGATTTAGCCCTGTTCGTCCCTCCGTATGAACGCGTGGATCTCAAAGACTGTTGAAGCATTGAACACTATTATAAAAAAACAAGAAAGCAAAGCTAACTTCGGGCGGAGCCGAAGTTGATATACCCTTGCAGCTAAAACCGGATATATATCGCAAACATCATAATAAAACCAATTAATTACAATACAAAATCTAAAAAAAAAGTCGCAAGTTTCTATCTTCAAAAATACGAAAGTTGATATTTCTACCAAATACCATTTCCGATCGTTCAGTTATATGTCAGCTATAAGATATAGTCAACCGATCGTTATAAAATTTGGTAGATCGGATTAACTGACCAAAAATAGAATGTGTACCAAGTGCCAGCTTTCTATCATCAAAAACACGAAAGTTGGGTCATTTCCGATCGTTTAGTTATATGGCAGCTATAGGATATAGTCGGCCGATCCTTATGAAATTTGGCATGTCGTAATATTTTGCCAAAAATAGCTCTCATGTCAAATTTGAACTCTCTAACTCAAAAAACACCAAAGTTATACCATTTCCGATCAATCAGTTATATGGCAGCTATAGGATATAGTCGGCCGATCCCGGCCGTTCCGACTTATATACTGCGTGCAAAGGAAAGAAGGGTGTGTGCAAAGTTTCAAGACGATAGCTTTAAAACTGAGAGACTAGTTCGCGTAGAAACGGACAGACAGACGGACAGACGGACATGCTCATATCAACTCAGGAGGTGATCCTGTTCAAGAATATATATACTTTATAGGGTCGGAGATGTCTCCTTCACTGCGTTGCACACTTTTGGACAAAATTATAATACCCTCTGCAAGGGTATAAATATATACAAATTCTTATGTTAGAGTTTCAAGGGATCGGACCCATGAATATACGAGGCAAACAGCATGGTCTAAAACCGATCCCCTGCAGCCTAACACAAATACAGACATAAGTGGTGCGCTTATCGCACTTGAGAAAGGCTCGCATAGCATGTCAGCGTGCAGTGCGTTGATAAGTAGTTTTAAATAGATTTAAGATTTTCATGTATCTTACTTATAAGAGAACTTTACCAAATAAAATCAGTTTCCAAAAGGAACTCATTGGAGTAAGACCTATTTATTTAGGGCTCCTCTTAACAAAGACTATAAGAGAAAGAGCTATAGGATTTGGCATGGAGATGCCATCGGCTTTGCCAAATACCATTTCCAATCGTTCAGTTATATGACAGCTATAAGATATAGTTGGACGATCGTTATGCCTTATGGTTAGTGATTGTACCGGTATGGAGAAAAAAAAAACTTGTTGCATACTCTTGCGCTTGGAAAAAAACAACCGAAGCCCCTCTCTCTAAGAGAAGATTCAGTAGGGAAGCTGACTAAAAAGTCTTTAACTCCTTTCAAAATTGTCCGAATTGGCGGGAATGGGCGTGAAAATTGACGACTTTATCTGCGCGCATATCATACGAGTCCAAGTTCCAAATCGGAGAGTTCTATCTCTTATAGTCTACGAGATGCACGCATTCAAAATTTTAACCTTTTTGTATGGTAAATGCTATGTAAATGTGTATATGGGTATATCTCCTCTATGGAACGATTTGGATGAAATTTGTTTTTCGTATATATATTAACTTAAGGAATAGTTTGGCATCAAAAGTTTTATAATAAGCACTCCTGTACTGATGCAACAGAAACTTGCGATTTATTATGTTGAAACAAACGTTTTATCAACGTTTGTGATAAACAATCATTTTCAGAGCTACCGAATTTCGCAGCGCAGTAGCAACGAAATTCCGATTTTTAAATGCAATGATTACTTTTCTATCAGGATAAAATGTTTTTTTTTTCGTAACTAACAAAAATTGAAAAAATATTGGGCATTGGGACCAGGGTGAAGAGTGGAGTTATAAGGGTCGTGCCATGTCAAGTAGGCTTTTTGTAGGCACTTTAAAATATTTATTTTTTTAATAATAACGCTTCATTTTTTTTTTAACACTTACACAATTTATTTTAAATTAATTAATAATAATTAATAAAATTAATGTTAATGAATTCCCCTAACTATTGAAAATGTTTAAAAATTAAAAAATTTTTTTTCATGTTTATAATAATAATATGGGCAATTCTCTGATGTCAAATGCGACATTTGTAATCAAACTGAAAAAAAATGTGACTTAGTTTTTTTTTTCTAAATGCGAATCTTAAAGCTGTTGGTTAGCACTATAATTGTGCTATGATCGATTAAAGGTAATTGTTTATTATTAAGATAATCACAACAAGAAAGGAAAGCTAACTTCGGGCGGAGCCGAAGTTTATATACCCTTGCAGTTAAAACCGGATATATATCGCAAACATCGGATATAGTTGGCCGATCCTTATGATTACATCATATTAAAACTAATTACTAAAATAAAAAATCTAAAAAAAAATCCCAAACTTCTATCTTCAAAAATACGAAAGTTGATATTTCTACCAAAAACCATTTCCGATCGTTCAGTTATATGGCAGCTATAGGATATAGTCAGCCGATCCTAATGAAATTTGGTAGGTTGGATCAACTGGCCAAAACTAGAATCTGTATTAAGTTTCAACTTTCTATCTTCAAAAACACGAAAGTTGGGTCATTTTCGATCGTTCAGTTATATGGCAGCTATAGGATATAGTCGGCCGATCCTTATGAAATTTGGCATGACGTAATGTTTTGCCAAAAATAGCTCTCATGTCGTATTTGAACTCTCTAACTCTCAAAACACCAAAGTTATACCTTTTCCGATCAATCAGTTATATGGCAGCTATAGGATATAGTCGGCCGATCCGGGCCGTTCCGACTTATATACTGCGTGCAAACGAAAGAAGGGTGTGTGCAAAGTTTCAAGACGATAGCTTCAAAACTGAGAGACTAGTTCGCGTAGAAACGGACAGACAGACAGACGGACAGACAGACGGACAGACGGACATGCTCATATCAACTCAGGAGGTGATCCTGATCAAGAATATATATACTTTATAGGGTCGGAGATGTCTCCTTCACTGCGTTGCACACTTTTGGACAAAATTATAATACCCTCTGGAAGGGTATAAAAAGTGCAAAAGCGAATATGTAAACTTAACAAGAACGAGTTAAAAAGAAAACAAGAAAGGACGGCTATAGTCGAGAAACTCGACTATATTATACCCGGTACTCATCTCTTCCACCAAAACTTGTGTGCAAAGTAAGTGGCTTGTGATTTGGACAAGCTTTAAAAAAAATGGGATAGGTTCTCCAAGAAAAAGGCGGTCAAACAAAAAACCTATAAATCTTGATTCACCACAAATAATTGATTGGCACCGGCTAAAACTGACTTGGAGCACGCAAATGGACATATGTTGCAGGAATATTCATGCGGGAAAAATACAAAACAATGTCAAATGTGCGGGGCGTGGTGTATAGGGCACCATCTTATGGCCTTTACATACTACACAATACATATAAGATTGCAACCCCACACGAGCAAGTTGGTCGACCACCAGGTCGTCCCAATAATAGGATAAATAAATAATTCAAATAAATAACGCTGAAATAAAATCAAATGCAATGACGAATTATGATAGTACGGATGAGTATGCGAGCTAGATATGCCAGCCGCTTGCTCTTGTGTCCCACATGATTGGAGGGCTCGTAAATCACTGACAATAGTCCAGATCGCACCCCTCAGCCTTTGATTAGAGAGGAAGCGGAAGCAAGAGCAGGGAAACGACATGAGAAAAGTGCCAAGGGCATTCAGAATAAACAACATTGTTCGAGTGTACATACATACATACATCATGTATCTTTGGTTTGTCATAAATATTAAACGAACTTATCTCTTTCGTCATTGCTGGAGAAAAAATTTATCTTTTGAGTCAAGTTTGTTAATTATTTATGTGGCCCATTCTTCATGTTGCCCTTCGTGAAACTGATTTATGTGCCCTAACTACACACAAACACTCTGCCATACTTGACATGTGTCATCTCATGACAAGAACTGCATAATAAAGCACTGGGGATAAGCGTAAATTCTGACTAACCCTAAAATTCAAAGAACAAAAAAATTTTCCAATTCGTTTTTTCACTACGCATAATTTCAACTACTCTATAACTTTTATGCTCCACTCCACACTGGCGCCAATGCCCAAAATTTTTTTAAAAACCCATTTTATTTGTATATTCTTGCAAAGAGGACTTTTAATTTTGGTCAAAAGTGTGCAACGCAGTGAAGGAGACATCTCCCTATAAGGTATATATATTCTTGATCATGATCACCTCCTGAGTTAATATGAGCATGTCCGTCTGTCGGTCTGTTTTTTTCGCGAACGTGTCTCTCAGTTTTAAAGCTTTCGACATGAAACCTTGCACACACCCTTCTTTCCTTTGCACGCAGTACGTAAGTCGGAACGGTCGGGATCGGCCGACTATATCCTATAGCTGCCATAGCTAGAGTTCGAAAATTCAGATTTTGAAAAAATGCTAATATTCGTACCGATATTCGTACAACGTACCGATTTCCATAAGGATCGGCCGACTATATCCTGTAGCTGCCATATAACTGAACAATCGGAAATGACCCAACTTTCGTGTTTTTGAAGATAGAAAGTTGTAACTTAGTAAAAATTCTATCTTTTGTCAGTTGATCCGACCTACTAAATTCGATCGGCAAACTATATCTTATAACTGTCATATAAGGGAACGATCGGAAATGGTATTTGGTAAAAATACAATCTTTGGTTTTTGAAGATGGAAGCTTTGGTCTTTTTTTGTTTGTACTGGAATAAACTGGTTTTATTTTGATATTCTCATAAGGAGTGGCCAACTATATCCGATTTTTGCGATATACCATACATATATCCGCTTTTAACTGCAAGGGAATATCAACTTCGGCTCCGCCCGAAGTTAGCTTTCCTTTCTTGTTTAGAATAATATAGATCGTGAAATAAAATTAGGTTGGATTGTGTCGGATTGTAACAACTGTTACGCCGGTTTCGTTCTTGAGTTTATTCACAATACGATGATATAAATCTTTTTGCTCGTTTTTGCTTTATTTTACAAAAAAACAAGAAAGGAAAGCTAACTTCGGGCGAAGCCGAAGTTTATATACCCTTGCAGTTAAAACCGGATATGTATCGCAAACATCGGATATGGTTGGCCGATCCTTATGGGAATATGAATATATGATCCAATTTATTACAATACAAAATCTAAAAAAAGTCCCAAACTTCTATCTTCAAAAATACCAAAATTGGTATTTCTACCAAAAACCATATCCGATCGTTCAGTTATTTGGGAGCTATAAGCCGATCCTTATGAAATTTGGTCCAAAAAGAAATTATGAAATTTGATCAACTGACCAAAAAGAAAATCTGTACCAAGTTCCAGCTTTTTATCTTCAAAAACACAAAAGTTGGGCCACTTCCGACCGTTCAGTTATATGGCAGCTATAGGATAAAGTCGGCCGATCCTTATGAAATTTGGCATGTTGTATTATTTTGCCAAAAAAAGCGCTCATGTAATATTTGAACCCAAAAAACATCGAAGTTATACCATTTCCGATCAATCAGTTATATGGCAGCTATAGGATATAGTCGGCCGATCCCGGCCGTTCCGACTTATATACTGCGTGCAAACGAAAGAAGGGTGTGTGCAAAGTTTTGTGTCGATAGCTTTAAAACTGAGAGACTAGATTGCGTAGAAACAGACAGACGGACAGACAGACAGACGGACAGACAGACAGACGGACAGACAAACAGACGGACAGACGGACATGCTCATATCAACTCAGGAGGTGATTCTGATCAAGAATATATATATTTTATAGGGTCGGAGATGTCTCCTACACTGCGTTGCACACCTTTGACCAAAATTATAATACCCTCTGCAAGGGTATAAAACAAGAAAAGAAAGCAAACTTCTGGAGGAGCAAAAGTTGATATACACTTGGAGTTTTGATCGGATATATATTGCAAATATCGAACATAGTTGGCAGATCGTTATGATAATTTGAGTATAAAACCAATTTATGAGAATAAAAAAATCCCAATTTTAAAAGTCCCAATCTTCTATCTTCAACAATACCAAAGTTTAAGCTTTCTATCTTCAAAAAACAAAAGTTGGGTCATTTCCAATCTTTTAGTTATATGGAAGCAATGGGGAGTGGTTGGGCGGTCTTTTCGACTTATATACATACTGCGTGTAAGTTTTAAGTAGATAGCCTTAAAAATGAGAGACTAGTTTGCGTAAAAAGACAGACTTACATGCTTATATCAAGGCAGAAGGTGATCCTGATCAAGAATATATATGCTTTATAGGAGAGAACTCCTTCACTGCGTTGCACACTTTTAACAAAAATTGTAATATCACCTAAAAGGGTATGAAGTTACCATATCATTGGAATACTCATCTGAATTTGCAATCTCCGAAGTGCAAGGTTCCAAAATGAAGTATGAATTGTGTTCTATTCCCGATTGAAGCAATGGAATTAATTGAAAACGGAAATAAAATTATCTTCATTTTGTTCAAGACAATCTAAAGTAGAAGAATTTTTTACAAAAGACGATAGTCCAATGGAAATACGATGGCCTTATATGACATTTCGAACCATTTAAAATTTTTTTTTCGGCTAAATGCTAAATTTTAGTGCGAAGTGGAGGCTTTTTATAGATGCTTCAAAAAGAAGATTAAGAGCGGTTCTGTTCATAATGGTAATATCCCTTCATCAATTCTGTTTGTATATGGTGTCCTCATTTCAAAGAAACGTGAAGTCGATACTTACATTGATCGACTAGAAATAATATAAGCTATATGACTATCTGTGCAAATCAGAAAGTTGTTGTGATACTAATTGGTTTACTAGATGTACACTCCAAATATTGTTGCTTTCACTGTGAAGGGGATAGTCGTGCAAGACAGTAACATTAAACTTTAGATTCTAGAGTATAGAATCATCTCCATTCCTGGTGTAGAAAATACTCTTTATATTTCGATACTTTTCAAAATACTCGAACGAGTGTTTTTGAGTAGAGCATTGCCAGTACTGGACAAGGCTGGTCTCATCCCCAATCACCAGTTTGGCCACAGAGTGGTGCATTATATCATTGACGCCTTTGAAACCGATAAATTCTGCTTGGCTGTTATGCTGGACGTCAAACAAGCCTTCGACCGGGTCTTGCACTCCGGTCTCTTGCTTAAATTGAAGACTAACCTGCCCAGATCTTACTACCTCTTCCTGAAATCGTTCCTGAAGTACCGCAAATTTGCGGTCAGATGCGGAGAGGCCAATTCCGGAATCAGGGAGGTCCGCGCCGGAGTCCCCAAGGCAGCGTGCTGGGCCCTTTATTATACAATGTCCACACGGCCGATCTCCCAGTCTTGCAGAGTCCCAACATAATGGCAGCGACCTATGCGGACGATACCGCCTTCCTGACCGCTGCTGACAGTGGCGGTATCGTCCGCTGACCGCTGCTGACTGGGTTTCACGCTAGACAGGAGGCTTACTTGGAAGCCTCACTTAGTCAAAAAGCGAAAGCAGTGTGAAGTAAGATTAAAGGCGTACTATTAGCTGATGGGTAGGAGGTCGAAGATGAGGACCTCTACGAGAATCCTAATCTACAAGGCGATTATTCGGCCAATTTAGACGTACGGGATCCAACTTTGGGGCACGGCCTGCCGGACTAATATTCGGACTATCCAAACATTTGAAAATACATCCCTCCGAATCACCACTGGGGTCCACGTCTACCACGACAACCAGACAATCCACGAGGTGCTTGGCTTCCCATGGGTGAATGAGGAGATACAGAGAAGCAGCAACAAGTAAATCCAGCGGCTACACAAACAGCCCAACGAGTTGGTGACCACTCTCCTCGACAACAGCGGACAGATACGAAGGCTGCGCAGAACTCACCCGCTGGACCTCACCCGGAATAAATCTTAGACATTCTTATTCTTATTCCTCTTATTCCACCTATAAAGCCTAGTACTCTGACGACGAAAATCCGCTGTCACACGTGTGACAGCTGTCAAACTTCATATAAAAAAAACGGTGTGAAAAAAGGAAGAAGAAGAAATGTTTGCCTCCTAGATTTTGCCGGTACTCTGACGACGAAAATTATGGCTATCGAATTGAATGGCGTTGCCGGATCAAAAAAAATAAACAGCTCATTTTGGGGTGTAAAAAGAATTCATTTGATTTCTTTTGATAGCCAAAACATGGAGCGAAAATTGAGACAAAAAAATTGTCGGACCGAAAAATTTTCGGCACTCGAGAATAAAGTGAAGTTAATTAGTGCGGTCAGGGCGAAGCCCATAATATGGGATTTGACCCACAAGCATTTTAATTCCATAAAATGGCATTGAAATTATTTGTGATTATTTTTAATTTTGATATTGACCAAGTTTTCTTTTTCTTAATCAGCTCCTTAGCGGCGAAGTACATAAAGAAAACACCAAAATCCAATCGGTTAGAATTCATTTTTGCTTATTTGTTTTTTGTTTACAAACAACAGCTGTTCAGTATTACCCTTTTCCTTAATTTTTTTGGTCACACTAGCTCGGTAGCCAAATAAAGAGCGATTTCGCTAGCACACGTGTGACAGCGGATTTTCGTCGTCAGAGTACCAGGCTTTACTTTAAGTTACACATAAGCAAAGATTTCTGTCACAATATTTAATGGTTGTCCCTGTTGGACAATTTAAAATTAACTCACCCCTGTCATAAAAAAAAAAAAAAATCCCTATTAATGGTGAAGAAATATAAAATACGATTCTCATAGTTGATGCAACGTCATCAACATCATTGCAACGTCAACTGCAAGCGCTTCATATTAAATTGGGCATACTTAGGTAAAACTACTTAAGTCCCTTTAAACAAAAAATGACTAACAAAAAAAGCATAATTAACATGAATTTACAAAAGTTTTAAAGAACAAAAAATTACCACTTTGGAACGGCATGAAAAATGTTATAAAAAATTTTTTGTGAAACAAAAACATGTACAAATTATTATGATAAAGTGCACCAAATGCTTCTAGCATATATGCTGTGGCGCGACCCAAATAACAGCAATTTTTTAATTTTCTTACGAAGAAAACTTAAAATGTTTTAATGAAATTATTCTTATTTACTTAACTAGAAACTACTCTTAAGGTGATAATAGCATGTCGATCATGTAAAAATATTTTTTAATTCGAAACAAGAAAGAAAAGCTAACTTCGGGCGGAGCCGAACGGTATCAAAACGTCGTCTATTAGGCTTATGTATATCAGAGAAGTCTTTCGTGTTGATACAAAACATATAGGGTGTGTCCAAATGCGGCCCATAGCATCAGTGACCCACCTCCGAAATTGCGAGCATAGCAGGACTTGCGTTCACGGCGGATATCTCTCCATTACATCATTTTTCCGTCAGGACCATCCATGTTGAACTTTTATTCGTCACTGAAGATAACGTTTTCCCATTCTTTTGTTCAAAATTTTTATTTTTCTGCTAAAAGAAGCTGAGCTGATAAAAGCATAGGTTTTCGAACCATTTTTCATATAATATATAGTGCTAATACCAGAACTTAATATTTGCTGAATACGACGGGCGTCATCTTAACAGACAGTTTTGATACCGTTTAGAGAAACTTATTGGGAGAAAAAGTTAATTTTTCAAAAGGATAACGCCGCCATCCACGTATCTAAGGCGTCAAAGCAGTTTTTTGAGGATCGAAAAATTGAACTTTTGGGGTGGCCAGCTTGTAGTCCCGACCTAAACCCGATTGAGAATGTGTGGGGTATACTCTCAAATTGATTATACAGCAATGGACGAAAGTTTGAAAATTTGGCAGAGCTCAAGAACGCTATTGTTGAAAAATAGCCCAAAATCGACGAAAAAACATTGCGGGATTTCGCTAATTCAATGTCTAACCATTTGGCTGAAGTCATTTCAAAGCATGGAGGCCCATTATTAGGCTAGAGCTGCCAAAAAAATCGATAGTACCATCGATAATATCGATGGTTGGCCGCCGGTCACCGACTTCGATATTTTTCAGACTATCACGATAGTTTTACAAAAAATTCCCATCACTTGGACTTGGACTTGGATTATATATTCATATTTCCATAAGGATCGGCCAACTATATCCGATGTTTGCGATACATATCCGGTTTTAACTGTAAGGGTATATAAACTTCGGCTCCGCCCGGAGAAATGTTGGAAATGACCATGGATTGTGAGGTCGTGTGTGGATTGTTCCCCTCATGGGCCCCCAAAAATGTTGTGACAAATACCGTTCATGGGCGGAATGTCATTGTTGAGCACAGTTCTGTTTGGGGGTTTTTGAATCCAAACGACTAGCCAGAGTTATGCATTGAACTTCATTTATTTATTTAATTGTTAATTAATTAATGTTGTTTATGGTGGTTAGGTAACAATTATTTATTTATTTATTTATTTATTATTATAAACAATGATCTGTTATTCTAGAAATTAGATTATTATAACTGAAAGTAAGGATAAATTAAGATAAAAGATATTCCAATATTTTGGATTTAATTACATCTAGGGATAGTTCAGGGGATAATAAATGGGACAATGAGTTATAATTTTTACAAATAACGCGAAATGGATCGTGTTCAGCTAAATTAGACCTAGAAATTGGTAACCAAAGGGGTCGGAAGGATCTAGTTACTCTATTGGGAACAGAGAACATTAATTTTTCAAGAAGTACTTGTGAGTCCACCTGTCCAAGAATAAGCACATGAAGTAGCATAGCCCCAGCACAAGTACGGCGCTCTTTTAAAGGAGGTAGGTTTATTAGTTTTAACCGGCAATGATACGACGGAAGGCAAGTAGCAGTATCCCAGCTTTAGCTTTTTAATGCAAATAACAGAAACTGCTTTTGGACAGATTCAATCCTCCTTTGGTAAACAAAGTATTGCGAACTCCAAACGCTAGAACAGTATTCCAAGATAGGACGAACCAACGATACATATAGAGTTTTAGTTGTGAAAGGATCATAAAATTCTTTAGACCAACGTTTGATAAAAGCTAGCACACCTCTGGCTTTATTAACTGTTAGTGATATGTGTTCGTTGAACGACAACTTATTGTTAAAAAGTAATTCCAAGATCGTTAATTAGGGAAACACGATTTAAGACGTTATTCCCAAGAGAGTACAAAACGATGTAAGGCACACTGCGATTGAACGTCATAACCTTACACTTTGCACAGTTAAGTAAAAGGAGATTGTTTGAACACCACAAGAAGAGTTCGTTGAGGTCTAATTGCAAGTGTCTATGAAGAAAATGGTCTGAAAAAGAATAACATAACTTGACATCATCAGCATACATAAATGTGGTAGCATAGTTTACAACAATAGGTAAATCGTTAACAAAAAAAAAACAAACAGAAGAGGAAGAGGTGGGTAGACTACCTACGTAGGCGGAGGTACCTACGTTGACTACGTTTATAATCTGTGATGTAATTTTTTTAAGCAAAACCCACGGCGTGTGGTTCGATATATAGGAATGAGACCTGTAAAAATTTTATGATTTTAACAGAATCGAATGCTTTGCTAAAATCAATGTATAATCAGTTTGCATGCGGTTCAGAAAACCTCTGTGAATGATCGAAGTGAATTCAAGTAGGTTAGTTGTGCTAGAGCGATGCTTGACAAAGGAAATGCTTGACTGGAAATACTGCTTCTACAAAAATGTTGCAGTTGGGAAGAAACCAGTTTCTCTGGCAGTTTGGGAATCGCAGATAGCTTAGCAATTCCCCGGTAGTTCTCAATAAGTGCTTTCGTGCCTTTCTTATGAAGCGGAATAATAAAAGATTCATTCCATCGCTTGGGAAGACATGCAAGCTCCAAGGATAAATTGAATAAGATAGTAAGAGGACAGCAAAGGACATCTGAGCAATGCCGTAGAACACAGCTAGGGACATTATCAGGACCAGCAGAGAATGAGATATCTATTGTTGAGAGAGCATTGAACACATCCTGATATCGAAATTTTGAAAAATAAATGTTGTTTATGTGTGGTAATTTGTAGGGATAAGAAGAATTGATGTTATATGAATCGGAGGAATAAGTTGTTTGAAAAAATGACGCAAAAAGATTAGCAATACCTAGCTCATAAGAATTTGAGATATTTTTATATGATAGGGAAGGAGGAAAAAGATTAGATTTACGTTTCATATTGACAAAAGAATAGAAGGAGCTCGGATCATTCCGAAAGTTTACCTTACAATTCATAATGTACTGCTATACAGTTGATTGTTGCAAATAATAAACTGGTTGCGAACATACAGAAAGTTTGACTGATGAAACAATGATCCTGACTTAAGAAAGTTTTTTGTAAGCTCTAGATTTCCTGGTCTTAAGGCGAGAAAGGTGTTTATTAAACCAAGGTGGTTTTGTAGACAATGATAATGGGACTTCAGGAACAAATTTATTCAACGCATCATGAATTATTTCGTAAAACTAATCCGTAGCTGCTTCAATTGTGTTTAAACAT
The DNA here is from genome assembly GCA_018153235.1 of Drosophila malerkotliana malerkotliana. NCBI lineage: Eukaryota > Metazoa > Arthropoda > Insecta > Diptera > Drosophilidae > Drosophila > Drosophila malerkotliana. The sequence continues at coordinate 1,704,378 of JAECXV010000159.1, forward strand.
GACAGAAAATTCCAATCAATTTCAGCCAAATGATTGCGAAGGGCTATATAATGTGTCTTTCTAAAGCACTTGAAACGAGATTGAACATTAAAGCCAGTATCATTATGAGGTACGTCAATTAATACTGATGCTAATAGTGTCGGATGGTGAAGGTCTTCAGGATGCGATAGCGGCGAGGATCGAATGACTGTCACAGAGGATGGCAAATTGGAAAATATAAGGTCCAGAAATCTGCCATGTGTGTTTTGAATTGGGTTAAGTTGGAATGGGGCAAAATCAGAATGGGGCAAAAGCCATCGATAAAGTCGTTGTGACAACTGGAAAGCAGGGAATTGTCTTTCTCAGACGTGATCCAGAAAAAGAGTGGAAGGTTGAAATCTACCATGATTAGGATTAAATCAAAGTCCTTGACCAATGAAAGAGCAGACCTAATGGCCTCTAGGTGCTGAAAATATACAATATCTTTAACCATGGGAGGAATGTAGGAACAGTTCAGGAAAATATGAGACGAGTCAGTTAAAATTTTCACCGCAATGAACTCTATTCCAAACTCATTCGAGAAAGGAATAACTCGTTATTAACAGCAATGAGGAAACCACCTGCAAAAGATGGACGATCCAATCGAAACACAGTGAACTTTGGAACAAAAATTTTATAATCAGAGACAGAGGAATTAAGCCAAGTTTCAGTAACGCGATAGCATCAAAATCAAAGAACTCTTTGAAAAAATTGGCTCAATTTACCCACAATACTTCGAACGTTTTGATAGTAACAGGAAAATACTTGATTTTTCAGTTTTTTGAACCAGTTTCTACAGGCCTAGGACTCTGAGCGTCTTTTGCTAGGAATTTATGAATGATACTGTGCTCAGGCCAGGCTACATGATCTAGTGCTTTTTCGAAGTAGAAATGAGGTAGGACTATTTTAAAAGAAGATATAGAACGCTTATGTTTAAAGGTAAACTTAAAAACAGGTATTTCATGGTTTAACAGGTGAATCCTGACATCATCAACAGTAGCGTCCGGCATAAGGTGAGAAACAAATATGGCCTTACGGGGAGCAACCGCCCTCAGCGTAAGTCCAGAAGATCTAACCTCAGGCGCCACACCGATGGCGATGGAGGCTCCAAGATGATTGGAAGCTCAAGGTTTGTACCCCCTGCTGGAAGGCTAATCATGTCTCTTGGTACAAAAACAGCTTCAGTAGGTAGAGTAGGCGACGGTAAAATATTTGGTGTTGAAAATGCATAGGCTTGTACAGCATGGGATGAAGGGGTACCCAATAAATTGGCAGTCAGCAGGTTGGTGTTCGGAATTTTTCTTCTTGGAGATTCGCTTAACAACTTTAGACCAAGGAATTGGGTTTCAAGTGCAAGGAATTGCTTATTAAGGGTCGATAATTGCTTGCGAACATCAAGGAAACCATTTCTAGTCTGTTTCATAAAAGTCCGCATCTCTGACTCGATTTTTCTGCAAGCGATGCAAGACCGCGTCAGGCCAATCTTGTTATTGATAAGTCACTTATCCGTTCATTGTATCCACCTCCAACACATTTAATATGTGAGCAGTTGTTGCAAAGCCAGCAAGACAGGTGTGAATCACCCGTAATGGATCCACCAAATTCACATTTTTTGGCTGTGCAAATTAGACTCATTGTTGACGGATTGCAGACCACTGTAGCAGAGTTTAAAGAATTTAAATATGCACTGTGTGGCCGAGAGTAGTCGATCAAAAGAGATGTGCAACGAAGGATAGGCGTCATGCAGAACAACAAACTCCACAGTAACTACGACGTAACGGGTAACGCCCAGAGAGTGCAGCTCGGAGAGACATTATGTTGGAGAATGTAGTTAAAGCGCAACAGAAATAACTATAAATGATTAAATGTATACAGTGGCGAGCAAAATTGAGTGTATGTTCACGACTCAGACTTTCGTCACCCATAAATTCATATTCACACAACCAAATTCAAAAATTTTTTTTGTTGTCTATTAATTATTTAATTCTTAATGAATTCTAAGCAAAAACAATAATGATAAAGATGAATTCGAGGAGACAAAAATTCAAAACGAAAAAAACCCACATAAACTCAATTTTGCACGTTTCAAAGAGTTTTAATTTCCAAAATAATATTAATATTTTGTCCAAAGAAATTTATTTGATATGACTTCCTGTACGCGGCCAGGCATGTTATCTACCAAAATTTCTCTTATATCTTTAGGAAAGCGTATCCATTCAGCTACAACACGCTCCCAAAGGTTGCCCCTGTTTGATGGACCTGTTTCGTACTGCCTGAGCCGTCTTTTCATGATTGACCAAAGATTTTCAATCGGATTGAGGTCGGAACTTTGTTCCGGGGTTTTATTTAATTTCTAAAGTTCCCTTCCAAACCATTCCTTAACAATTTTCGAAGTGTACTTCGGATCCCCATCTTGTTGAAAACCCATTTCTTTTTCGGAATAAGCACATGTATATAGGAAATTAATAGTTCAATGAACTTATTAATAGTTCAAATAACTTATTAATGAACTTTATTAATTCTAAGATCGAAGATAAAAGCAATCTGGCAGGAGCGATCGAAGAAACACGTCCGGATACGGCAAAGTGAGACAAGAGAATTTATAGTATATAAATCGCAACGGCCAGGATCGGCCAACTATATCCTATAGCTGATACTTAACTAATTGATCAGAAATGCCATAACTTTGGGGTTTTTACAGCGAGAGATATGGAATTTCCTTTGGATTATATTTTGGGAAAAATGATACGACATACCAAATTCTCATATGGATCGGCTAACGATATCCTATAGTTGCTTTATAACTAATAGATCAGAAATTACCCTAAATTCGTTTTTTAATCCTTCTTTTAATGGTTTTATTTAAGGTTTGAACTTTCTTCAGATTCAACTTTTGGCCAATTGACCTACCGAATTTCATTAGGATCGGCCGTCTATATCCTATATGTTTCGTATAATTTTACGATCGGTATTTTGTAAAAATACTAACTTTGATAAAAGATAGAAGATTTTGAAGATAAAAGCTTTGGGCTTGTTAAAAATTGTTATTCTAATAAATTGGTTTTATAGTAAAACTCTCATAGCAATCGGCCAAATAGATCGAATACTTTTGGTTTATATCCGGTTTTAACTGCAAGGGTATATCAACTTCGACTCCGCCCAAAGTTAGCTTTACTTTTTTGTTTAATTTGAGTTGGTATACATACATTTCAAAAATGATAAGTACTAAAATCAATGATGTTTAACACAATTACACGCCGTACATAATTAAATATGTGGTAAAATTTGATCAATTTTTCGTCTTAGGTGTCTTACCGCGGAAACTCTGGTTCCATTCAGTGAAAATTCTTTGCCACAAATCTTGTATGTTTGATCGGCCCGATTGATATTTTGCCAGCCGTCTTTTTATAATTGACCATACATTTCCATAAAGTGGATTTAAGTCCGGGCTTTGTGCTGGCCATTTCATTACCTGAATAATTGGCTTTGTCCATGAATTTGGGTAGATGGGCTTGAAAAATTGTCAAATATTGGTTCTTGTCCATATCTCCTTAATTTTTTTGTCCATAACTCCACCAACTGAAGCAGCTCCAAACCATAATGCCACCATGTTTTACGGTTTGCTTCGCGTAATGTCGTTGTATAGATTCTCTATAGCGTTTTTAGCAATATTGCGTACCGTCTGATTGGAACCTGTTTAATTTAGATTCATCCGACCAAATCACTCGCTTCCAGTCATCCGGGGTCCAACTTCGGTGCTCCCTAGCGAAATTTAAACGGGCTTTGATATTATTTTCGGACAAAGCCCTTTTATTTTTGTTCACTCCGGATATGTAACCAATATTTTTTAATGCTCGCATTATGTTTCGACCATTAACATCTATCAGGACGCGGAGGCGGCCCTTTCATAGGTCTTCAACTGAAAACATCGACTGGCTTATATACATAAGTTAATTTGCAATTGAACGAGAGGAAAAGCCTTTCTCAGTCATGTTTCTTATTGAATTTTTGATTTCGCGCTCTAGTTTTACCCTTCCAGAGGGAATTATAATTTTGTCCAAAAGTGTGCAACGCAGTGAAGGAGACATCTCCGACCCTATAAAGTATATGTATATATTCTTGATCAGGATCTCCTCCTGATTTGATATGAGCATATTCGTCTGTCCGTCGGTCCGTCTGTCTGTCTGTTTCTACGCGAACTAGTCTCTCAGTTTTAAAGCTATCGTCTTGAAACTTTGCACACACCCTTCTTTCCTTTGCACGCAGTATATAACGGTCGGAACGGCCCGGATCGGCCGACTATATCCTATAGCTGCCATATAACTTAACTTAATGCTTAATTTCGTTTGGATCGGCCGACTATATCTTATAGCTGCCATATAACGGAACGATCGGAAATGGTTTTGGGTAGAAATACCAACTTTGGTATTTTTGAAGGTAGAAGCTTGGGACTTTTTTTTAGATATTTTATTGTAATTAATTGGTTTAATTATGATATTCTCATAAGGATCGGCCAACTATATCCGATGTTTGCGATGTATATCCGGTTTTAACTGCAAGGGTATATCAATTTCGGCTCCGCCCGAAGTTAGCTTTTCTTTCTTGTTAAACACATTTTCGATTGTATGGTCCTCAAAGGCCCTGATGGCCACTTCAATCTCTTTGGGTGGTTGGCGTAATATTTACGTAGCATACTTCCTAGGTACTTGGTGTTACCACTAAAGGTAAGAGTTTCCCTTGATATCTTTGGAAGCCTTTTACATAATAGTTTGTACAATACTTGTTTGTGCCTTCCCCTTTGTATTAGGGTGCGACGCCAACGCCCATCATCATTAAGCAAGGCAGTGCCTATTATAAGGTCGATCTTCTGCTTCTCGCTGTCGTCCACCAGGGGTCAGAGTTTGGAAGGGGAGGGCATTGGTCGTACCAAAGATTATAAAGTAAATTTTTTATTTTTTCCATCGTGGAACCCGCTGTAATAATGAAAACATTTGAGAGCGGGTTCCACGACAAACGGCTGGCAGGTGATAGAGGGAAAGAGAGAATTCTATTTTTATATCGTAACATCTTTGAAACGATGAAACTTTAAAACGTTGTAATCAAACCAATGTGAGAGTAATGAGATCAGAAATATCTTTTACTATCCTTACCCTCCAGCTCTGTTTTTGGAATGGATTCAAGCGCTTACTTTAAAACCAATTTTAAGTACCAGTAGATCAACTTCGAGTGTAGCTTAGATGGATAGTGCGCGCTCCTTATTCTTGAGGTCCTGGGTTCGATTTCATTAGTGCGTGGTTGTTTCAAGTTTTTAGTCTTATGATTATTTTTAAATTTACTATTATTTTTGTATTACTACTTTTTTTTACTTTTCATATTTACTTTGTTGTTATTATTTTTAATTGCATTCTATTAAAATTGTTGTAAAAATAAGTGACGGACGTGTCGGACGAAATGACGGACGGACTCCTTGAAATTCTATTAGCCGGACATAATAAAAATTAAACAGTTTTACAATTGTAAAATTAAAGAAAAATATTACAATTAAAGAAAAATAAAAAAAAAATAATAATAATTATAAAAGAAAGAAAAAGTTCAAAGTCCTTACGAGGATTTAAACACAGAAAAATTATACATAGAGTAACTACACTATGGATTACGCTACCACCCTGTCTCGGCATCGATTAAAAATACTATTTGTTCTACTAACTACCACATCGGCGCATTGAATACAGAAACGAGAAATTGAAATTGAAATTTGGAAGCCAAAATAGTTTTACGCCGTCGTGCGACCAGTCACACATACAAAGGCTCACATTTTTGTTGACGGATAAAGAGTTCTAAAAATAGAATCACATGCGAATCATCACGTGCGTTCCCCCCTCACCAACAAGCTCGACGAAAAAAGTTGACCGTTTTGGGCCCTGATGTCCCATCTATGTACTTTATAATCTTTGCTACGAGATTGAGCTGGATTCAAGTAAATCATAAATTGGAGCTGACAATGATCGACGAAAAAGTGTTTAGTGTAATTGCCGAATCTTCTTCCGAACATGTGGAATTTGTAAAGCTACGCCTAAAAAAATGAATGACCTAGATGCAGGCCCGTCGAGAGGGAATTTCGGGCCAGGGGGGTACGGCTTAGCGATTTCTTTTAAATATCGCGGAATTTTTTTACACAGTTTATTTGAGTTTTCGCCAAAAAATCCAGGCCCCTCTCAGAAGTCCGGTCTCGGAGGGAAACATTTTTTGAGAACTACATTTTGTCTGCAGAAATAACCGGAGTGTAGAAGGAACTTATAAAAATGTTATCACTTATTTTGCGCTGCATGGCTTCCGGATATACTGTTAATATTCCGAGATTTCGCGAATATATATTCGGAACTGCAAGAATTTTTGTTACGGAATATCCGGGGTTTTACATGCCTTCCTCAATGCACAAAATATTAATTCACGGGGAGGATATTATAGAAATTGTACCACATCCGATCGGAACGATGTCAGAAGAAGCCTTACAAGCCCAAAACAAAGATTTAAGAAATTTTCGCTTGAGCCATACGCGTAAAAACTCTCGCCAAAACATAATGGAGGATATTTTGCATTTATTGTTAGTATCGTCAGATCCACTAATAACAAGCTTTTCCAAAAGTTCGGCCAATAACTCCAGCAAGGCAGTTTCCTTTGAGATTGAAGGTAAAAATCTTCTTCTGGACTAAAATGCTCAAAAAGAAAATTCGGATTCGGTCTCAGAAAAAAATTTTGATTCCGGCTAGGACAACTAAAACTAGTTTATTTTGTAAAAGAAAATCTTAATAAAAAGTTTTAAATCTTTAAAAAAAAATATCTGCATCTTAAAAACAAATAAAAAAAAAAAGGATTGAATTAAAAACAAGAAAGGAAAGCTAACTTCGGTCGGAGCCGAAGTTGATATACCCTTGCAGTTAAAACCGGATATATATCGCAAACATCGGATATAGTTGGCCGATCCTTATGAAATATGATAATATAACCCAATTTATTATAAAACAAAATTTAAAACAAGTCCCAAACTTCTATCTTCAAAAATACCCAAGTTGGTATTTCTACCAAAAACCATTTCCGATCGTTCAGTTATATGGCAGCTATAAGATATAGTCAGCCGGTCGTTATAAAATTTGGTAGGTCGGATTAACTAACCCACAATATAATCTGTACCAAGTTCCAACTTTCTATATTCAAAAACACAAAAGTTGGGTCAATTCCGATCGTTCAGTTATATGGCAGCTATAGGATATAGTCGGCCGATCCTTATGAAATTTGGTAGGTTGGATCAACTGATCAAAAACAGAATCTGTACTAAATTCCAGCTTTCCATCTATCTTAAAAAACACGAAAGTTGGGTAATTTCCGATCGTTCAGTTATATGGCAGCTATAGTATATATAGCTATAGTCGGCCGATCCTTATGAAATTTGGTAGGTCTGATTATCTGACCAAAAGTAGTATTTGCACGTTTAAGATTTCTATCTTCAAAAACACGAAAGTTGGGTTATTTCCGATCGTTCAGTTATATGGCAGCTATAGGATACAGTCGGCCGATACTTATGAAATTTGGTAGGTCTGATCCTTGTGAAATTTGGTAGGTACCAAAAGTAGTATTTGCACGATGTTTAAGATTTCTATCTTCAAATCACGAAAGTTGGGTTATTTCCGATCGTTCAGTTATATGGCAGCTATAGGATATAGTCTGCCGATCCTTATGAAATTTGGCATGTCGTATTATTTTGCCAAAAGTAGCTCTCATGTGAAATTTGAACTCTCTAACTTAAAAAACACTAAAGTTATACCATTTCCGATCAATCAGTTATATGGCAGCTATAGGATATAGTCGGCCGATCCGGGCCGTTCCGACTTATATACTGCGTGCAAAGGAAAGAAGGGTGTGTGCAACGTTTCAAGTTTCACTTTTGGACAAAATTATAATACCCTCTGCAAGGGTATAACAAGAAAGAAAAGCTAAATTGGGGCGGAACCGAAATTGATATACCCTTGCAGTTAAAACCGGATATATATCGCAAACATCGGATATAGTTGGCCGCTCCTTATGAGAATATCATAATAAAACCAATTATTTACAATAAAATATCTAAAACAAGAAAGGAAAGCTGCTTCGGGCGGAGCCGAAGTTGATATACCCTTGCAGCTAAAACCGGATATATATCGCAAACATTGGACACAGTTGGCCGATCCTTATGATTACATCATAATAAAACAAACTAATTAAAATAAAAAATCTAAAAACTAGTCTCTCAGTTTTAAAGCTATCATCTTGAAACTTTGCACACACCCTTCTTTCCTTTGCACGCAGTATATAAGTCGGAACGGCTCGGATCGGCCGACTATATCCTATAGCTACCATATAACTGATTGATCGGAAATGATATAACTTTAGTGTTTTTAAAGTTAAAGAGTTCAAATTTGACATGAGAGCTATTTTTGGCAGTTTTAAGTTAGCTTTCCTTTCTTGTTTGATTTTATGCAAAACAAAAAAGGAAAGCTGACTTCGGGCGGAGCCGAAGTTAATATACCCTTGCAGCTAAAACCGGATATATATCGCAAACATCGGACACAGTTGGCCGATCCTTATGATTACATCATAATAAAACCAATTAATTACAATAAAAAATTCTAAAAAAAGTCCCAAGCTTCTATCTTCAAAAATACGAAAGTTGATATTTCTACCAAAAACCATTTCCGATCGTACAGTTATATGTCAGCTATAAGATATAGTCAACCGATCTTTATGAAATTTGGTCGATCGGTTTAACTGACCAAAAATAGAATGTGTACCAAGTTCCAGCTTTCTATCTTCAAAAACACGAAAGTTGGGTCATTTCCGATCGTTCAGTTATATGGCAGCTATAGGATATAGTCGTCCGATCCTTATAAAATTTGGCATGTCGTAATATTTTGCCAAAAATAGCTCTCATGTCAAATTTAAACTCTGTAACTCAAAAACACCAAAGTTATACCATTTCCGATCAATCAGTTATATGGCAGCTATATGATATAGTCGGCCGATCTGTTCCGACTTATATACTGCGTGCAAAGGAAAGAAGGGTGTGTGCAAAGTTTCAAGTTGATAGCTTTAAAACTGAGAGACTAGTTCGCGTAGAAACGGACAGACAGACGGACAGACGGACATGCTCATATCAACTCAGGAGGTGATCCTGATCAAGAATATATATACTTTATAGGGTCGGAGATGTCTCCTTCACTGCGTTGCACACTTTTGGACAAAATTATAATACCCTCTGCAAGGGTATAAAAATCAAAAAACAGTCCTAAACTTCTATCTTCAAAAATACCGATCAACCAGTTATATGGCAGCTATAGGATATAGTCGGCCGATCCCGGTCGTTCCGACTTATATACTGCGTGCAAAGAAAAGAAGGGTGTGTGCAAAGTTTCAAGTCGATAGCTTTAAAACTGAGAGACTAGTTTGCGTAGAAACAGACAGACAGACGGAAAGTCGAACATGTTCATATCAACTCAGGAGGTGATCCTGATAAAGAATATATAGGGTCGGAATAATACTTTATAGGGTTGGAGATGTCTCCTTCACTGCGTTGCACACATTTGGACAAAATTATAATACCCTCTGCAAGGCCAGTTCGTCTGTTGATCCAACCTACCAAATTTCATAACGATCGGTCGACTATATCTTATAGCTGCCATATAACTAAACGAATTTCAAATTAATTGGCCCACTAAATCCGATTTTTGACATGTATGTATATCCGGTTTTAACTGCAAGGGTATATCAACTTTGGCTCCGCCCGAAGATAGCTTTCTAAAACACGAAAGTTGGGTCATTTCCGATCGTTCAGTTATATGGCAGCTATAGGATATAGTAGGCTGATCCTTATGAAATTTGGCACGTCGTAATGTTTTGCCAAAGATAGCTTTCATGTCAAATTTGAACTCTCTAACTCTAAAAACACCAAAGTTATACCATTTTCGATCAATCAGTTATATGGCAGCTATAGGATATAGTCGACCGATCCCGGTCGTTCCGACTTATATACTGCGTGCAAAGGAAAGAAGGGTGTGTGCAAAGTTTCAAGTCGATAGCTTTAAAACTGAGAGACTAGTTCGTGTAGAAACAGACAGACAGACAGACGGACAGGCGGACAGAAGGACAGACGGACAGACGGACATGCTCATATCAACTCAAGAGGTGATCCTGATCAAGAATATATATACTTTATAGGGTCGGAGATGTCTCCTTCACTGCGTTGCACACTTTTGGACAAAATTAGAATACCCTCTGCAAGGGTATAACAAGTCTCAAGATTCTATCTTCAAAAATACGAAAGTTGATAATTCTACCAAATGCCATTTCCGATCGTTCAGTTATATTGCAGCTATAAGATATAATAGGCCGATCCTAATAAAATTTGGCATGTCGTAATGTTTTGCCAAAAATAGCTCTCGTGTTAAATTCAAACTCTCTAACTCAAAAAACACCGAAGTTATACCATTTCCGATCAGTCAGTTATATGGCAGCTATAGGATATAGCCGGCCGATCCGAGCCGTTCCGACTTATATACTGCAAAGAAAAGAAGGGTGTGTGCAAAGTTTCAAGTCGATAGGTTACAAACTGAAACACTATTTCGCGTAGAAACAGACATACAGACGGACGGACGGACAGATGGACATGCTCATATTAACTCAGGAGGTGATCCTGATGAAGAATATATATACTTTATAGGGTCGGAGATGTCTCTATTGACTTTTTAGTCTGCTTCTCTACTGAATCAGTAGCAAGGTCGTTGGGGGCTGCAGTATTTGTTTTTCACAAGCGCAAAATTATGCAATAAAAATTTGTGCTGAGAATGCATACCGTGAAAGTTTCAACTTTAAGGTTAGTTAAATTGTGTGTGGAAGGGGGGTGAGTACCGGCTATAATAGTCGGAAAACTCCACAACGGTCTTTTCTATGAAACACTTTTGTATAGATTGTTAGATGAAAAAATTGCATTATTGCCATATTGCTGTTTAAGATTTTATTAGTCGATATCGGATTTGCGTGAGTATCCCCAACAACTGGGGACTACCTTTAGGCCTTTATGTACGATAAGCTGTGCAAACGCCCTTTGCAATGCTACTTCCACCCACTGGTTTTTTCCATTTGGCCACTTGGTCGGCGTTCATTTGTATGGACATCATGAGATGCCCAGGAGCAAGAATCGACGAAATCAGGCCTTATTCATTAGCCGCCACCAATCGATGCCAGCTCAATAATTTTAAGACAAACAAACATTGGATTGCTTGGGTGGGTGATTTTGCGTTTGGGTGGGCTGACTGAGCCAACGGAGTAAGTTTTATCTGGGGAAACATTTAAAGAGCTCTACGCCATCCACATTTTGATTGAACTTATTTGAACTCATTCAATGCGGATGGGTTGCCCCTTGTCCATAGCTTTCTTAATTGACACACAGAGTTTTATCTGTGGGAAAACTAATTTTCTAGGCGTACTGTCTTGGATTTGTGGGAATGCGGGCATGTACACTCAAACAGAAACAGAAAATAGCAAATTAAAAGTTTATGGCTTAGAATTGTCAAATTTTGTATAGTTTTTAATTTATTATCTTATATATTTTATTTATGCTATGTTACTTTATTTTTATAAAAAAAACATTTGTTAACAAAAAGATGTCAGTCTATTTTTTTCACTATACCTATGTTACTCACCCAGTACTTATTTTGCCCTGGAGAGAAGCCCCCTTAACTAAAGTTTACTTTCTTTTATTCTAAAACATTCTTATTCTTTTAACATTCTGAAAAAAGTATATTTATAAATCGGATTATAGGTTTTATTTCTATCTCATTAGGTAATTTTTAGGCTAATAGTTTTGTTAATTTTTTTTTTAACTTTTTAGTTTTGATTACCTCTTATGATTGAATGAACTTTTTGAAGTTTGTATTCAGTTTATTTTTCAGCTCCTTACATTTTTCATTATTGCAAATTTTGACCTCTTAAAGAACAAACTAGAGTTTTTTCGGGTGTAGTTTTCCGTTTTTGAGCCCGTGTGTGTACGCCTCTGATAAGCATTTCATGTCACATCCTCAAGGGCTTCCACTCGCACATGCCCCAACCCTCGTCCACGCACAGCAGACATTGGAGCAGTTCAGAGTTCAGATAGAAGGAGCACCAAACCCTCGTTCTCCTCCGCCCCATTTGCCTCACTGTCACCGTCAGCAGCGCTTAAGATTGCTTTCAACGTTCTTAATTGCTTTTCTTGTGCCAAGTGTGTAAATGTGTAAGAGTGCGTTTGTTGCCATTCTTTTGATGTGCCAATGTGCGAGGCAAGGCGAGGCGAGCTTTTGTCATAGAATCGGGAAGGACGTGTTTCGTAGTGCGTCGCCATCCCATTTCGCAGGAAGCGTTATTTCAATTTCCGCCTTTCCGTTTTCTTTTTCGACAAGCATTCCAGACACGCTATTATTGTTTGACGTGTCAGTGTTAATGAGTCATTGTCCATTAAGTTTGCTCATTTCAAACGGGCAATTAAATTCGACTTTATTGCTCTTTGCCGAGATCGAATCGAAACCGAATCGAATCTCACTAACGACTCTCCTTTTTGACAAAACGAAACCGAAAGAAATAACAGAAATAAGAATACTACGCTTTGAATTTGGAAGTGGGTAACCAGGACAAAGGCTGGACAATAAATCAAAACACACATGCGAACACGGTCTAACACTAACGTAGTCGCACCTTACTGGATTCGCCATTCGATTTTTTTACCAGCTCTTTATATTCTCGTGAAGAAATTGCTCAATTAGGGAGGTTATAGGCGATACTCCTATGTAGGATTTGATTTTGGTGAATTTTCTTTCTTTGACGGAAAGAAAAATAAAACTTTCTTATATAATTATACAAAATCTTTTATGAGAAACCTAGCTACAGAAGAAGAGGCGAGGTCGCGTAAAATCCTACAAGATGTACCTACAGCAGATCTACTAGCTAAATTTTTTATACCCATGCAGAGGGTATTATAATTTTGTCTAAAAGTGTGCAACGCAGTGAAGAAGACATCTCCGACCCTATAAAGTATATATATTCTTGATCAGGATAACCTCCTGAGTTGATATGAGCATGTCCGTCTGTCCTTCTGTCCGTCTGTCCGTCTGTCTGTCTGTTTCTACGCGAACTAGTCTCTCAGTTTTAAAGCTATCGACTTGAAACTTTGCACACACCCTTCTTTTCTTTGCCCGCAGTATATAAGTCGGAACGACCGGGATCGGTCGACTATATCCTATAGCTGCCATATAATTGATTGATCGAATATGGTATAACTTTGGTGTTTTTTGAGTTAGAGAGTTCAAATTTGACATGAAAGCTATCTTTGGCAAAACATTACGACGTGCCAAATTTCATAAGGAACACCCGACTATATCTTATAGCTGTCATATAACTGAACGATCGGAAATGACCCAACTTTCGTGTTTTAGAAGATAGAAAGCTGGAATTTAGTACAGATTCTATTTTTGGTCAGTTGATCCAAACTACCAAATTTCATTAGGATCGGCAGACTATATCCTATAGCTGCCATATAACTGAAAGATCGGAAATAGTATTTGGTCGAAATATCAACTTTCGCATATTTGAAGATAGAAGCTTGGGACTTTTTTTTAGATTTTTTATTTTAGTTAATTGGTTTTATTATGATATTCTCATAAGGATCGGCCAACTGTATTCGATGTGTGCGATATATATTCGGTTTTAACTGCAAGGGTATATCAACTTCGGCTCCGCCCGAAATTAGCTTTCCTTTCTTGTTATACCGTTGCAGAGGGTATTATAATTTTGTCCAAAAGTGTGCAACGCAGTGAAGGAGACATCTCCGACCCTATAAAGTATATATATTCATGATCAGGATCACCTCCTGAGTTGATATGAGCATGTCCGTCTGTCCGTCTGTCCGTCTGTCTGTCCGTCTGTCTGTCTGTCCGTTTCTACGCGAACTAGTCGCTCAGTTTTGAAGCTATCGTCTTGAAACTTTGCACACACCCTTCCTTCCTTTGCACACAGTATATAAGTCGGAACGGCCCAGATCGGCCGACTATATCATATAGCTGCCATATAACTGATTGATCGGAAATGGTATAACTTTGGTGTTTTTGGAGTTAGAGAGTTCAAATTTGACAAGAGAGCTATTTTTGGCAAACCATTACGACATGCCAAATTTCATAAGGATCGGCCGACTATATCCTATAGCTGCCATATAACTGAACGATCGGAAATGACCCAATTTTTTTGTTTTTTATGATAGAAAGCTGGCACTTGGTACACATTCTATTTTTGGTCAGTTAATCCGATCTACCAAATTTCATAAAGATCGGTTGACTATATCTTATAGCTGACATATAACTGTACGATCGGAAATGGTTTTTGGTAGAAATATCAACTTTCGTATTTTTGAAGATAGAAGCTTGGGACTTTTTTTTAGATTTTTTATTGTAATTAATTGGTTTTATTATGATGTAATCATAAGGATCGGCCAACTATATCTGATGTTTGCGATATATATCCAGTTTGAGCTGCAAGGGTATATAAACTTCGGCTCCGCCCGAAGTTAGCTTTCCTTTCTTGTTTTTTATTATTTCTTACATCAATTTCAAACTTAACAAAATATCTTCAATAAATTCAATAATTTTTGTTCATCTTTTTTATATTTTCTCGCCAACATTTGCAGTTGGATTTGATTTTTTCGTTTCCTGCATTCGTTCTCACTAAAACTAGTATTAAAAAAATTATATTTAAAAAAAAAAAAAATTTTTTATTTTTTTACATACAATGTCGCACGCGACAAACTTTAAAAAGAGTTCCAAACTCGAATTGCTGCTTATATTGAACCAACATTTTTTGAATTTGTTTAGCGCAAAAATCTACGTTTTGGCACTATATTTGGTGCTCCTGGGACAAAAACCTTGGATGCACTGATAACAAATATTCTTTTTCACTGTCGAACGCGACATTGGTAAAGACAAATAAGCTCATAAGAAATTCGCCCTTATTAGTAATCGCATCGTTTATTTTACATATTTTTCATATTCTTTGAATTTTTCAAATTCTCTTTCAATAAATTACACAGTGCGACAAAAAAAGAAAAATTGGAGGAACTTTTGAAGAGACCTAGTAGGAATTGTTCATTAGGTCGAGTATAGTATAAAACCATGTTTGAAATTTTTCAAACACCCTTAAAATCTTGATTTATTTGGAAAAAACGGTTTTTCGGGACTTTTTTTGCTCTTAAAAATTCCTAAACGCGTAATTTTAAACCGATTTTAAATTTTTTTCGTTTTTCCATAGTTAAATGTTTGAGCTTTTGAAAAAACAAGAAAGGAAAGCTATCTTCGGGCGGAGCCGAAGTTTATATACCCTTGCAGTTAAAACCTATGCAGGATATATATCGCAAACATAGGATATAGTTGGCCGATCCTTATGGGAATAGGAATATATACTCCAATTAATTACAATACAAAATCTAAAAAAAGTCCCAAAATTCTATCTTCAAAAATACGAAAGTTGATATTTCTACCAAATACCATTTCCGATCGTTCAGTTATATGGCAGCTATAGGATATAGTCGGCCGATCCTAATGAAATTTGGTAGGTTGGATCAACTGACCAAAAATAGAATCTGTACCAAGTTCCAGCTTTCTATCTTCAAAAACACAAAAGTTGGGTCAATTCCGATCTTTCAGTTATATGGCAGCTATAGGATATAGTCGGCCGATCCTTATGAAATTTGGCACGTCGTATTGTTTTGCCAAAAATAGCTCTCATGTTAAATTAGAACTTTCTAACTCTAAAAACACCAAAGTTATACCATTTCCGATCAATCAGTTGTATGGCAGCTATAGGATATAGTCGACCGATCCCGGTCGTTCCGACTTATATACTGCGTGCAAAGGAAAGAAGGGTGTGTGCAAAGTTTCAAGTCGATAGCTTTAAAACTGAGAGACTAGTTCGCGTAGAAACGGACAGACAGACAGACAGACGGACAGACGGACAGACGGACAGACGGACATGCTCATATCAACTCAGGAGGTGATCCTGATCAAGAATATATATACTTTATAGGGTCGGAGATGTCTCCTTCACTGCGTTGCACACTTTTGGACAAAATTATAATACCCTCTGCAAGGGTATAAAAAATGGATCTTTAATTTATTTCAACAAAAAGTATAAAATTTTTACGCAAGAAACTGACATTTTTTAATTTTTGTCGTGTTTTTCGGACTTTGACGCCATTAAAATTGCACTGACTTGTTTTTATACCCTTGCAGAGGGTATTATAATTTTGTCCAAAAGTGTGCAACGCAGTGAAGGAGACATCTTCGACCCTATAAAGTATATATATTCTTGATCAGGATCACCTCCTGCGTTGATATGAGCATGTCCGTCTGTCCGTCTGTCCGTCTGTCCGTCTGTCCGTCTGTCTGTCTGTCTGTCCGTTTCTACGCGAACTAGTCTCTCAGTTTTAAAGCTATCGTCTTGAAACTTTGCACACACCCTTCTTTCCTTTGCACGCAGTATATAAGTCGGAACGGCCCGGATCAGCCGACTATATCCTATAGCTGCCATATAACTGATTGATCGGAATTGGTATAACTTTGGTTTTTTTAGAGTTAGAGAGTTCAAATTTGACATGAGAGCTATTTTTGGCAAAACATTACGACATGCCAAATTTCATAAGGATCGGTCGACTATATCCTATAGCTGCCATATAACTGAACGATCGGAAATGACCCAACTTTCGTGTTTTTGAAGATAGAAAGCTGTAACTTAGTACTGATTATATTTTTGGTCAGATAATCCGACCTACTCATTTTCATAAGGATCGGCCAACTATAGCTTCCGTATAACTGAACGATCGGAAAAGTTTTTTGGTAGAAATACCAACTTTGGTATTTTTGAAGATAGAAGTTTGGGACTTTTTTTTAGATTTTATATTATAATAAATTAGGTTATATTATTTTATTCTCATAAGGATCGGCCGACTATATCCGATGTTTGCGATATATATCCGGTTTTAACTGCAAGGGTATATAAACTTCGGCTCCGCCCGAAGTTAGCTTTCCTTTCTTGTTTTTGACTGACTTTGCACTGACTCTGTCCGTCTGTCCGTCTGTCTGTCCGTTTCTACGCGAACTAGTCTCTCAGTTTTAAAGCTATCAACTTGAAACTTTGCACACACCCTTCTTTCCTTTGCACGCAGTATATAAGTCGGAACGGCCCAGATCGGCCGACTATATCATATAGCTGCCATATAACTGATTGATCGGAAATGGTATAACTTTGGTGTTTTTAGAGTTAGAGAGTTCAAATTTGACATGAGTGCTATTTTTGGCAAAACATTACGACATGCCAAATTTCATAAGGATCGGCCGACTATATCCTATAGCTGCCATATAACTGAACGATCGGAAATGACCCAATTTTTTTGTTTTTTATGATAGAAAGCTGGCACTTGGTACACATTCTATTTTTGGTCAGTTAATCCGATCTACCAAATTTCATAAAGATCGGTTGACTATATCTTATAGCTGACATATAACTGTACGATCGGAAATGGTTTTTGGTAGAAATATCAACTTTCGTATTTTTGAAGATAGAAGCTTGGGACTTTTTTTTAGATTTTTTATTGTAATTAATTGGTTTTATTATGATGTAATCATAAGGATCGGCCAACTATATCTGATGTTTGCGATATATATCCAGTTTGAGCTGCAAGGGTATATAAACTTCGGCTCCGCCCGAAGTTAGCTTTCCTTTCTTGTTTTTTATTATTTCTTACATCAATTTCAAACTTAACAAAATATCTTCAATAAATTCAATAATTTTTGTTCATCTTTTTTATATTTTCTCGCCAACATTTGCAGTTGGATTTGATTTTTTCGTTTCCTGCATTCGTTCTCACTAAAACTAGTATTAAAAAAATTATATTTAAAAAAAAAAAAAAATTTTTTATTTTTTTACATACAATGTCGCACGCGACAAACTTTAAAAGAGTTCCAAACTCGAATTGCTGCTTATATTGAACCAACATTTTTTGAATTTGTTTAGCGCAAAAATCTACGTTTTGGCACTATATTTGGTGCTCCTGGGACAAAAACCTTGGATGCACTGATAACAAATATTCTTTTTCACTGTCGAACGCGACATTGGTAAAGACAAATAAGCTCATAAGAAATTCGCCCTTATTAGTAATCGCATCGTTTATTTTACATATTTTTCATATTCTTTGAATTTTTCAAATTCTCTTTCAATAAATTACACAGTGCGACAAAAAAAGAAAAATTGGAGGAACTTTTGAAGAGACCTAGTAGGAATTGTTCATTAGGTCGAGTATAGTATAAAACCATGTTTGAAATTTTTCAAACACCCTTAAAATCTTGATTTATTTGGAAAAAACGGTTTTTCGGGACTTTTTTTGCTCTTAAAAATTCCTAAACGCGTAATTTTAAACCGATTTTAAATTTTTTTCGTTTTTCCATAGTTAAATGTTTGAGCTTTTGAAAAAAAAAATGGATCTTTAATTTATTTCAACAAAAAGTATAAAATTTTTACGCAAGAAACTGACATTTTTTAATTTTTGTCGTGTTTTTCGGACTTTGACGCCATTAAAATTGCACTGACTTGTTTTTTTTGACTGACTTTGCACTGACTCTGTCCGTCTGTCCGTCTGTCTGTCCGTTTCTACGCGAACTAGTCTCTCAGTTTTAAAGCTATCAACTTGAAACTTTGCACACACCCTTCTTTCCTTTGCACGCAGTATATAAGTCGGAACGGCCCAGATCGGCCGACTATATCATATAGCTGCCATATAACTGATTGATCGGAAATGGTATAACTTTGGTGTTTTTAGAGTTAGAGAGTTCAAATTTGACATGAGTGCTATTTTTGGCAAAACATTACGACATGCCAAATTTCATAAGGATCGGCCGACTATATCCTATAGCTGCCATATAACTGAACGATCGGAAATGACCCAATTTTTTTGTTTTTTATGATAGAAAGCTGGCACTTGGTACACATTCTATTTTTGGTCAGTTAATCCGATCTACCAAATTTCATAAAGATCGGTTGACTATATCTTATAGCTGACATATAACTGTACGATCGGAAATGGTTTTTGGTAGAAATATCAACTTTCGTATTTTTGAAGATAGAAGCTTGGGACTTTTTTTTAGATTTTTTATTGTAATTAATTGGTTTTATTATGATGTAATCATAAGGATCGGCCAACTATATCTGATGTTTGCGATATATATCCAGTTTGAGCTGCAAGGGTATATAAACTTCGGCTCCGCCCGAAGTTAGCTTTCCTTTCTTGTTTTTTATTATTTCTTACATCAATTTCAAACTTAACAAAATATCTTCAATAAATTCAATAATTTTTGTTCATCTTTTTTTATATTTTCTCGCCAACATTTGCAGTTGGATTTGATTTTTTCGTTTCCTGCATTCGTTCTCACTAAAACTAGTATTAAAAAAATTATATTTAAAAAAAAAAAAATTTTTTATTTTTTTACATACAATGTCGCACGCGACAAACTTTAAAAGAGTTCCAAACTCGAATTGCTGCTTATATTGAACCAACATTTTTTGAATTTGTTTAGCGCAAAAATCTACGTTTTGGCACTATATTTGGTGCTCCTGGGACAAAAACCTTGGATGCACTGATAACAAATATTCTTTTTCACTGTCGAACGCGACATTGGTAAAGACAAATAAGCTCATAAGAAATTCGCCCTTATTAGTAATCGCATCGTTTATTTTACATATTTTTCATATTCTTTGAATTTTTCAAATTCTCTTTCAATAAATTACACAGTGCGACAAAAAAAGAAAAATTGGAGGAACTTTTGAAGAGACCTAGTAGGAATTGTTCATTAGGTCGAGTATAGTATAAAACCATGTTTGAAATTTTTCAAACACCCTTAAAATCTTGATTTATTTGGAAAAAACGGTTTTTCGGGACTTTTTTGCTCTTAAAAATTCCTAAACGCGTAATTTTAAACCGATTTTAAATTTTTTTCGTTTTTCCATAGTTAAATGTTTGAGCTTTTGAAAAAAAAAATGGATCTTTAATTTATTTCAACAAAAAGTATAAAATTTTTACGCAAGAAACTGACATTTTTGAATTTTTGTCGTGTTTTTCGGACTTTGACGCCATTAAAATTGCACTGACTTGTTTTTATACCCTTGCAGAGGGTATTATAATTTTGGTCAAAAGTGTGCAACGCAGTGAAGGAGACATCTCCGACCCTATAAAGTATATATATTCTTGATCAGGATCACCTCCTGAGTTGATATGAGCATGTCCGTCTGTCCGTCTGTCCGTCTGTCTGTCTGTTTCTACGCGAACTAGTCTCTCAGTTTTAAAGCTATCGACTTGAAACTTTGCACACACCCTTCTTTCCCTTGCACGCAGTATATAAGTCGGAACGGCCCGGATCGGCCGACTATATCCTATAGCTGCCATATAACTGATTGATCGAAAATGGTATAACTTTGATGTTTTTAGAGTTAGAGAGTTCAAATTTGACATGAGAGCTATTTTTGGCAAAACATTACGACATGCCAAATTTCATAAGGATCGGCCGACTATATCCTATAGCTGCCATATAACTGAACGATCGGAAATGACCCAACTTTCGTGTTTTTGAAGCTAGAAAGCTGGAATTTAATACAGATTCTATTTTTGGTCAGTTGATCCAACCTACCAAATTTCATAAGGATCGGCCGACTATATCCTATAGCTGCCATATAACTGAACGATCGGAAATGACCCAACTTTCGTGTTTTTGAAGATAGAAAGCTGGAATTTAATACAGATTCTATTTTTAGTCAGTTGATCCAACCTACCAAATTTCATTAGGATCGGCCGA
The DNA here is from genome assembly GCA_018153235.1 of Drosophila malerkotliana malerkotliana. NCBI lineage: Eukaryota > Metazoa > Arthropoda > Insecta > Diptera > Drosophilidae > Drosophila > Drosophila malerkotliana. Next base: position 1,725,341 of record JAECXV010000159.1, read on the forward strand.
CTATATCCCATAGCTGCCATATAACTGAACGATCGGAAATGGTATATGGTAGAAATATCAACTTTCGTATTTTTGAAGATAGAAGTTTGGGACTTTTTTTAGATTTTGTATTGTAATAAATTGGATTATATATTCCTATTCCCATAAGGATCGGCCAACTATATCCGATGTTTGCGATATATATCCGGTTTTAGCTGCAAGGGTATATAAACTTCGGCTCCGCCCGAAGTTAGCTTTCCTTTCTTGTTTTTGACTGACTTTGCACTGACTCTGTCCGTCTGTCCGTCTGTCTGTCCGTTTCTACGCGAACTAGTCTCTCAGTTTTAAAGCTATCAACTTGAAACTTTGCACACACCCTTCTTTCCTTTGCACGCAGTATATAAGTCGGAACGGCCCAGATCGGCCGACTATATCATATAGCTGCCATATAACTGATTGATTGGAAATGGTATAACTTTGGTGTTTTTAGAGTTAGAGAGTTCAAATTTGACATGAGTGCTATTTTTGGCAAAACATTACGACATGCCAAATTTCATAAGGATCGGCCGACTATATCCTATAGCTGCCATATAACTGAACGATCGGAAATGACCCAATTTTTTTGTTTTTTATGATAGAAAGCTGGCACTTGGTACACATTCTATTTTTGGTCAGTTAATCCGATCTACCAAATTTCATAAAGATCGGTTGACTATATCTTATAGCTGACATATAACTGTACGATCGGAAATGGTTTTTGGTAGAAATATCAACTTTCGTATTTTTGAAGATAGAAGCTTGGGACTTTTTTTTAGATTTTTTATTGTAATTAATTGGTTTTATTATGATGTAATCATAAGGATCGGCCAACTATATCTGATGTTTGCGATATATATCCAGTTTGAGCTGCAAGGGTATATAAACTTCGGCTCCGCCCGAAGTTAGCTTTCCTTTCTTGTTTTTTATTATTTCTTACATCAATTTCAAACTTAACAAAATATCTTCAATAAATTCAATAATTTTTGTTCATCTTTTTTATATTTTCTCGCCAACATTTGCAGTTGGATTTGATTTTTTCGTTTCCTGCATTCGTTCTCACTAAAACTAGTATTAAAAAAATTATATTTAAAAAAAAAAAAATTTTTTTATTTTTTTACATACAATGTCGCACGCGACAAACTTTAAAAGAGTTCCAAACTCGAATTGCTGCTTATATTGAACCAACATTTTTTGAATTTGTTTAGCGCAAAAATCTACGTTTTGGCACTATATTTGGTGCTCCTGGGACAAAAACCTTGGATGCACTGATAACAAATATTCTTTTTCACTGTCGAACGCGACATTGGTAAAGACAAATAAGCTCATAAGAAATTCGCCCTTATTAGTAATCGCATCGTTTATTTTACATATTTTTCATATTCTTTGAATTTTTCAAATTCTCTTTCAATAAATTACACAGTGCGACAAAAAAAGAAAAATTGGAGGAACTTTTGAAGAGACCTAGTAGGAATTGTTCATTAGGTCGAGTATAGTATAAAACCATGTTTGAAATTTTTCAAACACCCTTAAAATCTTGATTTATTTGGAAAAAACGGTTTTTCGGGACTTTTTTTGCTCTTAAAAATTCCTAAACGCGTAATTTTAAACCGATTTTAAATTTTTTTCGTTTTTCCATAGTTAAATGTTTGAGCTTTTGAAAAAAAAATGGATCTTTAATTTATTTCAACAAAAAGTATAAAATTTTTACGCAAGAAACTGACATTTTTTAATTTTTGTCGTGTTTTTCGGACTTTGACGCCATTAAAATTGCACTGACTTGTTTTGGGAAAAGCGTTATAACTTCAACAATTTTCATAATTTCCTAATGAAGTTGGTCTCGTTTTATTCAGAATTAACAAGACAATATTGATATGTGTCAAAAATCATACCCTTTCTTGAAAGTTGTACCGAAAAAATGGAGTCAATGACTGCGCTATCCAGATCTAGGGACTACAAAAAAACAGTTCACAAATAAATAATTAACACATACATAGAACGATTTGGGGTTCTTTTATTAAAATAATACATACCATCAGCTGTATTATCCATAGCTTACATTGATTATTTTGTTTTACTGCAGTTACTCAATTTAAAATTCAAAGAGAAAAAAAAACACGTGCTCTTTTAATTGTGAAATCAGCTGTTTGTAGATCGAACTTTAGAGCTCTGGCAAAAGCTTAGGGCTGGCATCAATGTCGATGGATTAAATCCATTGGATTTGTGCTAGCTAATGTACAGTATATTTATACCCTTGCAGAGGGTATTATAATTTTTGTCAAAAGTGTGCAACGCAGTGAAGGAAACATCTCCGACCCTATAAAGTATATATATTCTTGATCAGGATCACCTCCTGAGTTGATATGAGCATGTCCGTCTGTCTGTCTGTCCGTCTGTCTGTTTCTACGCAAACTACCATAGTCTCTCAGTTTTAAAGCTATTGACTTGAAACTTTGCACACACCCTTATTTCCTTTGCACGCAGTATATAAGTACTGGCCGACTATATCCTATAGCTGCCATATAACTGATTGATCGGAAATGGTATAACGTCGGTGTTTTTTGAGTTAGAGAGTTTAAATTTGACACGAGAGCTATTTTTGGCAACACATTACGACATGCCAAATTTCTGCCATATTAAAATTTAAATCTATTTATATTATATTTTTATTCTTTTAATGTGTTTTCCTAAATTTATAATCCAATAAAAAAAATACAAAATTGTAAAATAACCTTAACATCGTCTCAGTTCGTAGTGGAACCCGCCGTAAAAATGTCTATAAGTGCGGGTTCTACGGCATTTTAGCAGGCCGCGTCGTGGAACCCGCTCTCAAATGTTTTCATTTTTTCCGTCGTGGAACCCGCTGTAATAATGAAAACATTTGAGAGCGGGTTCCACGACAGTCGGCTGGCAGATGAGAGAGGGAAAGAGAGAATTCTATTTTTATACCCTTGCAGAGGGTATTATAATTTTGTCCAAAAGTGTGCAACGCAGTGAAGGAGACATCTCCGACCCTATAAAGTATATATATTCTTGATCAGTATATTTATACCCTTGCAGAGGGTATTATAATTTTGGTCAAAAGTGTGCAACGCAGTGAAGGAAACATCTCCGACCCTATAAAGTATATATATTCTTGATCAGGATCACCTCCTGAGTTGATATGAGCTATTTTTGGCAAAACATTACGACATGCCAAATTTCATGAGGATCGGCCGACTATATCTTATAGCTGCCATATAACTGAACGATCGGAAATGGTTTTTGGTAAAAATACCAACTTTTGTATTTTTGAAGATTGAACCTTGATACTTTGCTTGAGCTTTATTTTTTATAAATTGGTTATACTATGATATTATCATAAGGATCGGCCAACTGTATCAGATTTTTGCGATATATATCAGATTTGAACTGCAAGGGTATATCAACTCCGGCTCCGCTCGAAGTTAGCTTTCCTTTCTTGTTTGATTTTGATTTAGAAGAACGTTTATATTAATACAAGTTTATGTACTTATTTTTAAGTTTTCGTTAATTAAACTATGTTACAATATACAATCGCATTAAAATATACAAATTTTCTAAGAATTGTGGATAAAAAAAAAATGAAGAGAAAAGTATAACTAATATGAAAGTATAATTAATAAGAATTTTATATATACAAGAATTTATATAAAAAACAAGAAAGGAAAGCTAACTTCGGGCGGAGCCGAAGTTTATATACCCTTGCAGTTAAAACCGGATATATATCGCAAACATCGGATATAGTTGGCCGATCCTTATGAGAATATGATAATATTACCCAATTTATTATAATACAAAAACGAAACCTAAAATTGTCCCAAACTTCTATCTTCAAAAACACAAAAGTTGGGTCATTTCCGATCGTTCAGTTATATAGCAGCTATAGGATATAGTCGGCCGATCCTAATGAAATTTGGTAGGTTGGATTATCTGGCCAAAAATATAATCTGTATTAAGTTTCAGCTTTCTATCTTCAAAAACACGAAAGTTGGGTCATTTCCGATCGTTCAGTTATATGGCAGCTATAAGATATAGTCGGCCGATCCTTATGAAATTTGGCATGTCGTAATGGTTTGCCAAAAATAGCTCTCTTGTCAAATTTGAACTCTCTAACTCTAAAAACACCAAAGTTATACCATTTCCGATCAATCAGTTATATGGCAGCTATAGGATATAGTCGGCCGATCCGGGCCGTTCCGACTTATATACTGCGTGCAAAGGAAAGAAGGGTGTGTGCAAAGTTTCAAGACGATAGCTTCAAAACTGAAAGACTAGTTCGCGTAGAAACGGACAGACAGACAGACGGACAGACAGACGGACAGACGGACAGACGGACAGACGGACATGCTCATATCAACTCAGGAGGTGATCCTGATCAAGAATATATATACTTTATAGGGTCGGAGATGTCTCCTTCACTGCGTTGCACACTTTTGGACAAAATTATAATACCCTCTGCAAGGGTATAATTATATAAAGTTATATTATGTAGGCGGCAAGGAAGGTATGGTTTTTTTGGTATTGAAAATTTTTGTATTGCCTTAATTTTTGTAGTGTAAAACAAAAAAATCCGAAATTCACAAATAATATAAGCAGCAAATTCAAATAGCTCCAAGTTTCAACTAGTTTCAACCAAGTTTCTAGCTTTAAAATTACGGTTATGGCCAAAATAAAGGCATTTCATCCCAATGTGCATCCATTTAAGAAAAAAATTTTTTTATTTCAGGGTAAATTAAATTTTGTCTGATGTAATGAGAAGTTTCACTTTCTCAAATGCTTTAAAATATTTTTTTTTTTCTACATTTATAGTGGAACCTTTCATTAAGATTAAAGTCATGGGTTTTGCAATTTTGGCAAAATCAGGTATGAATTTTTTATAAAATCCACAGAGACCTAAAAATAATTTTATCTCTTTTTGGTTTTTTGGTATTGAAAATTTTTGTATTGCCTTAATTTTTTTGGGGTTTAGCTTTACTCCTTCTGTTGTTATTATATGTCCAAGGAATTTTTTTCTCTAATGAAGTAGAAAATACAAGTATGCTATCCATATAAACAAGTCAATGCTGATATATTAAATCTTCTAATAAATTGTTCATGGAACATTGGAAACTTGCTGGCGCATTTTTAAGACCAAATGACATTCGTGTATATTTGTAATGTCCATTTTTGGTTGAAAAAACGGTTTTTATACCCTTGCAGAGGGTATTATAATTTTGTCCAAAAGTGTGCAACGCAGTGAAGGAGACATCTCCGACCCTATAAAGTATATATATTCTTGATCAGGATCACCTCCTGAGTTGATATGAGCATGTCCGTCTGTCCGTCTGTCCGTCTGTCCGTCTGTCTGTATGTTTCTACGCAAACTAGTCTCTCAGTTTTAAAGCTATCGACTTGAAACTTTGCACACACCCTTCTTTCCTTTGCACGCAATTGGTACTGAAACTTGGTACAGATTATATTTTTGGTCAGTTAATCCGACCTACCAAATTTTATAACGAGTATAGGGAGTTCAAATTTGACATGAGTGCTATTTTTGGCAAAATAACACGACATGCCAAATTTCATAACGATCAGTCGACTATATCTAATAGCTCCCATATAACTGAGCGATCGGAAATGGTTTTTGGTAGAAATATTAACTTTGGTATTTTTGAAGAAAGATCCATATTCTCATAAGGATCGGCCAACTATATCCGATGTTTGCGATATATATATCCGGTTTTAACTGCAAGGGTATATCATCTTCGGCTCCGCCCAAAGTTAGCTTTCCTTTCTTGTTTATAAATAAAATTTAAACATGAAAAAAAACGTTTTGTTGTGATATCATTTTCATTGTGTTGTATCATTTTCACCTTCTTCGCACGTTTTATCTCTGCAGAAAAAGGTCAGCTTGCTGCGCACATAAGTAAAATCTTAGAATTGTTTTATGTTAGTTGAGTGCTATTCTTGTTCAAAAATATTATTGTTGAACCGATGAGTTGCGCCTGAAATCATCATACGAGCCGACCAAAATTTAGAACATTGAACGGATTTAGCCACTTCTATTGATTTCTTGAACGAATGCTCCAAAACGTTGGCAAGCAAATGACTGCTGCAGTTTAAACGAATATTGTTTTTCAAAGCTTTAACGATATTTGAGCCTTGATCGGTAACAAACTTAATTTTGTCCAAATGATGTATGCCAAATTCAGCAAACAAAGTTTTAAACTTATTCAAAACGTTTGTGATAGTTGAACGCTCGAAGTCCATTGCACATTGGGCGGAAACGCCGATTTTTTGGCATAAATTTCAATTTTAGAGATACTGGGCTCAAATTTTGCATATATGCTTGAACTTTTTTTTTCGAATTTCGTATTTTGTTGTTTTTGATATTTGACTACGCCTATGCCCGCCGCCCACATCAACAGTGGGCCATATGTCCATTTTTAATTACTTTTTTCATAAACTAAAGTTTTTAATAAATAGAACTACAACGTTTACTAAATATGCTTCCATTAGTTATTAAATTTAATATTCTTAACATTTTTTTTAAATTCCATATTTTTTTCAAACAAATTTTTTTTTTCATAATTTTACATCTAAATAAAAATCAAACATATTTTTTAATTCAAAATCGTATTCCATATTGCCAAGGGCGTAGGCAGGGGGGGCAGGGGGGCAATTGCCCCCCCCCTGATCAGCCGAGAAAGTTGATGAAAATCAATAAAAATGAATCAAAATATATTTTTTTTTAAGGTTGAATTACTTCAACGCATTTTATATATATATTTGTATATACTTTAGATCATACATGGGCAAGGCCATGGCTCCTCGAGCTCCCCCTGTGAAAAATTCTGACTGAATCTGAATTTTTGCCCCCCCCTGTGGAAAGGTCTGACTACGCCCTTGCATATTGCCTACTTCGTCAAATGTCGGTGATTCCAAGAGCTCAATAACTTTTTTCGGTAGAGCTTGTATCCTGGAGTTTCTGTGTAAAGAGATTCCGGATAGATACGGATCAGAAGAATCCAGAGCCCTGTAGAAAACGTCTGTCAAATTATTTATTCTACTGTTTTTTCTAGCATGAAATAGTCTATCACGCTTATAATGCTTATTACGCGCCTCAGAAGCTGAGAGTTGAGTTGAGACTCAGAATGTTGAGTTGTCCTAAAACTATTCAAATATTTTTAATTTGCGCAGGTATGCGCAAAAGAAGTTAACTTTATTTCAATATACATAGAATAACACATACAACCTTATTTTTAGATCACGTAATACGACGTAATATTATTAGTTCTAGTCCACGAAACACAGGCATTTTGGGGTTAGGTTATATATAAAACATGTATATATAAATCAACTAAATATAACATAAAACAAACACATACATAATTTTGCAACTTTTAACAGTATTCTACATACCTTTATGTATATTTTCCATACTTAAGATTCAAAATATGCTCTGTTATTTAATAATTATAAATTAACAAACGTAGGCCACGTGAAAGAGAAAAAGTTTTGAACACATAACCTAGAACAATCAGCTGACTTTAAAGGGCTACCAAAAAGCCAGGGATGGCAATAAAAATATTTTAAAAATATTTTTATAATGAGGCAACATTTTTTTAACGGAATAAAAAAAAGGGGAAATTTAACAAAATAATTTTGGACACAGTCACCGACTATCTCTCTTCGAGTGCGGACGTCGTTGTCTTCCGAACTACCAGTGGTTTCTTGCAAATTTCTTCTTTCACTCTCTCGCCTATTTTTCGGCCTACGATCTTCCCTTCGCGCACGTCATTCTAGCAACTTTTTTTCAAGTGCACACCAAAAATAATTACCATGGCCCCCAGGCCACCAAATCTTGGTGATAACCGCTTTGCCAGCCTTAGCGCTAGCCGCAAAGCAAAAAAAAAAGACCATATCAAAAACTTCCCGTCGATTTCCCTGAACTTCCCTTAACCCAGCAAAAAAACCCACGATTTATAGTCGTTGCATCCAAATCCACTAAACCACTATCCGAATTCTCTTGTTTCGCAGTCCACCGCTCTCTTAAGCTTATAAGCAAAGAAATCTCCTCTATATCAACCTTACGTGATGGTAATCTGCTTCTCCTGGTTAACTCCCGTGAAGTCGCCGATAAGTTTACCAAAGTTTCTGCTTTGCCTGGTTTAACTGATGTTGAAATTAAACTTCACCAATCTCTTAATTATGTTAAAGGCACAATTTATGCCCCTTGCTTGATCAATGTTCCCGAAACTGAAATTGTCGAGGAGCTGAAGTCGCAAAATGTTCACAGCGTTTACAAATTTACGAAAATGATTGACGGCAAACCCAAACCCTTCGGCAAAATACTTGTCACATTTGACTCTTACAAGTTACCGAACAAGCTTGACGTCTCTTGGCATACCGTAAAGGTTAGGGAATACTTTCCTAATCCAATGAGGTGCAAATTTTGTCAACTACTGGGACACACAATGAAACACTGCAAAAACACCGCAACTTGCGTTTCTTGCAATCTCCCTCCTCATCTTCCAGTGCCCTGCACTCGCATTTTCTGCGCGAACTGCAGTGGCGATCATCCCGCCTCCTCTCCAACATGCCCAAAATATCAATACCAGAGAGAACTTCTCTGCATAAAAACAAGCAAGAAATGCAGCTTCCGTGAAGCCCGTATTATTCTACAACAACAAACCAATAAGAACAACACATCGACTACCTTCGCTTCTGTCGCCAGCTCAGAAAGCTCGTCTAATACAACTGCCCGAACCCCGAACATGATAACCACGAAAACCGACAAAAGTACCACAACTCCGAAGCCTGATAGTGAGATCAACACGATCTCTCTTACTAACACGCCAACCTCTTCTAATTCAAACTCATACAAGCCTTCTCTATCTACTATACCCAATACTCAAAACCCGAGCTCTTTTATCCGCTCGCACTCCAATGTTATCAAAGCTCTTACTGAAGAAGCAAACAATATAATTGTACCTAAATCCCCAACTATATCTACGTCCCAAGTATCTTATCCGATTTCTGATTCTGATTCTATGCATTCACAGGATTCATAGTTCACTTTTTTCCCTTTACATTAATCATCACCACTATAATACTAATTTTAGTATTATCTTATTTTTTTAAATTTAATCTATGCCAATCAAAATCTTGCAATGGAATATAAACGGAATATTTAACAACTACCACGAACTTTCTATTCTAATAAAAGAACAATCGCCCGACATTTTATGTTTACAAGAAACAAACCTGCCATTTAACTTTATAAATTTTGTCTGTCCCAAAGGCTACGTTGGTTATTTCCACAATTTACCGCAGAATATCAGTGCTAAGCAAGGTATCGGTATTCTTATTAAACAAAACCTCCCTCACAAACACCGCAACATCAACTCCAACATCCTTTGCTCTGTTTTGGAGCTCAATGTAAGCATTGACATACAGATCGTCAATGTTTACATTCCTCCTAATCAAAGCTTTTCTACATTCGACGTATCTGCTATTCTTGACACAGTTAGACAACCATACATCGTTCTAGGGGACTTTAACTCGTGGTCTCCTCTTTGGGGCTCTCCTCAATCAAACACCAGAGGCAAAAAAATCGAAAAACTAATAGCGGAACAAGATCTAATTGTCCTAAACGATGGATCTCCCACACATTTATCCACCCATAACACCCTAACCCATGTAGACCTTTCCTTGATCACCCCGCAAATAGCACATAGGTGCAGTTGGTCGACCTTGGCCAACCTTTTCGGAAGTGATCATTTCCCCATATCAATTATTTGTTCCATCAATTTCAGTTCTGACCACACCCCTCCCCTACCTAAATATAAAATAGATTTAGCTAATTGGGATGTATATAGATCAAAGTGCGAACAGACAGCAACTAGTTGGAAGACCGGTTGCTTAAGCCACCAAGTTGCCCAATTAACCAAAGGCATTAGGTCTGCAGCGAACTGCAGTATCCCTAAAACCAAACGTGTCGTGCATAAGGCAGCAGTTCCGTGGTGGAATTATACACTTCAGAAGCTTCGAAATGAAAAGCAACATTTGTTCGCGGTTTACAAGGCCAGTATGTCAGACACCAATCTAAAAAATTATAAAAGAGCCAATGCAGTTTTTAAAAAATCTGTACTTGTGGCTAAACGGAAATGTCTAGAAAATTTCACCTCCAGGATATCCCCTCTTTCTTCTTCAAAAAAAGTTTGGTCCGACGTAAAGAGGCTGGCCGGTGTGCCACCACAACCATTTCGATTCTTGAAGTGTCATTCAGGTGTCGTACAGATTCTCAGGGTATCGCCGAAGAGTTCGGGCATCTCTGGTCTAACTACTCGGCAGATAGTAACTTTTCAGGCGATTACATACACCAAAAAGATGCCTATTTATCCCTGACCTATCTTCTGACAACACTGACATCCCCTGCCAAAACATTAGATAAACACTTTACTCTAGGTGAAATTGATAATGCCTTAGCAGGGTCAAAGGGTAAAACCCCTGGTGCAGACAGGATTTCATATCCTATGCTTAGAGAAATGCCACATTCCCTCAAAATCAGACTTTTAGAAATATATAATCAAATCCTTAACTCCGGAACATACCCACACAGCTGGAGATCAGCCACTGTCATCCCAATACCCAAACCCAATAAACCTCCTGCCGAAATTAAAAGCTACCGCCCCATCTCCCTCCTATCCTGTTTAGGTAAAACAATAGATAAAATTATAGCCCGCAGACTTATGTGGTTCATAACCCGCAATAATCTAATCTCACATAACCAAGTAGCTTTCAAACAAAAACATAGTACTATGGACGCCTTATTGCGTATTCAACACTTCGCGTCGAACGCCCTTTCCACAAAAAATCACGTCTCTATATTGGCGACGGATTTTGAAAGAGCCTTCGATCGTGTAGGGATTCATGCCGTACTCAGTCAACTTGAGCGCTGGGGTGTTGGTCCAAAACTTTATAACCTTATAAAGGCCTTCATGACCAATAGATCCTTCAGAGTTCGCGTTAACAACAACACCTCTAACACCCACAGCCTCTATAACGGCATCCCGCAAGGCAAAGATAAATTTATAGATATATTAAAAGACATAGACTCCTGGGGAGCCATTTCGGGTGCCTCCCAGGAAAAAATGTAAAAAATATTTCGGGTGAAAAATGTAAAATACTTCATATTTGCCGTAAGCACAGATGCTCTCTCTCTGAAATTAACTTTAAAAATAAAATAATTGAAAATGTAAAAAGTTTAACCATTTTGGGCTTAACCTTCGATACCAAACTCCTTTTTGATCAACACTGTATTAAATTAAGAAAACAGCTCGAGACTAGATTGAATATTATAAAATTTTTGTCCTCCAAATATACTAACATTCACATCAATACACTGTTAGGGATTACTCGTGCCCTGATGCTCTCTAAAATAGATTACGGCCTACCAGTTTACGGATGGTGTGCAAAATCGCACCTAAGCAAGCTGCAGGCTCCATACCACGGTGCAATTCGACGTGCTCTTAACGCGTATCCTACCTCTCCTACCGCATGCATCTTGGCTGAATCCGGTCTTCCGAGCATTCAGGCCCGCAGAGAAGAAACGACCATGCAGCTCATTCCCAAATTGCATTTAACAAAAAATGCTCTTTTAAGGAAGGATTTTTCGGCTTTGTTTAAGCAAAAACGAATATACAAAGTCATATCCACCCTTAGGCGATGTGCCAACTACACAAGGCAGCTTGGCCTACCACCTCCCAAACTAAAGTACACAAAGCCCCCAGCCTACTGGAATAATACAAAACCGAATGTGAACCTGGATATGTATAACGCCTCAAAAAAGAATACCACGAGATCAGAATTCCAGACCCGCTTCCGATCGTTACAAGAAAAACTTGGCTCAAAATCATGGCTCTACACCGATGGATCCAAAACAGACGAATCAACTACCTTTGCTGTTGTCGACAGCGAAGGCAAAATAATCTCAGGAGGAATGCTACCTCAGTACAACTCCATCTTTACAGCCGAAGCCTTCGCCATACTACAAGCCTGCCTCTTCGCCAAGAAACACTTTGGACAATTTGTTATATGTACCGATAGCCTGTCCACCTTATCTTCTTTAAGGAACTGGGGGCACACCGATCCCACAATCGAGGAGATAAGAAAGCTTTCCACCACCAACAAGATAATTCTCTTATGGACCCCCAGCCACCAAGGAATCGTTGGCAATGAACTAGCAGATCAGGCTGCTCAGGACATGAGACTAAAACCGTCTCCTCTGTTCAGTCCTTTCAACAGCAAGGACATAAGTAACCTAATCCGTCATCACCTTAAGGACAAACAAATTGGAGAATGGAGAGAACTTTATAACCACTGATATTTTTCCATCAACAATACTTTTACAAAAATTTCTCTGCCTGCCTACCTTGGAAAGCGGGTATGCTCAACTTTCATTCGCATTCGCATCGGACACACTCGTGCAACACACGAACATATTCTTACAGGAACACCACGTCCCTCTTGCCTTTGTGGCGAACGCCTTGAAATAGACCATCTTCTTAACTCATGCCGTCTTCTAGAGAGCGTCAGGGCTCACATTTTCAAACAACAGAAACCATCCGACAGTTTAAATGTAGTTTCTCAAGAAAACATAACAAACCTTTATACATTTGTAATCAAATCCAACCTTAATATTTAAGTATTGTAAATAATTAACTAAGTCTCGAGTCGAAGGCCATAGCAGCTAGTACTCTTTTAAGAAACCCATTAGATTTAGTATTATATACTAGATTTAATTTTAAAAAATAAAAAATATAAAAATTTTGGACTTTATGCAAAAAAATCGGCGTTTCCGCCCAATGTGCATTGACTTTACACTCAAGATTAGATCTTCCAATTTAAAATCTTTTTGGTAGGGCAAGGTGACACCAAGAAAGTTGCGATAAACGTTTGCGAGCAACTTTGGCAGTTGCTCCACCAATATGTGCAACTTCGGCTATCTCATCTTTAATCTTTTTGTTTTTCCTCCGCCAATTTTTGCGTAGGTTGAGACACCGTTGTTGCATCAAGCATCAGGTCATCAACTCCTTCTTTGTGTCTTCCACCAATATTGATTTGAAACTTTGCCATGTTCCTAAATCCATTGCCATTGATTGCTGAAAAGGGTTGACAGTCCTGTGTTACCCATTCCACACATGCGTCAAAAGCATCTTTTTTGTCTTCCGGTTTTACAGTAGTCAACAATTTGGACTCTTTAAGAAACTTACAGCATTTATGTCGGCTTAAATTTGAAGATTGTTTCGGTAACTATTTCACAAGATCATGACAAGGCCGGCAACTTATAAATCCATCCAGAACAACGCCATCTTCCTTACCAATTTCTGTCAATATATTCCAAATATTGCTTCTATGCAATATGCAAAATGTAATATAAACATAGCAAAACGAAGAATTTGACAAAAAAAAAAAATGAAATAAAAACAAGAAAAAACTACATGCTTGAAGAAGCTGGCATAGAAATTGTTATTGTACATGCACGGTAACGGTCACATTGTGTCGTCTTGTCGCTAATCGTTTACTCATCCACGATCAACTCAAGTTGATCCCAATGATGCTTTCGTCAACACATGCTCATTATACCCTTGCAGAGGGTATTATAATTTTGTCCAAAAGTGTGCAACGCAGTGAAGGAGACATCTCCGACCCTATAAAGTATATACATTCTTGATCAGGATCACCTCCTGAGTTGATATGAGCATGTCCGTCTGTCCGTCTGTCCGTCTGTCCGTCTGTCTGTTTCTACGCAAACTAGTCTCTCAGTTTTAAAGCTATCGTCTTGAAACTTTGCACACACCCTTCTTTCCTTTGCACGCAGTTATAAGTCGGAACGGCCGGGATCGGCCGACTATATCCTATAGCTGCCATATAACTGATTGATCGGAAATGGTATAACTTTGGTGTTTTTAGAGTTAGAGAGTTCAAATTTGATATGAAAGCTATTTTTGGCAAAATAATACGACATGCCAAATTTCATAGGGATCGGCCGACTATATCCTATAGCTGCCATATAACTCAACGATCGGAAATGACCCAACTTTCGTGTTTTTGAAGATAGAAAGCTGGAATTTAGTACAGACTCTATTTTTGGTTAGTTGATCCAACCTACCAAATTTCATTAGGATCGGCCGACTATATCCTATAGCTGCCATATAACTGAACGATCGGAAATGACTCAACTTTTGTGTTTTTGAAGATAGAAAGCTGGAACTTGGTACAGATTATATTTTGATCTATCCTACCAAATTTCATAAGGATCGGCCAACTATATCCGATTTTTGCGATATATATCCGGTTTTAGCTGCAAGGGTATATAAACTTCGGCTCCGCCCGAAGTTAGCTTTCCTTTCTTGTTTTTTTGATCAGAATGATGTGTACGGCAATATCAGTTGATTTTTACTCAACACTGTGTTTCGTTCGGTGAGTTGAATTGAGTGAAAAATTTTGAACCGAAAACTCAAGATGATCGGAATGATGTCTACGGGGTATAATATAGTCAGAAAACTTTATTTAATTTTTAACAAATATAAGTTTTTTTAAGTTTTCGCAGAAAAATTGCATTTTAATTCAGTTGCAACAAATTTAAGATATTTTTCGATGTTTTTTTCAAATACATCGATGTTTTTTTAATAAACATCTATATTTAATATAAATTATTGTTTAATATAAATTAAAACTCGCAATTAAATTTGTACTAAAAATAAAAAACGAAAAACGGCGGGTACGGCGATCGGCGATGATTTGTCCTGCTTTACTAAAAGCGCGTTCCGACTCGCAGGACGTTGCAGCCACGCATAGATATTTTTTCACCACTTCCTTAAACGGATCCATGATCTTTGAACTCTCCTTAAATTAAAATAAATTTATTTAAAAATAATCACAATATGAAGTATAAAAATTTACCTTCCAGAAACCTAGTGGATCACAAGTTTCAGTCTCGTTTACTGTCTCTGTATGCTGCCTCAGCAGTATAATGGCGTCTGATCGCGATGTACTTATATTTGTTTTTAACTTCAATTGCAGCGTAGTAAAATAAGTTGAAGTTCCTGGATCATTTGGTGGTGACAACTTTTTTATAGCACCTTTAAGCTCCTCTTCCAATGCATGACATGCTTTCTCTGCATGGTTTGTCGTCAGAAAACCTTGTTTTTTAAAGCGCGGGTCTATTATTGTGGCAATCCTTGGAACCGTGCGTGTTTCATAATGCCCAAAACGCTCTTTAAAACGACCACTCAAAGAGTCAAAGGCAAGAATGGCTTCCGGGCTTTTAAAGCTATTTTTGAATGACAAAACTTCTCTTAATGAATGCGACAACTGGGTTGCACTTTGTCAGTAATTGTCGAATTATTTCCATTTTTAGTATTTCTTCAACGAGCAAGTTGATAGTATGTGCAAAACATGGAAAATTTTTAAGTTCCAGATGCTCGCAAGCCTTTTTCATGGTTGGGTCGTTGTCTGTAACTATACTTACAACTTTATTTTTAAGTCCCCACTCATTTAGGATCTGCCGAATAGTATCTGCCACATTCATTGCTGTGTGATTGGTGGGCGTTACTAGACCCGCCGTCGACAGGACTGCTGATACCTGCTTGAATTTGACTGTTAAGTATGCTTCATTTGCACGTGAAGTCCATCCATCCGTCTTAATTGCCACATACTGGACCCCTTCGAGCTCACATTCAACGTCCTTTCTCAAATTAGTGTAAAGCTCAGGTAGCATTGTGTCTCTGAAATAAGTTCCGCTCGGCATTTTATATTTCGGGTCCAGGTGGTGTATTAAATCGGTTAGAAAACGGTTGCACATCGCGTGCTATCAATAGCATTACATATCTGTCCAGTTTAATTTTTTCTTGGGAGTCTGGCGGGTAAACTGCATTCCGTTGCACATACTTTTCCAACCTTGGTGACTCATTATCGGTCTCGAAATTTATATAATTCGGATGAATATTTTTTAGGTGGTCCATGATGTTTGTCGTATTTCCCGACGTTTTTAAAATTTTGCCACAGTGAAGACATCCTTTGTCCTGATGTTTTTTAAAATGCTGCCACACATTGGAGGATTGCCGCTTCCGTTTGGGAGACGGAGCTTCGTTTTCCTTTGTTGTATGTACCTTAAAATAAAACAAGAAAGGAAAGCTAACTTCGGGCGGAGCCGAAGTTTATATACCCTTGCAGTTAAAACCGGATGTATATCGCAAACATCGGATATAGTTGGCCGATCCTTATGGGAATAGGAAAATATAATCCAATTTTTTACAATACAAAATCTAAAAAAAGTCCCAAACTTCTATCTTCAAAAATACGAAAGTTGATAACCAAGTACCAAGTACCATTTCCGATCGTTCAGTTATATGGCAGCTATAGGAAAACTAACTTCGGGCGGAGCCGAAGTTGATATACCCTTGCAGTTAAAACCGGATATATATCGCAAACATCGGATATAGTTGGCCGATCCTTATGGGAATAGGAAAATATAATCCAATTTTTTACAATACAAAATCTAAAAAAAGTCCCAAACTTCTATCTTCAAAAATACCAAAGTTGGTATTTCTACCAAAAACCATATCCGATCGTTCAGTTATATGGCAGCTATAAGATATACTCGGCCGATCGTTATGAAATTTGGTAGGTCGGATTAACTGACCAAAAATATAATCTGTACCAAGTTCCAGCTTTCTATCTTCAAAAACACGAAAGTTGGGTCATTTCCGATCGTTCAGTTATATGGCAGCTATAGGATATAGTCGGCCGATCCTTACGAAATTTAGCACGTCGTAATGTTTTGCCAAAGATAGCTTTCATGTCAAATTTGAACTCTAACTCTAAAAACACCAAAGTTATACCATTTCCGATCAATCAGTTATATGGCAGCTATAGGATATAGTCGACCGATCCCGGTCGTTCCGACTTATATACTGCGTGCAAAGGAAAGAAGGTGCAAAGTTTCAAGTCGATAGCTTTAAAACTGAGAGACTAGTTCGCGTAGAAACAGACAGACAGACAGACGGACAGACGGACAGAAGGACAGAAGGACAGACGGACATGCTCATATCAACTCAGGAGGTGATCCTGATCAAGAATATATATACTTTATAGGGTCGGAGATGTCTCCTTCACTGCGTTGCACACTTTTGGACAAAATTATAATACCCTCTGCAAGGGTATAAAAAGGATTTTGGCGCGAAAGCTTATGATTTTTTCTGTGAGTTTTATCTTCAAATTGTAAATTAAACAAAAAAGCTTAAATATGGAATTTAATCGTCAAGGTATGTAAAATTAATTATTAGCACTAAATGTTCATTACATTTGTTATAATGTTAAATCGAACAATGTGTTTTTGGTATGTTTATATGCCGCTGCCTACAAATGTATCTAAGTTTCTGTGGAGTGTAACTTGTAAGTCTAGGCCAGTCGAGGCAATTTTAAAGCTGAATATTAACAAAACTTTTAACAATCAAATATTTGTTAAATTTTTTGCCCGATTTACGTTAAAACTAAATGTTGTATGTAGTTGCAGTTAAATTTTTTTCATTCAATGTTGCTTGATGTATGGAGCGACAACAACCGCCAACAATCTGCTCTGCACCATTTTGTTTTGCAAAATATTGATGAGGCTGAATGAAGTGATGTCCAGCAAAACATAATAAAAGAGAAGCGAAGGGTATTTTTTGGATTCATTAACACTAATTTGCCAAAATGCAACAGAATGTTCGACCGTTTTAAAGAAAGGCATGCGCAAAGGCTCAGACATCTTTAAAAAAGAGTTTCTTAAAGATGATATTCCACGCGAAAAGCCTGGTCGCAAACGCTTCACAAACACTGAGGCAGAACCAAGCCTAAAGCCTAAATCGGCATCTGATCTGGTCGATAAAAATGAAGATTCCATGCAGTGCTGCCAATTTTTGACCAGCAAAAAAATCTGTTTTTGACGCGAAGAACGAAGAGAAAAGCTAAAAAAAAATTATTAACAAGAAAGGAAAGCTAACTTTGGGCGGAGCCGAAGTTGATATACCCTTGCAGTTAAAACCGGATATATATCGCAAACATCGGATATAGTTGGCCGATCCTTATGATCCTTATCCTATTTGGTAGGTTGGATAAACTGACCAAAAATAGAATCTGTACCAAGTTCCAGCTTTCTATCTTCAAAAACACGAAAGTTGGGTCATTTCCGAACATTCAGTTATATGGCAGCTATAGTGCCCCAATCAAACTTGAAACTTGGTATGTAATCTTAGGAGCTTCAAAAATGTATATAAACCAAATTTCAATTCAATAGGTTTAAAATTAGAGTTTATGCCAAAAAAAAAACGAAAAAAAACCATAGTGCAATGGAAAATAAACGCAACCGCTTACACATTGCGAAGGAGAGTTTGGCATTGCTTAACGCAAACAAAAAAGAAAATTTACGTCACGAATTTTAAAAACGAATTTTTACGTCAATTTTTACGTCACTTTTAATCCGAGCAATGGATTTCAACTCGAGAAACGGTACCGAAAAAGGCAAAGATCGGTTTGTCGGCCAACAAGGTGATGGCAACGGTTTTCTGGGATGCCCGAGGTGTAATTCATGTGGATTCTCTGGAAAAAAGCAGAACTATTACGGGAGAATACTATTCCAATCTCTTGGGACGATTTGATTTGGAGCCATTTCGAAATTGTGTGAATCGCACTACGAAATTCTACCCCATCCACCCTATTCTCCAGTTTTAGCACCCTGTTTCTTTTACACAGTCCGACAAAAAAAAAAAGTGAAGAAACTTTTGAAGAGACCTAGTAGGAATTATTCATTAAGTCGACATTTTAGAACTTTAGTTGTGTTTTTCCGAATTTTACGCCATTTTTTAGGTACAACTTCCAAGAAATGGTATCATTTTTGACACATATCAATATTATCTCATTAATTCTGAATAAAACAAGACCAATTTCATTAGGAAATTATGAAAATTATTGGAGTTATAACGCTTTTTCCAAAACAAGTCAGTGCAATTTTAATGGCGTCAAAGTCCGAAAAACACGACAAAAATTCAAAAATGTCAGTTTCTTGCATTAAAATTGTATTCTTTTTGTTGAAATAAGTTAAAGATCTATTTTTTTTCAAAAACACAACATTTAACTATTGAAAAAACATCTAAAATTTTTAAATCGGCTTAAAATTACGCGCTTAGGAATTTTTAGGAGCAAAATATTCCCGAAAAACCGTTTTTTCTAAATAAATCAAGATTTTGGTAGGTCGGATTAACTGACCAAAAATATAATCTGTACCAAGTTCCAGCTTTCTATCTTCAAAAACACGAAAGTTGGGTCATTTCCGATCGTTCAGTTATATGGCAGCTATAGGATATAGTCGGCCGATCCTTACGAAATTTAGCACGTCGTAATGTTTTGCCAAAGATAGCTTTCATGTCAAATTTGAACTCTAACTCTAAAAACACCAAAGTTATACCATTTCCGATCAATCAGTTATATGGCAGCTATAGGATATAGTCGACCGATCCCGGTCGTTCCGACTTATATACTGCGTGCAAAGGAAAGAAGGTGCAAAGTTTCAAGTCGATAGCTTTAAAACTGAGAGACTAGTTCGCGTAGAAACAGACAGACAGACAGACGGACAGACGGACAGAAGGACAGAAGGACAGACGGACATGCTCATATCAACTCAGGAGGTGATCCTGATCAAGAATATATATACTTTATAGGGTCGGAGATGTCTCCTTCACTGCGTTGCACACTTTTGGACAAAATTATAATACCCTCTGCAAGGGTATAAAAGGATTTTGGCGCGAAAGCTTATGATTTTTTCTGTGAGTTTTATCTTCAAATTGTAAATTAAACAAAAAAGCTTAAATATGGAATTTAATCGTCAAGGTATGTAAAATTAATTATTAGCACTAAATGTTCATTACATTTGTTATAATGTTAAATCGAACAATGTGTTTTTGGTATGTTTATATGCCGCTGCCTACAAATGTATCTAAGTTTCTGTGGAGTGTAACTTGTAAGTCTAGGCCAGTCGAGGCAATTTTAAAGCTGAATATTAACAAAACTTTTAACAATCAAATATTTGTTAAATTTTTTGCCCGATTTACGTTAAAACTAAATGTTGTATGTAGTTGCAGTTAAATTTTTTCATTCAATGTTGCTTGATGTATGGAGCGACAACAACCGCCAACAATCTGCTCTGCACCATTTTGTTTTGCAAAATATTGATGAGGCTGAATGAAGTGATGTCCAGCAAAACATAATAAAAGAGAAGCGAAGGGTATTTTTTGGATTCATTAACACTAATTTGCCAAAATGCAACAGAATGTTCGACCGTTTTAAAGAAAGGCATGCGCAAAGGCTCAGACATCTTTAAAAAAGAGTTTCTTAAAGATGATATTCCACGCGAAAAGCCTGGTCGCAAACGCTTCACAAACACTGAGGCAGAACCAAGCCTAAAGCCTAAATCGGCATCTGATCTGGTCGATAAAAATGAAGATTCCATGCAGTGCTGCCAATTTTTGACCAGCAAAAAAATCTGTTTTTGACGCGAAGAACGAAGAGAAAAGCTAAAAAAAAATTATTAACAAGAAAGGAAAGCTAACTTTGGGCGGAGCCGAAGTTGATATACCCTTGCAGTTAAAACCGGATATATATCGCAAACATCGGATATAGTTGGCCGATCCTTATGATCCTTATCCTATTTGGTAGGTTGGATAAACTGACCAAAAATAGAATCTGTACCAAGTTCCAGCTTTCTATCTTCAAAAACACGAAAGTTGGGTCATTTCCGAACATTCAGTTATATGGCAGCTATAGTGCCCCAATCAAACTTGAAACTTGGTATGTAATCTTAGGAGCTTCAAAAATGTATATAAACCAAATTTCAATTCAATAGGTTTAAAATTAGAGTTTATGCCAAAAAAAACGAAAAAAAACCATAGTGCAATGGAAAATAAACGCAACCGCTTACACATTGCGAAGGAGAGTTTGGCATTGCTTAACGCAAACAAAAAAGAAAATTTACGTCACGAATTTTAAAAACGAATTTTTACGTCAATTTTTACGTCACTTTTAATCCGAGCAATGGATTTCAACTCGAGAAACGGTACCGAAAAAGGCAAAGATCGGTTTGTCGGCCAACAAGGTGATGGCAACGGTTTTCTGGGATGCCCGAGGTGTAATTCATGTGGATTCTCTGGAAAAAAGCAGAACTATTACGGGAGAATACTATTCCAATCTCTTGGGACGATTTGATTTGGAGCCATTTCGAAATTGTGTGAATCGCACTACGAAATTCTACCCCATCCACCCTATTCTCCAGTTTTAGCACCCTGTTTCTTTTACACAGTCCGACAAAAAAAAAAAGTGAAGAAACTTTTGAAGAGACCTAGTAGGAATTATTCATTAAGTCGACATTTTAGAACTTTAGTTGTGTTTTTCCGAATTTTACGCCATTTTTTAGGTACAACTTCCAAGAAATGGTATCATTTTTGACACATATCAATATTATCTCATTAATTCTGAATAAAACAAGACCAATTTCATTAGGAAATTATGAAAATTATTGGAGTTATAACGCTTTTTCCAAAACAAGTCAGTGCAATTTTAATGGCGTCAAAGTCCGAAAAACACGACAAAAATTCAAAAATGTCAGTTTCTTGCGTTAAAATTGTATTCTTTTTGTTGAAATAAGTTAAAGATCTATTTTTTTTCAAAAACACAACATTTAACTATTGAAAAAACATCTAAAATTTTTAAATCGGCTTAAAATTACGCGCTTAGGAATTTTTAGGAGCAAAATATTCCCGAAAAACCGTTTTTTCTAAATAAATCAAGATTTTGGTAGGTCGGATTAACTGACCAAAAATATAATCTGTACCAAGTTCCAGCTTTCTATCTTCAAAAACACGAAAGTTGGGTCATTTCCGATCGTTCAGTTATATGGCAGCTATAGGATATAGTCGGCCGATCCTTACGAAATTTAGCACGTCGTAATGTTTTGCCAAAGATAGCTTTCATGTCAAATTTGAACTCTAACTCTAAAAACACCAAAGTTATACCATTTCCGATCAATCAGTTATATGGCAGCTATAGGATATAGTCGACCGATCCCGGTCGTTCCGACTTATATACTGCGTGCAAAGGAAAGAAGGTGCAAAGTTTCAAGTCGATAGCTTTAAAACTGAGAGACTAGTTCGCGTAGAAACAGACAGACAGACAGACGGACAGACGGACAGAAGGACAGAAGGACAGACGGACATGCTCATATCAACTCAGGAGGTGATCCTGATCAAGAATATATATACTTTATAGGGTCGGAGATGTCTCCTTCACTGCGTTGCACACTTTTGGACAAAATTATAATACCCTCTGCAAGGGTATAAAAAGGATTTTGGCGCGAAAGCTTATGATTTTTTCTGTGAGTTTTATCTTCAAATTGTAAATTAAACAAAAAAGCTTAAATATGGAATTTAATCGTCAAGGTATGTAAAATTAATTATTAGCACTAAATGTTCATTACATTTGTTATAATGTTAAATCGAACAATGTGTTTTTGGTATGTTTATATGCCGCTGCCTACAAATGTATCTAAGTTTCTGTGGAGTGTAACTTGTAAGTCTAGGCCAGTCGAGGCAATTTTAAAGCTGAATATTAACAAAACTTTTAACAATCAAATATTTGTTAAATTTTTTGCCCGATTTACGTTAAAACTAAATGTTGTATGTAGTTGCAGTTAAATTTTTTCATTCAATGTTGCTTGATGTATGGAGCGACAACAACCGCCAACAATCTGCTCTGCACCATTTTGTTTTGCAAAATATTGATGAGGCTGAATGAAGTGATGTCCAGCAAAACATAATAAAAGAGAAGCGAAGGGTATTTTTTGGATTCATTAACACTAATTTGCCAAAATGCAACAGAATGTTCGACCGTTTTAAAGAAAGGCATGCGCAAAGGCTCAGACATCTTTAAAAAAAGAGTTTCTTAAAGATGATATTCCACGCGAAAAGCCTGGTCGCAAACGCTTCACAAACACTGAGGCAGAACCAAGCCTAAAGCCTAAATCGGCATCTGATCTGGTCGATAAAAATGAAGATTCCATGCAGTGCTGCCAATTTTTGACCAGCAAAAAAATCTGTTTTTGACGCGAAGAACGAAGAGAAAAGCTAAAAAAAATTATTAACAAGAAAGGAAAGCTAACTTTGGGCGGAGCCGAAGTTGATATACCCTTGCAGTTAAAACCGGATATATATCGCAAACATCGGATATAGTTGGCCGATCCTTATGATCCTTATCCTATTTGGTAGGTTGGATAAACTGACCAAAAATAGAATCTGTACCAAGTTCCAGCTTTCTATCTTCAAAAACACGAAAGTTGGGTCATTTCCGAACATTCAGTTATATGGCAGCTATAGTGCCCCAATCAAACTTGAAACTTGGTATGTAATCTTAGGAGCTTCAAAAATGTATATAAACCAAATTTCAATTCAATAGGTTTAAAATTAGAGTTTATGCCAAAAAAAACGAAAAAAAACCATAGTGCAATGGAAAATAAACGCAACCGCTTACACATTGCGAAGGAGAGTTTGGCATTGCTTAACGCAAACAAAAAAGAAAATTTACGTCACGAATTTTAAAAACGAATTTTTACGTCAATTTTTACGTCACTTTTAATCCGAGCAATGGATTTCAACTCGAGAAACGGTACCGAAAAAGGCAAAGATCGGTTTGTCGGCCAACAAGGTGATGGCAACGGTTTTCTGGGATGCCCGAGGTGTAATTCATGTGGATTCTCTGGAAAAAAGCAGAACTATTACGGGAGAATACTATTCCAATCTCTTGGGACGATTTGATTTGGAGCCATTTCGAAATTGTGTGAATCGCACTACGAAATTCTACCCCATCCACCCTATTCTCCAGTTTTAGCACCCTGTTTCTTTTACACAGTCCGACAAAAAAAAAAAGTGAAGAAACTTTTGAAGAGACCTAGTAGGAATTATTCATTAAGTCGACATTTTAGAACTTTAGTTGTGTTTTTCCGAATTTTACGCCATTTTTTAGGTACAACTTCCAAGAAATGGTATCATTTTTGACACATATCAATATTATCTCATTAATTCTGAATAAAACAAGACCAATTTCATTAGGAAATTATGAAAATTATTGGAGTTATAACGCTTTTTCCAAAACAAGTCAGTGCAATTTTAATGGCGTCAAAGTCCGAAAAACACGACAAAAATTCAAAAATGTCAGTTTCTTGCATTAAAATTGTATTCTTTTTGTTGAAATAAGTTAAAGATCTATTTTTTTCAAAAACACAACATTTAACTATTGAAAAAACATCTAAAATTTTTAAATCGGCTTAAAATTACGCGCTTAGGAATTTTTAGGAGCAAAATATTCCCGAAAAACCGTTTTTTCTAAATAAATCAAGATTTTGGTAGGTCGGATTAACTGACCAAAAATATAATCTGTACCAAGTTCCAGCTTTCTATCTTCAAAAACACGAAAGTTGGGTCATTTCCGATCGTTCAGTTATATGGCAGCTATAGGATATAGTCGGCCGATCCTTACGAAATTTAGCACGTCGTAATGTTTTGCCAAAGATAGCTTTCATGTCAAATTTGAACTCTAACTCTAAAAACACCAAAGTTATACCATTTCCGATCAATCAGTTATATGGCAGCTATAGGATATAGTCGACCGATCCCGGTCGTTCCGACTTATATACTGCGTGCAAAGGAAAGAAGGTGCAAAGTTTCAAGTCGATAGCTTTAAAACTGAGAGACTAGTTCGCGTAGAAACAGACAGACAGACAGACGGACAGACGGACAGAAGGACAGAAGGACAGACGGACATGCTCATATCAACTCAGGAGGTGATCCTGATCAAGAATATATATACTTTATAGGGTCGGAGATGTCTCCTTCACTGCGTTGCACACTTTTGGACAAAATTATAATACCCTCTGCAAGGGTATAAAAAGGATTTTGGCGCGAAAGCTTATGATTTTTTCTGTGAGTTTTATCTTCAAATTGTAAATTAAACAAAAAAGCTTAAATATGGAATTTAATCGTCAAGGTATGTAAAATTAATTATTAGCACTAAATGTTCATTACATTTGTTATAATGTTAAATCGAACAATGTGTTTTTGGTATGTTTATATGCCGCTGCCTACAAATGTATCTAAGTTTCTGTGGAGTGTAACTTGTAAGTCTAGGCCAGTCGAGGCAATTTTAAAGCTGAATATTAACAAAACTTTTAACAATCAAATATTTGTTAAATTTTTTGCCCGATTTACGTTAAAACTAAATGTTGTATGTAGTTGCAGTTAAATTTTTTCATTCAATGTTGCTTGATGTATGGAGCGACAACAACCGCCAACAATCTGCTCTGCACCATTTTGTTTTGCAAAATATTGATGAGGCTGAATGAAGTGATGTCCAGCAAAACATAATAAAAGAGAAGCGAAGGGTATTTTTTGGATTCATTAACACTAATTTGCCAAAATGCAACAGAATGTTCGACCGTTTTAAAGAAAGGCATGCGCAAAGGCTCAGACATCTTTAAAAAAGAGTTTCTTAAAGATGATATTCCACGCGAAAAGCCTGGTCGCAAACGCTTCACAAACACTGAGGCAGAACCAAGCCTAAAGCCTAAATCGGCATCTGATCTGGTCGATAAAAATGAAGATTCCATGCAGTGCTGCCAATTTTTGACCAGCAAAAAAATCTGTTTTTGACGCGAAGAACGAAGAGAAAAGCTAAAAAAAAATTATTAACAAGAAAGGAAAGCTAACTTTGGGCGGAGCCGAAGTTGATATACCCTTGCAGTTAAAACCGGATATATATCGCAAACATCGGATATAGTTGGCCGATCCTTATGATCCTTATCCTATTTGGTAGGTTGGATAAACTGACCAAAAATAGAATCTGTACCAAGTTCCAGCTTTCTATCTTCAAAAACACGAAAGTTGGGTCATTTCCGAACATTCAGTTATATGGCAGCTATAGTGCCCCAATCAAACTTGAAACTTGGTATGTAATCTTAGGAGCTTCAAAAATGTATATAAACCAAATTTCAATTCAATAGGTTTAAAATTAGAGTTTATGCCAAAAAAAACGAAAAAAAAACCATAGTGCAATGGAAAATAAACGCAACCGCTTACACATTGCGAAGGAGAGTTTGGCATTGCTTAACGCAAACAAAAAAGAAAATTTACGTCACGAATTTTAAAAACGAATTTTTACGTCAATTTTTACGTCACTTTTAATCCGAGCAATGGATTTCAACTCGAGAAACGGTACCGAAAAAGGCAAAGATCGGTTTGTCGGCCAACAAGGTGATGGCAACGGTTTTCTGGGATGCCCGAGGTGTAATTCATGTGGATTCTCTGGAAAAAAGCAGAACTATTACGGGAGAATACTATTCCAATCTCTTGGGACGATTTGATTTGGAGCCATTTCGAAATTGTGTGAATCGCACTACGAAATTCTACCCCATCCACCCTATTCTCCAGTTTTAGCACCCTGTTTCTTTTACACAGTCCGACAAAAAAAAAAAGTGAAGAAACTTTTGAAGAGACCTAGTAGGAATTATTCATTAAGTCGACATTTTAGGACTTTAGTTGTGTTTTTCCGAATTTTACGCCATTTTTTAGGTACAACTTCCAAGAAATGGTATCATTTTTGACACATATCAATATTATCTCATTAATTCTGAATAAAACAAGACCAATTTCATTAGGAAATTATGAAAATTATTGGAGTTATAACGCTTTTTCCAAAACAAGTCAGTGCAATTTTAATGGCGTCAAAGTCCGAAAAACACGACAAAAATTCAAAAATGTCAGTTTCTTGCGTTAAAATTGTATTCTTTTTGTTGAAATAAGTTAAAGATCTATTTTTTTTCAAAAACACAACATTTAACTATTGAAAAAACATCTAAAATTTTTAAATCGGCTTAAAATTACGCGCTTAGGAATTTTTAGGAGCAAAATATTCCCGAAAAACCGTTTTTTCTAAATAAATCAAGATTTTGAGGGTGTTAAAAAAATTTCAAAAACGGTTTTATACTATACTCGACCTAAAGAACAATTCCTATTAGGTCTCTTCAAAAGTTCCAAATCACTGTCGCACTGTGTAATTGTCAATATGGATGCTGATTACCATCCTTGTTGCAATTTTCATGATAAAAATGGCAACAACTGTCCCCATTAACAATTGTGATTTTTTTCAAGCATTCTGGGCTTGCAGCAGAAAATTTAGGTGGTAGCATCTCGCTGCATACGAATCTCCTTACACATCGATAATTTTTCCTCAGAAACTTAACGCATATTGATCGGATTTGCTACCGGTTCGATTTTGCCAACGGTGCAGTCTTTTGAAATATGCCCATAATTGTTGCAATTAAAACACTTTCGGCCGTTCCTTCGATTAGCGCACTGAGCGGATGTATGCCCGAAAGCACCGCAGTTAAAACAATTTACTTTTTTTGGACCGGACACGTCTTTATGGCCACTACTGTCTTTCGCGTTTAAATATTTAAGCTTCTCGTCCTGATTTTTAGATTTTCCGAATTTTTCGCGAATTTTTTCATAGCGCTTCAACTTCTCTTTAAAATCTTTCATGTCCTTCGCATTATACAATATTGATTTGTTAACGCTTAGATCGTTTATGCCATCGATCACATATTGCATAAGCGCACTGCTGTCTACGCTTCCACGAGAAGCAATCTCTTTCATTTTGAGAAGATATTCTTGCACGCTGTCACTGTTTTTAATTTTTCTCTCAGACAGCATTTTATGTATTTGTGCACCATTCACTTCCGCTTTAAGCTCGTTGATCAACGCATTTT
Source organism: Drosophila malerkotliana malerkotliana (assembly GCA_018153235.1). Lineage (NCBI taxonomy): Eukaryota > Metazoa > Arthropoda > Insecta > Diptera > Drosophilidae > Drosophila > Drosophila malerkotliana. Next base: position 1,753,266 of record JAECXV010000159.1, read on the forward strand.
TCAACATTTGCCAGCTTCTTATACCACGTTCACTCATTATAAACATTTTGGCAAGACCTTTGAGTGACCGTTTCGCGAAAATAAACTTTTGAAGATCATCCCAGTACATAATTGAAGCCATGTCCTCAAAATCATGCACCCACACTTCCACTGCAAACGTGTCGTCACCGCTAAAGGGTCTAATTGAGTCCTCAATATCCCGGAAATTCACCGAAAATCGTGGCGAAACCGCTCCAAAACTTTTCACTGAGCTCACATCATTGTTTTCGGACGTGACTGTAGAGACCTTGACATTAGCTCTCTTCTTCTTCTGTTGTTGTGTGATGCTTCTTACAGAGCGAAATTCTTCCTCTTCGTCGCTCGAGTTCAAAGCCTTGTTTTCAGCTCTCTCTTGCTCCCTGGCTCTAGCGATCACACGGTTCGGTATACCACTCTCACCGTTTTCCTCTTCGTCCTCATATTCATCATCTTCGTCATCTTCGTCGTTCTCTTTACCGGCGTCCGGCAGTAAGTTTCCCGCTTGCAAATTTCGAAAAATATAGACCATTAGGTCATCTTTGTCATGCTGCAATCACAATATGTTGCAAATTACAGCCAAATCGTTCTTGGACAAATTCTCAGCAACATATGAAACTTTTTTCCAAACTCTTCATCATCTTTGGCAAAGTCAAATCCCTGAAAATTTCGCAGTCGTTTTCTATTATGTCGATCACTGTTGTTTTCATACACAAACATGTGTAAAAGATCCACATTTTTCTTCTTCTCCGTTTTCAATGCCCGCAGCACGGAATCAAAATCACCGAGTTGAGACATTTTTGCAGCCTAGGTATAGTCAAGCTTTTTGTATTGCGAAAATCAATTCCTGTTTCACGTCGTTCTTACACAAGTGTTCGTCGTTCTTTTTCACGTTTTCTCTACCCGTCGTTTACATACACTCATGCGTCGTTATAAATGTATGCGTGTAGATCAGAGTTGTGTGTGTGGCGTCGTCGTCGTTTTTAATTTCACAATACAGCGTTTTAGCACTTTTCTTTAGCTTTTCGTCGTTTTAAATTAATATGTTCATCGTTTTATTAACTTCACTTTATCACGTAGGTTGAGCCCCCATATTTGTGGGATTGGTGTTTCCTTGTGAAATGAGAAAGTCCCACTAGTTTTAATTTAATGTTTTATTGTAATGTTTAATTGATTATAGATTGAAAGTTATAGAATATAAAGTAAGTTACACGTTTTAATTGGTTTTAATCGCGCCTTTTTCGTCTTTGTTTAATTGTTCTGCTGCTCGTCGTAATCTCGCGTCTCGTCGTCGTTTTCTCGTTCTCAACTCTGCCAAATCTGCTCTCCACGATAGCGATGGGATAGGTGGAAACAGAGCTGCCAGACCCATTCCCACAACTCGGCCATCCTTCTATGCATTCGTCCCGAATGCGTCGTCGTCGTCGTCCTCAAGACCTAGATGAACCCACGGCTTCATGTACTCAGCACAAGTGGTAGTGAATCTCGGCCCATCAGCAGATACAGTATCTTTCGATACATCGTAGGTATCTTTCGGCTTCACCTTTGTAACTCGGTAAGGTCCCAAAAACTTTGGCTTCAACTTAAGCCCACCGCCAAGTTGAGTACGCTTTATAGCAACAATATCGCCGACTTTGTATTTTGCTGCAGGTTTGCGTCTGAGATTATACGTGTGCTTGTTTTCGTCCTGCATGACAAGAATCTGTTGCTTGGCTATCTTGCGTATATCGTCTCTATGATCCTGAAACGCTTGGATCAACTCTTGATGTATAATTTCCTTAATCTGTACGTCAGTTTTAGTCCGCAACTTTACGCCTACAAGTAGTTCAAATGGAGTTGTGTGTATACTCCTACAGTACGTCGAGTTAATTGGTTGCTGAACATTGCTCACAAATTTGTACCATTTGCTGGGGTCCTCGATGGATAGTTTGGATAGGACTGATATGATTGTTGCATTGAGGCGCTCCACTTGTCCGTTTGCTCTAGAAAGGCCAGTCGTTATTGCATGAAGTTCGATATTCTCTTTGCTACAATACTGCTTAAACTCGTCGGATGTGAAGGCAGTACCACGGTCGGAGATGATTTGCACAGGGTTGCCAAAAATTGCGCTCTGTGCCTCCAGCCTAGCGATGACGTCTTTTGAAGAAGTTGTTTTGGTTGGATACAGCCTGCAGAATTTGGTAAACCCATTAATAACGGCTAGAATGTGTTTATACGCCTTATGCGTTGATTCGAGCGGCGCTAAGAAATCAATATGAAACGTGTGAAGTGGTTCCGCTTCTTTCGGCAAAGGATGCAACTCTCCTTCCTTTTTATTAAGCTTACGGTTAGAGACGATGTATGGAATGCAGCATCTGATCTGCCGTTGTATTTTTTCTTCCAGTTTCGGAATAAAATACTTCTTGGATATAATTTCTTTGGTTTTCTTTACAGAAAAATGTCCTTTTTCATGCGCCTGCCTGATAATTTCGCGTTGAAAAACTGGTGGCACAACTATCAGCTCATCGTCGTCAACTAGCTTGTAAAGGAGGCCAGAATTCATGAAAAAATTATTGTGACTCGGCTTCTCATTCAGGGTGTCAATAATCGCCTTCAGCTCCTCATCCTGCGACTGTATATGTCTTAACTGAATGGGTAATGTTTCGTCGGAGATCATCATTACAGGGTATCTGCTTAAAGCGTCAGCATGACGTATACGTGTTCCCGATCTGTGCTCCACGTCGAAAATAAACTCTTGAAGTTCGAGAATCCAACGAGCGACTCTAGTGCACACTTCTCTTTTCTCCATGGTCTTGGTGAATGCGTTGCAATCGCTAATCAATTTGAAGTTCATACCGAGAAGATAAACTCTAAATTTCCTAAGAGCTTCAACCACAGCCAATACTTCTACTTAGACTGGATGAATCTGACTATCGGAGGGACATTTTTGAAGTAGGACTGCTCCGAAACCATCGATCGACGCATCTGTGTGCAATTCCGTTTCATGTTGGGGATGGAAGATCTTAAGCACCGGCTTCTGTGAAATCAAATTCTTAAGCTTATCAACGGCAGCAATCTCTCTATCAGTAATGACAAACTTTGCGTCGCGCCTTAAAAGATCAGTTAAAGGTTTCGCGATGATCGAAAAATCAAGAATAAACTTCCTAAAATACCCAACCAAACCCAGAAAGCTTTGAAGTTGCTTTTGATTTGTCGGAACCGGAAACTTCGTCACGGCTTTGGTTTTGTCGTCAGAGATAGCAATCTTTTGGTCCTGGATCACATGGCCTAGAAACTCGATTTACTTCTTCAAAAAGCAGCATTTCTTGAGATTGATTACTAATCCGAACTCCTCACAACGTCGAATAACAATTTTCAGATTGGTTACAGCTTGTTTTTCGTTTTCAGCAGGAACTATAATGTCGTCTACATATGGAATCGCAATACCAGAAGGAGTCAAATCTCGAAAGATGGCGTTGACGTGTCTTTGAAACACACCTGGAGAATTCGAGAGACCAAATGGGACTTTAAGAAACTGGTACTGGCCATTGTGCGTTACGAAGGATGTAAACTTGCGGCTGTCCTTCTCAACGTTTACGTGGAAAAATCCGTTTTTTAGATCCAGTGTACTAAATATGTGTGCATTTTGAAGACGATCCAATTGGTCCTCAATCAGGGGCAAGGGAAATAAATCTCGTACTATTACCTTATTTATTCTCCTGTAATCGATGCATAGACGTGCTGAATTATCACGTTTCTTCACAAGAACGACTGGACTGCTGTACTCGGACTCAGAATGTTCAATGATACCGTCTTTTAGCCACTTTTCAACTTGATCATCAATGACAAATCGCTCGGAAAATGCGAATCGACGCGGACGCGAGTGCACAGGAGTGTCATCCTTCAAAACGATACGCATAACAACGTTGGTTGACTTCGTATTCACAGGCTTATAGTTTTTAATTAAGTCGTTCACTTCGCGTTGTGCTTCGAAACTTGCATCTTTGTCAATGTTAATGTTTACGTTTTCATCATTTTCAACATTGATTTTCATTAACGCCCCTATTTCCACATCCAAGTCCTTGTTGTCTGACTTTTTGATTTTTATTCCGTCGCGATTTATTTGAATTTCCGCATTGTTACAAAATTCTGCCCCTAACACAACTTCAACGTCCAAAAAATTAGATGAAACTACAAGAAAATTTTCTCGAAAGACTTGCCCGTCCACTTCGAACTCTTCTTCAAATGAACCGAACGGTTTTACTCTGTTTTGATTTCCGAACCCGACAACAATGTTTACGGCATTCAGCATTGGCTTATTTAAACTCACGTAGACTGTTTCACTCATAATGTTGTATTTGCTGCCAGTGTCAATCAGGGCCGTATACTTATTACGCTGCATACGAATCTCCTTACACATCGATAATTTTTCCTCAGAAACTTAACGCATATTGATCGGATTTGCTACCGGTTCGATTTTGCCAACGGTGCAGTCTTTTGAAATATGCCCATAATTGTTGCAATTAAAACACTTTCGGCCGTTCCTTCGATTAGCGCACTGAGCGGATGTATGCCCGAAAGCACCGCAGTTAAAACAATTTACTTTTTTTGGACCGGACACGTCTTTATGGCCACTACTGTCTTTCGCGTTTAAATATTTAAGCTTCTCGTCCTGATTTTTAGATTTTCCGAATTTTTCGCGAATTTTTTCATAGCGCTTCAACTTCTCTTTAAAATCTTTCATGTCCTTCGCATTATACAATATTGATTTGTTAACGCTTAGATCGTTTATGCCATCGATCACATATTGCATAAGCGCTCTGCTGTCTACGCTTCCACGAGAAGCAATCTCTTTCATTTTGAGAAGATATTCTTGCACGCTGTCACTGTTTTTAATTTTTCTCTCAGACAGCATTTTATGTATTTGTGCACCATTCACTTCCGCTTTAAGCTCGTTGATCAACGCATTTTTCAACATTTGCCAGCTTCTTATACCACGTTCACTCATTATAAACATTTTGGCAAGACCTTTGAGTGACCGTTTCGCGAAAATAAACTTTTGAAGATCATCCCAGTACATAATTGAAGCCATGTCCTCAAAATCATGCACCCACACTTCCACTGCAAACGTGTCGTCACCGCTAAAGGGTCTAATTGAGTCCTCAATATCCCGGAAATTCACCGAAAATCGTGGCGAAACCGCTCCAAAACTTTTCACTGAGCTCACATCATTGTTTTCGGACGTGACTGTAGAGACCTTGACATTAGCTCTCTTCTTCTTCTGTTGTTGTGTGATGCTTCTTACAGAGCGAAATTCTTCCTCTTCGTCGCTCGAGTTCAAAGCCTTGTTTTCAGCTCTCTCTTGCTCCCTGGCTCTAGCGATCACACGGTTCGGTATACCACTCTCACCGTTTTCCTCTTCGTCCTCATATTCATCATCTTCGTCATCTTCGTCGTTCTCTTTACCGGCGTCCGGCAGTAAGTTTCCCGCTTGCAAATTTCGAAAAATATAGACCATTAGGTCATCTTTGTCATGCTGCAATCACAATATGTTGCAAATTACAGCCAAATCGTTGTTGGACAAATTCTCAGCAACATATGAAACTTTTTGTCCAAACTCTTCATCATCTTTGGCAAAGTCAAATCCCTGAAAATTTCGCAGTCGTTTTCTATTATGTCGATCACTGTTGTTTTCATACACAAACGTGTAAAAGATCCACATTTTTCTTCTTCTCCGTTTTCAATGCCCGCAGCACGGAATCAAAATCACCGAGTTGAGACATTTTTGCAGCCTAGGTATAGTCAAGCTTTTTGTATTGCGAAAATCAATTCCTGTTTCACGTCGTTCTTACACAAGTGTTCGTCGTTCTTTTTCACGTTTTCTCTACCCGTCGTTTACATACACTCATGCGTCGTTATAAATGTATGCGTGTAGATCAGAGTTGTGTGTGTGGCGTCGTCGTCGTTTTTAATTTCACAATACAGCGTTTTAGCACTTTTCTTTAGCTTTTCGTCGTTTTAAATTAATATGTTCATCGTTTTATTAACTTCACTTTATCACGTAGGTTGATCCCCCATATTTGTGGGATTGGTGTTTCCTTGTGAAATGAGAAAGTCCCACTAGTTTTAATTTAATGTTTTATTGTAATGTTTAATTGATTATAGATTGAAAGTTATAGAATACAAAGTAAGTTACACGTTTTAATTGGTTTTAATCGCGCCTTTTTCGTCTTTGTTTAATTGTTCTGCTGCTCGTCGTAATCTCGCGTCTCGTCGTCGTTTTCTCGTTCTCAACTCTGCCAAATCTGCTCTCCCCGATAGCGATGGGATAGGTGGAAACAGAGCTGCCAGACCCATTCCCACAATCTTGTTGTAATATGCTTATGAATATGCATTATGTATATGGGCATTTCCACCAAAAGGTCTACCACGACAAAACAAAATAAAAGTTGTTGAATGGTCTTGGTTTCTTCATATACTCAACGAGAAACACTCAAATTTAGTCAATTTAACAAAAAACTTCATATTTTTTAAAGATTTTCAAAGTTATTGGGCATCAAAGTCGCGCAAATGTAAAATCTTGGAATATGGTATAACCATGGCACATTTTGTTTTGGTTCCAGTTCTTATAATATAATAAAATGGATTAAGCTTTGTTATTTTATATCTGCGTTAAGATTCAAATGAATAGAGAAACAAAATAACAAAAGCTTTTCGGTAGCGACATTTGACGGGTAACAGCTTAACGGTAACATTTTGAATTTTCATTATCTGTTTAACCAATGTCCCGTGCGACATCGAAAAACACTATTTGTTATCAGTGCGTCAAAGTTAATGGTAAGTATTTCACTAAAAAGATGTACATACATATGTTTGTATATACATATATGTATATATGTATATTTATTTTGGATTTTATATTTTGTTTTTTAAGATGAGTGACAGTTAAAAAAAAAAATAATAACAAAAATATTTGCAAGCGCTGGAGAGAAAAATTGCAACAGAATTAAAAAAAATTGACAAACTTAAAAAGTTAAAATAATCAACGAATGCATGAAGCTAGAAAAAGTCGAAAGAATTGAAAAAACAATTCTGAAGTTACACATTTATAATAATCAAGAAAGGAAAGTTAACTTCGGGCGGAGCCGAAGCTGATATACCCTTGCGGTTCAAACCGGATATATATCGCAAACATCGGATATAGTTGGCCGATCCCTATGAGTATATGATAATATATATAAAATCTAAAAAAAGTCCCAAACTTCTATGTTTAAAAATACCAAAATTGGTATTTCTACCAAAAACCATTTCCGATCGTTCAGTTATATGGCAGCTATAAGATATAGTCAGCCGGTCGTTATAAAATTTGGTAGGTCGGATTAACTGACCAAAAATACAATCTGTACCAAGTTCCAGCTTTCTATCTTCAAAAACACGAAAGTTGGGTTATTTCCGATCGTTCAGTTATATGGCAGCTATATTATATAGTCGGCCGATCCGGGCCGTTCCGTTGTTAAAACCGTCGCCATTTTTTTTAATCAAAATTTTTACAAATCCTTCGTTCACGGACTAGGCAATACTATGTAGTACTATGTATACATGCAAATACAAACTTTACGGAGCACACTTTTGACAAAAATGATAATACCTCTGAAAGGGTATAAAAATAAAATGAAAGATAAAACCAATTCGTCCCATTCCCTTACCCACTCCTCACTTTTGATTTCTTTTGAATTTTTTATAATGCTGCAGAGTCGAATTTTGTGGACATTAAAATGCCACAAAACGTTTTATAGTAATTTTTCATCTTTTCGGCGGTCCGCCAGACCCATTCTTGCGATGATCCAGATAGGCAGAAGGCAGCACAATGGATACAAAAAATGAATGAGGAGTAAGGAGTGGGGGACTGGAGGGTTTTACGGCGGAAAGCTGTCGACATTTATGTTGATCTCACGCAGCGAAGTAACACGGAACACGCATCTGTGTTGATAAATTTTTATCTCTGCATGACAAGTTAATAATGTGCCAGTCCAGGCACCATCTTCTTTGATGGGCGGGATGGAGGATGGCTGAATGAAAGGATGGGAAGAAGGTCAAAGGTATTAGCCCGGTCTGGGTTTGAGGGTTGTACATAGATTGGCTCGGTTCCTCATCCCACTTCCTCCTTCTTGTTTTGTTTATTGAAATTTCACTAAGCCTGGCGGAGTCTTGGTAAACATTTTTATGAAGTTTTAATAAATTTATTGTTATTTTTTAGCCACACTACTGTAAAGGAATTTTTTTTATCCTTTTCGCCGATAATAGCTTTTTATACCCGGTACTCGTAGAGTAAAAGGGTATATTGTAGTCGTGTGAATATATGTAAGGTAGGAAAAGGATCATCTTCGACCCCATAAAGCATATACATTCTTGATCAGCATCAACAGCCGAGTCGATATAGGCAGAGTCCGTCCGTCCGTCCGTCTGTCCGTATGAATGCGTGGATCTCAAAGACTATAAGAGATAGAGCAGTTCAAGTTTGTTTTACATTTTTGCCACGACCTCTCCCGTCTCAACAAATTGCCTGGAATTTCTGGAACCCCAGTACAGAACACAGTTTTGTGAAAAGCTATTAATGCCAAACTATTTCTATATTTATACCCTTGCAGAACGTATTATAATTTTGTCCAAATGTGTGCAACGGAGTGAAGGAGGCATCTCCGACACTATAAAGTATATATATTCTTGATCAGGAGCACTTCCTGAGTTAATATGAGCATGTCCGTCTGTCCGTCTGTCTGTCTGTTTCTACGCGAACTAGTCTCTCAGTTTTTAAGCTATCGACTTGAAACTTTGCACACACCCTTCTTTCCTTTGCACGCAGTATATAAGTCGGAACGGTCGGGATCGGCCGACTATATCCTATAGCTGCCATATAACTGAACGATCGGAAATGACCCAACTTTTGTGTTTTTGAAGATAGAAAGCTGGAACTTGGTACAGATTATATTTTTGGTCAGTTAATCCGACCTTCCAAATTTTATAACGACCGGCTGACTATGTCTTATAGCTGGAATATAACTGAACGATCGGAAATGCTTTTTGGTAGAAATATCAACTTTCGTATTTTTGAAGATAGAAGCTTGGGACTTTTTTTAGATTTTATATTATTATAAATTGGGTTATATTATCATATACTCATCAGGATCGGCCAACTATATCCGATGTTTGCGATATATATCCGGTTTTAACTGCAAGGGTATATCAACTTCGACTTATCAACTCGAAGTTAGCTTTCCTTTCTTGTTATTAGTAATTTCATGTTATCTAATGATTCTATCCAATTTCGCCCATAGGGGCTCGATGGGGTTAAGATCAAGTGATTGTAGGGTACCAGCTCCCCCAACACCCGCAGATGACATGCATCCCCACACCATGACTCCTCCCCCGCCGTATTTTGCAGTTGGTGTAAAACTTTTTTTTCCATTGCCGTGTTTGGCTTTCTCCACACATGATCACGGCGCACAGTCAACACTCTCTGCCGTCCTGATCTAGGTGCATTTGCCAAACTTGAAGCACCTTTAAAACGTTGTACGATGCTGCGGATGGAATATCGGTTTAGTTCCATTATTTTGGCTATTCCACCATATGACAATTTTCCGCTGTGCTTCGTTAGTTTCCTTTCGCTTGTTTTCCATTTTTAGTAATTTTCTCAAACAAATTGTAAAAAATAAGCCCAATACTGCAACTTGCTTGGAAACTTTGATCACATGTTAGTTAACGGGAGTCCCGTTATAAATATTAAAAAAAAAGTACGACCAGATACTGCTAAATACTAAAATAATTAAATAAAATATTTTAACTATGCCAAGACTTTAGTGCAGGGGTCTCATTGCTCTCGGTGTATGTACATACATACATATATACACGTGTTTTTAACAATTAACTTCATAGCTGTACATACAGCTCTGTAAAAGCTGTACAGCTCTATAAGAAATTGACAACTTTTTCTAGCCAAAAACTTTTGTTTGAAAGTTAGACATTAAAAGATAATTCCTTCTCTATGTTACATACATTCACACGAATAGGAATTAACCAGGTGAAAATTTTAAAAACTCTTGAAGATATACAAGCCGATTTATGGTGGAAGCGTCAGGCGAAGCCGTCTCAAAACTTTAAACGAATTTTTCTCGAAACAGTGTTTTTACGACTGGCGCATGAGGTTACTTAAAACCTATTAATCCAATCGGTTCAAAATTTTAATAAATTGTTCTATATATATGTATATACATATAGGTATATGTATTTATTCATATTTTATAATATACATATATATGTACATATATATATATATATGTATATGTATGTACTTTATAGTGTCGGAGGTGTCTCTTTCAGTTTTACATTTTTTTCTACCAAAATTAAAATATCCTCTGCAAAGGTAAAAATATATTTGTGCAAGAGGATATTTTTGCTACATTTAAAATTTTTTTATTTGTAGCTGGAAAACTATTATTAAAAATGCAACAAAAGATCATATATATAAATTTATATGTATTTTATATTTTCTGTGCAAGCTTCCTTTCAGTAGATTTTCTTCCCATTCCATTTTCGGGGAATGGGAGGAGAAATATCGAGAGAGTAACAAATTATAAAAACCAAATATTCGACAGTTTCGAGCCGAACGTTTTTGCTACATTCATATCTCGAGAATTACGACACCCTGGGGAAGCTGGTGATGGTCGCTTGGACACCTCAACCCCTGACTTTCTGACCGGACGCCCGAATGTTTCTCGGAATGCGGAATGACTGGTGGGTCCAAACATAAATAGCAAAAAAGAGGCCACACTGAATGTGTTCGGTTGCTGGAATTGCGACTCCAATGCCGTTAAGTATAAATCGCGCGTCAAAATCACAGAACACCGTGTGTTTTGTATTCGAGGCACACACGAGGATATTCGTATTATGGGATATACGAATGCCGAATGCTACTTTAGACCCAAATAGGTACGTATAAATGATTGGCCGTTTTTTAGGACTTTGTTTCAATTTATTATAATTTGCGGTAGTATTCCTTTCAATTTAAAAATTTATGTTTGGCCACATTTCCAATTTACAATGAGACGTGTTAGGAAAGTATATCAGTCTCAAATTCCCACCACTTGGTTTGTGGAGGGAGTATAACATTTTAATTGATTTTATTTGTTCGTATTACTATGCGTATTTATGAGTATTTATATCCTTGTGCAAAGAAAACAACCTAAAACGTAAGGAATTTTCCATTAAACTGTATTGCATTATTTATAATTCTATTTTATATAAAGTTTCTTTAAATGAGTGAGAATAAATGACGCGTAAAAATGAATAAAACCGTCTGGAATAGCCTTAAAAAGGCTCCGCATTCGAAAAGTTGGCCTCATCCGTTCGCATTCTTATGTCATTACTTTTTTTTTCGTCGTATTAATGTTGTGCGATTGAGTCGGACGCTAGTGCGCTCACACACTCTAACCGAAACAGCTGCGCAGTCAATTCATTCAATTTACATTAGATAGTATGTTTTTTGGCATTCATGCAGATGCCTAATACATACATAAATACATATGTAAGTCAGAATATATATGAATCGAAAATGGGTGACACTATTAACTAGTGACTATCGCAAATAGAAACATTCATTTGGACATAAAGCGGCCAAATATAGTCTAGTGAAACGAGAATTTTTGACGTAATACGTAACAAGAAAACTGTTGCTAGGATTCAATTTTCAAGCCAATTTAGGTATTCCGGCAGGACAAGTCATTAAAAAATTGGGCTGGGCTATAAAATTATATTTTTTTACCGCTTGGTTGTAATAGAAACAATTTATTGAACTGGGACTCCAATGGCCTCAGCCCTGTCTGTCTGCTGCTTGCTTAAATAAATGTAAATTTGCATTGGCCAGAAGCAAGTTGTAATAAAAGGGGCGTCTCCGCCTAACCGTCCGCCGCTCGGTGCACCCCGATCCGGTGGTCTTCCGGTAATTTTTTGCCGGCAATTCAGATACTGTGTCCCTTGTAAACGTTCTATAATTTGGTTATTATGCGCTTCATGCCTCTCGGTTTCATGCTTTTTGCCGTTCAAATCCCGCGTAAAGCATAAAGTAAGCACCCCCGCCGATTTCAGGCATCAGAAACAGGGCACACCACTCGTTCAAAAACATCCTCCCCAGTGCCAATCGGACGAAATTCAAAGCTAAGGGAAGGCTGAAGTCACGGGACTCCAGAAACCAGTGTCGTGACCCCGCACCCTTAGCTTAGCGGTTCATATTTTGTCATAATTTATGTCGCCCTGGGTGTTGTTGCTTTATGTTTTGGGTCGATTTCTGGTCGTCGCCGTTCTGCCTGGTGCTTTCTGCCCAGGGTTTAAGGCATTGACGGCGCCAGCACCCAGCAAACACCTTTTTGCCAGTGGCTCGATTGCATATTTATTAAAAATCGTATGCTGATTCATTGTCTTATCATTTGGAAGATAACGACCCTAAGAGAGACAATGAGGAGCAGAATCTCGCCCAGTAAATGTTTATTTTTTTGTAAAACAGAAAAATTTGGGTACAAAATAAATTATAAATTTGATATTCTTAAAATAATGTAAAATGAATTAAATATTTATTTCCATATTTATATCCTTGCAGAGTGTATTATAATTTAAAAAGTGAAGAAGACATCTCCGACCGTACGAAGTACATATATTCTTATTCAGGATCGTCTCCTGGATTGATATAAGCATGTCTTACGCAAATTAGTCTCTCAATTTTAATATAAGAAATTTATTTTTAAGTGAAATTTTCTTAAGGATTGGCCAACGTGATATTTGCGATATATGTATATATATATGCATAGAGGTATAACCTACATAAATAAATGTATATCTTGCAAGTTTCTTAGAGGTTATTATGTTTATTTAATATTTTGATTATACATTTTTTATCCAAGATATGCAAAAACCGGGTAATCTTTGAGCACACTCGGGTGTAAGAAAATAAGCTTGGCGGAAATTTTGATCCTTGTGGTTTTTTATACCCTTGCAGAGGGTATTATAATTTGGGTCAAAAGTGTTTAACGCAGTGAAGGAGACATCTCCGACCTTATAAATATATATATTCTGGATCAGGATCACTTCCTGAGTTGATCTGAGCATGTCCGTCTATCCGTCTGTCTGTCTGTTTCTACGCGAACTAGTCTCTCAGTTTTAAAGCTATCGACTTTAAACTTTGCACACACCTCTTCTTTCTTTCTTCTTTTCTTTGCACGCAGTATATAAGTCGGAACGGCCGGGATCGGTCGATTATATCCAATAGCTTCCACATAACTGATTGATCGGAAATGGTATAACTTTGGTGTTTTTTGAGTCAAAGCTTTCGGATTTTGCATGAGTGCTATTTTGGGCAAAATAATGCGACCTACCAAATTAAATAAGGATCGGCCGACTATGTCCTATAGCTACAATATAACTAAAAAATAGGAAATGACGCAACTTTCGTGTTTTTGAAGATAGAAAGTTGGAACATCGTACAGATCGTCCGACTATATCTTATAGCTGCCATATAACTGAACGATCAGAAATGGTATTTGGTGTTTAGTAAAAATAACAACTTTGTTTTTTTTTGACGATAGAAGCTTGGGACTTTTTTTTAGATTTTGTAATTTAATTAATTGGTTTTATTATAATGTAATCATAAGGATCGGCCAACTATATCCGATGTTTGCGATACATATCCGGGTTTACCTGCAAGGGTATATAAACTTCGGCTTCGCCCGAAGTTAGCTTTCCTTTCTTGTTATGGTGGTCAATGGTTGGCAATATAGAGGAAATCCACAAATAACACACAACCTTATGCCGCTCCGCATGGGTCGCATTGGCGGCATGTTACGCATTTCCTGTTGGGACTCCGGGGTACTGTATCTGTTCCTTTGATATTGTAATGTGCATAATAGGATTTTTATGACACCAGGGCTGCCGTTGTCAATGAAACGCCATTGGCTTAAATGCCGCATCCGTAGCAAGCCGTTTCCTCCTATTACGATTCCGCTTCCGTGTCTATTTGATTTGATATTCCAGGAGCAAGGACGCGCCGGTTGTCTCCAAAAGTTGCAAATTTTATAAGCCGGATGTGTGTGCGGCTGGTGGATTGTGGATTTGCATTAGATCATGAATTTCAGACGACGGTAATGGCACATTAGCATTGACTACACGCATTTATCGCCCCCCTCGGCACCTGTAACTGCAGGTGCTAAATTTTTAATATGCAAATTTCATTTCGAAGAGATACGCCTGTGAGCCGCCCACCTTTGGCATTTAATTTACACTTGTGCCGAATATTTTATTGCGTCATTGTTAAACGTATATAATATTATTGTACACAAATGGCCAGTTACATATAAAAGCGAATATACATAACTGCCGCATCTGAGGCGTCATCAGGTCCCTGGGGCCATTGGAACTGTGCTCCCCAATGGTTGATGGAATTCTTTACTTACTGGATGGAGTTACTTTAGAGACTTTCGCCCTAGATGTCGTCTTAGAAATTAATATTATATGGTCAGAGTTATGGAACTGCGTATCGGAAAATAAAAAGCAAATGCAAAAGTCTGAAACTCTTAGTTTTTTCAGTAAGGGATAGGATTTTAAAATTCATCTCGATTTTACTATAAACCTTTTATTATTAAGTAGCTGATGTGCCGTGTTATCAAATATGTATGTATATGTTACATGTAATATTCAAATTTTTGAAATTTTCAGAATTGAAGATTACTGGTAAAAAAAAAGAAACCCATAAAAGGGAGTTCACGGAACATAAAATGTACATGGAGTACATTTTTTACATGGAACATTTATTAGAAAGCAGTTCAGGTAGACAGTGGAAATATTTAATCATTTTATTATAATGGTTCATCAAATAGTTCATTGTCTACCACTGCCCTTTTATTGTAACGGTTTTATTAAACCCTTGCAGAAGGTATTCAAATTTTGGTCAAAAGTGTGCAACCCAATGAAGGAGACTATCAGAATCACCTCCTCAGAATCGCCTGTCCGTTTTTCTGTCTGCTTGTTTTTACGCGAACAAGTCACTCCTTGTTTTCCTTTGCACGCAGTATATAAGTCGGAACGGCTTAGATCGGCCGTCTATATCCTATAGCTGCGATATGATTGATTGAAAATGCCATAACTGAGGTGTTTTTAGAGTTAGAGAGTTGGGATTTGGATTCCCTTTTTTGCAAAATACCAATTTTAATATGATTAAATAAATGAAGGGTCGGAAATTTTGTTCCATAGCTTTTGCTGACTTCGGGCGGAGACGACGCTAATATACCCTTGCAGTTAAGATCGGTTACCGAAAAAAATATCGCATATAGTTGGAGGATCCTTATAAGAATTTCAAAATTTTAAAACAAAAAGTCCTAAGCTTCTATTTTCAAAAATACCAAAGTTGGTAGTTTTACCAAATTCCAATGGTTCAGTTATATGGCAGCTATGAGATATTGTCGACCGATCCTTATGAAATTTGGTATTTAGTATTATTTTGCCAGCAACAGAATCCAAATCCCAACTCTTTAACTTAAATAAGAAAGGACGGCTAGAGTCGAATTTCCCGCCTTTATTCCTCTTTTGCGGAATCATCTCTTGCACCCAAAATTTAACTAACCTTCACTGTTTACACATTAACAGTATGGATTTTTAGCAAAACAATTTTTGTTGAATACTTTTGAGCTTGAGCAACAAAAATCAACGGCAGCCCCCTACTACCCCCTATACGACCAACCAAATTTTAAAAAGATCCGCCGACTATATCCAATAGTGTAGTATACTGCCATATACATACTTATATACATATACACTTATATACATAAGTGAATAATCGGAAATGACCCAAATTTCGTGTTTTTGAAGACAGAAAGTTGAAACTTCGTACAGATTTTATTTTGGCTTAGTTGATTCTACCTACCAATTAAAGATCGGCCTACTATATATTATAGCTGGCATAAAACTCAACGATCGGAAATGGTACTTGGTAAAAATACCAAATTTGATATTCTTAAAGATAGAAGTTTGGGACATTTTTTTTAGATTTTGTATTTTAATAAATTGGGTTATATTATGATATTCTCATAATGATCGGCCAACTACATCCGATTTTAGCGATATATATCCGGTCTAAGCTGCAAGGGTATATCAATTTCAGCTCCGCCCGAAGTCAGCTTTCCTTTCTTGTTAGTTTGTAGTCTTAGTTAAGTTGATCCGACCTACCAAATTTCGCAACAATCAGCCGACTATGTCTCATAACTGCCATATTACTGAACGATCGGAAATGGTATTTGGTAAAAACACCATGTTTTGAATTTTTGAAGATAGAAGATTGGGTCCTTTTTTTAGATTTTTTATTCTCATAAGGGTCTACCATATATATCCGATGTTTGCGATATATATCCGTTTTTAACTGCAAGGGTACATAGACTTCGGCTTCGCCCGAAGTTAGCTTTCCTTTTCTTGTTATACCCTTGCAGCGGGTATTATAATTTTGGTCAAGAGTGTGCAACGCAGTGAAGGAGACATCACCGACCCTATAAAGTATATATATTATTGATCACCTCCTGAGTTGATATGAGCATGTCCGTCTGTTCGTCTGTCTGTCCGTTTGTTTGTTTCTACGCAAACTAGTCTCTCAGTTTTAAAGCTATCATCTTGAAACTTTGCACACACCTTTCTTTTCTTTGCACGCAGTATATAAGTCGGAACGCCCCGGATCGGCCGACTATATCCTATAGCTGCCATATAACTGATTGATCGAAAATGGTATAACTTTGGTCTTTAAGTGTGGTATTTAATGGTATAACTTTGGCCTAACTTTAAAATAGTCTTTTTATCTTCGAATCCTATTAGTAGGGTCAATCTAAATATGGATATTTGATGGACTTTGATGTTGTTTCATTAGCTTTAAGTCAAAGGAATAATTAACAAGAAAGCAAAGCTAACTTCGGGCGGAGCCGAAGTTGATATACCCTTGCAGTTAAAATCGGATATATATCGCAAACATCGGATATAGTTGGCCGATCCTTATGGGAATAGGAATATATGTTCCAATTTATTACAATACAAAATCTAAAAAAAGTCCCAAACTTCTATCTTCAAAAATACGAAAGTTGATATTTCTACCAAATACCATTTCCGATCGTTCAGTTATATGGCAGCTATAGGATATAGTCGGCCGATCCTAATGAAATTTGGCATGTCGTAATGTTTTGCCAAAAATAGCTCTCATGTCAAATTTGAACTCTCTAACTCTAAAAACACCAAAGTTATACAATTTCCGATCAATCAGTTATATGGCAGCTATAGGATATAGTCGGCCGATCCGGGCCGTTCCGACTTATATACTGCGAGCAAAGAATAGAAGGGTGTGTGCAAAGTTTCAAGACGATAGCTTAAAAACTGAGAGACTAGTTTGCGTAGAAACAGACAGACGGACAGACAGACGGACAGACAGACATGCTCATATCAACTCAGGAGGTGATCCTGATCAAGAACATATATGTATACTTTATAGGGTCTGAGATGTCTCCTTCACTGCGTTGCACACTTTTGACCAAAATTATATTACCCTCTGCAAGGGTATAAAAATATGCTTTCTTTTTATTCTAATGTAAGTTTCTGTGGCATTTAGCTATTGACAGTACTTGGGAAGGGGTCGTTGCACAGATTAAAAAAGTATGCTGAGGACTTGTTCTTTGATGCACAATTTTTTTATGTTCTGCAAAGAGAGGAAAACTGGGGGTGGCAACAGGAATCCTGAGCCCCAAAAGATGGTGCGACGGGCATTAAGTAATAGCAAGTTGTCTTTATAACACTGTGAACACAAAGTCCTGGCGAAAAGGTCACAGCATGCTCCAGGCATCCGGACGGTATTATGAAAACAAGTCAAGCTTGCCCACCCCAAAAAAAAAAACAATTTTTCAATAAATTAGGTTTCTCAGCAGATTTCGCGTCATTTGCCCCACACCTCAATCGTCGGAGCTAAGACCTCAGACCCCGGACCCATGCCTTGTCCATTTCCATCTTAGTGGAAGTAAGCAATTCACCCCATATTTGTTTTGGCTTTTTGTACGCAAACGAAAAGGAAACTTTGAGGAGGAAGGTCCCTTCCCATTATCCTCCCTCCACCTTTCTCACAACTTAAAACTTTTGGCTTCATCCTGCCCTTTTGTCATCCCCCCAGGATCCGGTCCGAGCCAGGAGCGAAATAAGCCTCGATGCAGAAGTCGCTGATTTATGCCCTTTTTAATGTGGACAAAGTAAATGTCATTTAATTACACCCGATTTAATGGAATTTTACGCATTATCGGAGCATTTTTAGAAAGCTTTTTGTTTGCATTTCTTTCCCTCCTTGTCCCAGCCAATCCACGCACTGATGACCGTTACAAGAGTCTTTAAAATACCCGAGCCTTGAAAAAAAAAAAGCCGCAGGGACGCCAGACGCAGGAAATGCCGGTGTAGTACAAACAAAACCCAAACGACACACTTCAAAAGAATGCTTAGAATTTTTGGACAAGAAAATATTTGTGCCCACTCGCAGTGTATTCAGATTTTATCTCCATCAACATGTTTTGATTACCATTTACTGAAAGCAAGTCAAGTGGAAGGACTACAATTAATTTTTTTTTTAACTATTTATACAAAAGACAGTTTTAGATATTTAAAACAAGAAAGGAAAGCTAACTTCGGGCAGAGCCGAAGTTGACATACCCTTTCAGTTAAAACCGGATATATATCGCAAACATCGGATATAGTTGGCCGACCCTTATGAATACATCATAATAAAACTAATTAACTAAAATAAAAAATCTAAAAAAAGTCCCAAGCTTCTATCTTCAGAAATAAGAAAGTTGATATTTCTACCAAGTACCATTTCCGATCGTTCAGTTATATGGCAGCTATAGGATATAGTCGGCCGATCCGGGCCGTTCCGACTTATATGTATACTGCGTGCAAAGGAAAGAAGGGTGTGTGCAAAGTTTCAAGATGATAGCTTCAAAACTGAGAGACTAGTTCGCGTAGAAACGGACAGACAGACAGACGGACAGACGGACATGCTCATATCAACTCAGGAGGTGATCCTGATCAAGAATATATATACTTTATAGGGTCGGAGATGTCTCCTTCACTGCGTTGCACACTTTTGGACAAAATTATAATAGCCTCTGCAAGGGTATAAAAATATGATATATTGAGACTTGAAGATCTGAAAGTTTTCGACGCGTGCTCTCGAAAATTAAAATTCCTTCTTTAATTATACTGAGTGCTTTTTATTGCTTTTATTGACTTTATTTTATAAATTTGTAACATATACATATGTCATAAAAAAGTAGGAAAATTAATGATATCTCGTATGGATAACACCGGGTATTTTCTCATGCTATAACACTTCGCTTTCTATAAAGGTTATTATTCCCGGTACTCGTACTGTAAAAGTATTAGTATATTGTATATTGTTTACAAGTATATTGTATTCTTGTGAATGTATATATTTTTAACAGAGAACAGATATAGATCTTATTCAGATACTATAAGAAGACATTAAGGGCATATTTCTAGTTTGGGAAAAGTATTATGTTTTAATGCCAAACTATTCCGATTTCAAATCAAATATCAAATATGTCAAAACCTCTTGACGTGGTAAAATAACGGCGACGAAGCTGCAAGCTTCGCTAAAAATATCTGATATCCATTTTTTTTTTCGAAAAAATGCAACATAAAGTTGCAGACCCTTTTTTGATTTTACCCGCTCCTATAACTTTTAGAGAAAAATAAATGAAAGAAAAAGTTTTAAATGTAATTATTTAAACTAAAAAAAATTAATTTTGAATCATTAAAAACTTTGAAAGTAAGTAAGTCAATAGTGAACATACGATGTGTTGGTCAGCTCTTTTTTCTGTTCTTTCCATCGAAAATAAAAACGGTGAAGTACCATTTTATTTTGATTGGATATTTATTGGATTGCTTATGCATTGGATTTGGTATTGTTCCATTTTTAAAAAATTAAAAAATCATACAATTGGAAAAGTGTCTTTTCGAAAGGAAATTTCTCTTTCTCTGTGAAAATTAGGGCTAAAAACATCGAAAAGATAAAAATCATTAGGCAAAATTAGTAAATTGTTAAACCTCGGTAAAGCCCCAGTTCAAACAATTTAAAAAAATTTCGAAGTAACGAGCCCATTTCCGTCAAAAGAAGCTGGCCCTTTATCTGGAATGAAGTGAGTCACAAGCTAAAGGTTTTTTTCTTGGCGTAAGAGATAGCTTAAAGGTAAAAAATTGTCGTTCACCCACGCACAATAACAACGACCCTGAACAATGGAGGATTCCATAGCAGAACTACACGCAAGAAGCCTCTCATAAGCGAGAAAAACCGTGCTGCTATGGATCCAAAACATTTGATTCCTACCGTAAAGCACGGTGATGGGAGCGTCATGGTGTGGGAAGCGGTTGCTGACTCGAGGGTAGGACGTTTGGTCTTTGTATTAGAAAACAATCTACAAGCCTCTGTTGACAAATTATGCCTTGGTACGACTTTGGAAGGTTGGATCAACTGACGAAACATAGAATGTGTACGAAATGTCTACTTTTTATTTTTTAAAACACGAAAGTACGTTACGTACACATGTGCATACACACATGCGTATATGTACGTGTACATGTGATGGAAACGCCGATTTTTTTTCATTAAGTCCAATTTTAGAGATACTGGGTTACAAAATGCAGAGATACAAAATGCATATATTCCTAAAATACTTTTTTCGAATTTCGATTTTTGTTGTTCTTTTTAATTTTACCAAGCCTATGCCCGCTGCCCACATCAACAGTGGTCCATATTTCCATTATTACTTACTTTTTACATAAACTGAAGTTTTTAATAAAATAGCTAAAAATTTTACCAAATTTGGTTTCATTAGTTATTAAATTTAATCAAAAGTGGTGTCAATACTGCGTCCCCTGACAAATGTTCAAATATTTTTAATTTGCAACAGTATGCGCAATAGGTGTTAACTTTATTTCAATTTATATAGAATAACACATACAACCTCATTTGCAGTTAACGCAATATCATTAGTTAGTACCACGAAACACAAACATTTTGGAGCTATTTTCGATATAAAGCATGTTTATATAAATCAGCTAAATACAAGATAACCAAAACACATACATACAATAATTTTCAAACTTTGATCAGTATTCTACATACCTTGATGCATATTTTCCATACTTAAGATTAACAAGAAAAAAAGCTCATTTCGGGCGGAGCTGAAGTACACTGAAGTACACATATACACTTGCAGGTAAAACCGGATATATATCACAAACACCGGATATAGTAGGTTGAACCTTATGATAATATCATAATGTAACCAATTTATTACAACAAAATATCTAAAAAAAAAAGTCCAAAGCTTCTATCTTCAAAAATACCAAAGATGGTATTTTTACCAAATACCATTTCCGATCCTTCAGTTATATGGCAGCTACAAGATATATTCGGCTGATCGTTGTGAAATTCGGTTGGTCGGATCAACTGAACTCAAACTACACACTCAAAATAGAATCTTTACGATTTTCCAACTTTCTATCTTCAAAAACACGAAAGTCATTTCCGATTGTTCAGTTATATGACAGCTACAGGATATAGTTGGCCAATCCTTGTACAAAATCCGAACTCTCTAACTCTAAAATCACTAATTTTATAGCATTTGCGATTAATCTAACAATTCATAACGACCTGGTCGACCTAACAATTTCATAACGATCGGCCGACCATATCTTATAGCTGCCATATAACTGAACGGTCAGAAATGGTATTTGGTGTTTAGTAAAAATACCAACTTTTGTATTTTTGAAGATATAAGCTTGGGGCTTTTTTTTAGATTTTGTATTGTAAAAAATTGGTTATATTATGATATTCTCATAAGGAAAACAAGAAAGGAAAGCTAACTTCGGGCGGATCCGATGTTGATATACCCTTGCAGTTAAAACCGGATATATATCGAAAACATCGGATATAGTTGTCCGATCCTTATGATAATATAATAATAAAACCAATTAATTACAATAAAAAATCTAAAAAAAAATTCCCAAGCTTCTATCTTCAAAAGTACCAAAGTTGATATTTTTACCAAATACCATTTCCGATCGTTCAGTTATATGGCAGCTATAAGATAAAGTCGGTAGGTATAAATTTGGTAGGTTCGATCAAATGACCAAAAATAGAATCTGTACTAAGTTCCAGCTTTATATCTTCCAAAACACGAAAGTTGGGTCATTTCCGATCAATCAGTTATATGGCAGCTATAGGATATAGTCGGCCGATCTTTATAAAATTTGGCACATCGTATTACTTTGCCAAAAATAGCATTCATGTAAAATTTGAATGCTATTTTTCTCTAGCTCTAAAAACACCAAAGTTTTACCATTTCCGCTTAATCAGTTATATGGCAGCTATAGTCGGACGATCCCGTTTCGACTTATATACTGCGCGAAAAGGAAAGACGGGTGTGTTCAAAGTTTCATGTCGATAGCTTTAAAACTGAGAGACTAGTTTGCGTAGAAACTGACTGACGGACATGCTCATATCAACTCAGGAGGTGATCCTGATCAAGAATATATATACTTTATAGGGTCGGAGATGTCTCCTTGACTCTGCAAGGGTATAAAAAACACCAAAGTCATGGGTTTTCCGATCAATCACTTATAGGATATTGATGGTATATAGATGGCCGATCCCGGCTGTACAACATTGTTTTGTACATTGTATAAAGCCAGGCGGACATACGGACATGCTTGTATCGACTTCGAATCTTTTTTAGCCATATGTTTCTTTTATTCTTCAAAAGATAATTGGATCTTCTTGTTTATATATTTTATGATAAAATTTTTATCTATATGTGGTATAATTGGGGCATAATTAAAAGATACTCTTTTTACCTTTGAGGCCGAAAAAATATAAGAGTCAGAAATTGCAGAAAAATTTCCGACATAGGGCCAAACCGAAGGAAATATTTAACAGCACATGGCCCGGTCACATCTGTGCCAAGCAAAACCAAAATTACATTAAAGAACCCACGACCCTCGTAGGATAATGAAAAGGAAACAGGAGGGGTGAGTTGCATATTTCAAGGGACAGGGCAATATATCGTCCTGTAGTGGGAGGTCTTTTAGCGTGGCTGTATGCAGCATTAAAAGCCTTGTTTCAAGCTGTTAGAAGGTAATTGCTATAAAATTGCTTTGTAATTGCTTACTAGAAACAAATAGCCATCACATTAATATAAACAAAAACGAAAAGTGTGCTGCTTAAATGTAAGGCCATCCCAGTATCTCATCCGTCTCATCTGTCCGAAGCTAGTCTCTCCTATCGTGGTGACGTGGGTCCAAACACCGATCTATTTGGTTCCCATTCCAGCTCGTATTCCCGCAGTCCAGCACTGAAGCGCTTTATTTAATTAGATGCTCACAAACCAATTAATCAATTTGCGTTCTTGCCCTCACATTCCGGAATTTGGTGTCAATCCAGGAGCAGACCCAAACCTAAGCCCAGGTCCTTGGCCAAGTTCCCTGGCTTCGTCACCCCGCGGACTTGTCCTGTGCATTGTCAATGTCAAATTATGTACACTTTTATGCTAAAATGAAGTAATGGCTCCAAGCAGTGGCACAAAAATGTAATGAAGAGCATAATACGAAAAAAATAAATAAATAGAATCCTGTTAAGACCATTTATCACTTGACAATTTGTGCGATCCCAATTTTGTTTTGGCACTGACGTAAATTATTTACAGAGGACTGATTTCACCCTCTTGAGTTAACCGCATTTTGTGTAATGGCTTTTGCGACGTGAAAATATCCTGCAATATATTTGCACATGTTTCCGTTAAATGATTGAGTCTTAAGCCATTATTTTAAAATTTTGGAACTAAAGCAAATAATAAAAGTATGTATTTAAAATATAAAATTCTGTATAACAAGTAAGGAAAGCTAACTTCGGGCGGAGCCGAAGTTGATATACCCTTGCAGTTAAAAGCGGATATACAAACAATGCAAACATCGAATACAGTTGGCCGATCCTTATGAGAATATCATAATATAACTTTGATATTTTTGAAGATAGAAGCTTGGGACTTTTTTTTAGATATTTTATTGTAACTAATTGGTTTTATAATGATATTCTCATAAGGACCGGCAACCTATATCCGATGTTTGCGATATATATCCGCTTTTAACTGCAAGGGTATATCAACTTCGGCTCCGCCCGAAGTTAGCTTTCCTTTCTTGTTTAGATTTTTATACCCTTGCAGAGGATATTATAATTTTGGTCAAAAGTGAGCCACGCAGTTAAGGAGACATCTTCGACCATATAAAGTATATGTATGTATATATTCTTGATCAGAATCACCTTCTGAGTTGATACATATAAGCATGTCCGTCTGTCTGTTTCTACGCGAACTACTGTCTCAGTTTTAAAGCTATTGACTTGAATCTATGCAAGTTATCCAACCCGTAAATACAGGCCACTTATGGCTTTTATAAACAATATTTTCAATCTCTGCATTTGCCTTTGGCTTTGTCTTTGGCTCAATTATCCAACCCATAAATCCAGGCCACTTATGAATTTTATAAACAGTATTTTCAAACTCTGCATTTGTCTTTGGCTCTGAGGCCCGATCTCGGTTCCCCACAAACAAATCAAAATTAAAAGTAAACATCAGCTTCCCTCCGAAGCCCAATCAATTGCGCCTTTTGCGTTTCAAGTACCTACCAAATTACACCGCTCAGCTTAATCGAATTTCACAATGAGATGCGACAGTTTCATCTTAAGCCTTTAATCTAAACACAACTCATGGCCGAGGTCCTTGGATAAGATTTAGAATTAAGAAGGCAGTCCTATTTTGACCGAGAACGCGAACGGTTGACGGAAAATATTTAAGAAAATGGAAAGTGTCTTGTAATAATTCAGTTTAATAAATAAAGGTTTAACACCAAGTTTTATAATTTAAAATAAAAACTATATTTTTTTAATTCTCCATCTAACAACAAATTTAACTTGCACACACCCTTCTTTCCTTTGTACACAGTCTATAAGGGCGTCGAAACGGCAAGGATCGCCCGATTATATCCTATAGCTGCCATATATCTGATTGATCGGAAATGGTTTTGGTAGAAATACCAACTTCGGTGTTCTTGAAGATAGAAGTTTGGGACTTTTTTTTAGATTTTGGATTGTAATAGATTGGTTCAATTATGATATTTTCATAAGGATCGGCGAACTACATCTGATTCTTGCGATATATATGCGGTTTTTTTAAATTGAGGTTAGGTTACCTTTTTGTAATTTGTAAGCCGCACGGCACCTTACGGCACTTGAACTAAACTTTCTTATATTCTTAAAATGCTTAAGAATATTATACAAAAAGATTTGTGAATGCCAAAGAGTGCCATCACAACTAAAACTGTAACCAAACACAGAAAAGACAAACTAAGAACGTTCACAATTATGTACTAAATACAACAATGATTTACACAAAACACAACAAATACTACATATACTTTTTAATGTAAAAAGAAAGTTAATACCTTTCTTCAAAATATTAATAACTTCCAATGCACAAACACTTGTTTTAAAAATGTTTAATAAGCTTTTTGCGGAGAGCTTCACTTGCACGTTGCTTACGCTGCAATACACAATGAATATCATGCTATCACTTTCGATGCTATTCTTGAAGCGGACAGACAGATTAAAACAAAAAGATGAATATATTCAAATAGCTAGACCAATTATAAATAAGAATTGGTACATTTAAAGTCAAAATTTGGACTTTGGTTTTTTTATTTTTGGCCTACGGGCTGGACCACTGTGCAAAGTCCGGAAAACACGATACAAATTCAAAAATGTGAGTTTCTGGGGTAAAAATTTAATCTAAAATTAAAAAAATGTTAGATATAATTTTTTTTATCTAATATATTATATTATCAAAAGCTAATATATTTAGCTATTAAAAAACATCGGAAATTTTAAAATCCGCATAAAATTAAGCGTTAAGGAATTTTTAAGAGCAAAAAAGTCCCGAAAAACCGTTTTTTTATATATAAATAAATCAAGGTTTTGTGGGTGTTAGAACTATTCAAAACACGGTTTTATACTATATTCGACCTAATAAACAATTCCTATTAGGTCTCTTCAAAAGTTCCAAATCACTGTCGCACTGTGTTATTTTCGATGTTTAAGCCTAGTACTGAGTTGACGAAAATCCGCTCTTGAAAATCTGATAGCTGTCAAACTCCATATAAAAAAAACGGTATAAAAAAAAAAAGAAGAAGAATTTTTCGTCTCCTAAATTTTTCGGGTACTAAGTTGAGAAAAATTTTAGCTATTGAATTGAATGGCGTTGCCGGATCAAAAAAAATAAAAATAAATCATTTTATTTATTTCGATAACTAAAACATGGAGGGAAAATTGATGAAAGGAAAAAATAGTCGGCCCGAAAAATTTTCGGCGTGCGAGGATAAATTGAAATTAATTAGTGCGGTCAGGGCGAAGCCCATTATATAGGATTTGACCCGCAAGGAGCATTTTAATGCCATAAAATGGCAGGGTCCTTGATCAGGATCACCTCCTGAGTTGATATGAGCATGTCCGTCTGTCTGTTTCTACGCAAACTAGTCTCTCAGTTTTAAAGCTATCGACTTGAAACTTCCCTTCTTTCCTTTGCACACAGTATATAGTTGAGTTTCCCGACAATATTATACCAGGTATTCATTTTTTCCACACACACTCTACCTTACTTTTAAAAGTCTGGATTCTTATGTCATAATAAAACCAATTAATTACAATAAAATATCGAAACAAGAAAGGAAAGCTAACTTCGGGCGGAGCCGGAGGTGATATACCCTTGCAGTTAAAAGCGGATATATATCGCAAACATCGGAAACATACCCTTGCAGTTAAAAGCGGATATATATCGCAAACATCGGATATAGGTTGCCGGTCCTTATGAGAATATCATTATGAAACCAATTAGTTACAATAAAATATCTAAAAAAAAATCCCAAGCTTCTATCTTCAAAAATATCAAAGTTGTTATTTCTACCAAACACTATTTCCGATGATTCAGTTATATGGCAGCTGTAGGAAATAGTCGGCCGATACTTATGAAATTTGGCATGTCGTATTATTTTGCCTAAAAATTTGTATTTGCCAAAAATTTGATCTCTGTAAAATTTGAACTCTCTAACTCTAAAAACACCAAAGTTATACCATTTCCGATCAATCAGTTATATGGCAGCTATAGGATATAGTCGGCCCATCCGGCCGTTCCGACTTAAATACTTAAGGATAGAAGGGTGTGTGCAAAGTTTCAAGACGATAGGTTTAAAACTGAGACACTAGTTCGCGTAGAAACGGACAGACAGGCGGACAGACAGACAGACAGACAGACGGACAGATGGACAGACGGACATGCTCATATCAACTCAGGAGGTGATTCTGATCAAGAATATATCTACTTTATAGGGTCGGAGATGTCTTCATCACTGCGTTGCACACTTTTGGACAAAATTATAATACCCTCTGCAAGGGTATGAAAATACATCGATCAAGCCAAATTCAACACCTGAAAATTGTATACCATAGTACCATATGTTAGCTTTGAGAGCTTACAGCTGATCTAGTTGATCAAGTTTATACGTTTTGTGTATTTTTTTTTTTTTTTACGATATTCAATTATTTGAATATAGATAGATTTTGATATTCAAAAAATTTTGACTGAATTTGGAAGAGTAAAATTGAAACATGTACATGTCTAGAAATATCCCTGAATAAAAGTGTGGGTGAAAAATATGAGTACCGGGTAGAATATAATCGGAGAACTCTACTAAAGCCGTCCTTTCTTGTCTTAAACTTTGTATTCTAAGAAATTTTTTGTATAATTAAGTTTGCATAAGGATCGGCCAACTATAGTTATAGTTGCCTCTCCATTGCGCTTATTCCTTTGTTTTACACACTGTTACACCGGAGCGCTAGAAGATTGCACTGAACAATTATGAACAATTTTCATAATTTCTTTATGAACTTGGTCTCGTTTTATTCACGATTAATGAGACAATATTGATATGTGTCAATAATGACACATTTTTTTGTAAGTTGTACCGAAAAAATAGCGTCTAAGTTTTAAAAACACGATTAAAATGCAAAAATGTCAGTTTCTTGCGTAAAAATTTTATCCTTTTTGTTTAAAAAATTTAAGATGTATTTTCTTTTCAAAAGCTACAACATTAAACTATAAAAAAGCATCAACAATTTTAAAAACAAGATTTTGAGGGTGTTACAAATATTTCAAACACGTTTTTGTGCTATATTCGAACAATTTGTACTGTCACTTTTAAAGTTCCAAATCACAATGGTACTGTGTACTCGATATTTGTGATTTATGCAATTGCATATTATGCAATTGTTTATGCAATTGATTTATGCAATTGCACTCGATATTTGTGATCTCGTTTTTGCAACGAGATCCGATCTCTACTTCAAGGGTATATCAACTTCGGCTTTGTCCGAACTTAGCTTTCCTTTCGTATCTGCTACATATATAATATCCAAATAGTAAACGCTGTGTGTGTTTTAAAGTGGATTGCCGACCTCACGAAATAATTGCAATACCCTTTTTTCGCCGACTTCTAACTTTTCGACTATGATATGATAAAACAACAATATATTGTCAGGCATTGTCCACATGAGCAACATCAAAGCGAGAGTCGTTATGTAGCCATAATTCGCTTGCATCAGTGGAATGTAAAAAAAAAACTTCAAGAGCAATCAATTGAAATTAATTTGCATAAAGGTTCGTTGGCTTTCGCCAGTGGGCGTACGACCGATTATCGGATTACTCCCTTGTCCACCCTTTGAGCCGCAACAGACTCGGTAGCTGGTCCTGACGTATCTTCTCTTTGCGTTTTGGTTTTGAGGCTTCAATAGTGTTTTGATGGTCACACCAGAGGGCATTGGGGTGTAGTACAGCAATAGTCCTTTAGCAAAGACTCCAATAGACCCATAGCCCTTCTATCTCAACACAAAATACCGCCATACGTTTTCTGATTTCATAATAAGAATACATATATTAATTTTGTAGTCTCTTTGTCTTAAATTTAGTTTTTTATGCATTAATTTAAATTTTATATTTAAATTTTAGGTGGAATATGAAAAGAGAAAAAATATGAAAATGAATCCTTTGAGATGAACGTGAGATTTCTCTTTCGTGTGATTAAATTAAAAATATTGTTTGACTTAATGTTTTTTACTTGAATTTTTCTGAATTCGAGATTTTCATATAAGAATGTATAGGGTGGCCCAGAAAAGATTTGCGTTTTAAGATCGCTATAAAAAAAACAAGTATATATTTTTCAAAATAATTTTTTTTATTGGATAGCCTCAACATTTCGGTTTATCTATGATACACCACTTCGTTCAGATGGCTGCCTCGGCTGGCTTTACAGTACGGTCGACCCAATTTTTAAACACATTTTCGATGGTATCCGCTGGTATAATGGTGTACGCTATCGCGGCATGTTGGAAGACTTTTTTTTCCCCGAATGGAAGAGAAAGACATCGACGACATATGATTCCAGCAGGGAAGGCGCTATGTCCCACCACTAACCATACAGCACTGGTGGCACATGGTTAGTGGCACTGTATGGTTAGTGGTGCCACACAGCCAACGTCACAATCAATCTCTTGCGCGCTACGTTCGCATATCGAGCCGAAACGGCGATGTCAACTGGCCGCCTCGGAGCTGCGATTGGGAGTCCCCGTTGGACTATTTTTTTGTGGGTGACGTAACGTCACTGACATCAAGGATACGCCAACCACCCTGAGACGATTGACGACCTAAAGCTCGAGATTGAACTCGCCATCAGAGCCATTGAGGGCCATACAATCAAAAATGTGTTTCAAAATTAATTTTTTCACTAATCAGAAAAAAATCATAAAATTTTAAATACAAAAAAAATTGTGTTTTACTTTTATTTTGTTTAAACTTCAACCAACATATTTCATAAACAAGCTTTATCTAAAAAGGCTAGAATGTTATTCGGAATCATAGGAATCATAAAGACTATATCCAACTTTTTAGTAAAATTTTGTATTTTCTCAGTTATTTTGGCGCAGTCACTATCACTATATACATATATTTCTTGCTATAATATTGTTGTAGATGTATGTCTGCACAGCAGAAAATTTTTGGATGCATCATTTTCATTTTGGATGCATCGGTTCCTGTTAGACATTTTCACAGCGCAAAACATTGACTAATTTTTATAAAAACAAGAAAGAAATGTTAACTTCGGGCGGAGCCGACCCTTGCAGTTAAAAACGGATATACCTTCATACCCTTTTTAACCCTTGCAGTTAAAACCGGATATATGTATGTATATCGCAAACATAATAAAATCAAAATCTATATCATAATAAAATCAATTAATTACAATAAAATATCTAAAAAAAAGTCTCAAGCTTCTATCTTTAAAAAATACCAAAGTTGGTATTTATACCAAATACCATTTCCGAGCGTTCAATTGTATGGCAGCTAAAAGATAAAGGTCGGTCGGATTAACTGACCAAAAATATAATCTGTACTAAGTTCCAGCATTCTATCTTTAAAAACACAAACGTTGGGTCATTTCCGATTGTTCAAATACATATATGGCAGGTATAGGATATAGTCGGCCGGTCCCTATGAAATTTTGTGGGACGTATTATTTTGCCAATAGCACTCATGCAAAATCCGAAATCTCTAACTCAAAAAACAACAAAGTTACAGCATTTCCGACCAATCAGTTATATGGCAGCTATAGGATATAGTCGGCCGATCCCGGCAGTTCCGACTTATATACTGCGTGCAAAGGAAAGAAGGTTGGGTGCAAAGATTTAGGTATATCAACTCAGGAGGTGATCCTGATCAAGAATATATAAAGATCAAAGAATATATACTTCATAGGGTCGGAGAATGGGGGAAGCATACAGGTCAAAGTGTCTGATTGCATTCAACTTGGTGAATGCCAGCATGATTCCTGTCACTGCTTTCTTCAAGCCGACGCACTACCTCCACGTGGTTCTCCCTGGATTGTCCCTCGACAGCCGTTGAGTGGCAAACTAAAGCGCGCGACGAGAGTCCTAACTCTACAAACTAGGTTTTGGCGTAGGACTTGGAATCCACCCATGTAAAACACAATTTCAGTGAAGGAAGCAAGAGAAGCCTCGAAAAGGAACCGATCTAACGTTGACGACCAGAGCAAGACCAGATTTTCACCTTGCGCCAAATCCTGGAGAAGTCTTACGAAAACCAGATCGACACGTACCATCTCTTCTTCGACTACAAAGCCGCATTTGATAGCCCCCGGCGAGATCGCCTATATGCCGCCATGTCTGAGCTTGGTATACCAGCAAAGCTGACTAGATTTTGCAGAATGACATTAAGCAACATCATCAGCTCTGTCAAGGTAGGAAGTGGCCAATCCGAAACTTTTACTACCAAGTGTAGCCTCAGAGAAGGTGACTCGCTGTCTTGTATATTCTTCAATATTTTAATGGAGAGTATTACAAGAAAGGCTGGTGTACATCGGACGGGCACGATGTTAACCAACAGATGTGTCCAGCTCCTTGGTTACGCTGATGATATTGATATCATTGGCCGCACCAAGCGTGATGTCACAGGAGCCTTCGGGGCTTTTGAAAAGGAATCAGCAAAAGTAGGACTAGCAGTGAATATGGAGAAAACAAAGTTTATGGTGTGCTCCAGCAGAGAATCGCGGCGTCTTGATTCTCAGCTGACTGCAGAAAACTATAGCTTTGGGTCCGTCAAGGAGTTTATCTACCTAGGCACTGATATTACAAGCACAAATGATATCAGTCTGGAGATTAAGCGAAGAATAACACTTGCACACAACAGATGTTACTTTGGGCTCAGTAGGCAGTTCAATAGTAGAGCTCTCTCTCGACGCACAAAAACCACACTCTACAAGACGCTTATTTTTCCAGTACTCCTATATGGTGCGGAGTGCTGGACAGTGACGCAGTCAGATGCAGCTGCTCTTGGAGTGTTCGAGAGGAAAATTCTTCGTAAAATCTTTGGCCCAATCTGCGTGGACGATGTTTATCGCATCAGATACAACTACGAGCTGTATGAGCTGTACGGTGATGTTGACGTAGCCAGTCGAGTGAAATCTCAAAGACTTCGCTGGCTGGGCCACGTTGCCCGTATGAATGAAGACGCTCCGGCTCGTAAGGTGTTTGATGCGGTGACTGTTGGGACACGAAGGAGAGGACGACCCCGAACGCGTTGGCAAGACCAAGTGATGGAAACCCTGTCCACACTTGGTGTTACCAACTGGCGAAGGCGCGCTCAGGACAGAGACGCGTGGAGGCACATTGCGCTTCAAGCCGAGACCCGATAAAAGGGTTGTCATGGCCATATAATTATAATAATAATAATAATAGGGTCGGAGATGTCTCCTTCACTGCGTTGCACACTTTTGACCAAATTATAATACCATCTGCAAGGGTATAAAAATAATATAATTTCTTTCGCCATTTCACCCAATAACGAATACCCAAATTTTGTTAGGGTAGCAAGTCTGAAAAGTGAGAAAAATAGAAATGTTTGTGCGATGGCTTCGAAACGAACATACATATGTAGATCAATCCAAGCGCAGGCCAACCTTCTTCATTGCGCTCCTTTCAGAGATTGAGAAACAGAAAGCATTCAATGAGAATATGAGCGTAAGATTAACGAACGATGAGCGTAAGAAGGAGAGTAAAATTTCGCTCTTTGGCCTGCTGGGGCCTGTCGCAAGAAATGTTTGCGTCCATTTTGTTGTTGTCTATATGCAGTATGGTTAGTGGTTGTGAGTAACTTCCAATTCCACAATGGGTTTCGAGCAGAGCTCGCAAATAATAGTAGACCCATTTTCGTGTTGCGGTCTGCATTCTAACACAACCGAAAAAGACTACAACCGAAAAGACTCGTGTGCTCTCGCTCTGAATAGAACTTTTCGTTGCTTTTTGTTTCGGTTTTTGGTTAACTGTTCTCAGTTTCGGTGTTCTTGTTATGCTCACTCAACAACTTCAGCGATTCAACTGAACGCTCGCTAATTGACGTTCCTAAAGATTAAACGGTTTTTTGTTTTCTGTACCTTTTTAATAACGTTTAGCAACATTTTTAACATTCATATTCATGATCATTATTATGAATGTTATTATTAGATTAGAGCATAACATTATATTAATTATTTATTCATTTTTGAGCTTAACAATAAGTAGATAATTTAAGCTTTCTGTACGGAAAGAGCATCGTCGCTCGCTTAAAATGTAGTGAAGCGCTGAAAAGACCCTCTCAACAGTCACCTGAGTCGCCCGTGTAGCCAGTACTACGAGTGCGAGCGCACAGAGGCGACTGCAGCTTTATATCTGTAAAAAACTACAAAATGTTCTTGAGGGTCTTCTTTAATTTCGGAGATTGTTTGTACGCCATCCGAATAGGCGGAAAACTCTTCTCTTCTTTGCGCATTTATCAACGTCGTATGTGTACTCCTTCTTCTGGTCCTCCTTCTTCTGGTACTCCTTCTTCTGGTCTGGGTATCAACCTCGCATGATGGCGCACTTTGTGTTGAGGAATGCACGTAAAATAAAAAAAAAATTAGAAAATATATTTTGCAATTTTAGTTTAGTACAAGTTTGAGTTTTTGACATGGACAATATTGGGCTGTTCATGCACATTAGCTTAAGCTCCATTCATATTTCGAAGAATTCGCTGTATACAATTTTTTTATTTTGCAACTTTAAGGTCGCTTCATATGTATCCTGGAACGCATCAATATATGTACATCCCCATCCAATACCAGTCCGCATCAATACTAATGCTAGTGTGTACAGCAAGGAACTCTTTTAAATCTAACAATTTTAATATAATTAAATATGTAGAGTAACAACATCGAGACAAGGTACGTTTTTTTTGCCCTCGTTTAACCAAGGTCTACTCAGGTTGAACATGTTTAAACATTTAAAATAATATTAAAAAATTTTAAGTTTTCACTTACCTATTCGTTTCTGTGCGCAAAAATTTATACATTTTGCAACATGACTTTTTCTTTTTTTCGCTAATCTCATCTAGCTTGTTGATTTCGAATACGCACAGTTGAAGCGAGTGCGCAGCAAACCTCACAAGGTGAATATTCTCCAGCTGTATGGAATCGAGTTTTTCCATCACTTCTTCCCCGTTAATTAACCCTCATTTAAAATTTAAATGGCTTTAACCATATTTTTTCTATTATCCGATTTAATGCTATGGTTATATTTTAAAGTTTTTAGTAATAGTCATTTAAAACATATTTATACCCTTGCAGAGGGTATTATAATTTTGTCCAAAAGTGTGCAACGCAGTGAAGGAGACATCTCCGACCCTATAAAGTATATATATTCTTGATCAGGATCACCTCCTGAGTTGATATGAGCATGTCCGTCTGTCCGTCTGTCTGTTTCTACGCAAACTAGTCTCTCAGTTTTAAAGCTATCGACTTGAAACTTTGCACACACCCTTCTTTCCTTTGCACGCAGTATATAAGTCGGAACGGCCCGGATCGGCCGACTATATCCTATAGCTGCCATATAACTGATTGATCGGGAATGGTATAACTTTGGTGTTTTTAGAGTTAGAGAGTTCAAATTTGACATGAGATTTTTGGCAAAATAATATGACATGCCAAATTTCATAAGGATCGGCCGACTATATCCTATAGCTGCCATATAACTGAACGATCGGAAATGACCCAACTTTCGTGTTTTTGAAGATAGAAAGCTGGAACTTGGTACAGATTATATTTTTGGTCAGTTAATCCGACCTACAAAATTTCATAACGATCGGTTGACTATATCTTATAGCTGACATATAACTGAACGATCGGAAATGCTAATTGGTAGAAATATCAACTTTCGTATTTTTGAAGATAGAAGCTTGGGACTTTTTTTTAGATTTTTTATTGTAATTAATTGGTTTTATTATGATGTAATCATAAGGATCGGCCAATTATATCCGATGTCTGCGATATATATCCGGTTTTAGCTGCAAGGGTATATCAACTTCGGCTCCGCCCGAAGTTAGCTTTGCTTTCTTGTTTTCAATTAAGATTTTACCTGAAGACTTAGGTTAGGTTGAGGCGGCGATGAGGGCCGGTTCTGACCCCCATCCACTTGAGCCGCTGGGGCTCCTTGTGATACCGCACAGGCAAGGATCCTACAAAAGGACCTCTCCCTTCCCACTACTTATGTGCCCAAGGGTGCTCTATCCTTCTTGAAGCGGCTCGCGGTCCCATCCAGATTTACGGATGAAGGCTACGAGTCTGTGTGGTGCGACCTCCGCGAGGTCTGTAAGGTCTGTAAGTGTTGCTGCGCCCAGGAATTTGAGTCGGATGCGCCCCAGCGCAGGGCATTGACACAGGAGGTGTGCGACTGTCTCTTCCTCTTCTTCGTCTCCACAGCTCCTGCAGTAGTCATAATGAGGCACCGCTAGTCTAGCCGCGTGTGCTCCTATTAACCAATGTCCCGTGATGGCCTTGATCGCCAGACTACAGTCCTGCCTATTCAGGGCGATAAGCATCATTAACCTCTTCCTAGATCGGATTGGCCATATCATGCGGGAGTTCCTGCAGTTTTGGAGGTTTCTCCATTTCCGCAGTGATGCGCGGTCAAAGTGATCCCCGCATTTTAGCCTACACGTAGCTAAGGGGATACCTACTGGTTCCTTCTCCGGTAGGAGAGGATTGGTAGTACCTGCTCTTGCTAGTTCGTCGGCGGCGCAGTTACCCTCGTGGTCCCTATGCCCGGGCACCCATATGAGGTGTATGTCATGCTGCTCTGCCATCTCGTTAAGAGATCTGCGACAGTCATTCACTGTCCTGGAGTTGGATGAAAGACCGTCAAGGGCTTTGAGTGCCGCTTGACTGTCTGAGAAGATACAGATTGTGTCCTGATTACCAATAAGTGCTGGGGATCTGAGTGCTTCTCCGATAGCTATTACTTCTGCTTGGAAAACACTACAGTGGTCTGGGAGTCTGAAGGACTCATTTAAACACAGCTGTTCGCAATGGAAACCGCCTCCCACCTGGCCATTCAATTTTGAACCGTCTGTGTAAATATGGAGGGAACCGGCTGGTCCCGGGATTTGTGTGTCCCATTCCTCCCTTGTTGGAATGTAGACCTTGTATTTTAAGGTGGGATTATCGACAGGTACGCAGTAGTCTGTAGACCCCGTTGGCGTGCAGTGGTGCAGATCTAACTTGGTATGTCCGTAGTCAGTTCTTTTCCATGCGCCCGTCTCTCGTAGCCTGATTGCCGATAGCGTGGCCATCTTGACTCCCGCTATCTCTACTGGTAATAGGTCGAGTATGAAGTCTAGTGCGTCCGTAGGAGTGGTACGTAGGCTGCCCGTGATACAGACCTCCGCCATCCTTTGCGTTTTCCTAAGCTTCTCCCTGATTGTGGAGTTGGTGAGAGCGGGCCACCATACCACCACCCCGTAGAAGAGGATGGGTCTTATGACCGCTGTATAAAGCCATCTTACAATTTTTGGTGACATTCCCCATTTAAGACCGATGGCTTTTCTGCAAGTATAGAGCGCGATTGTAGCTTTGTTGGCTCTATCCATAGTGTTTGATTTCCAGTCCAGTTTCCTGTCTAGCGTAATCCCTAGGTACTTGGCGCTATCGCTAAGGGATAGTGTTTCTCCTAGTAGTTTTGGAAGCCTTAAGTTTGGTATTTTGTACTTCCTGGTGAAGAGGACGAGCTCTGTTTTGGATGGGTTCACACCTAGTCCATTTCTAGCTGCCCACGTTGAGAGGACCCTAAGTTTGTCCGTCATGCGGTCACATAGAGTCTGGGGAAATTTTCCTGAGAAGGCAATTGCGACATCATCCGCGTAAGCGATAACTTTGCAACCACCCCCTTCTAGGGATCGCAGTAGGCTATTAACCGCCACGTTCCAGAGTAGGGGTGAGAGTACGCCTCCTTGCGGGGTGCCTCTACTGACGTATCTATGAATAGATTCTCCTCCTAGTGACGCCTCAAAAGTCCTGTTTACCAGGATCTGCTTTATAAGGCGTACGGATTGATTATCTATTCCTAGTCCTGTCAGCGCATTGGTTGTCGAGCTTGGTAGGATGTTGTTGAACGCACCTTCTATGTCTAGAAAAGCGATGAGTGCGTATTCCTTATCACTAAGTGCCTTCTCGACAAAAGTAGTGATTTCGTGGAGTGCCGTTTCCGTGGATCGGCCCTTCCTATACGCATGTTGTGATCCCGAGATATCATCTGGGTTTATAGTAAGATTAATATGGAGGCTGATTAGTCTCTCCATTGTCTTGAGAAGGAAGGACGACAGGCTTATTGGTCTGAAGTCCTTGGGGGTACAGTGAGATGGTTTTCCCGCCTTGGGTATAAATACGACTTTCGTCCGCAACAACATTTGGGGTACGATGCCCATCCTGAAGATTGCTGAGAAAGCTATCTTGACCCAAGATTTCAGGTTGGGACCGGCTTTAATTAGTTGAGCCGGGACAATGCCATCTGGGCCCGGGGATTTGAAGGGCTTGAAGCTATTTATTGCCCAGCTGAGATGTCTATCATTCAATAGGTATTCAAGTGGATTGTTGGTGGGTGGGCTATTCCCCTGTGTCTGCATTTCCAGGGTTGTGTCTTCTCGAGAGCATCCCGGGAAATGTGTCTCTATGAGAGCCTCTAGGGTTTCTTTGCTGGACGATGTCCAGTTGCTCTCTGAGGTTTTAATGTATCCTACATTTGGTGCAGTAGTTGCAAGGACCTTCCTGAGTCGAGAGGCCTCTGATGTTTGCTGAATGTTCGTGCAGAACTCGGCCCAGGCATTCCTTTTTGCCTTGCGAAGCTCTTTGTTATATCGCCTAAGGTCCGCTTTGTACGACTCCCAGGCTGTCTCCGAGTTTGTTTTTCTGGCAAAATTGAAGGCCTTGCGGGCCTTGGTTTTAAAGGGCGCAAGTGTTTGCGACCACCATGGTGGTTTCTTTGACTGGCTTTTGCCCGATCTGATTTTGGGACAAGCTTTATTGAATGCCCTGGCGCACGCTGCCGTAAGCGTGTCCACCATGGCATCCAGGGCTGCCCTACTATCCACATTCCCTGTTGGAGGATTTCCCAAGGAACTATCTAGCTTCTTTCTATATAACTCCCAGTTCGCTTTTCTCGGGTTGCGTACCGTTAGTCGACTAAAGTTCTCGAAGTTGACCACTAATTCTATGTAACGGTGGTCTGAGAATGAGTGTTTCTCTAGGACTCCCCATCTAACAATCCTGTCTGCTAGTGATTCAGAGTAGAGAGTGACGTCAAGTACTTCTTTTCTGTTCTTGACTATGAAGGTGGGTTCTGTACCCCTGTTACCCACCAAAAGATTGGAGCCTAGGATAAAATCGAAAATTGACTCACCCCTCTCGTTTGTGTCAGTGCTGCCCCACTGATGATGATGGGCGTTAGCATCGCAACCTATGATCAGGTCGATCTTGTGCTTCCTGCTGTCTTCCACCAGCTGCTTGATCAGCGGGTGCGGGGGAAGGGCCTCCTGGTCGTGGCCCATATACGCCGAACATATCCTTAGAGGGCCATTTGGGCTCTCTACGGCTGCGGCTACGTGGTCTTCATTGCTGAAATTGGGTAGCAAAAAGAGGTTAAGGTTCTTTTTTGCGAGGATGCAGGCTCGCCTTTTACCTGTAGTGTTGGCTTTGCAGAGCCTGAACTCCGACGCCCCCAGCCCAAGAATCCTGTCTCCTAGGATCCAGGGTTCCTGGATGAGGGCCACATCTGCTCCACTCTCGGCGAGGTGGAGAAGGAGGGCAGCTGACGCTGCTTTACTGTGGTGGAGGTTTATTTGTAAGATCGTCAGGGACATCCTTACAAACCTCCACCACAGTTATCTCTGCCTCCGTCTCGGAGCCCAGCAGAGAGTCCTCCTCCATTCCGACACCACCAAGCGCCCTTGCCAAGTCGCTTTCCTCCGAGGTGTACCCTTCTAGAATGTCCTCCTCCTCATCCGACATTCCCTCCGGGTGCCCCTCTTCGGTCGGCTCCTCCAAGTCTGGCTCTTGTGTGTCTGCCTCCAGACCGATACCTCCTGGCTTGGCCTTCGCATCAGATTTATATATACGGACCGAGACATGCTCGAATCCGTATTTAAGCCGGTGCTCCGTCCTCTCCAGGGCCTTTACGGTCTCCTCATTTAGTGTGAGGACGACCTGCCTCCGCAATCCCACCGCCTCCTCAACCTTGGCGACTCTCCAGTCCGCCGTGGGGAGCGTCGGGTTGCACATCCTAAGCATAGTCAGGATGGTCTTAGGGTCGGCTGGCTTTTCTGTGAGCCACACTCGCGCCCTCGGTTTGCTGGGGATCTCGTCCCAGTCAACCGCCACCAGCTTAGCTCCAGGGTAGACCTCTCCAAGCGATGCAATCATCCGCTTGTAAGTTTCCACCGATCGCGCGTCTTGGCAAGAAATCACCTTGACGCTACCCTGGTACCATCCTGCGTCTTCGCATTCTGGTGGGGGTCCTCCACTTCGCAGCAACTCCTCCACGAAGCGCCCATGCAACTCGTTTACCACTCGTCGCCAAAGTTCCTTGGGGATGAGCCCATCCTTGGAGCCCTTGTCCAGGACTCCAACTAGGGTTCTTCCCTTCGTCACCTCAGCGAACGAGCGGTTGGGCGGCTGCGGCTGGGCCTTCCTCTTCTTGGCCTGGGGGGGCTTCTCCCTCTGTGGACCTCTGCCTCTTCGCGCTTTGCGCGGCCTCTTTGGCAGGGTCTGACCCAGTGCGTCTCTTCGGATCCAGCCTTTCTCCCGCCTTTTCCGGATTGAAGTCGGGTAGGATCTCCCTTGCCCACTTAATAATCTCGGCCTGGTCCGGGTTGGCTTCGGCCGATGGGTCCGCCCTCATTAGAATGAAGGCTGCTCTTCTTCTATCCTTGTAGGATCCTTTACGCTGCGTCGAGTGAGACGCTTCCGGACCAGGGTTCGCCTTAGGGGCACCGCCGGTTGGTTTAGAGGTTGACCCTGGGGTCTTCCTCTCCACACCGTTCGGTGGTCCCATAGCTAGCCCCGCTTTGGAAGAAGTTGCCTTGGCAACCTCCACCGCACCGGCGCGTCCCGCCTCCAGATGTTGTCCCTCTGTGGGGGACTTCTCCATCTCAGCAACTCCTTGGCTTTTGAGGGCCTTGAGTTTGACGGGCCGTTGGCCCCATTTCCGGTCTTTTTAGGGAGTTCCGCTCTCCGCTTTGGTTTTTGTAAGGTAAAGTATTATTCATGTTTTGGTCCCACGAGTAGGCGGGAAGGGGTTCGTCCATCATGACATAGCCCGCTTGTCACGATAAGCCTGGTTAAAACTGGGAGGTCGGCCTGTCCCCCAGAGTTCGCATATTAGCGTCCGAGCCCCCCCTCGGACACGCATCCTTCGGCATATGCTGTTCCACCTTGGATTGGGGTAATTTAAGGAAGGGAGTGTTCTTCTCCCCGCCCGACTACCATTAGCCAGCATCCTCGGCAGAGACATGACCTTACCGGGACCTGTTACCAGCCGCCCTCACGTGGAGAGTATAGTCGCACTACCAGCGGTGTACACAGTTACGGCACGCAATTGGGTCCCCCTGTTGTACCCGTTGGCTGACGGCCAAACCTGAAGACTTGATCGATGGTCATTTCGTAGTCATTTATGATCTCCATAATTTTCTGCTTTTTGGCAGTCACATATTCTATAACATTTCGAGAAGTTATGAGATTCATTGAAAGCGCGTTATAAATTGGGCTTAATATTTGCCGAAACCCTTCGCTATCCAGAAATCAATCTAGAAATCACTAAATACGTCAGCACGTTTTTAATTTAAATGACGCTCTCCAAATTAAATTAAAAAAAAAAATTTCACTTTTTATATCCTTGCAGAGGGTATTATAATTTTGTCCAAAAGTGTGCAACGCAGTGAAGGAGACATCTCCGACCCTATAAAGTATATATATTATTGATCAGGATCACCTCCTGAGTTGATATGAACATGTCCGTCTGTCCGTCTGTCTGTCCGTCTGTCTGCCCGGCTGTCTGTCCGTTTCTACGCGAACTAGTCTCTCAGTTTTAAAGCTAGCGACTTGAAACTTTGCACACACCCTTCTTTCCTTTGCACGCAGTATATAAGTCGGAACGACCGGAATCGGCCGACCATATCCTATAGCTGCCATATAACTGATTGATCGGAAATGGTATAACTTCGGTGTTTTGGAGTTTTTAAACAGTTTTCAAATTTTACATTAGAGCTATTTTCGGCAAAATAATACGACCTGCCAAATTTCATAAGGATCGGTCTACTATATCCTATAGCTGCCATATAACTGAACGATCGAAAATGACCCAACGTGTTTTTAAAGATAGAAAGCTGAAACTTAGTACAGATTCTATTTTTGATTAGTTGATCCAACCTACCAAATTTCATTAGGATTGGCCGACTATATCCTATAGCTGCCATATATCTTTGGTATTGTTAAAGATAGAAGTTAGCTTTCCTTTCTTGTTTGTTGTGATGGCGACCAACCGGTCAACTATTATTTGCGAGCTCTGGTTTCAAGGTTTGCTACGATGCAGTGACAAGCTCACTTTCCAAAAGAGCGGATGCTTGCTCAGCGTTATAATTATTTCGGAATCCGAATTTTTTGAACCTCGGATCCAAAATATTGCCAATTCTGTTAATGTTTCATTCTTCATATTTAAAAAGCCTTTTTTTTTACTCAATCAAACATTCTGGCAGCATTTTCCCTTCGGTCGTATTTAAACATGATGTCAATTGGTCAACTTTGCGGTATAATCCGTAAACTATTGGTATTATTAAAGACACCGTGATGTTCTTGCCGCCGGAAATTTCCTCCGTCGCCTTTTTAAATAGTGTCAATATGTTGCATATGTCCTCTAAACAATAATTTCAATGTTTGTTTTAATTATTTCTTCTATCATAAAGTAGAAGCTTTTTCACCTACATATGTATGTAGTTGGCTTTCCCTGTAACAAGCTAAGCGGTCTTCGGATTCTTGGGCTTTATTAAATTTTACGTATGAATGCAGTAGTGCTTTTTCTAACAAAAAATTTTTGTGTTAATTTTTAAAACCGTCTTTCACAACAAGATTTAAGCTGTGTGCGAAACATGGCAAGTTATGAATCTTTAAAATCCCACATGGTTTTAGCATTGAGCTTGCGTTATTGG
The DNA here is from genome assembly GCA_018153235.1 of Drosophila malerkotliana malerkotliana. Lineage (NCBI taxonomy): Eukaryota > Metazoa > Arthropoda > Insecta > Diptera > Drosophilidae > Drosophila > Drosophila malerkotliana. The sequence continues at coordinate 1,795,601 of JAECXV010000159.1, forward strand.
TCACAATGCACACTATTTTGTCCAAAACATTAAATCGCTCTAAGACACCTTTTAAAGTTTTAGAAATATTTTGTGTCGAATGATTCGTCGCATCTTTTAATTTTTCTCTGCTGAGTGACGCTATTCGAAACTGAAAGCAATCGATAAAATAGCATGTCACAGTTAAAAACAAGAAAGGAAAGCTAACTTCGGTCGGAGCCGAAGTTTATATACCCTTGCAGTTAAAGCCGGATATATATCGCAAACATCGGATATAGTTGGCCGATCCTTATGAGAATATGATAATATAACCCAATTTATTATAGTACAAAATTTAAAATAAGTCCCAAACTTCTATCTTTAACAATACCAAAGTTGGTATTTCTACCAAAAACCATTTCCGATCGTTCAGTTATATGTCAGCTATAAGATATAGTCGGCCGAGCATTATGAAATTTGGTATGTCGGATTATCTGACCAAAAATAGAATATGTATTAGGTTCCAGATTTCTATCTTCAAAACACGAAAGTTGGGTCATTTCCGATCGTTCAGTTATATGGCAGCTATAGGATATAGTCGGCCGATCCGGGCCGTTCCGACTTATATACTGCGTGCAAAGGAAAGAAGGGTGTGTGCAAAGTTTCAAGACGATAGCCTTAAAACTGAGAGACTAGTTTGCGTAGAAACAGACAACAGACAGGACAGACAGACGGACATGCTCATATCAACTCAGGAGGTGTTCCTGATCAAGAATATATATACTTTATAGGGTCGGCTTGTTGGCTCGTTTGAAGTCTGAAGAGATCAAGCGCATGCTCCATCTTGTGCTGCTGCTTGATGATACAGGTAAATTTGAGTCATTGGACTCAGTTGCCTCTGTAGCTTTGGCAACAGCGTCATCGATTCCCGGATGAAATCGTTTTAGGTTAGGATAGGTTAGGTTAGGATTAGGATCTCTCAATTTGGCGTATGATTTTTATTTTGTGATGTGCAAAACTATCTATAGTGCAATGCGGTCATCGATGGCGGCTCGATAGCACCAAACCATCGATAGTGCCATCGATAGGTCTCCATCTATATTTTAGTCTCATCTCAGTCCAATCATGCTGGCGTTCCGGAGCAATAGTGTGCCCTCCCACTCCGCCTATTCCTTTCTTTCACACACTTTTACTCCGGAGCGCTAGTAAAATTGCACTGACTTGTTTTGGGAAAAGCGTTATAACTTCAACAATTTTCATAATTTCCTAATGAAGTTGGTCTCGTTTTATTCAGAATTAACAAGACAATATTGATATGTGTCAAAAATGATACCATTTCTTGAAAGTTGTACCGAAAAAATGGCGTCAAAACACTACAAAAATTCAAAAATGTCAGTTTCTTGCGTACAAATTTTATACTTTTTGTTGAAATAAATTAAAGATCTATTTTTTTCAAAAGCTCCAAAATTTAACTATGGAAAAACGTACAAAATTTTAAAATCGGTTTAAAATTACGCGTTTAGGAATTTTTAAAAGCAAAAAGTCCCGAAAACCCGTTTTTTCCAAATAAATCAAGATTTTGAGGGTGTTTGAAAAATTTCAAACATGGTTTTATACTATACTCGACCTAATGAACAATTCCTACTAGGTCTCTTCAAAAGATCGAAATCACTGTCGCACTGTGTAATTGGTAAATGGTAACCACTGCTTGCCTTAAAATCCACTATGTTCATAGATTTGGAAAAAAACTACACTTTTTCTTTCAGTAATTCTCCACCAATGGGAACATTACTTTGACGGCATTGAGTAAGCCACAAAAGTAGACCCTTTTTTAGACTAGACTTTCTACTAGAGGATGCTTGCATTATAAACTATTTTTTCTGTAGAATTGATGTTATTATTGTTGATGGAGCGACATCGAATTGTTTTGCCACATAAATTTTTTTTGTTCCATTATCAATCGCTGAAATAATGTTTTGTTTTTGCGCGATTGATAACGTCTTATGCGTACTTTATTGTGACATTTTCACAGAACAATGTTACTCTCCGAAAAAAATCAGAAAACTAAACGAAACACAAAATTCATAATGCTTAGCGACATAAAGGCGCCATAGTTATCTGCAAAATCTAACGCTGCCTTAACTACAAACAATTTCACAACTCATTACGATTTATAAGAGGTTACGAAACAAAATTACGAATTATAAGAGGTTCAATATTCTTTGCGTTGCGCCAAATATTACGAATTAACGAGGGTACGAATTATCGGGATTCGACTGTATAATAAATAATACAATATTCGTGTCAAAGTTTTTGTTACCATACTCCTCCGAAACGGCTATACCGATTCTCATGAAATTTTGTGAGCGTATTGAGTAGGTCTGAGAATCCGCCAACATAAATTTTTTATCCTCCTAAATCCTGTTCGACATACCAAAAATCGCATATAAAGAAAAAATCGCGTCAAAGTACAGTGGTCCGGCATGTATGGGGAGAGCGGCCAAAAATACTTCTAGTTGAGGTAGGGACTGGAAACTTGGCACAAAATATTTATATTTTTATTCTAAAATAATATGTTAAAATCAGCCAGATCGGCAAACTATATCATATAGCTGTCATATAACTGATTGATCGAAAATGCTATAACTTTGGTGTTTTTTAGAAAGTTTTCAGTTTCAGTTTTTGTACGAGTGCTATATTTGTACCAAATTTCACAAGGATCAGCCGACTATATCCTATAGCTGCCATATAAATGTTTGATCGGAAATGACCCAACTTTTATGCTTTTTAAGATAGATAGTTGAAACTTCGTACAGATTCTATTTTTGGTCAGTTGATCCAACCTAACAAATTTCATAGGGATCGGCCGACTATATCTTATAGCTGTCATATAACTGAATGATCGGAAATGGTTTTGGTAGAAATACCAACTTTGGTGTTCTTGAAGATAGAAGTTTGGGACTTTTTTTTAGATTTTGGATTGTAATAGATTGGTTCAATGATATTTTCATAAGGATCGGCGAACTACATCTGATTCTTGCGATATATATGCGGTTTTTTTAAATTGAGGTTAGGTTACCTTTTTGTAATTTGTAAGCCGCACGGCACCTTACGGCACTTCAACTAAACTTTTTTATATTCTTAAAATGCTTAAGAATATTATACAAAAAGATTTGTGAATGCCAAAGAGTGCCATCACAACTAAAACTGTAACCAAACACAGAAAAGACAAACTAAGAACGTTCACAATTATGTACTAAATACAACAATGATTTACACAAAACACAACAAATACTACATATACTTTTTAATGTAAAAAGAAAGTTAATACCTTTCTTCAAAATATTAATAACTTCCAATGCACAAACACTTGTTTTAAAAATGTTTAATAAGCTTTTTGCGGAGAGCTTCACTTGCACGTTGCTTACGCTGCAATACACAATGAATATCATGCTATCACTTTCGATGCTATTCTTGAAGCGGACAGACAGATTAAAACAAAAAGATGAATATATTCAAATAGCTAGACCAATTATAAATAAGAATTGGTACATTTAAAGTCAAAACTTGGACTTTGGTTTTTTTATTTTTGGCCTACGGGCTGGACCACTGTGCAAAGTCCGGAAAACACGATAAAAATTCAAAAATGTCAGTTTCTGGGGTAAAAATTTAATCCTTTTTGTTTAAAAAAATGTTAGATATAATTTTTTTATCTAATATATTATATTATCAAAAGCTAATATATTTAACTATTAAAAAACATCGGAAATTTTAAAATCCGCATAAAATTAGGCGTTAAGGAATTTTTAAGAGCAAAAAAGTCCCGAAAAACCGTTTTTTCTAAATAAATCAAGGTTTTGTGGGTGTTAGAACTATTTAAAACACGGTTTTATACTGTATTCGACCTAATAAACAATTCCTATTAGGTCTCTTCAAAAGTTCCAAATCACTGTCGCACTGGGTTATTTTCGATGTTTAAGCCTAGTACTGAGTTGACGAAAACCCGCTCTTGAAAATCTGACAGCTGTCAAACTCCATATAAAAAAAACGGTATAAAAAAAAAAGAAGAAGAATTTTTCGTCTCCTAAATTTTTCGGGTACTGAGTTGAAAAAAATTTTAGCTATTGAATTGAATGGCGTTGCCGGATCAAAAAAAATAAACAGCTGATTTTGGGGTCTTGAAATAAATCATTTTATTTATTTCGATAACTAAAACATGGAGGGAAAATTGATGAAAGGAAAAAATAGTCGGCCCGAAAAATTTTCGGCGTGCGAGGATAAATTGAAATTGATTAGTGCGGTCAGGACGAACCCCATAATATAGGATTTGACCCGCAAGGAGCATTTTAATGCCATAAAATGGCAGGGTCCTTAATCAGGATCACCTCCTGAGTTGATATGAGCATGTCCGTCTGTCCGTCTGTCTGTTTCTACGCAAACTAGTCTCTCAGTTTTAAAGCTATCGACTTGAAACTTCCCTTCTACCCTTCTTTCCTTTGCACACAGTATATAAGTCGGAATCGGTATCGCCCGACTGGATCGCCCGACAGCTATAGGAAGCTGCAATATAACTGATTGATCGGAAATGGTATAACTTTGGTGTTTTTAAAGTTAGAGAGTTCAAATTTAAAATACTTTTGACAGAATAATACGACATGCCAAATTTCATAAGGATCGGCCGACTATATCCTATAGCTGCCATATTACTGAACTATCGGAAGTGACCTAACTTTTGTGTTTTTGTAGATAGAAAGCTGGAACTTGGTACAGATTTTAGTTTTGGTCAGTTAATCCGACCAAATTTCATAACGATCGGTCGACTATATCTTATAGCTGCCATCAGGCCCGTCGAGAGGGAATTTCGGGCCCGGGGGGGTACAACCTACGGGCCCCCATATAATAAGAAATATTTTTGAAAATTACGAAAATTATGTTGTATTTTGTTAATGTATAGATATGTACATATTTATACATATATACAGAATAGCGATAAGAAGTCTGTTCCAGAACTTTGGAATGAAAAAGATTGAGAAAGTTTCAAATATATTTTATTTCTACTACTACTCGAGTGAGTAGTGTTATAGTGTAATATAGTGTAAAAATAGTGTAATATAAAAATTACAGTGTAATTGAAATTTTATTTTCTGACAAAAATAATGAGTTGCGAAATGAACACAATCATTGAAAATGGCGTGAACACAAAAGCAAGGACTCGTAACAACACGGTTATAAAGAAAGGACTAATTTTCAAGTTATCGTCGCTATGACGGTTAGTTTTTATCCACTTAAATTCGCGTTTCGCGCTTTTGCAGAGGCAAAGAAATCGATTATTACTTTGAAATCCAACTGCCTTGCTAACTCCGACTCCAAATATAAAATCGCCAGACCAGTTAGACGCTCCTGTGTAGAACAAGATCTGTGAAAGTTTTTAACTCGCGATAAAACACTGAAGAAGCGTTCTCCACTAGCGACACTGACAGGGATTGTACAAAAAATTCTCAAAGCAACACAGACATTTGGAAAAAGATTCTGAAGGTTTTTTGAGTACAGAGCGTTCGGCAATGCAAATGGAGAAAGTTCCTTTTCAAAATTATCTACATATATATGTTTGAGGTGAACGATTTCATCTTTCAACTCTTCGGAAACATCAGCTACGTACTTCTTCGTGGATTCTCCGGAAGACGTCTGGAGAGTATCATCATCCAACGTGGTGAATTTCCATAAAAAGAGAACACTTCGTTCAAATATTTTACTGCTTTGAATCTTTTTGTCATTCCTTTTGTCATCGATTATGCTAAAGAAACTCAGAAACTTTACATTCACTCAGAATGAGATCCCATCGATTTCGTATGAACTGCAAATCTGAAAGGAGAGCCTTCAGATTGTCAACTTCAACGTCTATAGTAGCTCCTATTGCTTGAAGGACGACGTTTCTCTCATTAACAGCACCAAAATCGACGACATCAAGATACATTTGAACGAATTCATGTATTTTTGAATACCGTTGATTCCCCGGAGAGTCTCTGCTGTCAAATTGAGTTCCTTCACATCGTCAAGTGCTTCTTGTATTCCAGAAAGGTGTTTCGCGAAAGGTTTAACGGCGTCAAGTCTTGCAGACCATCGCGTATTGGACAAACTGTGAAGGGAAGAGGGACTTTTCTTTTGAAGGAGTTCCTGTCGTTGAGGGTTTGCACTGAATATGTTATAAAATTTCTGAATGACTCCGAAAAATGTTATAGCTTTTGGACAACATTGAGCGGAATCGACACCACAAAGATTCAGGCTGTGAGCTCCGCACGGTGAATAGACAGCGTATGGATTTTCCTCACAAATGATGCTTTGCGCCCCTTGGTACTGACCACTCATGTTTCATGCGTTGTCCCCGGCAGTCGATCAATGGAATATTATATTTACCCAACGTTCCACGGATCAGGTTCGCGATGTCTTGACCAGTTTTTTTTATTACTATCAGCAAACGTCAGGAATTTTTCTTTGATTGTAAATGTTCTTTCTTTTTCATCGAAACGAAGGAAGCGCAGCACAAAAGTTGTTTGTTTCACATGCGAAGAATCAGGCGTTGAGCCAACAATCACAGTATATTATTTTACATCTTCTCGTTCTTTCAAAATTTCTTCTTCTACATGTCGGGCACACAGTTCTAAAAATTCATTTTGGATTTCATGAGACAGATAGTGGACTTGCAATCGATGATGACTTTGTTGGGAATCCTTGACCTTCTGCAAATGAACACGTAACACGGAATCGTAGTGACTTATCAACTCCAAAACTCCCAAAAAGTTCCCGTTGTTCGGATTTTCGATGAGATCACTATCTCCCCTTAAAGCCAAACCTCTTTCGCCCAGAAACAAAATTGTGTCCAGAATTCTTTTCAAAATTTCTCTCCATTTCTTCGCTTCGCTTGCTGATTGCAGAGGGTATTATAATTTTGGTCAAAAGTGTGCAACACAGTGAAGGAGACATCTCCGACCCTATAAAGTATATATATTCTTGATCAGGATCACCTCCTGAGTTGATATGAGCATGTCCGTCTGTCTGTCCGTCTGTCTGTCCGTCTGTCTGTCCGTCTGTCTGTTTCTACGCGAACTAGTCTCTCAGTTTCAAAGCTATCGTCTTGAAACTTTGCACACACCCTTCTTTCCTTTGCACGCAGTATATAAGTCGGAACGGCCCGGATCGGCCGACTATATCCTATAGCTGCCATATAACTGATTGATCGGAAATGGTATAACTTTGTTTTTAGAGTTAGGGAGTTCAAATTTGACATGAGAGCATTTGGCAAAACATTACGACATGCCAAATTTCATAAGGATCGGCCGACTATATCCTATAGCTGCCCTATAACTGAACGATCGGAAATGACCCAACTTTCGTGTTTTTAAAGATAGAAAGGTGGAATTTAGTACAGCTTCTTTTTTTGGTCAGTTAATCCGACCTACCAAATTTTATAACGACCGGCTGAATCTTATAGCTGCCATATAACAGAACGATCGGAAATGGTTTTTGGTAGAAATACCAACTTTGGTATTTTTGAAGATAGAAGTTTTGGACTTTTTTTAGATTTTATATTATAATAAATTGGGATACATTATCCTATTCTTATAAGGATCGGCCAACTTTATCCGATGTTTGCGATATATATCCGGTTTAAACTGCAAGGGTATATCAACTTCGGCTCCGCCCGAAGTTAGCTTTCCTTTCTTGTTTCTGATAACATTCTTTTGATTTCGCTATTCACGAAGTCGTTGACAGATAGAGCATACGGATATTGCTTCCCGTATATTGGCCTATCGTGGATAAGATTTATTTCCCCCTTTATGTCTGTTCTAAAAGGAATTTGCATATTTATCTTTGAATGCTTCTTTTCAATATAGTGAACTATCTTTTCCCTCAATCCGCCTAATTGGTCGGTACCTATATTATTTATTTGATTTTTGACGGTATTTACTTCGTCGGAACTGTCAGGATTTTTAATTCCCAAATATTTTTATTTTTATTGACGGATATTTCTACGTCGGCGTTCTCAGGATTTTTAATTCTCAAGATATTTTTATTTTTATTGACGGATATTTCTACTTCGGCGTTCTCAGGATTTTTAGTTCTCGAGATATTTGTATTTTTGTTGACGGATATTTCTACGTCGGCGTTCTCGGGATTTTTAGTTCCCAAGATTTTTGTATTTTTGTTGACGGATATTTCGACGTCGGCGTTCTCGGGATTTTTAATTCCCAAGATTTTCTCACTATTTTCAACAAATAATGAATCTGTGTTTTCGCTACCATTATCATCAAAATACTTTTTTATAATAAATTCTTTTAACGGAAGAATATTATTTTCTTTAATTTTTCTCCTCATTATCATAATATTTTAACTTCTCCAGTTTCCCATTATATTTCAAGATTCCCTTATCTATATTTATTAGCTCCAATTTTTCTTAATAAATTGAATCCAATTAGAATATCAGATTCAAAACCTTCGATTTAATAAAATAATTGTTTTGTTTCAAATATATTTATTATATGGTAATACCTAATAATTGAGTAGCCATGAACTGTTGTTACCTTTTTGTATATTGGTAGCTCGTTTTTATTTTCAAAAATTCCCCTTTTTATGCAACAAGCAGTGGCTCCTGTATCTATTAAAACTTTTAGCTGCTTCTTGGTTTTTCGATCTATCCTATTTAAATAAGGCATTCCTCTGTAGGGGTCTGGTCTAAAAAATGGTCTTCATTAATATTATTTAATCTGGTTACTTTATTAGCTGGCTGACTTTCTGTTCCATCTGATTCCCTTTTTTGAGCTTGAGTTTGCTTTCTATTTTGATTTGTGTTATAAAAATTTGAACGATTTTTATTTTGATGATAATTATTATTATATCTACCTTGATTATCGTTTGCCTGCCAATTATTATATCTTCCCTGGTTACTATTTGACTGCCAATTTTGGCTCGGCTGCCGATTGTTGATAGATTTATTCTGGAGTTGAATCGGTGGATCAACATCCATTGGTTCGATAGCTTGTTGCTTATGATTCTTATTTTGATTATTATTTTGCCAAAAATTTCCCTTTTGTGGCCAATTGTAATTTTGGTTATGATTAAAATTATTTCCCATTTTAGTGGCATTATTATTTTGCTGTATTTGATCAAATCGTAAGTTGTTTCCCCGATATTTACTTTCATTTTTAAATCCATTAAACCTATTTGCGAATTGAGCACGGAAGTTGTTTGATTCTAATTCTTGGACCTTTGCCAAAGCATTGGGCAAATCTGGTGGATTTAATGAGAAAAGAGTTTCTGAAATAGATCCATTAAGTCCGGATATAAATACTCGTAGAGCATTTCCCCTTATTGAATTGTTTGTTTCTTTGGTAATTACACTGTCCTTTCCGTATGTCATTATGGTTTTGTTTATTAGTAAGGTCATTTTTTTATTGACTTCGTTATAGTACTCAGTAATTGTCATTCGTCCTTGCCTGAGTATACTTAATTCTGACTCGAGAACATGTATTGGTCGTTTGTCACTATATATAAAGTCCAATCGGGAAAAAATTGCTTTAAAGTTTAAAACTGTGCCATGATTGGTAAGAGCATCATGGGCAGCTCCCATAATTTTATTACGTACAAGAAAGGAAAGCTAACTTCGGGCGGAGCCAAAGTTGATATACCCTTGCAGTTAAAACCGGATATATATCGCAAACATCGGATATAGTTGGCCGATTCTTATGATTACATCATAATAAAACCAATAAATTACGATAAAAAATCTAAAAAAAAGTCCCAAGCTCCTATCTTCAAAAATACGAAAGTTGGTATTTCTACCAAATACCATTTCCGATCGTTCATTATATGGCAGCTACAGGATATAGTCGGCCGGTTCTAATGAAATTTGGTAGGTTGGATTAACTGACCAAAAATAGAATATGTACTAAATTTCAGCTTTCCATCTTTAAAAACACGAAAGTTGGGTCAATTTCGATCGTTCAGTTATATGGCAGCTATAAGATATAGTCGGCCGATCCTTATAAAATTTGGCATATCGTATTATTTTGCCAAAAAAAAGCACTCATGTAAAATTTGAACTCTCTAACTCTAAAAACACCAAAGTTATACCATTTCCGATCAATCAGTTATATGGCAGCTATAGGATATAGTCGGCCGATCCAAGCCGTTCCGACTTATATACTGCGTGCAAAGGAAAGAAGGGTGTGTGCAAAGTTTCAAGACGATAGCTTCAAAACTGAGAGACTAGTTCGCGTAGAAACGGACAGACAGACAGACGGACAGACAGACGGACTGACAGACGGACAGACGGACATGCTCATATCAACTCAGGAGGTGATCCTGATCAAGAATATATATACTTTATAGGGTCGGAGATGTCTCCTTCACTGCTTTGCACACTTTTGGACAAAATTATAATACCCTCTGCAAGGGTATAAAAATTGTTAAGGCGATAAAATATTGTTCACTTTCAATTTTATAGAGACTCATTACAGTTTCTGCAGCTTCCCTCCAACCTACATATTGTGTTGCTTCCCCTGTGAAATTTGGTAAGGATTTTACCACTTCAAGTGTTGTATCGCATTTTATAGCTGGGCCAATTGTTTGTGTTTTATAATCTTCCACAGTTTCTGCATCTGTGGCTAGCCTTCCTTCTAAACATTCTACTTTCCTGCTAACTTCATTCAATTGAGCGTTTATTAATCTGTTTATCAATTCCACTATTAAACAGCCGGCTGTGGCTACACTGCCTGCAGAAAAATTTGGTGCTGAACCTCCGGTTGCCATTGTTAGATTTAATTCACAAAAGCTATTTATCAAATCTTCCAGATTTATTCTTTATATTATTTGTTAGATCGCAAATCTTACTTTTTGCAATATGTAAATCTTATATTATTTTTCTCAAATTCACTGATCTTAAATTATAGAAATAAATTATTTATCTTTAATAAAGATTATAATTTTTTATTATTTTAAATTAATTCCTCACCATATTGTCCCGTTGGGGTCTTCCTTCTGTGTGGTTGGTGGTTGATCATCCTTCCTGGATACAGTTGATTAATGGATAGAGAATGTCCTGTCTTCCTTCCTTGGTTTTTCTTGTTGGAGCGAGTTGTCGTTTTTATTTGAGAATGTCCTGCCTTCCTTCCTTGGTTTTTCTTGTTGGAGTTGTCGTTTTATTTGTTTTTGTTGTTCTTGTTTGTTTTTTTTTTTTTGTGCGTTGATTTTTTTAATTTTGTGTTCTTGTAATTGTTTGGCTTAAAATTTCGGTCCACCTTTGTTTTAATTCACTCTTTATTTCATTAATTAATTTCCATTTACTTTGTTGTTAACGATCACTGTCACTTGGTAGTGTCGTTTGGTGGATGTTTTAATTTTTCCACTGAAAATGTTGAGTTGTTGACCGCGCGAGTTCCGTTTATGTTTAACATATTTTTTATTAAACAATTTTTTTTTTGTAGCTTTATGTGACGCGGCCCCACGAGTTGGGCGCCAGGTAAATTGTTTGTAGTTCGGTGAATTAAAAAAATGTAAATTTTATTTTTTAATTATACAACTTGGTGTTAAACCTTTATTTATGAAACTTAATTATTACGAGACACTTTTTATTCATAATTATTTTCCGTCAACCGTTCGCGGTCTCGTTCAAAATAGGACTTGCTTCTTAATTCCAAATCTGATCCAAAGAACCTCGGCCATCAGTTGTGTTTAGATTAGAGGCTTAAGATGTAAATGTCGCATCTTATTGTGAAATTCGATTAAGCTGATCGATGCCATTTGGTGGGTACTTGAAACGCAAAAGGCGTAATTGATTGGGCTTCGGAGGGAAGCTGATGTTTACTTTTAATTTTGATTTGTTTATGGGGAACTGAGATCGGACCTCAGAGCTAAAGGCAAAGCCGAAAGCAAATGCAGAGTTTGAAAATATTGTTTATAAAATTCATAAGTGGAAAGCCATAAGTGGCCTGGATTTATGGGTTGGATAATTGAGCCAAAGACAAAGCCAAAGGCAAATGCAGAGATTGAAAATATTGTTTAAAAAAGCCATAAGTGGCCTGTATTTACGGGTTGGATAACTTGCATGTGGAACGTGCATAAAATTGTGATAAAAACTTGGCTTTTTATTACTTACTTTTAAAAATCTGTCCATGTCTAATGGCCTCCGCACTTACGCCAATACCACCAACAAGTATCACTAAATTTAAAATATTCTGTTAGTAATTTATAATGAAATAATGGAATAATATCATTTTATTACAACTTACAAGTTATTCGTCAATCTTCCTCGAAGTGCTTTAGAGATGGAAAAACATCGATGTTGCCTGGTAAAACATCGATGTTACCATTGTTTCGAAAACATCGATGACATCGATGTTGGCATCGATGTTTCTCCACCTCTATCAGTCTCTGAAAGGAGCGCGATGAAGAAGGTTGGTTTGCGCTTGGATTGATCTTTTTATGTATGCGTGTCATACGGGTATTCGTTATTGGGTGAAATGACGAAAGAAATTATATTAAATTTTTCATATTTCAGCATACATTTTACATTTATTCACAAATAAGATTAAGTTTTAGCAGTAAAATATCTTGTATATATGTATATATTTTACGAATCATTAAAAATCAATATACTGAGATAGAAAGGGTATTTTTCAGTCGACATAACTTAAAACGCCGATTGCTTTGTGCTTGTGCTTGCATACTTGCATAGGGTATGCAATTCACATGCAGAACAACAACTTAAAAGCGCAGCTTTAAAACTGAGAGACTAATTGGCGTAGAAACAGGCCGACAGACCAAAAAGGTTCCGAACATTAGTCTTCTACATCAATTTCTATTGAAAACGGATTTTTAGAGTCAGAATCTGAGTCACTATCACTATTGCTAGCATCAAAATCATGTTACAAGAATATATAATATCAAGTTTGATAATTCCAAAAGTTGGATTACTTCTGCTGGTAGGGGTACTCTATGTGCTACAATATGTGAAATTTATACACATCGGTGCAAAATGGAACAAAAAAGCTTAATAAAATAAGTGTATATAAGCTTTGCACTTTAATGACATATACATAGTTATTTTTATGCACAAGTTGGAAAATAATTTGTTATAATCCATAACAGACGGGTAGCAGGTTAGCTTTTTTCTACTTTTGGACAACACCAATAAACGCACACAAAGAACACATTATCAAACATGAACAAAGTCTTTTTTAATAAAAATATTATATATACTTTTGCCTTTCTTTTCCATAATTTGAGTAAAAATTGCTTCAACCACAAAAATGTTGTCACGCTGACAAGAAAACAAAATCTTTCCCCTGCTTTTTAGTTTCAAACTCATGCAATAAAACAGCGACTTTAAAGGGATACCAGAATTTCTGGAATGCATAAATAAAATTAAAATTATTTGATTTATTTTAGTCAAGGTATATACTATTCAAATTTTATTATTAAAATATTATTTCCTTCTACGAAAAATTTGAATTTTCGTCGCAAAATCGGCTTGCTGAGCCGAGTTTAGAATGCTAAGAAAACTGCGGAGATTCATAACAAATATATAACCGGCATTACTTCGAAATTCATTAGGTGCGGGCAGGACAGGTAGTTATAGGTATTAATTCATAATTTTTGTGAGCTATTGGAACACAATATGACGCTGCAACAGCTTTGTAAAGGCGGTAACATGAGTTTCAGTACTGCAGCGCTGCTATTCGTTATCAAAAATTAATTCATTGAAATCATGAGAAATAAACCATTGAACAGGATTAAAATTTAGTCGATACTTACATAAATCAAATTAAGAGGAATTTCTTAATCAATTTTTTATATAGATTTCTGATCACGTCAACGTGTAAGAACTTCCCTTTGGGGTGCTACATTGATGCTAAATTTCAGCAACATATTGACAGAGTAAGGGAGTTTCAGGCGGATGAAAATGTTGAAATTGGGCACCGACCATGCATGTGTCCAAGCTGAAATGTTTAATGTCTACTTTGGGCTGGTAAAAACATCACGCAAACGGAAATCAAGAAAGGAGCGGCAGGAGCAAAACACACCTCAAAGATTGATGACAGTCCAGAACATTTTAGGGGGAATTTTTCAATTATTGCCTTGACATAGAGGTTGGTTGCGTGATTTGTTTTGTTTTAGGGTCGTTGGCTTGAGCGTATCATCAGAAACAGTATGGACATTGTGTCCCGTGAACAAAACTTATGGTCGTAAACAGAAATGCCCAAACCGGGGCAAAGTGCTGAGAAAGCTTAGTGAGTGGTGCGGCCAGGTGTGTCTGCATATGCAATATGAATTCTCGTGTGAGAATGATGATTTGTTGAAACCTAGATCCCTAAAAATGGGCGAATGCTGCAGTACCACAAGTCACTCTCATTAATTAAAGAAAGCAGGATTGGACAAAGTTGTTCTTAGCTCACTGGTTTCTTCAGGAATGCCTTTAGAAATGACAAATCATGTATGCTAAGACCAAAACCGTGACTTTGTGTCTTTTTCTACTTTATATTATATTTTGAAATACAAAATCTTAAAATTACATCTTAAAATTCAACATAAAGTTAGTTGAAAACCATTAATCGCGATTCAGCAAAACATTTATTATGTTAAGATAAATTTAAGATAAGAACTCGTATACCCTATTGAGAAATCTTTGTTTATCGGCAACATATCAGGCAGTAGTGAAGGAAACGCTCCAGACTTAAAAATACACATTTATTTATTGATATCCTCATATGTTGATATCTTTTCCCAAGAAGGAGTTCTTACGCTTTCTGTCTCACAACTGAACAGAAAAAAATATTGATGCATCCACTTAGAATAAGTGTTAAGAGGAGCCCTAAATAAATAGGTCTTACTCCAATGAGCTCCTTATGGAAACTGATTTTATTTGGTAAAGTTCTCTTATAAGTACGATACATGAAAATCTTAAATCTATTTAAAACTACTTATCAACGCACTGCTCGCTGACCTGCTATGCGACACTTTCTCCAGTGCGATAAGCGCACCACTTGAGTATGTGTTTGTGTTAGGCTGCAGGGGATCGGTTTTAAACCATGCTGTTTGACTCGTATTTCATGGGTCCGATCCATTGAAACTCTAACTTAAGAATTTCTATAAAAAATAGTGTTCAATGCTTGGACAATAAGTGAATAATTTATGTATGTACCACCCATCCACCCTAAGAACATGTAAAAGTAGCTAATCCAAAATTTAATTTTTAATTAGAAAGAAAAAGCTAACTATGGCCGGAGCCCAGCCTTTGCAGTTTAAATCGGATACGTATTGCAAATAATGGATATAGTTGACCGATTCCTGGAAAAATGTCATTCTAAAAGCAAATTGGACAAATGTCCAAACCTCCCACTTATCTTTTTTATGCCCTTGCAGAAGGTATTAAAAGTGTGCAACGCAGTGATATTTGCCATATATATGTACATTCGGTTTTAACTTTAAAGGTATATCAACTTCGGCTCCGCCAGAGGTTAGCTTTCCTTTCTTGGCTTGATTTATCTTTCTTCCTGGTTTCTTCTAGTTTCTGATGGCTTGATGCGCTAATCAACTTTTTTTGTTTTATTTCTATTTTTGTTTTGAATCTCTTTAGCGCAAGTACTGTAAGGTTTTTTTAATACCTTTTTCCAAACTATTTCTATAGTTAATTTATATTTAACAAATTTCAACCAAATCGTTCGATTTTTAGAGGAGATATCGGAGGATATTTTAGAGGAGATATATGCATATATATGAGTATATATATGTATATATATTGTATATGTTTATATATTCTCCAGAAAGGTCAACCGCAGGCAAAAAATTCAAAGTTCATAAAAGTATTTTTTTTTTTGCATATTTGTGCAGGGAATTTATTTAATGTAATCCAATTTTATGTTTACTCATAACACATTTTGAAATATTTCAATGCAAAGACCAAGTGTTAAAGTTCTGCTTTGAGCGTTTCTAATGCTCGTTTTGGTTTGATTCATTTTCTTGAAGAAGGTCATTGAGCATTGATATTCGCTCTTCTGAATCTCGATTTATATTCAAAAATATGAAAAATATGTAAAACAATCGATGCGATTACTAATAACGGCGAACTTCTTATGAGCTTATTTGTCTTTACAAGAATATTTGTTATCTGTGCATCCAAGGTTTTTGTGCAATGAGCATCAAATATCGCGCCGAAACGTATATTTTAGCGCTAAAGAAATTTAAAAAAATATTGGTTCAATATAAGCAGCAATTCAAGTTTGGAATTTTTTAAAGTTCTTTTTTAAACTTTTTTTTAATTAAAAAATTTGTTTTGTTTTTTTTTTTTCAATATATTTTTTTTACATACTAGTTTTAGTGTAAATGAATGCAAGAAACGAAAAAAACAAATCCAATTGCAAACGTTGGCGAGAAAATATAAAAAAATATTAAAAGACTAAAGTTTGAAAGATTAAAAGTTAAGTTTGAAATTGATGTGAGACATAATAAAAAAATGTTGAATGGTTTAAAAATAATTTAAATACTTCGGGCGGAGCCGAAGTTGATATACCCTTGCAGTTAAAACCGGATATATATCGCAAACATCGGATATAGTTGGCTGATCCTTATGATAACATCATAATAAAACCAATTAATTACAATAAAAAATCTAAAAAAAAAGTCCCAAGCTTCTATCTTCAAAAATACGAAAGTTGATATTTCTACCAAATACCATTTCCGATCGTTAAGTTATATGGCAGCTATTAGATATAGTCGGCCGATCCCGGCCGTTCCGACTTATATACTGCGTGTAAAAGAAAGGAGGGTGTGTGCAAAGTTTCAAGTCGATAGCTGTAAAACTGAGTTCGCGTAGAAACAGACAGACGGACATGCTTATATCAACTCAGGAGGTGATCCTGATCAAGAATATATATACTTAATAGGGTCGGAGGTGTCTCCTTCACTGCGTTGCATACTTTTGGACAAAATTATAATACCCTCTGCAAGGGTATAAAAACAGTTGAAGCAGTGAAGAAAATTGTTTCTTAAAAACGTGGAATCACTACCAGAAAAGTTTCTGAAGATGTCGGTATATCGCTTGGCTCGTGTCATGAAATTTTTTCAAACGTCAAAGGCTTTCTTCAAAGGCTATACTGAAAAGTATTTATGGAAAGTGCTTTGAGGATTGGAAAAACCGTTCGCATACGTGTATTTTATCTGAGGGGGATTACTTTAAAGGGAACAACATCAATATTGACAATGAATAGTTTTTCTTGAAAATACTTTTTCAGTTCGTGCCTATGGAAAGGTCACATTAAGGACTGTAACCGCTACTAGAGCGGGTTCAGCTATTTATTTGTGTAACATAAAGTAATTACTTATACTAGTACATTTTATACAAATATTAGATAATGTAAGATGCAATTAATAACAGGCTTATACCGATAAGTGAATCACGAACAGTCATGTAAACATTCAAGAAATAAGATTTGGAGTTACATTAAAGAATAATATAAACAGATTAACTAGAGTGTCATGAATTTATACAGGGTTAATATAAAGATAACTATTGTCTAAGAATGTAGAATAAAAACTTCGACCTGAATCCTGGAGGCCAAATCAGAGGTCAGAGAACTGGGATGATGGGGATTGAATTGAAAAGCCGGTACACAATGGTGAAGTAGTTGGTTGGAAGCTACCACTGGAGTTAGGAGGTTAGGCGTTAAATTGCCTAGACCCGTTGTGTTTTCTCCCTTTTTATAACCTTACAGAGGGTATTATAATTTTGGTCAAAAGTGTGCAACGCAGTGAAGGAGACATCTCCGACCCAATAAAAGATATATATTCTTGATCAGGATCACCTCCTGAGTTTATATAAGCATGTCCGTCCGTCTGTCTGTCTGTCCGTCTGTCTGTCTATCAATGGTAGTCTATCAGTTTTAAAGCTATCAACTTGAAACTTTGCATACACCCTTCTTTTCTTTACACGGAGTATAAAGGTCGGAACGGCCGGGATCGGCCGACTATATCCTGTAGCTGTCATATAACTGATTGATTGGAAATGGTATTACTTCGGTGTTTTTAAAGTTAGAGAGCTCAAATTATACATGAGAGCTATTTTTGGTGATGGCTTTACCCATCATTTTATATTTTTTTAAGGGACAAATTGTTGCTTCTAATTAGTAACAATTTTATATTTATCTTACATAGATTATGAGCCAAGTTCTAACAAGAATCGTGTTTTAAATAAAACACGCCAGGGAAGTATATGGACCCCCTGCTAGAATTTTGGCTCAGTCATAATTCCTTGACAACTGTTTACATTATTCACATAAAACTTTATGACTTACCCATTTTGGGAGAGCTGTGGGCCCTTTATTTTGCCATTTTCCATTTGCCGTCCCGAGCAGCGCGCTTAGTAAAGTCTAGGCATTTGCATTTTAAACATTAATAGGTGCATAATTAAAAAAAAGCTAGAGCAAATGAGGCCGCTGTGGATGAACAAAGGGTTAATTAATAATTCCCATCCTTAAAAAATAACATGTACTTATTCGCAGATCCATTCGACAAATGGATGCCTTAAAAAGGATACCTTTAAGTCCGCTCGCATCCCTTTTCTCTTTTTTTCTGAGTTGCTAAACTTTTTTATATTTTAATTATTATAACAAAAATGTCCAATACTTGCCAAAACCTTCAGATAGGGTTACTACCAGTTCTCCCCTTGGGTATATTACCCACCTCTCAAACATACTATCCGAACTTGGGTACGTCCACCAGGCGAGCTGAAGCTTCTTCCATCCTCTACTTATCTTGTGTCGTTAGCCAGGTCTTGGTCCTGTGCCAATCCTTGGCCAAGTTTATCCACTTTCGTCACAAGATTGTCGTTTGTAATCGGAAAAGCGCTTTTATGTCTGCCGGGCGAGGGTGTCTCCCGACAAGTTGTAAGGGTGTGGGCTCGGTTGCGACTGCGGGTGAGGGTGCGGGTAACTACCCAACTGGATGAATGGTGCAATGTGTCTGGGGTGCCAAAATGATTGCGAAATTGAATTTTCAATTTTATTTTTCGAATGAAAAATTCAAAAGCAACCCAAGACGGAGCAGCAGAAAACGTGTTAAAGCAAAAGCGCTCGCCTGTAACCAAAAAATATTTACTGCATATAAACTTTTATTACAATTTGTTTTTATTTGCTCAACCTCTTTTCAATTAGAAGTGCGGGAACTAAGTGATGAGCGTCGTAAAACAAATCAAATGAACGATAAAGAAAATATGACATCTAAAATAACAGCGTTGGGTAAATTTAGAAGTGGTACTCGATTGTAGATAAGCCTAACAGCTAGACTCTTCTAGCTTCCAATACTTTTATTGCATTTAAAAAAAAATCGTTTTTTCTTCAAGAATATATTTACTACCCTAGGATGCTGCGAAACAAAAATTGTACTGAATAAAATTTAAACACTGTTTTTAAAACAGTTTATTGACGGAATAATAATATTAATATAATAATTATTATAACAAAAATAATTTTATTATGTTTTAATATATAATATGTAATTACGTATTGGGAGTTTGAATTAATTTTAAAGCTTTTCTTAAAGCTTGCGTAACTATCAATAGATCGCATCTGGCACATGTCTGACCATATTTATTCTAAAGCTATTCTAAAGTTGAGGCTTAGGTAAGCATAGTCCCCATGCTCCATCGATTTCCACTAGTGAGTATTGGTTCCGTCGGTTTAAGAGTGGTGATTTTGCAGTAATAAGCAGTAATAAAATCACTTCTAATGGTCGAATGAGGCTAATATTTATACTGTAAGTTATTTACAAACATAATACTAAAATAAAAAAATATTGGAGTAATTACTTAACCACTCTCCCACGCCAACCTCCTCAAAAAATGTATTATAACAAAAAAAGTTTGATATATTTAAGTAGAATACGAACAATATTAAAAAATCATATATTATACATCATTTTGAAGATGCTGCATTTAGTAAAGAAATGGTTGTCTCTAGTAGCTGTGATTTTTGGATATAAGTCATTTTTATTAGCTAACTAATAAATGGGTCAAAGCTTAAAAGCAATCTGTTAAGTAAATCTGTATTTGAGGCAACTCGTGAAATTTTGCGCGTATGTGGCAATCGAAATTTTTAAATATCATTAATTCTCTCCCAAGATATTAAGTAAAACTTGCCTAAGTAAAACTTTATGAACCGATGGGGGGAGATAAGAACAGGGATAGTTATCAATCAGCTGCTTTGCGGTTTGTAGATCATAGTCGTTAAAGTTTAATGATTTTATTTTGTAGCCCGAAGATAGCGCTTGCAACAAAGTTGCGACTCTAATTATTAAATTCTTATCAATTGCCGTCATTTCGGCAGATATTTCAGGATAACTGAAGAGTTTTCTGGCTGTGTTGTCATTATTCGATGTACCACTTCCTCCAGTTCTAGGTTGATCTACTGTTAGATCCATTTTAGCCCTGAACTCATCTCGAATAATTTTTTTTCTCAATGAAATCGTATCTTTAGTTTCTTGGGATCGAATTTGCCATACTTTTTCGTCCAATCGGTACGATAAGTGAAGAAAATATTTAAAAAATCGAATATACGCATCAAGCGGTGACAGTCCAAACTCAAATCGCTCCTCGTGAACTTCTATTTGTAAACAAACTTCTAGGTTGTTTATTTCTGTTGGCTTGGTATTACATATGTAGCATTTTGTGTATTTTTTTTCACTTAATGCATTACAAACTTTACCATCAACCATGGTAAGTTGCAAAGAATGTTCGATATTAATTTTTCCATTTTGTATTTCAAATTTGCTAGTTTTAAGGTTATCAATCTTGTACTCGAAATACGCTTCTTCATCCAGACAAAGCTCAGTCGTCTCCTTTTTAAATTGGAAACGGATTGGTCTGCAATATCGAGTCGATCTTCGAGTTGGATTCTTCCAAATAATCTTGGAATGGTCCGACTTTGTAACCATTCTAAGGGGCACATATGATGTTGAAAACATACTGCTGTCTGCTAAGTCGCTATCCATCATCATCCAATCCCCATTTTCCGAATAAAATGAGATGGTCATCATTGACATTGCAGATAACCTCTTTTCGAAGTTGCAATATGCGTTCAGCAGTGTGATTCAATAAACTTTGAAGTTCAACTTCTGCTTGAGATTTTTTTTAGCACTCAAAACTTGATCATAGCTGGGCAAAAATGGAAATGATGAATTTTTGAATTAATAAATGTACGTATCACTATATATAGGTGTTTCGTTCACTGACATTCCATGAAAACAGCTAAAACTTCTTTAATGCTTATTTCGGAAATTGATGTATTCCCTTGGACATCTGATATTCGTAAAATAGATGCAGCAGACTCATCTCGAATCGCAACCTCTGCTATGCGTCGGCGTTTCGTCCTATTTAAAGTTTGTAATTTTCACATAGTGATTTGTTAAAGTAAATTATTCGTGTAACACACCATTTGAAAAGAAAAATAGTAATGCACACTGATTTCACAGGTTTGTACTACATGTTTAATGTATTAACTATTAAAATTGTGCGTGTCTATACTAACATTTTGTCATTTTATAAATGCACCTTAAACTGAATTTTGGGAAACAAACTTCAACTTTGGGAAGAGTTTTGAAATAGTGAAATAAAAAGTTTTCAATGCGTCCAAGTGTATGTTGTAGCGTTGTTAATACTGAGCAAAGGCTGTTAGTCTTATTGTGCACTTTTTCCCACTATTGGTGCAATTTAAATTTTTCTTAGATAACCTCACTTTCTCCAACGCCGATTTGATCGCTTCTTGGGACAGTGAAAAGGGCCAGGCTGAGCAACAAATGGCTGTACAATGTTTTTTTGAACGCCATGCTAATAAAAATGTGAATAATGCAATTTTGAAAGAAAAAAGCCACCAATTTGTAATGAAAGTATTGTGAAATACGGTGCTTCCAGTCAGTTATTTTAGAGAAGAAGCGTCTGTGTCCCGAAACGAGCTGCATAAATCAGCTGCATAAGCTGCATTCCTTCGCTGATGTTTTCAACAGAGCTATGGATACATCAGATCTAATTATTTCGTTCCTTAATTTATCGAGACGCATAAAAAAAACGAAAGAGTTTTCCACTTCCAATTGAGGTAATTGAGATGCTTTCGTGCGATTACGAAGAAAATGTTTGTCTTGAAGATGACGAATTTGACATTCCGGCTTGTTTATTTTAGATAATATTGATATAGAAAATGAAACAAATGAATAATAAGATTAATACTACTGTATGAAAGAATTTTTCTTCTTTTTCAGCTTTTATAGGCATTTGTATGGAAAAACACTGCAATCCGGTATTTTAAACTCATAGTTCCCAGGGAAAGCGTTATCCGATTTGGTTCAAAATTGCTATATCGTATTAAAATAGCAACAAATAGCCGATCGTTTCTCGATCGATTTACCCGATCGTTTCTATGGGAGCTATAGGATATATTTTCATATATCAAATAATAACGATTTGTAAAGTTTCTTGACGATATCTCCAAAACTGACCGAGTTATTAATTAATGCCACAAAAACAGGTCAAAAACGCCATAGTGCATTGCTCTCGCTGCTCATTTGTTTTTGCAAATTCTCATGCATACGGAATTATGCGTGATTGCTTACGCCATAAGGTTCCGTAGCTCACGCCATAAGCTTCGTCGCTTCCAGCATAGGCAAAGGGCAATTACAATAACAATTTATCGTGTTTTCCCTATTCTCCTCAACCGTGCTAATCCGAATGCATTTTGTTGTTGGATTGCCGAAAACTTTTCACTGCAAGAAATTCATTCTTGGTTTTGTTTCTGCCACCTGAAGCGACCTGAAGCAATGAATTTTTTTTTCGCAGAACATTTTTTTGTAAGTAAGAAGCTCTGCATTTTTTTTCATATTATAATAATAAGCTGTTGTAAAACATGGACAAACTTTTTCAAATTGATGTAAAAAAATGTATTTTTTATTATATTGATTTTTTTAAACCCCTTGTACTATAATTTTATTTTTCAATGCACCCACATGGATGGGAAAAAAATTCTCCCACCAATGTATTGGTATGGGAGTTTGCTCTCCCGTATGCAGAGCTTGGGCACCACTGCACTATAGAAAATTTGACCAGTTTTTCTGGCCAAAAACCATTTTTTGAAAGTTTAAGAATTAAAATAATTTTAACTGCATATCTTTCGCAATAGATTAATTTTTAATGTTGCATACCAGAAATTTTCATAGATGGCGACACTGCGAAAAAATCTGCTGTTAAAAACAGCTGTTGATGTTAACATTTACATGAGCTTAGAATTTACGATTTTTTGGTGCGATTTTAAAAACGCCAATACTGAAAATTTTATATACAAAATCAAAAGTTTTGAAATGAATACTTTAAGTGGGGTTTGTATTATGTGTTTGTGTATGTGAAGTGTCCAAAAAACTTGTGATGTCTTTTTATACCCTTGCAGAGGGTATTATAATTTTGTCCAAAAGTGTGCAACGCAGTGAAGGAGACATCTCCGACCCTATAAAGTATATATATTCCAAAAGTGTGCAACAAATTAAAAAACAAGAAAGGAAAGCTAACTTCGGGCGGAGCCGAAGTGTATATACCCTTGCAGTTAAAACCGGATATATATCGCATATCGTCCGTCTGTCTGTCTGTCCGTTTCTACGCGAACTAGTCTTTCAGTTTTGAAGCTATCGTCTTGAAACTTTGCACACACCCTTCTTTCCTTTGCACGCAGTACATAAATCAGAACGGCCCGGATCGGCCGATTATATCCTATAGCTGCCATATAACTGATTGATCGGAAATGGTATAACTTTGACGTTTTTAAAGTTAGAGAGTTCAAATTTGACATGTTTTGGCAAAACATTACGACATGCCAAATTTCATAAGGATCGGCCGACTATATCCTATAGCTGCTATATAACTGAACGATCGGAAATGACTCAACTTGCGTGTTTTTGAAGATAGAAAGGAATTTGGTACAGATTTTATTTGTGGTCAGTTGATCCAACCTACCAAATTTCATTTTGATCGGCCGACTATATCCTATAGCTGCCATATAACTGAACCCCATATACCCTTGCAGAGGGTATTATAATTTTGTCCAAAAGTGTACAACGCAGTGAAGGAGACATCTCCGACCCAATAAAGTATATATATTCTTGATCAGGATCACCTCCTGAGTTTATATAAGCATGTCCGTCTGTCCGTCCGTCCGTCTGTCCGTCTGTCCGTCTGTCCGTCTGTCTGTCCGTCTGTCTGTTTCTACGCAAACTAGTCTCTCAGTTTTAAAGCTATCGACTTAAAACTTTGCAGACATCTTTATTTCTTTTGCACGCAGTATATAAGTCGGAACGACCGGGATCGGCCGACTATATCCCATAGCTGCCATATAACTGAACGATCGGAAATGACCCAACTTTCGTGTTTTGAAGATAGAAATCTGCAACTTAGTACAGATTCTATTTTTGGTTAGTTAACCAGACCTACTAAATTTCATAACGAGCGGCCGACTATATCTTATAGCCTCCATATAACTGAATGATCGGAAATGGTTTATGGTAGAAATACCAACTTTTGTACTTTTGAAGATAGAAATTTGGGACCTTTTTTAGATTTTATATTATAATAAATTGGGTTATATTATCATATTCTCATAAGGGTCGGCCAACTATATCCGATGTTTGTGATATAAATCCGGTTTTAGCTGCAAGGGTATATCAAGTTCGGCTCCGCCCGAAGTTAGCTTTCCTTTCTTGTTTAGTCTGCTTAACTACTTAATCGGTACTATTGCCGTAAGAGGGCTGCAGTTGTTTTTTTTGCCCAAGCGCAAAAAAAATTGGTGCTGAGCATCCGTACAGTAAAAGTTAAAATATTATTTTACCGGGTAATAATATAATATATAATAATAATAAATAATATTATATATAATATAACATAATATATAATAATTATAATATAATAAGATAATATAGTCAGGAAACTCGGCTGAATTTAAATGACTATCAAAAAACCAAGGGTGCTCGTAAAAATATTTTCATAATGGTTCGACAATTTTTTAACGGAATTTCGACAAGAAATTCAAAAGTTTAACTAAATTATTTCGAATTTTACACCACAAAATTGGTGTTTCCGCCCAATGTGCAGTGGTTAAATAGGCATTTGAATCCGATTAGTTAAGAAAGAAAATCTATATTTCTGTAAACAGGAACATATATTATATGTATATTATTATATGTATTGTAGTTGTCGAGCGACAAAATAGGACGGTCAAATTTCACTATGAATAAACAACATAATTCCCCTGCATCAGAGGATTACAGGTTAAAATAAGTGAACCGCAAACACGCCTGCCACAGACATTTAGCAAAATGTTTTCAATTAGGACGAAATACCTTGAGGTCATGTTGGAATCATTTATAGAAATTTTAGTCACATGTTTACACTAGCTTCGCACCTTAGGGTTGCTTACTTTCCCAAGTGCCATCGCATGGCTTCATTTTTTCTTCATACACTGAATTGAAAGTAAGTTATTTCCCCAAGGAAACAATCTGAATTATGTTCAAGAATAATAAGTAATGAATTAAAATTAATAGAACGCAGCAAATATTTCTTATTAAATTTAGAAAAATAATTTTATGAGTCGCTGAAGTCATGGACAATAGTGTTTTATAAAAAACAATAATATCAACCCAATGTGCGTTGCCGAATGGATTTCTTTCTTTAACAAACCACCCTCATAATGTTCGGGGAACCAAATTGTGGCCAATGTTCAAATGTGTCTTGATTGTTATACCCTTGCAAAGGATATATGAATTTTGGTCAAACATGTGCAACACAGTGAAGGAGTCATCTCCGACCCTGAAAAGTACACATATTTTCTTGATTAGGATTGCCTGAACCTAAGTCGATATAAATGTATTCTTCTGTCTGCCCGTCCATCTACGCAAGCTAGTACCTCAGTTTTGAAGGTAGTTTTGAAGGCAGGTCAAATTTGCACACACCTTTCTTCGCGTGAAGAATCAGCCCGGGATCAGCCGACTATATTCTATAACTGCCATATAGCTGAACGTTCTTAAATGATACACCTTTTTTTAAAGAAAGAAGCTTGAGACTTTTTTTTTTTAAATTTGTAACGATCGGATAACTATGTGCGATATCTGAATGTATATCAGATCCGATATTTACCTTAACTCACATATACAATTCCGTTTTCCTGCAAGGGTATATTATTTTCGACTTCGCCCGATGTTACCTTTCCCTTCTTGTTTTTGCAAAAGATTAGTTTTAACGGTTGAAATAAACTCACCTGCAGATGCTGGCGAGCACCACTGATCCCACCACGCGCAGTGTGGTGTTTCGTGTCCTACTAGTTGTGGGCAAAAGTGCTTTAGGCTTCTAATCTCTTGTTGAAAGCAGAAGGTAATTGAGTAAATAATAGGGTCAAAGACAAATATTATTGTGAGCATGCCAATAAGAAAATGCCTTTGACGTCTTTTGTGCATAAAAAGCGTGAATAAGTTTGTGGCAAATTGAGAGAAATTAAGTGGCGGCAACCGAGCAGTCAGTGGCTTTCTTTAGATGATACGATTACACTATCTTATCAGATGACTACTGGGATGGGAAACTCTTACTTATACATAGTATATAAACTCTGATTTATAAACTTTTTAGTCTTTTTCCCGACTGATTCGGTAGTATGGCCTTAAGGGGTAGTAGGGGGCTGCAGTTCATTTTTGTTTGCCCCATACCGTTGATGATTAAACTTTAAAGGTTAGTCCACCCACAATTGAGGGTGGAAGAGATGAATACCGGGTATAATAGTCGGAAAACTCGACTATAGCCGTCCTTTCTTGTTTAATTCTTTTTTTTGCATGGTGTACTTAAAAGCAACCATTTTAAAGAAAATGCCATTTTATGAGAATATTTTAATAGAACGTATGTTCTACAAAAAATCGTTTTCTTCGGCCCAATTGAACCGCTTTTGCCATATTATTTGTCTTTTTAAATTTACGGGCGAAATTATTAGGTCGAAAGTGTCCATGGCTCTAAAAAATATATCTATAGTTGAGTTTTTCGACTATATTATACCTTATACCCGGCAAATATATCTTCCACCCACATTTTAGCTTACATTTATAGTTTACTTTTTAACGGTATGAATTCTTAGCAACAAACTTTTGTTGCAAAGTTTTGCGCTTGAGCAAAACAATAACTTAAGCCTCAACATTTTCCAAAAATATTAACGAACTGGCGCTACAACGAGATTTCTGTTCTGGGTCGGGAATGGGCGTGACAAAATGTTAACACAAACTTGATCTGCGTGGGTATTATAGGAGTCTCTACGCCAAATCTTATAGCTCTATGTCTTACAGCAGTGGTGCTCATCCCATTGCTCTCGCTGCTCATTATACCTTTGCAGAGGGTATTATAATTTTGTCCAAAACTGTGCAACGCAGTGAAGGAGACATCTCCGACCCTATTAAGTATATATGTATATTCTTGATTAGGATCACCTTATGAGTTGATACATATAAGGATCGGTTGACTATACCCTATAGCTGCCATATAACTGAACGATCGGAAATGACTCAACTTTCGTGTTTTTGAAGATAGAAAGCTGAAACTAAATACAGATTCTATTCTTGGCCAGTTGATCCAACCTACCAAATTTCATTCGGAATGGATCGGATCGGCCGACTATATCCTATAGCTGCCATATATCAACTATATATAAATATCAACTTTCGTATTTTTGAAGATAGAAGTTTGGGACTTTTTTTAGATTTTTTATTTTAGTTTATTAGTTTTATTATGATGTAATCATAAGGATCGCCAACTATATCCGATATATCCGATATCCGGTTTTAACTGCAAGGGTATATAAACTTCGGTTCCGCCCGAAGTTAGCTTTTCTTTCTTGTTGTAGATTTTGTAATGTAATAAATTGGTTATATTATGATATTCTCATAAGGATTGGCCAACTATATTCGATGATTGCGATATATATCCGGTTTAAACTGCAAGGGTATCCTTGCACTACTTCGTCTCCGCCCGAAGTTAGCTTTCCTTTCTTGTTTGTTTTTGCAAATGCTCATGCATACGGAGTTGTGTGTAACTGCTCACGCCACAAGGTTCCGTAGCTCACGCCATAAGCTTCGTCGCTTCCAGCATAGGCAAAGGGCAATTACGATAACAATTTGTCGTGTTTTCCCTATTCTCTGCAATCGTGCTAATTTAAATGCATTTTGTTTTTGGAATGCCAAAAACTTTTCACTACAAGAATTTCATTGTTTCTGCCAAAATGGTCCACCTAAAGCGATGAATTTCTTCTTCGCAGAACATTTTTTTGTAAGCTCTGAATTTTTTTTTAGTATAATAATAAGCTGTTTTTTATTATATTGATTTTTTTAGACCCCTTGTAAATGTGACTAAAATTTTATTTTTCAGTGCACCCACATAGATGGGAAAAAAATTCTTCCACCAATACATTGGTGATTTTTTGCATTGGTATGGGAGTTTGCTCTCCCGTATGCAGAGCTTGGGCTCCACCTCCAAATATACACTTTATGGGGTCGGAGATGATTCCTTCTCTAATTACATAAATTTACACGAATACAATTCCTTTTAATTTAGAACAATAAAGCACGGATATCGTTAGAAAATTCATTCAAATAATTTTTTTAAACATTTTTCTTAATTAATCCAAATTAAATAAATTGGCTATTGGACAGGAAGGTCTATTAAAAAAAAATATTATAATATTTTTACACGGACGCATATATTTTATTGGACAGACCCGAGGAACTTTGAATATTTATCCAAACCATCTTTGGAATCAGATAGCATCTGCATAGTGGGCGACGAATTTTCGTGACAGGTGTTTCTTTGGATGGTTTATCCAACCAAGATGGAGCGACTTTGGACACAGGATAAATAATGAAAAAATGCACAATCAAAATTTTATGGGAATTTGTTTTGGCTTTTTAAGGAGAGATGGCATTTTTTAACGTTCTCCCACAGAAAAAACGACCCAAAAAATAAAACATTCATAGCTAGCTTTGCTCCACGGTATGTATGTATGTATGTATGTACAAAAATATATACAAATTTAGGTTGTACATACCTAAAGAATATATACATATATATCGGCTATTCCGGCAGGACCGAAAAAATAAATGTCCATATTCCTCGATTCTTTTTTTGTATTTTTATAAATAAATATCCAAATTTTCATAATCTATTGGATTCATAGCATATCTCATTAAAATGTCTTTAAAAGTAAAAAAAAGGTAGAAGTTAAATTTTTTGACTTTTCGGGCTTGTTATACCCTTGCAGAGGGTATTATAATTTTGTCCAAAAGTGTGCAACGCAGTGAAGGAGACATCTCCGACCCAATAAAGTATATATAATCTTGATCAGGATCACCTCCTGAGTTGATATGAGCATGTCCGTCTGTCCGTCTGACCGTCTGTCCGTCTGTCTGTTTCTACGCAAACTAGTCTCTCAGTTTTGAAGCTATCGACTATCGGCTATGAAATTTTGCACACACCCTTCTTTCCTTTGCACGCAGTATATAAGTCGGAACGGACGGGATCGGCCGACTATATCCTATAGCTGCCATATAACTGATTGATCGGAAATGGTATAACTTTGGTGTTTTTAGAGTTAGAGAGTTCAAATTTAACACGAGAGCTATTTTTGCCAAAACATTACGACATGCCGAATTTCATAAGGATCGCCCGACTATATCTTATAGCTGCCATATAACTGATCGATCGGAAATGACCCAACTTTCGTGTTTTTAAAGATAGAAAACTGGAACTTGGTACAGATTATATTTTTGGTCAGTTAATCCGACCTACGAAATTTCATTAGGATCGGCCGACTATATCCTATAGCTGCCATGTAACTGAACGATCGGAAATGGTATTTGGTAGAAATATCAACTTTCGCATATTTGAAGATAGAAGCTTGGGACTTTTTTTAGATTTTTTATTTTAGGTAATTGGTTTTATTATGATATTTTCATAAGGATCGGCCAACTGTATTCGATGTTTGCGATATATATTCGGTTTTAACTGCAAGGGTATATCAACTTCGGCTTCGCCCGAAGTTAGCTTTCCTTTCTTGTTAACTATGTTCTAATCGTACGTTCGCGACCCAAAACATAATTTTATTGTAATTGCTTCGCATTAAGTGAAAGCAGGTAGATGAAACTTTATGTGTTAAGTCATTTTAGTGGAAACTATTGAAATTTAACAAAAAATCCCGACTTTTTCAAGAAAATTTTTTTATATTGAATTTTAAAGTGGCGTACGTTCGCGACCGTATGTATATAGTCTATATGCAATATAGACTCTATCTTTATCTACATGCCTCTATTTTAAAAGTAAAGTTATTGCATTAAAATATTCCATTCCAATTCGCAGATTTATTGATTTTGCTATAGCAAGCCAAAACCGACTTCCATTTCGCGTACGTTCGCGACCTCATGTTTTTTGCCAATATTATGAAAATGAAAAATCCATTAGAACCATAATTTACACTAAGAAAAGTACTCACCAAATGCTATCGGAAACAAAAAAAAGTATCAGAAAACGTTTTTTTCTTTAATTTTTTGGCACTAATTGCGTACTAACGTACGTTCGCGACCCCAGGAAATGCCCATATACATATCTAAGGAAACCCACTATGTTAGTAACGTGGATAACGATATTTGGTCACTTGGTTTTCATGAAAATTCGTCAGAAGACCTCGTGTTTGGGGTGGAAAAAATAATAGAAACGCGGTCGTATTTTGTCAAAATCTGTGGTTATTATTCGTTTAAGTTAAAATAAAAGGTATTGTTTTGAATATTTTTATTACAAGGAGTGTTATTATAGCAATTTTTTGTATAATTTATCATTTAATTTTGTTAAAAGCTTTAAAATGGGTCGTGGAGCCATTTTACCATTGAATTTTACCTCAGTAGAGAGGAATCTAATCCTCACATTAATAGCAGAAGTCCAGTCCATAGGACAAATTGTAAAACTATTGGATTGCTCAAAAAATAGTGTTTTCTGCTATCCACTATACAGATAAACAGGAAAAACGTGGCAGAAAGGGAGCAACTTCCAAAAAATTTTACACGACCCTTATTAGGAAGTCGAAAAAGGAGCCTTAAAAACTATATGAACGCATCCGTAACGAGTCATACCATTTGCAAAAGACTGATTGAGCGTGGTTTGAAAGGGACCCGCCAGAACTGGAAAAACGTCCTTTGGTCCGATGAGACAAAGATTGATTTGTTGGATCTGATGGTAGATCCTATGTTAGACGATCCAAACAACACAGCATTTGATCCCAAATACACCAAAAAGACAATCAAACAGGGAGGCGGCAATATAATGCTATGGGGATGTTTCTCTGCTTCAGGTGTTGGTCCACTTTATCGGGTACAAGGCAATATGTGTTCTAAAGACTATGTTAAAATAATGAAGGACGTTATTACCATATGCCGAACAGGAAATGCATTGGAAGTGGGAATTGATGAAGGATAACGATCCCAAATACACATCCAAGCTTGCGAAAAAGTGGTTCCATGACAATAAAGTCGACGTTATGGATTGGTCAGCTCAGTCACCTGATTTAAAGCCTATTGAGCATTTGTGGAGCATTCTAAAAAAACGTTTAAGTGGGTTTCAACCAAAAAATAAGGAGCAATTGTGGGAAAAAGTCCAGGAAGAGTGGTACTCCATTTAGCAAGCAATATGCTCGAATCTGGTAGAGTCTATGCCTCGTATATGTGCTGCAGTTTAAAAAAACTATGGTAACGGCACAAAATATTACAACTGAATACATTTCATGGTAAATTTTGCTAAACTACTAAATTTAGAGAAGGATTAGTCATTTCGTTCCTATTTTTATTTCCAGGTCAAAAACATAAAATTTAACTTTAGTTTAATTTTTAAGCTTAATTAATAAAGCTAAATAGATTTCTGTTTTCTAGTATGTAAGATAGATGTATATATATTAAAGAAAAATTTAAATTTTCACTCATTACCACGTTTCTTATTAAAAATACGTATTTAAACCCAAAGGGAAAATTCGTTTCTTTTATTTTTTCCATCACAGTTCCGTTTAAATATTGATATTGATATTGATATTGAAAAATTGATAGAATAATTTGCAATCTTATATATGCATCATTTCCAGAGCCTATAGGTTTTTGTTGAAAGTTTTGACTGAAAAGAACGAATATGTATATTGTGCACTTCCAAACCCATAAAGTTGTGCTGACTTAAAAACTTACAAAAGATATCACTGTGGATAGAAGTCCACAAGAAGACAAGCCGTTTGCCTTATCGTGCGGGAGGAAACACTATCCCTGTGAATGGCATTCCACTGGTCCACTTTTTTTTTTTGGAGTTTGTGGTGATACTTGAAGTATTTTTGTCGACTGTGTTAATCGGCTATCGGTATAATCGGGTAATTCTTCCTTATATGTAATCTTTATCAAAACTCCACATAGATCCACATAGCTAGTGGATCTCGCAGAATATAAGAAATAAAACTCTCCCATTTGGAACTTAAACTCGTATGGTATCCGGCCAGATCAAGTTTGTGTCGAAATTTACCACGCCCAATCTCGCCCCAAAACAGAAATCTCGTTGAAGCGCCAGTTCATTTAAGTTTTTGGTAAATGTTTTGATGCCAAACTGATTCTCTGAATCTAAATCAAAATTAATTTTTTAGTCTGTTTCCCTACTGAAACGGTTGTAGGGACGTAGGGGGTATTGGGGGGCCTTCGGTTGTTTTTTTCCCAACCGCAAAAGCTTGCAACAATAATATTTTGCTGATATTGCATATCTTTAAAGTTTAAAGTTTCAACCTTAAAGGTTAGTTAAAGAGTTGGTGGAAGAGATCAGTACCGTGTATAATATAGTCGGGAAACTCGACTACAGCCGTCCTTTCTTGTTTTATTATATGGTATACACATTGTCAATACTTTGAAATGTATAAATCACCCCAGAATAAATGTTTTTTTTAAATTAGTTTTAGATAGATTCAAATTAATTAACTCAATCCTGATAAGCTTGGTCAATAATTGAACAATTTATGATAGTAAGTTCTTTGAAAACTTTCAAAGAGCAAGTGTTTCGATTGTGAACAGTAGGACATGCACCATTCTGTTCAAGAAGCTTCTGGTCTAATTAAAAAAGGAAAAAAACAAATTTTTGAATAAGTTTTTAAATAGGTCAAAGTATTTTTATTCAATGTTTACTCTTAAGAGAAACTCTAAAAATGTTAATTGATTTTTTATTTGAGTGTAAATAAAAAGATTCTTAAATTAATAAGTTTTTTCTCAATATTATTTGTATAACATGCCTAATAGATTTAAATCATTCATATGGTTAATATTTTATCCACAGTGAGTTCTTCGCTTAATATGGTCCTATACAACAAAGTTCATCAACAGAATACTAATTTAATGCCACCACATCAGTGCCCGCTCTAATTGTGCTTAATAGGCCACTGATATATCATTTTTTAAACAGTCTTTGGATTTTCTAATTGGCTCTTTATTCTTAACTGTAACTCAGTTCACTTTAGGGAGCATCTCTGAAAATGTTAACCCATTCAAAGCCTAGTATAACATCAACCACATATTTAAAACGCAGTAAAGTTCTTTTTTTTACCGTTATAATTTATAAACTAACAACGTCCACAAAAAATGAAAACTATTATTTTAATCAGTTTAGACAAATAAACACGTATTCGAAAATTTATACCCTTCCAGAGGGTATTTTTCAAACATTAGGTTGAACATAACTTTTTTATAAGTCATGTTATAAGTTATAAGTTTTAAATAATTAAAATATTAAAATTCAAATTAAATAATACTTTTACTAAATATTAAAAGAACAAATTTATTAACAAAATACAAAAACAAAAATAGACATTAATACAGTCCACTAAAAATTATAATCGAAGAAAAGAAAAAACACATCAAATTTACACCTCTTTTTGTGGCCCTTTCCAGAACGTTCAAGCATTTATACTATTTTATATAGAAATTCTTAAGTTAGAGTTTCAAGGGATCGGACCCATGAAAATATGAGATAAACAGCATAATCTAAAACCGAAAACCATAAAAATATATGGTGCGCTTATCGCACTTGAGAAAGGGTCGCACAAGTAGTTTTAAATAGATTTAAGATTTTCATGTATCTTACTTATAAGAGAATTGAACAGAATAAACTTACTTATAAGAGAATCACTTCCCTCTCTTTCTTTCAAGCGAACGGTCGTGTTTTTTTTTTCGCACTGCGTTTTTGATAAATATTGGTAGACCGGTGTTTACATACTTTGTGAATTAAATCTTGTGAATCATAACAATCTTAAAGCCTAAACCGTATCGCTTCGCGAGTGCTTTGGTATATTTGGAATCGAATTAATAATTTGTCTAAATTCTATTCCAAGCATAGCTCAGCTCTGCTTCTTCCCCGGCTTATCTATATTTTCTGCATTTCTCTTGTGCACTCTTTCAAAGCTCCCGCTTCGGCTTCTTGTTTGGCACAGTGGTTCAAGGTATTGTGTTTTTTAACTTTTTAAATATTAATTTTTGTCTTATTAAATCAAAAAAAAAATAATAATAAATAAAATGGAATTTAAACTAGTCTGTGCCATTAAGTCTTGCAACAAGACAATTTCCACATCCCAGCCTAGTATCCATTGCTGGTTATGTGAAAACGTCGTGCACGCCAAGTGTGCCGGTTTCACTGCATCAGTTTCGGATGCCATTTCCCGTAGGTCTGGGATACATTATTGTTGCGAAAATTGTCGTGCTGTGCAAGGCGAAATGAGGTCGTTCATGAGACAGACCAAAAATGGATTTAAAGAGCTGATCACTGGTTTTCGTAAAATCAATGACCAGCTCTGTGCGCTTGACACTCAATTTAGTGGCCTTCAGCTGCTAAATGAGTCCCCTAAGCGTAAGAAATCCGCTGTTTCTGATCCGCCTCAGCCTGCTCAGCCGACATTAATGCAGCCGCTTATATCTCTGGCCACCCCAAGGGCCTTAACTGAGAAAAATTCGTCAGAATTTCTCAGGGATAATGAGCAATTGTCCGATATGTCCGCCATGGCATCCCTTCAAGTGATGCCACAGGTCCTAGGGAACGAAACCCCCATTAGGGTCACCCAAAAGGGTATTCCACAGTCCGGACCACCGGCACCGACTGATGCTGCAGTTCTTGTACCTGCGACACCAAAACCCTTACAGGTGATTCCTCCATCGAAACATACATTTGTTTCTCGGCTTGCCCCTGATACTTCAGAGATTGATATCTCGGCTTATATCAAAGCCAAAACTAAAGCCGATATAAAGGTGGAGGACATACAAAAATTTAAATACAATTATACAAGGCGCACGTCTTCTTTCAAGATTCGTGTGCCCGCGCTGATGTTCAAGACGATTTGTTCTCCCAGTTTTTGGCCAGAGAATCTTTTCGTCCAAGAACATCAGCCTAGTTCCGTAAAAAAAAAAGTTAATAAACCAGTGGGAGTGAGACTTCCCAATATCGGAATAACTGACCAACCCTCCACCTCTTCTTTGGCCACTAACCCAAAAATAATTTCCTCACTAACTCTTACCTATCAGAATACTAGGGGGCTACGTAGCAAACTCCCCAAGCTATATTCTGATAGTTCTTTCTTTGCATCCCATATAATAGCATTTACAGAAACTTGGTTAAATCCGGAGATCTTTAGCTCCGAAGTTTTTCCAAGTAAGTACACCACTTTTAGACGGGATCGATCTCAGCGAAGAGGAGGTGGAGTCCTCATTTCGGTAGACTCTACTTTTGCTTCTGAAGAGGTGAAATCCCAAGAGTTTGGTGACATAGAATTTATTTGCGTTAAAATCACTATGTCCGTGAAAGCTTTATACATTACATGTTCATATATACCTCCTATGTCTGAACCGCCCACATATTGGCAGCATTTGTCCGCTATTCGATACGTCTCTAATCTTATGACGGATCGTGACCAACTCGTAGCGGTGGGCGACTTTAATATCCCAGAATTAAAGTAGTCCAACGTCCATAACTCACCATCTTTGTCACTTATAACTTACCATGACTTCACCGCGGGCATGTTTGACATGTCCCTAGGTCAGATCAATCATGTTAGAAATTCGCTAGGTCGGCTCTTAGACTTATGTTTTGTATCTGATCCGGATGGTACCGCTCTCTCCAGAGCTTTTCCCCTTTCAGCCCCAGAGGATCCATATCACCCCACGCTGGAGGTCTCAAACGAAACCACTCCTGGTATCGATCAGATGTCTCCGAGCGTGGTAAATAAGATTCGCTGTTTCCGTAAAGCTGATTTTCAGAAACTTAATAGCCTTATTGATACATTTGACTGGTCTGATATTCTGGCGTGCACTGATCTTAATGTCACTTTAGAAAAATTTTATTTTACTTTAAATAAATTTTTTGACTCATGTGTGCCTTGGAAATATCCGTCCGCTTCAACAAATCCTCCTTGGTTTACAAGGTGCCTCGCTAACTTAAAAAATAAAAAAAATAAGCTTTTACTTAAATATAAAAAAACCTGCAGTAGTGTTGA
The DNA here is from genome assembly GCA_018153235.1 of Drosophila malerkotliana malerkotliana. Classification (NCBI taxonomy): domain Eukaryota; kingdom Metazoa; phylum Arthropoda; class Insecta; order Diptera; family Drosophilidae; genus Drosophila; species Drosophila malerkotliana. The sequence continues at coordinate 1,832,194 of JAECXV010000159.1, forward strand.
TTTCTCAAGATACTTACTAGCTCGGTCGAATTTTACCGTGCATAACGCTGAATGTTATAGGAATTATATTGACCGCTGCCGGATTCAATTTACTCAGGATCCAAAGCAGTTTTATAATTTTGTAAACACTAAGCGTAAACACGTATCTTTTTCACCCCTGCTTACGTTTGAAAATTCTTCTGCGACTTCGGATCAGGCCATTGCCGATCTATTCGCAGAATTTTTTCAAACAACTTATTCTCCTCCTAAATTGACTGATCAGCCTTACGCATATAACATTCAAGCAGCAAATCTTATTTTCTGTCCGGTTTTTTCTGAGAACAACTTATTATCTGGTCTTTTAAGGGTAAAACCCATTTATTCGCCAGGCCCCGACGGAGTACCAGGGTGTGTGCTAAAATACTGCGCCAGGGCTCTGTGCAAACCTCTTCTAAGACTTTTCAACTTATCTTTGGAAACCTCGATTTTTCCCCTTAAGTGGAAGGAATCATTTATAATTCCCCTACATAAAAAAGGGAAAAAGTCCGAGGCTGCCAACTACAGAGGCATCTCTAAGTTGTCGGCAATTCCAAAGTTATTTGAAAAATTAATTACCCCTCATTTGCAACACCTTTGCTCTTCGATTATCACTCCTTGTCAGCATGGCTTTATTAAGCGTCGCTCCACCACCACAAACTTATTGGAGTTGACATCCTTTGTAATAGACGGCTTTTGTAAGGGATATCAAACCGATGTAATTTACACAGACTTCAGCAAAGCATTTGATTCAGTTAATCACTCACTTTTGTTGAGTAAACTGAATATGCTGGGTTTTCCTAAAGACCTCTTAACGTGGATCTCCAGCTACCTAGATGGAAGGACACAAAAAGTCTTATTTAAAAACATACAGTCCCGTCTGGTCCGTGCTACATCCGGCGTCCCTCAAGGAAGTCATCTTGGCCCGTTATTATTTACGCTTTTTATAAACGACTTGCCCCCTGCTTTAACGAACTCTCTAGTTCTTATGTATGCAGATGATGTAAAGCTTTGTCTTCAGTATAAATCCATCTCTGCCCAATGCAGTCTTCAGTCTGATCTTGATAACTTTCAAAAATGGTGTTTGGCTAATGATCTAATACTTAATGGATCAAAATGCAAGCATATGTCTTTTTATCGTTCTTGCCCTCTGCAAGCTACGTATTCCATTAATGGGATTGCCTTAGAAATATTAACCCAGGTTAATGATCTCGGCATCTTATTAGACATAAAACTTAAATTTGCCGACCATATTTCCTTAATGGTTAATAAGGCTAAAGGAGTCCTTGGTTTTATTAAAAGGTGGTCAAAAGAATTTAATGACCCCTATATAACCAAAACTTTATTCATTTCTTTGGTCCGTCCGATACTAGAGTACGGTTCATGTGTCTGGAGTCCCCAATATGGAGTAAATAAGGACCGCATAGAATCCGTACAAAAGAACTTTTTAATATTTGCACTTAGAGGTCTATGCTGGGATGCAAATCTTCACCTTCCATCCTACAGTAGCAGACTTTTACTTATCAACTTACCTAGCTTAACAAATCGTAGGACAATGCTCGGTGTAGTTTTTCTGCATAACCTTATTAACGGGGATGTAGATAGCCAGCATTTACTAACACGCTTAAATTTCAACATTCCTAATAGAAGGACTCGAAACTTTAGTCCTCTGTTCCTTAGCCGTTGTAGTTCGACATATGCACTGCATGATCCTTTTAGGGTATTATGTTCGAACTACAATGGTCTCTACTCTATTACATCTCTTTCCTGTCCCTCTAATTTAAAATATAGAATTTTAAATTTCCTTACTAACTCCTCTTAGCTTAACAAATTTCAATTAGCTTAATATGTACTAACAAATCGTTTCTCGAGCGCCCCTCGGTCGTCTGGGCCTCTAAGCTTTATGATGAATACAGGAATGCTAGCTGATGCTCTTATTGATGCACAAGCCATTTCCAAATTCTGAAAGACCGCGAAAAAAAAAAAAAAAAAAAAAAAAAATCAGTTTCTAAAAGGAATTTATTGGAAGGGGCTCCTCTGAACAGTTTCCAAAAGGAGCTCATTGGAGTAAGACCTATTTATTTAGGGCTCCTCTTAACAGGTATTATAATTTTGGTCAAAAGTGTGCAACGCAGTGAAGGAGGCATCTCCGACCCTATAAAGTGTATATATTCTTGATTAGGATAACCTCCTAAGTTGATATAAGCATGTCCGTCTGTCTGTCTGTCTGTTTACGACATGCTAAACTTTGTAAGGATCTAACGATCGAAAATGACCCAACTTTCGTGTTTTCAAACATAGAATGCTGGAACTTAGTTGATCTAAGTTTTGGTCAGTTGATCCAACATACTAAATTTCATAAGGATCGGCCGACTGTCCGACTGAACGATCGGAAATGACCCAACTTTCGTGTTTTTGAAGATAGACAGCTGGAACTTGGTACAGATTATATTTTTGGTCAGTTAATCCGACCTACCAAATTTCATAACGATCGGTTGACTATATCTTATAGCTGAACGATCGGAAATGGTATTCGGTAGAAATACCTACTTTGGTGTTTTTGAAGATAGAAGCTTGGGTCTTTTTTTAGACATTTTTATACCCTTGCAGAGGGTATTATAATATTGGTCAAAAGTGTGCAACGCAGTGAAGGAGACATCTCCGACCCTATAAAGTATATATATTCTTGATCAGGATCACCACCTGAGTTGATAGGAGCATGTCCGTCTGTCCGTCTGTCTGTCCGTCTGTCTGTTTCTACGCGAACTATTCTCTCAGTTTTAAAACCATCGACTTGAAACTTGTGTAGTTTTTCTGCATAACCTTATTGACGGGGATGTAGATAGCCAGCATTTACTAACACGCTTAAATTTCAACATTCCTAATAGAAGGACTCGAAACTTTAGTCCTCTGTTCCTTAGCCGTTGTAGTTCGACATATGCACTGCATGATCCTTTTAGGGTATTATGTTCGAACTACAATGGTCTCTACTCTATTACATCTCTTTCCTGTCCCTCTAATTCAAAATATAGAATTTTAAATTTCCTTACTAACTCCTCTTAGCTTAACAAATTTCAATTAGCTTAATATGTACTAACAAATCGTTTCTCGAGCGCCCCTCGGTCGTCTGGGCCTCTAAGCTTTATGATGAATACAGGAATGCTAGCTGATGCTCTTATTGATGCACAAGCCATTTCCAAATTCTGAAAGACCTCGAAAAAAAAAAAAAAAAAAAAAATCAGTTTCTAAAAGGAATTTATTGGAGTAAGGGGCTCCTCTGAACAGTTTCCAAAAGGAGCTCATTGGAGTAAGACCTATTTATTTAGGGCTCCTCTTAACAGGTATTATAATTTTGGTCAAAAGTGTGCAACGCAGTGAAGGAGGCATCTCCGACCCTATAAAGTGTATATATTCTTGATTAGGATAACCTCCTAAGTTGATATAAGCATGTCCGTCTGTCTGTCTGTCTGTTTACGACATGCTAAACTTTGTAAGGATCTAACGATCGAAAATGACCCAACTTTCGTGTTTTCAAACATAGAATGCTGGAACTTAGTTGATCTAAGTTTTGGTCAGTTGATCCAACATACTAAATTTCATAAGGATCGGCCGACTGTCCGACTGAACGATCGGAAATGACCCAACTTTCGTGTTTTTGAAGATAGACAGCTGGAACTTGGTACAGATTATATTTTTGGTCAGTTAATCCGACCTACCAAATTTCATAACGATCGGTTGACTATATCTTATAGCTGAACGATCGGAAATGGTATTCGGTAGAAATACCTACTTTGGTGTTTTTGAAGATAGAAGCTTGGGTCTTTTTTTAGACATTTTTATACCCTTGCAGAGGGTATTATAATATTGGTCAAAAGTGTGCAACGCAGTGAAGGAGACATCTCCGACCCTATAAAGTATATATATTCTTGATCAGGATCACCACCTGAGTTGATAGGAGCATGTCCGTCTGTCCGTCTGTCTGTCCGTCTGTCTGTTTCTACGCGAACTATTCTCTCAGTTTTAAAACCATCGACTTGAAACTTGTGTAGTTTTTCTGCATAACCTTATTGACGGGGATGTAGATAGCCAGCATTTACTAACACGCTTAAATTTCAACATTCCTAATAGAAGGACTCGAAACTTTAGTCCTCTGTTCCTTAGCCGTTGTAGTTCGACATATGCACTGCATGATCCTTTTAGGGTATTATGTTCGAACTACAATGGTCTCTACTCTATTACATCTCTTTCCTGTCCCTCTAATTTAAAATATAGAATTTTAAATTTCCTTACTAACTCCTCTTAGCTTAACAAATTTCAATTAGCTTAATATGTACTAACAAATCGTTTCTCGAGCGCCCCTCGGTCGTCTGGGCCTCTAAGCTTTATGATGAATACAGGAATGCTAGCTGATGCTCTTATTGATGCACAAGCCATTTCCAAATTCTGAAAGACCTCGAAAAAAAAAAAAAAAAAAAAATCAGTTTCTAAAAGGAATTTATTGGAGTAAGGGGCTCCTCTGAACAGTTTCCAAAAGGAGCTCATTGGAGTAAGACCTATTTATTTAGGGCTCCTCTTAACAGGTATTATAATTTTGGTCAAAAGTGTGCAACGCAGTGAAGGAGGCATCTCCGACCCTATAAAGTGTATATATTCTTGATTAGGATAACCTCCTAAGTTGATATAAGCATGTCCGTCTGTCTGTCTGTCTGTTTACGACATGCGAAACTTTGTAAGGATCTAACGATCGAAAATGACCCAACTTTCGTGTTTTCAAACATAGCATGCTGGAACTTAGTTGATCTAAGTTTTGGTCAGTTGATCCAACATACTAAATTTCATAAGGATCGGCCGACTGTCCGACTGAACGATCGGAAATGACCCAACTTTCGTGTTTTTGAAGATAGACAGCTGGAACTTGGTACAGATTATATTTTTGGTCAGTTAATCCGACCTACCAAATTTCATAACGATCGGTTGACTATATCTTATAGCTGAACGATCGGAAATGGTATTCGGTAGAAATACCTACTTTGGTGTTTTTGAAGATAGAAGCTTGGGTCTTTTTTTTAGACATTTTTATACCCTTGCAGAGGGTATTATAATATTGGTCAAAAGTGTGCAACGCAGTGAAGGAGACATCTCCGACCCTATAAAGTATATATATTCTTGATCAGGATCACCTCCTGAGTTGATATGAGCATGTCCGTCTGTCCGTCTGTCTGTCCGTCTGTCTGTTTCTACGCGAACTATTCTCTCAGTTTTAAAACCATCGACTTGAAACTTTGCACACACCCTTCTTTCCTTTGCACGCAGTATATAAGTCGGAACGGCCCGGATCGGCCGACTATATTCTATAGCTGCCATATAACTGATTGATCGGAAATGACTCAGCTTTCGTGTTTTTTAAGATATAAAGGTGGAACTTGGTACAGATTATATTTTTGGTCAGTTGATCCGACCTACCAAATTTCATAACGATCGGCCGACTATATCTTATAGCTGCCATATAACTGAACGATCGGAAATGGTTTTTGGTAGAAATACCAACTTTGGTATTGTTAAAGATAGAAGTTTGGGACTTGTTTTAAATTTTGTATTATAATAAATTGGGTTATATTATCATATTCTCATAAGGATCGGCCAACTATATCCGATTTTTGCGATATATATCCGGTTTTAACTGCAAGAGTATATCAACTTCGGCTCCGCCCGAAGTTAGCTTTCCTTTCTTGTTTGTTTTTGCAAATACTCATGCATACGGAGTTGTGTGTGACTGCTCACGCCACAAGGTTCCGTAGCTCACGCCATAAGCTTCGTCGCTTTCAGCATAGGCAAAGGGCAATTACGATAACAATTTGTCGTGTTTTCCCTATTCTCTGCAATCGTGCTAATCCAAACGCATTTTGTATTTGGAATGCCGAAAACTTTTTACTAGAAGAATTTCATTCTTTGTTTTGTTTCTGCCAAAATGGTCCAACTGAAGCGATGAATTTCTTTTTCGCAGAATATTTTTTTGTAAGTAATAAGCTCTGCATTTTTTTTCATAGTATAATAATAAGCTGTTGTAAAAAATGTACGGCCTTTTTTTAATTGCTGTAATAAAATTAATTTTTAATAGGTGCGCCACTAAGTTCTCGCTGTTTTTTTAATAAAATTGTTTCTGAATCATTCCCAGAACATGAAGTCGCTTTAAAATGGCTTGACGGGTGACTCCCAATGCTGAAGCAGGTCTTCTTGCGATTGACATGGATTCTTATCGAGTAACGTCTTCAATTCACAGTCTTAAAAGGTTTTTGGCCTTCCTTCACGCGGACGGTCGTTCATATCAAAATCGCCGTCTTGAAAGCGACAAAACCAAATACGGCACGTTGTTTCACTTGGGGAAACACCTCCATAAACTTTTTGGAGTTCTCGATGTGCTTCAACTGCCGGTTTCTTTGAATGAAAGAAAAAAATCAATACTTCCCGCAAATGACGATTATTTTTGGCACAAAATCAAACATTTTCGCACAACCAAAAGTACATGACACATAAACAAAGTCACTAATATGAAAACGCAGTTTCTTTTTCAAATGTATAGGTTAAGCTTATCACGTTTTCGATATATCAAAATTGATCTCCTGGAACTTCTGGAGCGATCTATCGACAAATAGCGGGAACTTAGTTGCGCACCTAATATTATATTAATTTTTTTAAACCCCTTGTAAATGTGGCAATAATTTTATCTTTCAGTGCCACATATTTTTCCACATGGATGGAAAAAAAATTCTTGCACCAATGCACAGTGGTCGCTGCTATAGGTCAAAAATAAAAATATTGATTCTGAGCTAGTCGAGCGAAACCCGGTCTTACTATCAGCTGATTGTCCAAAATCTACCAAGCAATATGGTTTGCTTGGCATTTCTAACGGAACTTTCTAAAAAAAGCATGACAAAATGGTACTCATATTTATGCACTTTTAATTTGTCCGCAGTGCACTATGGCGTTTTTGACCTGTTTTTGGGGCATTAATTAATAACTTGGCCAGTTTTGGAGATATCGACATGAAACTGTACCAATCGTTATTATTTGATATATGAAAATATATCCTATAGCTCCCATAGAAACGATCGGGTAAAAGAAAAGATAAATTAATGAAATTTAAGGAGCTGCTATTTGTTGCTATTTTAATACGATATAGCAATTTTGAACCAAATCGGATAACGCTTTCCCTGGGAACTATGAGTTTAAAATACCGGATTGCAGTGTTTTTCCATACAAATGCCTATAAAAGCTGAAAAAGAAGAAAAATTCTTTCATACAGTAGTATTAATCTTATTATTCATTTGTTTCACTTTCTATATCAATATTATCTAAAATAAACAAGCCGGAATGTCAAATTCGTCATCTTCAAGACAAACATTTTCTTCGTAATCGCACGAAAGCATCTCAATTACCTCAATTGGAAGTGTTTTTTTAAGCGTCTCGATAAATTAAGGAACGAAATAATTAGATATGATGTATCCATAGCTCTGTTGAAAACATCAGCGAAGGAATGCAGCTTATGCAGCTGATTTATGCAGCTTGTTTCGGGACTCAGACGCTTCTTCTCTAAAATAACTGACTGGAAGCACCGTATTTCACAATACTTTCATTACAAATTGGTGGCTTTTTTCTTTCAAAATTGCATTATTCACATTTTTATTAGCATGGCGTTCAAAAAAACATTGTACAGCCATTTGTTGCTCAGCCTGGCCCTTTTCACTGTTCCAAGAAGCGATCACATCGGCGCTGGAGAAAGTGAGGTTATCTAAGAAAAATTTAAATTGCACCAATAGTGGCAAAAAGCGCACATTAAGACTAACAGCCTTTGCTCAGTATTAACAACGCTACAACACACACTTGGACGCATTGAAAACTTTTGATTTCACTACTTCAAAACTCTTCACAAATTTGAAGTTTGTTTCCCAAAATTCAGTTTAAGGTGCATTTATAAAATGACAAAATGTTAGTATAGACACGCACAATTTTAATAGTTAATACATTAAACATGTAGTACAAACCTGTGAAATCAGTGTGCATTACTATTTTTCTTTTCAAATGGTGCGTTACACGAATAATCTACTTTAACAAATCACTATGTGAAAATTACAAACTTAGCTCACGTGCTTTCGGATCCAACAGCTGACTTTACAGTTGTTATGCTAACGTATTCTGTTAATAATTAATATTTTGAGTATGAGACATAATAGTTTGATGTTTTGTTAATTCATTCCCACTAATTTTTTTAATCAGAGAACTTTCAAAAAATGATTAAATGCCATATAAAGTGGTCAAAAACCCCATAGTGCAATGTCTACAAATAGATTCAATACGACTATTGATGCAGTTTTTCGAGATACTTGGACAAAGTCTTTGTCTCATAACCCCTTAAGTTATCATAAGCCAATTATGACTATATTTAAATGAAGTGATTAGATTTATATACCTAGAATAAATAATAATAAATAAAAATCATTATACCCTTGCAGAGGGTATTATAATTTTGTCCAAAAGTGTGCAACGCAGTGAAGGAGACATCTCCGACCCTATAAAGTATATATATTCTTGATCAGGATCACCTCCTGAGTTGATATGAGCATGTCCGTCTGTCCGTCTGTCTGTCCGTCTGTCTGTCTGTCCGTTTCTACGCGAACTAGTCTCTCAGTTTTGAAGCTATCGTCTTGAAACTTTGCACACACCCTTCTTTCCTTTGCACGCAGTATATAAGTCGGAACGGCCCGGATCGGCCGACTATATCCTATAGCTGCCATATAACTGATTGATCGGAAATGGTATAACTTTGGTGTTTTTAGAGTTAGAGAGTTCAAATTTGATAAGAGAGCTATTTTTACGACATGCCAAATTTCATTAGGATCGGCCGACTATATCCTATAGCTGCTATATAACTGAACGATCGGAAATGACCAAACTTTTGTGTTTTTGAAGATAGAAAGCTGGAACTTGGTATAGATTCTATTTTTGGTCAGTTAATCCGACTTATCCAATTTCATAACGATCGGCCGACTATATCCTATAGCTGCCATATGACTGAACGATCGGAAATTGTTTTTGGTAGAAATACCAACTTTGGTATGTTTGATGATAAAAGTTGGGTCATTTCCAATCGTTCAGTTACATGGTAGCTATAGGATTTAGTCCTAGTGTACTCTCTAACTCTACAAACACCAAAGTTATACGATTTCCGATCAATCAGTTATATGGCAGCTATAGGATATAGTCGGCCGATTCCGGTCATTCCGACTTATATACTGCGTGCAAAGGAAAGAAGGGTGGGTTCAAAGTTTCAAATTGATAGCTTTAAAACTGAGAGACTAGTTTGCGTAGAAACAGACAGACGGACAGACAGACAGACGGACAGACAGACAGACGGACATGCTCATATCAACTCAGGAGGTGATCCTGATCAAGAATATATATACTTTATAGGGTCGGAGATGACTCCTTCACTGCGTTGCACACTTTTGGACAAAATTATTATACCCTCTGCAAGGGTATTATTCTACCCTCTTATGATTGGGTTGCACTCTACTTAAACATACAAATTTCTACTTAAACATTAGAAATCGACACTATTTAAACCTGATACTTAGACACATATTGTAGGTATATCATATTCGATTTCTAAGATATAAGAGCACAATGACAAACTACATACCATTCTTTTTAGACTTCATTCATAACAAAGAATTGTACTGTAAAACAAGAAAGAAAAGCTAACTTCGGGCGGAGCCGAAGTTGACATACTCTTGCAGTTAAAACCGAATATATATCGCAAACATCGGATATAGTCTGCCGATCCTAATGAAATATGGTAGGTTGGATCAACTGACCAAAAATTGAATCTGTAACAAGAATGGAAAGCTAACTTCGGGCGGAGCCGAAGTTTATATACCCTTGCAGTTAAAACCGGATATATATCGCAAACATCGGATATAGTTGGCCGATCCTTATGGGAATAGGAATATATAATCCAATTTTTTACACTACAAAATCTTAAAAAAGTCCCAAACTTCTATCTTCAAAAATACGAAAGTTGATATTTCTACCAAGTACCATTTCCGATCGTTCAGTTATATGGCAGCTATAGGATATAGTCGGCCGATCCTAATGAAATTTGGTAGGTCGAATCAACTGACCAAATATATAATCTGTACCAAGTTCCAGCTTTCCATCTTCAAAAACACGAGATGGGTCAAAGTTGGGTCATTTCCGATCGTTCAGTTATATGGCAGCTATAGGATATATATAGGATATCGGCCGATCCTTACGAAATTTGGCATGTCGTATTATTTTGCATAAAATAGCTCTCACCTAAAATTTGAACTCTCTAACTTTAAAAACACCAAAGTTATACCATTTCCGATCAATCAGTTATATGGCAGCTATAGAATATAGTCGGCCGATCCGGGCCGTTCCGACTTATATACTGCGTGCAAAGGAAAGAAGGGTGTGTGCAAAGTTTCAAGACGATAGCTTTAAAACTGAGAGACAAGTTTGCGTAGAAACAGACAGACGGACAGACAGACAGACGGACAGACGGACATGCTCATATAAACTCAGGAGGTGATCCTGATCAAGAATAGATATACTTTATAAGGTCGGAGATGTCTCCTTCACTGCGTTGCACACTTTTGACCAAAATTATAATACCCTCTGCAAGGGTGTACTAAGTTCCAGCTTTCTATCTTCAAAAACACGAAAGTTGCGTCATTTCCGATCGTTCAGTTGTATGGCAGCTATAAGATATAGTCGGCCGATCCTTATGAAATTTGGTAGGTTGGATAGACTGACCAAATATTTATTCTCTACTAAGTTCCAGCTTTCCATCTTCAAAAACACGACGGTTTGGTCATTTCCGATCGTTCAGTTATATTGCAGCTATAAGATATAGGCGGCCGATCCTTATGAAATTTGGTAGGTCGGATAAACTGATCAAATATTTATTCTCTTCTAAGTTCCAGCTTTCCATCTTCAAAAACTAGAAAGTTTGGTCATTTCCGATCGTTCAGTTATATGCCAGCTATAAGATATAACCTTGGCCAGATGATCCAACCTACCAAATTTCATTAGGATCGGCCGACTATATCCTATAGCTGCTATATAACTGAACGATCGGAAATGACCCAACTTTTGTGTTTTTGAAGATAGAAGTTTGGGACAATTTTAGGTTTCGTTTTTGTATTATAATAAATTGGGTAATATTATCATATTCTCATAAGGATCGGCCAACTATATCCGATGTTTGCGATATATATCCGGTTTTAACTGCAAGGGTATATAAACTTCGGCTCCGCCCGAAGTTAGCTTTCCTTTCTTGTTTTTGTATAAAATTGTAAATTGCTGTTGTAAATCATCGCCTTCATTCACTCCTGTCTCTCCTTCATTGTCAAATATGCCAAAGGAACTTCGTTCCTTACGCGTGTCCCTAGACACACACTGATTTTTATACCCTTGCAGAGGGTATTATAATTTTGTCCAAAAGTGTGCAACGCAGTGAAGGAGACATCTCCGACCCTATAAAGTATATATATTCTTGATCAGGATCACCTCCTGAGTTGATATGAGCATGTCCGTCTGTCCGTCTGTCCGTCTGTCCGTCTGTCTGTTTCTACGCAAACTAGTCTCTCAGTTTTAAAGCTATCGTCTTGAAACTTTGCACACACCCTTCTTTCCTTTGCACGCAGTATATAAGTCGGAACGGCCGGGATCGGCCGACTATATCCTATAGCTGCCATATAACTGATTGATCGGAAATGGTATAACTTTGGTGTTTTTAGAGTTAGAGAGTTCAAATTTGATATGAAAGCTATTTTTGGCAAAATAATACGACATGCCAAATTTCATTAGGATCGGCCGACTATATCCTATAGCTGCCATATAACTGAACGATCGGAAATGACTCAACTTTTGTGTTTTTGAAGATAGAAAGCTGGAACTTGGTACAGATTATATTTTGATCTATCCTACCAAATTTCATAAGGATCGGCCAACTATATCCGATGTTTGCGATATATATCCGGTTTTAGCTGCAAGGGTATATAAACTTGGGCTCCGCCCGAAGTTAGCTTTCCTTTCTTGTTAAACTAAAAATTTAAAACAGACATTGTTAAACGCCTCTGAGCAGGTCGATATTGATGTACATATAAAAAAATTTTTTGTTAAGATACGTATATACTTAAGAATTAAGAAATTAAACAAGAGAATGGCTGTCCAAATGACCCCTGTGCGAGTTAATCGAAGTACTGTATAGCCGTTTCACTTACTAATATAATCCAATTTATTACAATACAAAATCTAAACAAGAAAGCAAAGCTAACTTCGGGCGGAGCCGAAGTTGATATACCCTTGCAGTTAAAACCGGATATATATCGCAAACATCGGATATAGTTGGCCGATCCTTATGGGAATAGGAATATATATTCCAACTTATTACAATACAAAATCTAAAAAAAGTCCCAAACTTCTATCTTCAAAATAACGAAAGTTGATATTTCTACCAAATACCATTTCCGATCGTTCCGTTATATGGCAGCTATAGGATATAGTCGGCCGATCCTAATGAAATTTGGTAGGTCGGATCAACTGACCAAATATATAATCTGTACCAAGTTCCAGCTTTCTATCTTCAAAAACACGAAAGTTGGGTCATTTCCGATCAATCAGTTATATGGCAGCTATAGAATATAGTCGGCCGATCCTTATGAAATTTGGCATGTCGTAATGTTTTGCCAAAAATAGCTCTCATGTCAATTTTGAACTCTTTAACTCTAAAAACACCAAAGTTATACCATTTCCGATCAATCAGTTATATGGCAGCTATAGAATATAGTCGGCCGATCCGGGCCGTTCCGACTTATATACTGCGTGCCAAGGATAGAAGGGTGTGTGCAAAGTTTCAAGACGATAGCTTTAAAACTGAGAGACTAGTTTGCGTAGAAACAGACAGACGGACAGACAGACGGACAGACGGACAGACGGACAGACAGACAGACGGACATGCTCATATCAACTCAGGAGGTGATCCTGATCAAGAATATATATACTTTATAGGGTCGGAGATGACTCCTTCACTGCGTTGCACACTTTTGGACAAAATTATTATACCCTCTGCAAGGGTATTATTCTACCCTCTTATGATTGGGTTGCACTCTACTTAAACATACAAATTTCTACTTAAACATTAGAAATCGACACTATTTAAACCTGATACTTAGACACATATTGTAGGTATATCATATTCGATTTCTAAGATATAAGAACACAATGACAAACTACATACCATTCTTTTTAGACTTCATTCATAACAAAGAATTGTACTGTAAAACAAGAAAGAAAAGCTAACTTCGGGCGGAGCCGAAGTTGACATACTCTTGCAGTTAAAACCGAATATATATCGCAAACATCGGATATAGTCTGCCGATCCTAATGAAATATGGTAGGTTGGATCAACTGACCAAAAATTGAATCTGTAACAAGAATGGAAAGCTAACTTCGGGCGTAGCCGAAGTTTATATACCCTTGCAGTTAAAACCGGATATATATCGCAAACATCGGATATAGTTGGCCGATCCTTATGGGAATAGGAATATATAATCCAATTTTTTACACTACAAAATCTTAAAAAAGTCCCAAACTTCTATCTTCAAAAATACGAAAGTTGATATTTCTACCAAGTACCATTTCCGATCGTTCAGTTATATGGCAGCTATAGGATATAGTCGGCCGATCCTAATGAAATTTGGTAGGTCGAATCAACTGACCAAATATATAATCTGTACCAAGTTCCAGCTTTCCATCTTCAAAAACACGAGATGGGTCAAAGTTGGGTCATTTCCGATCGTACAGTTATATGGCAGCTATAGGATATATATAGGATATCGGCCGATCCTTACGAAATTTGGCATGTCGTATTATTTTGCATAAAATAGCTCTCACCTAAAATTTGAACTCTCTAACTTTAAAAACACCAAAGTTATACCATTTCCGATCAATCAGTTATATGGCAGCTATAGAATATAGTCGGCCGATCCGGGCCGTTCCGACTTATATACTGCGTGCAAAGGAAAGAAGGGTGTGTGCAAAGTTTCAAGACGATAGCTTTAAAACTGAGAGACAAGTTTGCGTAGAAACAGACAGACGGACAGACAGACAGACGGACAGACGGACATGCTCATATAAACTCAGGAGGTGATCCTGATCAAGAATAGATATACTTTATAAGGTCGGAGATGTCTCCTTCACTGCGTTGCACACTTTTGACCAAAATTATAATACCCTCTGCAAGGGTGTACTAAGTTCCAGCTTTCTATCTTCAAAAACACGAAAGTTGCGTCATTTCCGATCGTTCAGTTATATGGCAGCTATAAGATATAGTCGGCCGATCCTTATGAAATTTGGTAGGTCGGATAGACTGACCAAATATTTATTCTCTACTAAGTTCCAGCTTTCCATCTTCAAAAACACGACGGTTTGGTCATTTCCGATCGTTCAGTTATATTGCAGCTATAAGATATAGGCGGCCGATCCTTATGAAATTTGGTAGGTCGGATAGACTGACCAAATATTTATTCTCTACTAAGTTCCAGCTTTCCATCTTCAAAAACACGACGGTTTGGTCATTTCCGATCGTTCAGTTATATGCCAGCTATAAGATATAACCGGCCGATCCTTATGAAATTTAGCGTGTCATAATGTTTTGCCAAAAATAGCTCTCGTGTCAAATGAACTTTCTAACTCTAAAAACAACAAAGTTATACCATTTCCGATCAATCAGTTATATGGCAGCTATAGAATATAGTCGGCCGATCCGGGCCGTTCCGACTTATATACTGCGTGCAAAGGAAAGAAGGGTCTGTGCAAAGATTTAAGACGATGGCTTTGAAACTGAGAGACTAGTTCGCGTAGAAACAGACAGAAGGACAAACGGACATGCTCATATCAACTCAGGAGGTGATCCTGATCAAGAATATATATACTTTATAGGGTCGGAGATATCTCCTTTGCAAGGGTATAATTAGGTAGGTTCTTTAACAACTTCAAAGACTCTTGACCATAACTTGATTTAAAGAAGTACAAATTTTGTACTTTACAGAACTGCAGTTTATAAATGACGTCCTCTTAAAAAAATTTTGGTTACCCAACTCTAAAGGTTGAAGATTTTTTAATTCAATAATACAATTTTTTTCAAATATCTAAAATCTAAAGAAAGCAGTTTTGCCACAAAAAGGGCTTGTCAGAAGCATAGTGCGACTGAGGGCGCAGCCGCTCAAAGTTAGGCTCGAATGGCGGGAACCATGTTATTAAGTAAATAGAAAAATTAGAAAGATAACCAGGAAGAATGGCTTAGAAAATTTCTGAGAAAATGTTTTTCAGTGGAAATATGTTTTTTTTTTTTTAAGCTGTCAAAAATGGGAGCAAATGAGAGCTTCTGAAAAAATTTGAGAGTGCTCACACTGCACTATGGTGTTTTTGACCTGTTTTTGTGGCATTAATTAATAACTCGGCCAGTTTTGGAGATATCGACATGAAACTGTACCAATCGTTATTATTTGATATATGAAAATATATCCTATAGCTCCCATAGAAAGGATCGGGTAAAAGTAAAGATAAATTAATGAAATTTAAGGAGCTGATATTTTTTTCTATTTTAATACGATATAGCAATTTTGAACCAAATTGGATAACGCTTTCCCTGGGAACTATGAGTTTAAAATACCGGATTTCAGTGTTTTTCCATACAAAAGAAGAAGAAAAATTCCTTCATACAGTAGTATTAATCTTATTATTCATTTGTTTCATTTTCTATACCAATATTGTTAGTGTGCCGGCAGCGCTGCGGCAGAATTTTTTACCCTATTCACGCGTGCTATGGAAAATGAAAATGAATTTTGCACCCCCCCACCTTTTTTGGAACGATGTTAAAGGGATTCTAACCTTAAAAAATTTAAAGAAATTTTTAGATTTTATGAACATTTTTTAAAGTTAATGAACTTCCAAACAATTTTTTTTAATCGATTAAAATTATTAAAAAATTTAATGACTATTAACTATTTTTAATCACACCTATGTATTAACACCTATGTATCTTTCTTATTCGCAGATGCAATATATGATTATAGAACTCCTTACAAAAACTCCAACTGTAGCAAGTTAAAATATACTTCGATGAAATTCCTTTACAATTGTTGTATTATAATGAATGTAAATTTTGTATTAAATAAATAATAAATATAGTTAAAATAAGTATAGTACAGAATAAATGATGTGAAAATTTAATTTTACAGTGGTAGTTTGATTATTAATTACACAGTGCACTATGGGCGATTAGTTGATTTTGGCGGCATAAAGTCCACACATAGAGCTAGGAGCTTAATTTTTTTTTAAGGTTACTAATATTTTAGTTTTTTTCCGGTTTTTTTTTTTTAGTCAATTTGACCACGCCTTTATTTTCCGCCCCTTTATAGCCCCGGCACTTAAATTTTTAATATAAAGCAAAGCATAAAAATAGAAAAAATAATATTTTACCATGTTTTAACAATATTCTAAACTTAAAAAAACAAAAAGTTAATAATCTTCTTCATCTAAAACAAAAGAATTCTCATGTTTGTCATCGCTTTCGTTGTCTGATTCGGTGTCTTCATCATTAAAAAAATTGTATGAACTCAGCTCTGATGTTGGATGTTCAAGTGCATTTTTCTTTTAAAGGAACAAAAAAGAGCAAAAAACATGATTACTTCAATAAACTAGACACTTTCGTTAGTAAATTGCCATTTTTAGTTGGATGTTTTGATATGCACTTTTCAAGAAATACTCCACGAAACACAATTAAAATTGTTAGATTTTTGCTAAAAATACAATCAACAATAACACTGGAAATTAAAAACACCACGAACATTTATACACATTTATCGTAAATAAAAGATTCTAAATACCTTGAGCTTTGCTATCCATATTACACTTATTAATTTAAACGAACCCAATAATAATTTAGGCACTTTCAACAGCATGAAATTTTTCGTGCCAATTTATATAATTGCGAGCATCAACAGATCATCTGGTTTTGAAGGGGTGCCACAAAAAGAGAGTTGCTACCCGATAAAAAAAAAAATTGTTTTTCGGCTAACTGAATTGTTTACTATTAATAAAAAAAACATTTCCTTAATATTTCACCATAAATTTTATGACTTTATGCCGCCCATTATGAAAAATCGCCCATACTGCAGTGCGACAAAAAAAGTAAATTGGAGGAACTTTTGAAGAGACCTAGTAAGAATTGTATATTAGGTCGAATATAGTGTGACACGCATACATACAAAGATCAACCGAAGCGCAGGCCAACCTTCTTCATCGCGCTCCGTTTAGAGACTGAGAAACAGAAAACATTTAATGAGAGAATGAGCGTAAGATGAACGAACGATGAGCGTAAGAGAGCGTAAGAAATCCGCTCTGGGGCCTGTCGCAAGAAATTTTTGCGTCCATTTTCGTTGTATGAAATGGGTTGTCTATATGCTGTATGGTTAGTGATAGTATAAAACCGTGTTTGAAATATTTCTAACACCCTCAAAATCATGATTTATTTAGAAAAAACGGTTTTTCGGGACTTTTTTGCTCTTAAAAATTCTTTTATCGTATCTTTTAGCGGATTTAAAATTTCCGACGTTTTTTAATAGTTAAATGTCGTAGCTTTTGTAAAAAAATATATCTTTAATTAATTAAAACAAAAATCAGTGTGTGTCTAGGGACACGCGTAACGAAGTTCCTTTGGCATGTTTGGCAATGAAGGAGAGACAGGAGTGAATGAAGGCGAAAAATGATTTACAACAACAATTTACAACTTTATACAAAAATGATTTTTATTTATTACTTATTTATTCTAGGTATATAAATCTAATCAGTTTTTGCTTTGCTTATGTTTATTGTTTACTATATACTTATATTTAAAACTAAAAAGATGATCAGAAGATGAATGCGGCAAAGACTCTGCAGTGGTGGCGGACGATGCTGACGAAAACTTATTGAGGGGAGAGTGTGTCTCCTGGAGATGTACTCCCGTAATATCGATACTCGCGTGAGTTATCGAGTTTTGCCGATAACGAGAACTGAAAGGGGTTGCCACAGTACCCCCCTCCTAGAGTTCCAGTTGGGAAAGATACTTTGCTGGGAATCTGATTTGTCGTCCTGATCTTGACACTTTCTCGAGTGTCTGAGCAGTTGGCGCTGTCGTCTGCTCCTGTTTTGGAGGCGGTACGTCTTTGAAGATGTAAGCTGGTTTAAGTCGATCGATGGAAACTTTAAAATATTTGTCGTGTTTTGTTACCACTTCGAAAGGACCCTCGTAGTTTGCTTCCAACGGGATTTTCACTCGATCCACTCGAACGAAGACGTGGGTACAATGGTTTAGGTCCGGGTGCACAAATTCTTGCGGCGTATGATGGTGCACTGGCTTAGTGGTTGGCAGTTGAGACATGGTTTTTTGAAGAGCCTCAGTGAACTCGGACTCAGTGTGTTTTTGTGTGCTCGGTGCAAAAAATCCGCCTGGCACCCGTAGTGTGGTGCCATAAACCATTTCCGCAGGGCTCAGCCCGATGTCGCTTTTGATTGTTGTGCGTAGGCCGAGTAGGATTAGATGCAGGGAACTGCTCCAGTTGATTGGATCGACGCATTTTAAAGCAGCTTTTAACGTTCTGTGCCAGCGTTCGATCATACCATTGGCTTGTGGGTGGTACGCCGTCGTCCGCAGGTGCTTAAAACCACAAATTTTGGAAATCTCTTGGAATAATGTAGACTCGAATTGTCGACCCAGATCGGTTGTGATGTAAAGAGGAATACCGTACTGAGCGAACCAGCCCGATATCAGTGCGTTGGCTACAGATTGTGCTGTGATGTCTACTAAAGGAATTGCTGCGGGCCATCTTGAGAATCGATCGATACACGTGAGGCAGTATCGGTATCCGTTCGATGAAGGCAGCGGGCCGACTATGTCGATATTTATGTGTTCGAAACGGGCGTCGCTGGCGGTGTACTCTCCTAGTGGCGATTTGGTGTGACGTTGGATTTTGGCCTTCTGGCACGGGATACAAGAGCGTACGATTTTAGCGACATCCTTCGCCATGCGGGGCCAAACGTAGTGTTTTCCGACCAACTTGTTTGTTGCCTTAACTCCCGGATGGCTCAGTAAATGTAGGGCCTCAACCACGGTTTGGCGTAGGCATTTGGGCACAAACGGACGTGTATGGTTATTGGCGACGTGGCAGTACAATTGCTTGTTTGAGCCTGCAAGAGACAATTTTGTTAGTGAGATGGGTTTTTCGGCGTCAGACTTGAGTAGCGATTGTAGTTCCGCATCGTTTTCCCGTTCCAGTGCCATCTCGTCGAAGTTTATATGTTTGATGGTGTCGATGCGTGAGAGAAGATCAGCCACGTTGTTTTCTTCTCCAGAGATGTGCCGGATATCGGTGCTGAATTGGCTGATAAAATCCAGTTGCCGAGCGCGTCGAGGTGATGCTTTCTCGCTGTTTTGACTGAAGGCGTACATAAGCGGCTTGTGGTCGGTGAAAATTATGAAATTCCTGCCCTCCAGTGCGTACTTGAAGTGCAAAATGGCCTGATAGATGGCAGTCAGTTCTCTATCGTAGGTGCTGTACTTCTTTTGCGTCGATGTGAATTTCCTGGAGAAGAATCCCAGCGGTTGTGTCTGCCCGTTGATGATCTGATGTACTACGGCACCCATAGCGTCGTCGGATGCGTCGGTGGTTAGAGTTAATTGTGAGTTTGGTGCCATGTAATTCAACAACGTAGCGTTTGCAAGCTCGTTCTTGCAGGCGGTGAATGCGTAGTCGGCTTCTGTAGACCAAAGTATCGGGGTTTTGTCGTTCTTTTTATTGCCATGGATCAGCGTCTGGAGTATGTGCTGGTTCTCGGCTGCTCGTGGGATAAACGGCCTATAGAAATTAATCATACCCAGAAACTTTTTTAGATCTTTAGTGATAAGCGGTTTTTTAAAATGCCGTATGGCTTCCACTTTGTCTTCGGATGGTTTTAAGCCGTGCTGACTGATGTCGTGTTCCAGGAATGTAAGTTGTGTCTTACCGAATTGGCACTTCTCAAAGTTTACGGTGAGATGTGCCTTCCGGAGGCGGTCGAGGATTGTGCGGAGGTGCGTCCCGTGCTGCGCCTCGGATTCTGACGCGATCAAAATGTCGTCGATGTAAGCAAAAACGAAGTCGAGGCCTTGTATGACGTTGTTTATGTGACGTTGAAAAGTTTGCGCTGCGTTGCGCAGACCGAATGTCATGAACAAGAATTCGAATAGCCCAAAAGGCGTGATAATTGCTGTTTTGGGAATATCTTGTGGTTCGAAAGGAATCTGGTGATATGCTTTTTGCAGGTGGATTTTCGAAAATATCTTCTTACCGTATAAGATGCTCGTTACATCCAGTATGTACGGAATAGGATATCGATCCGGCACTGTTACGTTGTTCAGTGCTCGGTAGTCGCCGCACGGACGCCACTCTCCATTTGCTTTCTTTACCAGGTGCAAAGGGCTGGACCAGTTGCTATTTGAGGCACGGCATATTCCTTTCTCGATGAGGTAGGAGAACTCGGATTGTGCAGCTTTGAGTTTGTTGGGCGCTAGTCGTCGGGCGCGGGCGTGAGTAGGCGGGTGAGTTGGTCGAGATGAAGTGCGTTACTTCGGACGTTGCTGGCAGCCGGTTCGAGTTGATCGTTGCGAGATCGCGATATTCGTGAAGCAATGTAGCGTATTGGTTACTCGTGTCGTAGGATAAAACCGCGTTGATTTTACGTTGGGGCGCGTGACATTTTGAGTGGCATCACTGAAATGTCGGCGCCGGTATCGATGAGAAACTGTGTTTTGGAGAAATTGTCGTTGATGGCGAGGCGGGCAATTGTGTTGTGGTCTTCTTCGAATTTGTCCGCCGAATCCGAAGATTGATTTAGTTTTTTGGTTTGGATGCAAAAGAGCATGGTTGGCGACATTTCTTGGCGGCGTTACCAAATTTGCTGTGGTACCAACACATGTCTCCGGCTATGACGCTGTTGCGATCCGTTCGCAAGCTGTTCTTGCGAGAACGGTTTCTGAAGAGCGCGTTGATTTGTTGTTCAATACGGTCTAGACGATCGTCGGAAACGGCGCTGCTGGTTGGCGCCGACTTGGCGTCGATGGTGCGTACCTGATGAAAATCACCGACTTCCATCACTTTATCTGCCAACTTAGCTAAGTTTGCTAGGCTGGCGTCCCATGCTTGCAAGATCGCTTACACTTATGTTGGTAAGCGCTGCAGCCACAGTGCTTTCAGGAAAGATTCTTGAACTTTGTTTGCGGCGAGTGCGTTTAACTCGTTGAGCAGTTGCGTGGGGCGCTTGTCACCAAGGTCGGTCTCCGATATTAACTTCTGGATTTTCTTTTGTTCGCTTTCGCAGAAGCGTTCCAGAATGCACGATTTCAAATTTTCGTACTTGTCTGTGCGTGGTTGGTTGACGATGGCGTCGGCAATTCGGGCCAACACCGGTGCTTCGATTGACGCTAGGATTGTGTTAAATTTCGTTTCGTCCGAGGTTATTCCCGCCAGAACGAATTGGGCTTCGATTTGCGATAGCCATAATTCTGGATGTTCGGGCCAAAACGGCGGTATTTTCACAGCTACACGGTTGATAACTGCGTCAACACCGTGAGTAACAATATCGTGAAAAACCTCGGCGTCGTCTTGTGGGGCGTAAGCACCAGTACTCGCGTGTATATAGTGATCACGTCGGGGTCACCAATTTGCTTTGCTTATGTTTATTGTTTACTATATACTTATATTTAAAACTAAAAAGATGATCAGAAGATGAATGCGGCAAAGACTCTGCAGTGGCGGCGGACGATGATTGACGAAAACTTATTGAGGGGAGAGTGTGTCTCCTGGAGATGTACTCCCGTAATATTGATACTCGCGTGAGTTATCGAGTTTTGCCGATAACGAGAACTGAAAGGGGTTGCCACAAGTTCAATCAAATTTAGTGATAATTGGCTTATGATAACTAAAGTAAGATACAAACATTTGAGATTCAACTTTGTCCAAGTATTTCGAAAAAACTGCATCAATAGTCATATTGAATCTTGTTGTAGACATTGTTGGGTCGTTATTAATTTTTAAATCAAATTCTTCAAGGAGAAATTGTGTCAGTGGCTCTGATTTTTTATCAGAAAAGTTGATGTTAAAGTCACCGGCCAAAATTAGGGGAATTTCATACAAATTTGTAGTACTATATCTCCGAAGAAGTCGAGAACCTTCTTTTTATGAGCATGAGCAGTGGAGAAACGCTCGACTGTAGAGAGCGAGAGAGTGGAAAAATGGTTTTATTCTCTCACTCTACTAAGAAGAAGCAGACAGATAGCCGTTTAACGTTACGTTACGGTTTTTCTCGGCTAGCCCTCCTCCGCCAAACTCATACCGCGCCATAAGAAACTTCGTTCCAAAAAGGATACAATTTTTAAACAATAAAATGACATTTTTTAATTTTTGTCGTGTTGTCGGACTTTGACGCCATTCTTTCGGTACAACTTCAATATTGCACAATATTGTACAATATTGCTCATTAATCCTGAATAAAACGAGACCAATTTTATTACAAAATTATTAAAATTGTTGAAGCTATAACGCTTTTCACAAATCAAGTCAGTGCAACCCTGCTAGCGTTCCGGAGCAATAGTGTGCCTTTCCATTTCGCTTATTCCTTTCTTTTACACACTTTTACTTACTTTACACACCAAAAAACACGGAAATTTTAAAATCCGCTTAAAGATACGTCTAAGGAATTTTTAAGAGCAAAAAAGTCCCGAAAAACCTTTTTTTCTAAATAAATCAAGATTTTGAGGGTGTTAGAAAAATTTCAAACACGGTTTTGTACTATATTCGACCTAATAAACAATTTTTACTAGGTATCTTCAAAAGTTCCAAATCACTGTCGCACTGTGTTCTTAATTACCTTATGGGTATTATTTTAACTGAGCCCTTCATGGGGCCTAAAGTAAGTAGTTATTTTACTATTTTAGCTATTTTGCAAATTTATACAACGTTGGATAAACGTTGTGTTGGCGCTTGACCCTATTCCCACACATTTCATACACAATTGGAATTGTGAAAATGCATTGCGTAGGGTGAGTAAACCAAGTAGGGTTGGTATGTTGTTAACCGCCTAATTTACCAGTTTTAAATTAGTGCCCTCCAGTGTTTCACGACAAGTCCCTCGGAGTGCAGAAGAAATCGGTTTCAAAAACCACTTGATGAAGAACCTTAAGTTATGCAATAGTCTGTAAATTTATTAATAAAATTAGGTTTCTGTGTAGTAAAGTTTGTTGTAATTTTAATAGCATACTTTTAGGCACATTTTACATTTTTGCTTAAAGGACCAGTTTTATTGCTTTATATCAGTGGTGGGCAAACTCTCATTTTACATAGCACGCGAGTATAGGGTAGGAAATTCTGCCGCAGCGCTGCCGGCACACTGACAGTGTGAGCACTCTCAAATTTTTTTTAGAAGCTCTCTTATTTGCTCTCATTTTGATTCATTTGACAGCCCAAACTAAAAATCAAAATTTTTCCACTTAGAAAAATTTTTTCAGAAATTGGGTTGGAAAAAGTTTTCTTCATGGAGAATATAAATAGGGAAGCGTAGTTTTTCATTTGTTTAAGAAATGTTGCTAGCAAAGCTGTTTTTAAAATAAAATACTCAATTTTAGTACCCATTCAAAGTTTTGAATTAACGAAAAATGAAATAAAAAAAACCGTTTTTTTCGCTCAGTGAATTCTCTGCTCTCATTGTTTTTCTCTGCTACGCACACACTCAAATTTTAAACATGTGTTAGTTTTGCCCACCACTGCTTTATATTATTATTTGTTGTGTTATTTTAAAAAAAAAATATATAGGGCATTTGATTTTATTTCATATATATACACACATTAAAATTATTTATATGTCTGTTTGGGAGATCTTTACGAGGTTTTAAACCTTTTCTTTGTACTTTTAGCCCAATCATTATCGCCCAATAATGAACGGTAATGCTTTAAACTTCTCGTTATATCTTTATAAAACCAGATTTTTTTGCCGCTGTGGCAGCATGTAAAAATATTTTTTTTCGAATTTTTTTGCGAAAGCTTTTGGCTCACTTTCTATTCAGTCGATAAAACAGTCCCATAGTATTTCTATTATTATGGGTCCAGCTAGAAAGAGTTGTCCTTCCTAAAGCGCTCCACATGCCTATTACTTTTTAGTCGTAGCTTATTAAAGTGAGTCCAAAAATTATTGTATTGTTTGTTCATTTTACTTAACATGATTTTCGACAATGAATATCCATTATTTTTTTTGCAAAGACATTGAAAAGTGTCGGTAAAGCTGATATGACATTTAACAAAAAAGGAAAGCTAACTTTGGGCAGAGCCGAAGTTGATATGTATACCCAGACCCGTCGAGAGGAAAATAACGAAAATGATGTTGAATTTTGTTAATGTTAAAGCAAACTTCGGGCGGAGCCAACTCTAAAAACACCAAAGTTAAAGTCAAAAGTCCGATCAATCAGATATATGGCAGCTATAGGACATAGTCGGCCGATCCCGGTCGTTCCGACTTATATACAGTGTGCAAAGGAAAAAAGGGTGTGTGCAAAGTTTCAAGTCGATAGTCTTAAAACTGAGAGACTAGTTTGCGTAGACAGACGGACATGCTTATATCAACTCAGGAGGTGATCCTGATCAAGAATATATATACTTTATAAGGTCGGAGATGTCTCCTTCACTGCGTTGCACAATTTTTGACAAAATTATAATACCCTCTGCAAGGGTATAAAAAGTACCGTACGATTTTCCTATTACATGTGTAGGTATATTCTTATGAGGCGAACTTTGCTTTTGCGAAAGAAATATGTAAGTGGGACAGATCATTTTGTGTTCGTTTTAGTAAAGCTGATGACATCGGATTAAATTATTTTAATTGCAGTGATAACTAACAGTTAAAAAAAAAACAAATTTAGTAAGTTTCGTCGAAAAAATAATATTTTTAAAGTTTCAATTAACATTTGTTGTTCAGATATGCCAACTATTACTCATTACAGCGGGCAAGAATATTGGCACTCCGAGAAATAGGGATGTCAATACGTAAAATTGCTGAAGAATGTGGAAAACCTTATAAAGGACCCAGAAAATCATGGTAGAAAACCCCGTTTCGGGCGCCCACCCCTATGTGACGTGCGGGACAAGCGACGAATTAAATTTAGATATCGCGATATAAGAAGTCCCAAAAATGTCCACGTCCCCAGGAACTCATGGTATGGGCTGCCTTTGGATATAATGGAAAGTCTCCTATGTGCTTTATAACTCATAAAATGAATGCACACACATATGTAGAACTATTAGACGAATTTATAGTTCAGTTTGAAAAGAATTGTTTTGGTGAAGAATGGACTTTTTAAAAGGATGCACCTATTCCCTGTGCAAAGCATCCAAAAGCTTCTTTTCATCATCGCAAACCCCAATTTTGGATGGGCCAGCTCGCAGCCCGGACTTAAATCCAATTGAAAATCTTTGGGGCATACTATGTCAAAAGGTTTGAGCTAATGTGAAACAATATAGTAGTCTTAAAGAATTAAAAGAATCTATCAAACAAGAATGGGAGAAAACCGACATAGAAATACTGAAAAAATTAATTCAATGCCAGGACGAGTTCTCAAGGTATTAGACGTTTGAAAATTTTTTGATTTATTTTCTTTAATATTTTCTATAAATCTATATTTATCTGTTAATAATCTATATCTATCTATAGTATATAGATTCTATACCTAATATGTACCTATAACTTCAAAAGTGTTACAAATTTAACAAAGAATAAATACTAATTTGTTTTTTTGAAAAATATTCAAGCGTTTTTTGTTAAACAAAAAAATTAGGTGTCCTACTTACTTATTTCGCTCACCATATATGGCACTACACTAGCGTGTAAGATATATTTCATGTACAACATTTTTTTAGAGCGTTTTACGGAAATTAAAAATTAATTTTAATGTTAATTCATTTTTTTGATTAAAAATACATTCTTATAAATACCTAAACAAGAAAGGAAAGCCTACTTCGGGCGGAGCCGAAGTTGATATACCCTTGAAGTTAAAACCGAAAACATAGGATATAGTTGGTCGATCATTATGAGAATATTATAATATAACCAATTTATTAAAATAAATCTAAAAAAAAGTCCCAAACTTCTATCTTCAAAAATACCAAAGTTGGTCTTTCTACCAAAAACCATTTCCAATCGTTCAGTTATATGGCAGCTATAAGATATAGTCGGCCGATCGTTATGAAATTTGGGTGGTCGGATAAACTGGCGGATAAAAATATAATCTGTACCAAGTTCCAGCTTTCTATCTTCAAAAACACGAAAGTTGGGTCATTTCCGATCGTTCAGTTACATGGCAGCTATAGGATATAGTCCTAGTGAACTCTCTAACTCTAAAAACACCAAAGTTATACCATTTTCGATCAATCAGTTATATGGCAGCTATAGGATATAGTCGGCCGATCCGAGCCGTTCCGACTTATATACTGCGTGCAAAGGAAAGAAGGGTGTGTGCAAAATTTTAAGACATAAGATAGCTTTAAAACTGACAGACTAGTTCGCGTAAAAACAGACAGACGGACATACTTATATCAACTCAAGAGGTGATCCTGATCAAGAACATACATAATTTATAGGGTCGGAGATGTCTCCTTCACTGCGTTTCACATTTTGATCAAAATTATAATACCTCTGCAAGGCTATAAATATATTTGGGAGGCACTAATCTAATGACGCAGTTTTCCCATACAAATAAATGTTACAGTGGCGGACAATGAAATCCGGACAGGCAGAAAATACTACTTATTTAGTTTTTTTTTCAGCCAGCGATTACTTTATGGAGTAAATTTGTTTTAAATCGATGAAATTAATATAATTAGTAATTCAAAACGTGTTCTTTTAAATGTAATTTTGTTTTATTTGGAACTAAAACTTATAATTCAATATTTGAAGGATTTAACAAAAATGTAGTCAAACAACAAAAAAATTTTTTTACTATTCCTTGGTAACAACAATTTTAGAAATTTATTTCTTAATAGCTTAGTATTTAACGTATTGAGAAATAATTTTGGATTGGTTCTTTAGTATTTATTTATTGGTTCTTTAGTATTGGTCTTCCTTGAGTTTTTAATACGGCCTTTATTCTTTTTGGCACAAAATCTACCAAGTGTTCGTTAGATTTCTTAATTATCTCTTTATAACAGACACCTTCTACTGTTAAATTAAATTCTCTTATTTTTTTGGGTTTGTTTTTATGTATTTTAACTTTTAAAATAGGACAAAAATATTGAATCGGATAGAAATCAGAACTACTGCCTCGCCAGTCCAATGTTGATATTCGATTTTTCTACAAATAATTTATTACCTTAATTTAAAAAAAAATACTAGAAATTTAAAACTTTAATTATTGTTTAAACAAATCCTTTAAGTTTGGGGCGCACGTAGCTCATACTATTTTTAGACAGATGGATTATTTTGGTGTCGTTACAAAAAATAACGTTTCGCCAATCATGTATAGTCCAAGATTCGTGCTTTTTGACCCACTGTAGCCTTTTCTGGAGCGGTCAAGACAGGGTTTTTCGCTGTTCGCCGGCCACGAAGTCCTGCCTCCTCAATGTTCCTTCGAACGGTTCGAGTGCTTATATCGACTTCTTTCGACTGCTAAAACTTACTTCTTACATGTTTTTCTGATTTGAAACGATCAGTCATGCTTAATCGTGAAAGGATTCGATCATCGAGGTAGTTGATCTTCTTTTTTTTTCCTGATTCTTAAAATGTTCCTGTTTTCTTAAAATTTTGTAGGAAATCCTCGAAAGAAGACTTAATAAGTCCAAAGTTAGAGCTTATTCCTCGGAAACTTAAGATTTTCGATTGTAAGGCCAATATGGCCCCTTGAAAATTTTCAGTCATTTTCGACATATCTAAAAAAAAAATTTTTTTGAACATAAGAAATTTAATAATTTAAAAAAAGCTTTCAGATCATGAAAGCTAAATACCGTCCGGATATAACGAAAAAATTTCAACTCGATATAATAACACAGCTCCTACCACACTAATGCAAAGTTCACATTTAGTGCAAGTCCGTATTTCAATGTCCGCTGCGTTGGAAATGCATAAATTTAATGGCGTTTGAAATTAGATCAATATATGTATATTACTCTTTGACATCAAACGTTTCATAGCTAAACACCTGTGCAAGGCTGGGAAATAAAGGAGCGCGTACTTACGATGAATCCAACTTCATCTCCTCATTTCTCCAAAAGAATGAAGCACTAGGAAAGTCCTTTAAATTCTGTTCGGATGGACATTTGTAACTTATTGTTTAATATATAATATATATTAGACATTTTCCCACACGGAAAAAGGCAACTATGCGTAAACAAAAAAAATTTCACATTCCGTTTATACACCCTTTGTGACAAATCCCGATTATGAAAAGTGGTTTTAAAAATTGTATCTTAAAGTAACCTAATTGCTTACAAACTAATTTATGGCAATCTCTAAAATACGTCCCCAAATCTCATTATGTCCCCAAAAAAATTGATAAATACTTTACATATTATTTAAACCAGAATTTACACATAATTATTTGCATAAAACAAATTTTTGTTCCTCGGTTTTTTTAACCCTCTGCAAATATGTTGGTCGGTTGGTCGAAGAAATGGACTGGTATTATTACCTGGTACTGGCATTGCCAGATCGGATAACTCGACTATAGCCGACCTTTCTTGTTTTATATATTTATTTTTAAAGCGGAATATCTCTCGTAACTTCTCCAACCTAAATCTCATACTCATTTGGGTAAAATATTTGTAGATCTCTCTGTGCATCATGTTTGGTAATTACTTTCCCGTTGAGACAATTTCAAATTTTGGTCTTGAAAATGAATCAAATAAGGAAGAGAGATGGAAGATAGGGGAAATACAAAATGCTGTATCACTTTGAAAAGATTACTGTAGATTCCAGTCCCAATCCGTATTTGAGACCGAGTCCCAGTACGAGTTGATGTCCGTATTTCATTATGTTGATTGACGATGTATAATTTAGAAATGAAATTATGATTTATACGGTTTTTCACCGAGGGGGCATATTTCATGATGTTGCAATGAATGCCTTGACTAGATGGACAGATTGGATGGATGATTGTATTGACTGCCATTGATTAATCATCCTTGGTGCCGAAACTACGGAAATCAGAAAACTACAAGTAGACACACTTACTTGATATAATGCGCACGGCTTGGAGCCGCCGCACTATGGGGCCACAAACCACTTTTTATGGTCTTAAATAATACCAGTAAATCGAAAGAGATTGTTACTGAGTTTATATTTGACTATATAGCTTAGGGACCTAAAATGTTAGTATCAAGAAATGGGCGTACCCGCACCGCCCACAAAAGCCACAAAAAAATTAATATTTCGGACGTTTTTAAAATAGATCTCAAATAAGAAACGCCTTTCAATGAAAAAAAAATTTGAAAAATAATGACTTTAAATTTTTGATAAATATTTCATATTTTCAAGATGTCCTAAAAAAACAAAAGTTATTCACTAAAGAATGTGTATGGGCTAAAAAAGTTAACACAAGTGCACTTCAAGACTACATTCATTTAAAAGAAGATAAAACACTCTATAACACAGTATAAATATTAAGGTAAAACTTTTTTTGATTTCCTATTGTTTTCCTAAAGTTGAGATTTGCCATTAAAATTTATCTTTTAAAGGAGTACCCATATACACCCAATAACATAAAAATCTATCAGTTCCATCAATAGACATACACAAAAACTTACTACAAGTCCCACCTATTCGACTTAATATAAAATATTTCAAATTTAAATCCTTTTTGTTCACATTTAAAGATATTAGCAAGAAAGAAAATATAACTTCGGGCGGCGCCGAAGTTGATATACCCTTGCAGTTAAAACCGGATATATATATAACGCTAATATCAGATATAATTGGCCGATCCTAGCTTTAAAACAGACAGACTAGTTTGCGTAGAAATAGACCGACAGAAAAACAGACGGACATGCTATACTTCATAGGGTCACAGATGTCACCTTCAATGCGTTACATACTTTTGACCAAAATTGTAAAATCTCCTATTTTAAGAACTTTTAAAAAATGACTCTTGGTCACAAAAAGTGGTCGTTGGCCCCATAGTGCACCGATGTGAAACACCCATGTATGTTTAAAAACAAGATGGGAATGAATATAATTAACTGCTTATCGACGGGGTGCGAATAATTAGTCAATTCATCTTGCGTGAAAAATCATCCCGGGTTAGTTTGTCTTAGAATACGAAATGACATTTCATTGGCTTTTGATTTTGAACACGGCCTCAGACGCAGTCCCAACTCGAACAGGTACCATTTTTAGTGTATGATTGATCATCACTACATGTCTATAAGTTGAGCTGCTGTATATGTATGTACTTGTATGTACAGGAACAGATGCCGACGGGGATCAGAATGAACGCCAGTTGTTTGAAGGACAACAGCCGTGACAAAGAGGTGCCTCCGCCATTGTCACTCGGAAGGGCTCTGTCCTCGGATGCTATCCCAAAATCGTTTACCGTTTGCCAGATAAAATCGGTAATTGGCTTAGGGTTGCTCTGCAGCAGCCACAGGAGCGGCGGCAGGAACAGAGCAATAAATACAGGATGAAAAGCCTCATACTGGGACGGGGAATAAGGCCGAAACACTTGACGAGTATCGATCACTGTCGCATCACTGACCGGCTTAAAGACAGCCAGCAATAATTACACACACTTGATGTGAATAGGAGAATTAGTCCTGTTTTGGCCTTTGTGCTGCCGCTGCTACTACTGGGATCAACTAGGCTCAGCCCTCCTCTGCACAGGACCCTTACTATTTTGCCTCCTTGGCCTTTTCCCTATTCGGCATATTTAACGCTTTGCCACATTGTTTTGCCTGCTCTGCCGCTTGCTGCCCATTGTCTTTGACCCGAAGGACCCAGCAATACGAGTTCTGAAGTTCGAACACGTCCGGCACCCTAAACTGGGCTTTGTTTTGTTGCGCTAAGTCTAAGCGCATGGCGCTACAGTGCGCCTACAGGCTCAGACAGGAAACCGTCATTGTGCCTTTGTGGAATCCACTTGACCTATTATTTTAATTATTTACTTGCAACACTGTGCCATTGTCTCTGTGTCTCTGTTCTTTGTTTATTTTTCGGTTTAATGCAGATGCTGTTTCTGTTTTTGGATTTTTACTTTTATTTGACGCTAAGGAAATTTAGCATTCTATTCCATTATTTGGCATCTGAGACTTCGTTCAACTTTTAAAGGTTATTCTAGGTATCGTGCCTTTTCTCCTATTGAAAGTCTTTTATTTGTCTTCACCAAAGAAAGCATTTACCAAATTAGAAAATATAAAAGTCATCAAAATTGATTTTTATAGGATATTATAATTTTGGAAATTCCACAATTCTGGAGTTTATCTTTTCCTAGCCTAACTATCTTTTCATCAAGCCAAAAATTCTCATAAAGTAAAAATGCATACATAATAATTTGTATACCCTTGCAGAGAGTTTATACCCTTGCAAATTATAATATCCTATTATAATTTATTATATAATACCCACCGACCCTATAAAGTATATATATTCTTTATCAGGATCACCTCCTGAGTTGATATGAGCATCTCCGTCTGTCTGTCTGTCTGTCCGTCTGTTCGTCTGTCTGTCCGTCTGTTTATACGCGAACTAGTCTCTCAGTTTTAAAGCTATCGACTTGAAACTTTGCACACACCCTTCTTTCCTTTGCACGCAGTTTATAAGTCGGAACGACCGAGATCAGCCGATTATATCCTATAGCTCGGACTTTGCTCGGAGGTCCTGATCGGACTTTTTTATACCCTTGCAGAGGGTATTATAATTTTGTCCAAAAGTGCGCAACGCAGTGAAGGAGACATCTCCGACCCAACAAAGTATATATATTCATGATCAGGATCACCTCCTGAGTTGATATGAGCATGTCCGTCTGTCAGTCGGTCCGTCTGTCCGTCCGTCTGTCTGTCTGTTTCTACGCAAACTAGTCTCTCAGTTTTAAAGCTATCGACTTGAAACTTTGCACACACCCTTCTATCCTTTGCACGCAGTATATAAGTCGGAATGACCCGGATCGGCCGACTATATCCTATAGCTGCCATATAACTGATTGATCGGAAATGGTATAACTTTAGTGTTTTTTAAGTTAGAAAGTATATATCCTAGAGTTAGAGAGCCGACTATATCCTATAGCTGCCATATAACTGACCGATCGGAATTGACCCAATTTTTGTGTTTTTGACTATAGAAAGCTGGAACTTGGTACAGATTATATTTTTGGCCAGTTAATCCGACCTACCAAATTTTATAACGACCGGTGATCTTATAGCTGCCATATAACTGAACGATCGGAAATGGTTTTTGGTAGAAATACCAACTTTGGTATTTTTGAAGATAGAAATTTGGGATTTTTTTTAGATTCTATATAATAATAACATGAGTTATATTATCATATTCTCATAAGGATCGGCCAACTATATCCGATGTTTGCGATATATATCCGGTTTTAACTGAAAGGGTATATCAACTTCGGCTCTGCCCGAAGTAAGCTTTCCTTTCTTGATTTTTATATTTTAAAAACGACAGACGGACAGACAGACGGACAGACGGACATGCTCATATCAACTCAGGAGGTGATCCTGATCAAGAATATATTTACTTTATGAGGTCGGAGATGTCTCCTTCACTGCGTTGCACACTTTTGACAAAAATTATAATACCCTCTGCAAGGGTTTAACAATGATGTTCAACGCAATTACACGGGCTACAACACGGGCTAATTCAATATATTCAAAAATTTGATCAATTTCTTCTCTTAGCTGTACTGTGGGTTTTTTTTGGAGTTTGGTTTAGTGGAGCCTAAAGGTTATGGAGCAGGTAAAATTATTCGTGGAGGAAAATAAAATTGGAAATTGTTGGCCGGTGTAACTTTTTGGAAATAACAATAAGTTGAAAAAGTAAGGAACATTTGCTTTTTCTGCAAAAACTGCTAAGCCTTACAAACCTTTCAGACGATAGAAATTTATTTTTGTGTCCGATTGATTTGACTTACCCAAATCCCCTGTCCAAAACCGGGATAAGAACAAACGCTTGCCCAAAACCCCGGACACCCGGACAACTAAATAACGAAGCCGAAGCCCCAGGGATCGTACATAAGAGCACGCTAATGGTGTATGGAAATCTTGGTTGTAGGTACTTAACATAGACAGTCCATAGAAATAGTAGTAATAATGGATGCCCTGATTCGACCATATGCTGGGAGTCGTTTTGTAAATGATGACGCAGCTCGATGGCGTTATAATTAAGGTTTACATCAATGGTAGCCGCGGTTTGGAGATGAGTACCACCTGGCCTCTATAAATAAGGTAAAAAGCATTGCCACGCAACCCGAAATGGATTGCTCGCGTCGTTCTTCAATTAATAACGAACCAAAAGCCACTGACAAAGCCGAAGAAAGATAGCAAAAAGCTTTACTAGATGGATCTTCAATAGTTCACAAAATTTTTCCACGTTTATGTACTTACATATATTGTGACCAACTCTGAGTATTTTTATCAACTTTCATGTTAAGCAATAAAAGCTGTATATTCAATTTCATAGTTCTTACATTGGGTTTAGACAATTGGAATCCTTTTCTATTTACTCTTTTTTGACCATTTTAAAAACTCAATCAAAAAATCCACATTTACGGTAATTTTAATAGAGGCCTCTTATTTGTTCGCTGCTTTTAAGGCCTAATTGCTTCCAGCACGTACATAACCGAAAACTTAAAAAAATTACCCATGGAATAATCGACTCAAAAATCTAGACGAATTTCGGAAATTTTACTATGTAGCTAGTTCCTTATAATTTCAGGTTAAACTTTGTACTGATATTTTTTTTATCAGTGGGGGCTTATGTTTTTGAGAGTCGTACACCCAACTAGACCCAAATTTCATTATAATTACATATTCTCCAAAACCCCTGGTTCAATTGATGGACAGCGATTATAGTCGACCGCAGCTTGCCGTATTATCATTTTTCCTACTTTTTCTATTACGTAAAGATAACGCGAGTGTTGGGGTGAGTGAGAGTGTATTGGTGAGAGAATTGAACTTCTGCACTGAGCAAATCGTTAAGTGCACTGCGTAAAAATTATTTAGGACCTATGAAAAATATTTTTCATTACAGTGCGACAAAATGTGAAGGAACTTTTAAAGTGAGATGGTAGGAATTGTTTATCAGGTCGTATATAGCACAAAACATATATGATGTGTTATTGATTAGGATGAGCTCCTCCGTCTATCGACTATAAGCTATCGACTTCAAACTTTGCACGCACCTTTATTTCCATTACACGTTATATTTAAGTTGGAACTTATAGTTGACTTATATCTATAAAACTATATCTTATAGTTGTCAAATAACTGATTGATCGAAAATACCGCAACTCTGGAGTTTTTACGCACCCTTCCGACCCCGTAATGAAATTTATTAGGTCCGGGGTCATTTCCGAATATTCAGTTATATGGCAGCAATAGGATATAGTTGGCCGATCTTTATCAAATTTGGTGGGTCGTATTGTTTTGCCAAAAAAAGAACTCATGCAAAATTCGAGGTCCGAGCAATACCCCCTGCAAGGGTATAAACAAGTGGAGAAATTTTTAATTTTTACCCAAGAAACTAACATTTTTGTATCTTTTTTCGGACTTTGACGCCATTTTTTCGGTAAATCTTACACAAAAAATGTGTCCTTTTTGAAACATATCAATATTGTCTCATTAATCCTGAAAAAAATTATTATTATTAGGAAATTATTAGTATTATTAGAATTAGAAAACCGTTCAAACATGGTTTTGTGCCATAATCGACTCTTTAAAAGTTCCAAATCACTGTTGCGCTGAAGTGCAGTGTGTTATTGATGGAATGGCAGGAACCTGAAGGTGGGAAAGTACCGTACCCACATTTGACTTATCCATAAAGAAACCGATAAAATTGCAGCTGAATGTAAACGGAAATAAGCAAATATTTGCAAACACTGGAAATCATACACATAATTGGAATTCATATACATAAGAGTGTGTACGGGTATACCGCCGTACTTCGAGTCTCCGGCTATATGTATGTCTCTTTAGCATACACGGGGTCCGTGCGGGTAAATCCGAGTGTTTTTTTGCCATTGTGCTGGTCGAATAAACTGCACTGAGTTATGAAAAAACAATGCCATTGGCATACGACCCTTGTCCCACACACAGTACTTCATTCAATTCATGGAGTCCGTACGCCCTTGTCGTATTTCCCGTACATTCCTTATACAGCGTACACACTGAACAGACGCATGGTTATACATTTTCATATATGAGCATTTAATTAATCCACAGTTGACTCAGGGGTGCTTATTCTATGAATATCCATCTCAACCCTTCCCTCTGTCATCCGCCTAGCTGTGTCCGGGGGTGAATGGTGAACATTTTTCAATTTTAACTGTAAAGCCATAGAATAGGTCGGTTAATGATGGACTCGGATTTAAATCAATCCGCCATATTTTAATTTATAAATAAATGCATTTCATAACACACAATTTTTGCTGGATCACCAGAAAGATAGTAATTTAAATACATATATGGATGTTTATCGCGTAAGCGATACCATACATACATATGTACATACCACCCCGTAAGATTTGCTGAGAACCATTTATCTTTTGAATAAAGCTATCTGACCATGTCGACCTGTATTATTTTGAACAAGAAAGGAAAGCTAACTTCAAGCTGAGCCGAAGTTGATATACCCTTGCAGTTAAAACCGGATATATATCGCAAACATCGGATATAGTAGGCCAATCCTTATGGGAATATGATAATATAACCCAATTTATTATAATATAAAATCGAAATAAAGTCCCAAACTCCTATCTTCAAAAATACCAAAATTGGTATTTCTACCAAAAAGCATTTCCAATCGTTCAGTTATATGGCAGCTATAAGATATAGTCGACCGATCGTTATGAGATGTAGTAGTTCGGATTAACTGACCGAAAATATACTTTGTACTAAGTTCCAGCTTTCTATCTTCAAAAACACGAAAGTTGGGTCATTTCCGATCGTTCAGTTATATGGCAGCTATAGGATATAGTCGGCCGATCCTTATGAAATTTGGTAGGTCGGATAAACTGACCAAAAATAGAATATGTACTAAGTTTCAGCTTTCTATCTTCAAAAACACGAATGTTGGGTCATTTCCGATCAATCAGTTATATGGCAGCTATAGGATACAGTCGGCCGATCCGCGCCGTTCCGACTTATACGCTGCGTGCAAAGGAAAGAAGGGTGTATGCCAAGTTTCAAGTCCGTATAGAACTCAGTACTCAGAACTCAGAACGCAATACATGCTCCCTACAAAAGTATCTTTCAATGACAAATTTGTTACGTGTTCGACAAATGGGTTTCTTAGTACTATTACTTTAAAATAAAATTTAAAAAATAAATAATATTATAATAATAATATATTTTCGGCTCAGAGAGATGCATTTCTACCTTAAATAAGGTCCAGAAAGGTACTTCAAAATTCGAAATATTGTGATTTAAAGAAAAATGTTCATTTGGTACCTATAATGTGTCATACTTCTGTACATACACACTCTGTAATAGTTATTTTCAGAAATAAAAGTTATTTTCAGAGCACAACTCTTTTAGAGGAAAAATACTTAGATTCCGTATTGTTATACCCTTGCAACGGGTATTATAATATTGGTCAGAAGTGTGCATCGCAGTGAAGGAAACATCTCCGACCCTATAAAGTGCATATATTCTTGATCAGGATCACCTCCTGAGTTGATATAAGCATGTCCGTCTGTCTGTTTTTACGCGAACTAGTCTCTCAGTTTTAAAGCTATCGACTTGAAACTTTGCACACTCCCTTCTTTCCTTTGCACGCAGTATATAAGTCGGAACGACCGGGATCGGTGGACTATATCCCATAGCTGCCATATAACTGATTGATCGGAAATGGTATAACTTTAGTGTTTTTAGAGTTAGAGTTCAAATTTGACATGAAAGCTATCTTTGGCAAAACATTACGACGTGCTAAATTTCGTAAGGATCGGCCGACTATATCCTATAGCTGGCAAAACATTACGACGTGCTAAATTTCGTAAGGATCGGCCGACTATATCCTATAGCTGCCATATAACTGAACGATCGGAAATGACCCAACTTTCGTGTTTTTGAAGATAGAAAGCTGGAACTTAGTACAGATTATATTTTTGGTCAGTTAATCCGACCTACCAAAATTTATAACGATCGGCTGACGATCGGATATCTTATAGCTCCCATATAAATGAACGATCGGAAATGGTTTTTGGTAGAAATACAAACTTTGGTATTTTTGAAGATAGAAGTTTGGGACTTTTTTTTAGATTTTATATTATAATTAATTGGGTTATGTTATCATATTCTTATAAGGATCGGCCAACTATATCCGATGTTAGCGATATATATCCGGTTTTAACTGCAAGGGTATGTCAACTTCGGCTCCGCCCGAAGTTAGCTTTCCTTTCTTGTTTTTTTTTCTTTTATCCGGTCAGATAAAAGAAAAAACTTTTTAACATTGGTTTTAAAGTTTAAGTGTGTTGTTTCTATACTGACAGCATCGGAAAAATCGTTCTACAGTTAATTGCAAGTTCTGATATACAATACAGACAGACGGACTTGCTTATCTCGACTCTGGCGGTGATCCTGACCAAGAAATAATGTATCCTAATCAATGGTCAAAAGTGTGCAACGCATTAAAGGCGACATCTGTGACCCTTTAAAGTATATGGAAATACCCAAAAGCAGGAAGCGGAACTTGTGTCAATTAACTTTACATCATACTCTTGTCATATTCATACACTTAATCCTTATCCTTGGATACCACAATAATGATTTTTGCCCATTTTTCTGATTTGTGAAAATAATCCAAAGCAGGTTACCAGCAAAAGTATAGAAGCAATTAAATCGTTCGAATGTTCTTGGGCCAAAAACCACTGTTGATTTGTAGGAGTATATATCCATTGAGGCAGCTCTTAAGTTTATTGGCATAGCGTTCCCATGCTTTTCTATAGGTTTAACGTTTAAACAAAACTCCCGAGTGGCCCACGACCTTGTTTCTCAAAATTTGGCAATTCATTATTATTATACCCTTGCAGAGGGTATTATAATTTTGTCCAAAAGTGTGCAACGCAGTGAAGGAGATCCGATTTTTGGTCAGTTAATGCGATCTACCAAATTTCATAAAGATCGGTTGACTATATCTTATAGCTGACATATAACTGTACGATCGGAAATGGTTTTTGGTAGAAATATCAACTTATGTATTTTTGAAGATAGAAGCTTGGGACTTTTTTTTAGATTTTTTATTGTAATTAATTGGTTTTATTATGATGTAATCATAAGGATCGGCCAACTATATCCGATGTTTGCGATATATATCCGGTTTTAGCTGCAATAGTATATCAACTTCGGCTCCGCCCGAAGTTAGCTTTGCTTTCTTGTTTTTTTTGTTAATGTATTACTATTCGCCTATTACTATTTCGGCAATTTTATAAAAAATTTTAAGCAAAACACTACATTTTGTATACCCTGATCCTGATTATAAAGGAGTTGATCGTGATCCTGATCTAGAATACTTTATAGGGTCGGAAATTTCTTCCTCTCGTCTCACACTTTTGACCAAAACTCTTGTTGAAGTGTTTTTTTTAACCTCTAAAAATTAAAAAATAATCATTAAAATCGGTGTTTTTGCCATGTACTTAAATGGTAAAAGAACCTGAATATTCTTGACCTGAAGATTTTCTGAGTTTATGAAAGCCCAGAATAGAAGTATGATAGTTTTTTATTATATAGTTATAAGTTTAAAAAATGCATTAAAATACATAAAGAAAAGCTTTACACAAAACTTTCCTACAATTTTTGTCTGAATAAACAAAACTGAATCCCAAATTTTATTTACAACATTAAGGTGCTGTGTAATAGTGAACAGCTGGGAAAATGTATAAGTATATGTACAACAGATTATATTAAATCTGATCACGAAGGGATGGAAAGTCCACACAAAACTGAATAGGTTCGGGGCCATTTTGGAGATGTTATGCTCGACGATGACGATGGCAATGAGTTGAATGGCAAGATACGTTCGTTCACATGGCATGGAACCATAATCACTTGAGCAAATGTTTCACATAAGTACTGCCGTACATAAGGACTCATTGTGTCTACAGTGCGCAATTGTGATCGGCTTTCCAGGATGGTTTGGCCTGAATAGATGGCTTTCTTGGATGGAGGGCGGAAGCAAATCATTTCTCCCTGAACATGAGCATCCCTCGAATTCTCTGCATTTATTTTTGAACTCAATAAGCTAATGTTTATTTAAGTAGCGCGGGGTGCAGAACAAGTTTTGAGGGATTTCGGGATTGTGTTGATATTTGCAATAGCCATTGATGATGGTGATGATTTTAATGAAAGCAAAGACAGGATGTTAGGCAAGGCAAGGATCGCAGAACGATTATTAAAATTTTCACCCTTATTTAAAATTCATGTACCTCGTTCCTCTCCCTTCTCCCACCAAAACAAAATGTCTCCCATGAATCCTGTCACCTTATGTCTTTCGTCCTTTTTTCTCTATCTGCCTTTTTCTCTTGAGTGTTTGACGAGTATAGGGGTATGTATATTTATTTATATGTACATATAAATGCGTATTTATATAAATTATATAAATGTATAATTTAATATAAATATAAAATATAAATACATAAAAGCACAACTAAATAACCTTCCCAAGGGACGTATTCTACATATCAAGATTATAAATAGAGGCTAAAAATAATAATGACTGAATTTGAAAAAATTTAGAAAAAATATTGTATTATCAATTTGTTTATAAACAAGAAAGGAAAGCTAACTTCGGGCGGAGCCGGAGTTTATATACCCCTGCAGTTAAAACCGGATATATATCGCGAACATCGGATATAGTTGGCCGATCCTTATGAGAATATAATAATATTTATTATATATAATATATAATATAATAATATATAATATAATATAATATAATATTATATATAATATATATATATAATATATAATATAACAATGTATTATAATACAAAATCCAAAAAAAGTCTTCCAAATCTTCAAAAATACCAAAAGGTGGTATTTCGTTCAGTTATATAGCAGCTATAAGATATAGTCAGCCGATCGTTATAAAATTTGGTAGGTCGGATTAACTGACTAAAAATATAATCTGTTCCAAGTTCCAGCTTTCTATCTTCAAAAACACGAAAGGTGGGTCATTTTCGATCGTTCAGTTTTATGGCAGCTATAGGATATAGTTGGTCGATCCTTATGAAATTTGGCATGTCGTATTATTTTGCCAAATATAGCTTCCGTGACAAATTTGAACTCTCTAACTCTAAAAACACCAAAGTTATACCATTTCCGATCAATCAGTTATATGGCAGCTATAAGATATAGTCAGCCGATCCGAGCCGTTCCGACTTATATACTGCGTGCAAAGGAAAGAAGGGTGTGTGCAAAGTTTTAAGTCGATAGCTTTAAAACTGAGAGACTAGTTTGCGTAGAAACAGACAGACGGACAGACAGACGGCAGACAGACATGCTCATATCAACTCAGGAGGTGATCCTGATCAAGAATATATATACTTTATAGGGTCGGAGATTTCTCCTTCACTGCGTTGCACACTTTTGACCAAAATTATAATACCCTCTGCAAGGGTATAAAAATCAGTCCCAAGCTTCAATCTTTAAAAATATAAAAGTTTGATCATTTCCGATCTTTTAGTTACATGGCAGCTATAAGCTATAATCGGCCGATCCTTATGAAATTTGGTATATCGTATTATTTTTTGGTATTTTGGTATTTGTATTATTATTATTAGTTGGAACAATTCATACACTTATATACTCCACCCAAAATTGAACTAACCTTTAAAGTTTAAACTTCTCG
Source organism: Drosophila malerkotliana malerkotliana (assembly GCA_018153235.1). Taxonomy (NCBI): domain Eukaryota; kingdom Metazoa; phylum Arthropoda; class Insecta; order Diptera; family Drosophilidae; genus Drosophila; species Drosophila malerkotliana. Next base: position 1,873,411 of record JAECXV010000159.1, read on the forward strand.
GCAACACATTTTTGTTGCACACTTTTACGCTTGGGTCCATACGTCTATACTACCAATTCGGTAGGGAAGCAGACTAAAAAATCTATTACTTCTCTAAAAATTTTCCGATTTGACCGAATTTTTATGTTTAGGGTAAGATAAGCCATTGGAACAGTTAAGCATCAAAATATTTTACAAGAAAATTATCAAACTGGGGCTTCTACGAGATTTCTGTTTTGATCTGTGCGAATACCATTTGAGTCCATGCTTTAAGTCGGATAGTTCTATCCCTTATAGTCTTCGAGATCCACGAGTTCAAAATGATAGCCCGTTTGTATGGGAGAAGGTATATATGTCTCCTCAAAAATCAGCCGATTCCAGTACTGACGCTACAGAAAATCGACATTTGTGGTGGCCGTAGGGGGCGTGAGAGACAAAATTTGAGACAATACCAAATTCTATAGCTCTATCTCTTACAGTCTCTGAGATCCACGCTTTCATACGAACATACGAATATGGCTATATCGACTCGGCTGTTGATTCTGATAAAAAAAATACATAATGGGGTCGGAGATCATTTCTTCTCTATGTTACTTACATTTACACTACTTCAATGTACTCTTGTACTCTAAGAGTACCGGGTATAAAAACGAATAGAGCCAGAGCCAATGGTAACAAAACTAAGTGAAGACATATCAAAAGTCATATTTCTGTTATCATATATCTGTTAAAATTAAATTACAGAAAACTTTTAATTCTTTGCCTATACATTTTTTTTTTATTGTGCCAGGTGTAGTTTTATTTAAAACTGTCCAACAGACGCAACCATTAAATATTGTGACAGATACCTTGGCTTATGTGTAACTTAATTTAGAGGTGAAAAAATAAGAATTTCTAAGAGTTATTCCGGATGAGGTCCAGCGAGTGAGTTCTGCGCAGCCTTCGCATCTGTTTGCTGTTGTCGAGGAGAGTGGTCGCTAACTCGTTGTGGTGGTTGTGTAGCCTCTGAATGTACTTGCTGCTGCTTCTCTGGATCTCCTCCTTCACCCATGTGAAGCCAAGCACCTCGTGAATTGTCTGTGGATTTTAAATGTTTAAATAGTCCGAATATTAGTCTTGCTGGCCGTGCCTCAAAGTTGGATCCCGTATGTCCAAATTGACCGAATAATCGCCTTGTAAATTAGGATTTTCGAAGAGGTCCTCAGCTTCGACTTCTTACCCATCTACCAATAGTACGCCTTTAAACTTACTTCACACTGCTTTCGCTTTTTGACTAGGTGAGGCTTCCAAGCAAGCCTCCTGTCTAGCGTGAAGCCCAGGTATCTTGGAATTTCTACTTGTGGGAACAGCTCCCCCGTTGAGGTGGACCGGTGGCCAATTTCCCCGACGGAGAGAAAATGTGGTGGTGGTGGATTTATCGTTATTCACTTGAATATTTCACCTTCTCTGCCAAATGCCGAGAAGATCTAGTTGCTCCTGCATGACAGTAGCTGCCTCTGTAGCGTTTTCAGCAGCGGTCAGGCGGTATCGTCCGCATGGGTCGCTGCCATTATGTTGGGGCTCCGCAAGACTGGGAGATCGGCCGTGTAGACATTGTATAATAAAGGGCCCAGCACGCTGCCTTGGGGGACTCCGGCTCGGACCTCCCTGAGTCCGGAAGTGGCCTCTCCGCATCTGACTGCAAATTTGCGGTCCTTCAGGAACGACTCCAGAAAGAGGTAGTAAGGTCTGGGCAGGTTAGTCTTCAACTTAAGCAGGATACCTATAAATGGTATCCTCCTACCGCATACTGAAGCATTTTGTTCGATGCCTCGTGGACTGCTATCCACTGTGATATTATATTATCTACTACCACAAATAGATTCATAATTTGTAATGACTCTCTTTAATACACTGCAACACAAAAGATTGAAATTATTCATTCATATTCATTCAGTCATTATGCATTCATATATTGAAAATTTTTCCAACCTAATGATACAACTAGCCTTTGTGCAGGTATAATTGAGGTTTTATTATAATTAGTCCAATTTTTAACAGAATTTAATAAAATGTGCAGATTTCATAAATTGAAAAAAAAGCGCAAAATTATAAATTGAGTGATATTTTTGAGCGAAAACAATTAAAAATCAAAAATAATAAATATTCGTGATTTTTATTTTTTGCTCAGATAAGAATGATTATTTTGTGATTTTTCTCTGGGCCGAAAATATAATTTTTATACCCTTGAAGTGGGTATTATAATTTTGTTTGAAAGCTCTCGACCACACCGTTCTTTCTTTTGCACGCCCTATATATGTAAATTGGAACGGACGGGATCGGCCGATTATAAACTATAGCTGTCATATAACTGAACGTCGGATATGACCCAATATTGGTATTATTGAAGATAGATGGTTGGATCTTTGTACAGATTACAATTTTTATGGCCAATTAATTTGACCTACCAAATTTCATAACGATTGTACGACTATATTCTACAGCTGACATATAAATGAACGATCGAAAATGACCAAACTTTAGTATTTTTGAAGATAGAATCATAGGGTTTTTTTTAATTTTGTATTCTAATAAATTGGTTTTATATTGAAAATTGCATAAGAATCAGCCAACTTTATCCGATATTATATACGATCTAAAGTGCAAGAGTATATTAACTATATCAAAGGATGTCGCTATTAGCCTGAATGACATTGCCAGGTGGTCGATGGAGAAAGAAGAAAAGGACCAAGGATTAAGGACCAAGACCCAAGGACCAAGTGTTAAAAGCATTGTGCGGGAGTGTAACACAACCCACATTATTTGGGGTTCAGTCAATCACGAATTTTTCTGTTAGCACATATGTACATGTGTTTCAATGTACGTATGCATGTATGTACAAACATAGACTCATCCTGAGAACAACACAATTAAGTGCAGCTTATAATATATGTTCTCGTGTCAAAAGCCCATTTTTGTAAACTGAGCGTTGACGCACATATACATATGCATGTCCAAATTTATATACATATTACTTTAGTACATGTGTATTAGCCTGGGAGAGGGCACTGGACACAAATAAGAGCGCAATCTCTCCTTGGTGACGATTTAACCGCATATATTTCACTCCACAGCATTTAAAGGGACTCAATTAGCATGGCGATAGGAAATTAAAACAAGAAAGAAAAGCTAACTTCGGGCGGAGACGAAGTTGATACACCCTTTCAGTTAAAACCGGATATTTATCGCAAATATCGGATAAAGTTGTCCCAAAAAAAAGTGCCCAACTTCTATCTTCAAAAATACCAAAATTGGTATTTCTACCAAAAACCATTTCCAATCGTTCAGTTATATGGCAGCTATAAGATATAGTCGACCGATCGTTATGAAATGTAGTAGGTGGGATTAACTGACCAAAAATATACTCTGTACTAAGTTCCAGCTTTCTATCTTCAAAAACACGAAAGTTGGGTCATTTCGGATCGTTCAGTTATATGGCAGCAGGAAACTTAATAGGATATAGTCGGCCGATCCTTATTAAATTTGGCATGTCGTAATGTTACGCCAAAAATAGCTCATATGTCAAATTCTCTAACTCTAAAAACACCAAAGTTATACCATTTCCGATCAATCAGTTATATGGCAGCTATAGGATATAGTCCACCGATTCCGGTCGTTCCGACTTATAGACTGCGTGCAAAGGAAGGAAGGGTGTGTGCAAAGTTTCAAGTCGATAGCTTTAAAACTGAGATACTAGTTCGCGTAGAAACAGACAAACAGACAGACAGACAGACGGACATGCTCATATCAACTCAAAAGGTGATCCTGATCAAGAATATATATACTTTATAGGGTTGGAGATGCCTCCTTCACTGCGTTGCACCCTTTTGGACAAAATTATAATACCCTCTGCAAGGGTATAAAAATACCTGAATAACTTTTTAAAAATACACAGAAAACTAGTCCAACTTCGAGCTAAGCTATATTTTTTATGCATATATGTATGTACATCTTTTTTCTAATGAAAATAATATTTTCTATTAGAAAAATCTGCTTTATTTACGTATAGGCAATATACATTTTATTAACTAAACTCACAAATTATACTCTTGCCTTTCTGGTGAGTTGTTTCCCGAATTCCCATCCTAACGATGGTGCCACTTTAAGATAACCAAGGTAATAAAGAATACTTTTGAGCATGGAAACTTAATAACATCAAAACGCGTGGAGGAAACTCAAGTCAGAGCTAAGCACAAAGCTTAGCCACCTAGACGAGGACATATCTAATTGGAATCAAGGGGACAAAGAACTCGAAACCGCTGGCTGTCGTTAAAATTTTTTTATTCAAAAATAATAGGTATTACAGTTTCAAACCAGAATAAAAAAAATTCATTTAAGGAATTCATTAGCGCAGCACAGACTTGGATTCCTGGTTTGGTATGAAAATGGGTTGAGTTAAGAAAGCACAGAACCAGAGAGGCATGGGGCGAGACGTCAAAAGGGTTTTGGCATTCTATTATGGTATTCCGCAGTTGCTTCTTCCGTCTGTATCTAATTTGGGAATATTATGAATTTAACCCTTCGTGTTTGCTAGATATTTAAACAACTGTTTGCACAAAAGTTTAGGCTAGAAGGTCGACTTTGCCGGCAGCGATGACGCAGCTTCCTCATAATTTGCTTTTCCCCACACGAAATTGATTCCCCTTAATTCGTTGAGAACACCCAACCCCAACCTGTGCTGAGGAGACCCTGGAGCTTAGATCTCATACCACAGAATTCGGCTCCCTGTGCTCTGCCCTTTAAAGTCTGGCCCTTCAGCTTCTCCTGTCTCATGAAAAGCCAACTTTAGGTCTTATACATGTGCACTTGAAAAAATTTTTTTATTAGAAAGAAGATAAAAAAGCCCAATTGGAATAGTGAGGTGTGGTGTTTCTCCTGAATACAGTTATGCTTTATTGTGTTCCGATGTGTTGCAGGCCATGTTACCGACCATTACCATTACCGTGGGATACTCAAAACTTATTTACTTGCCTTAAAATTAAAAATGTTCTTTGCTCTACTTCCAAAACTCCTTTTCGAGGACACTGTGAAATCAGGTTGGAATGGATGTGGTGTTCTCACTGCTCTTTTGATGGCTTTCGGCTTTGCTCTTTGCCAGTTGGCGGTTTCGCGACCACGGCGGCTAATGATTCCTTTTCCAGCAATTTAATTGTTAAACAATAAAAACGCTTTTGATTACAAGAAAAACAACAGGGCCGGCTTCTGCTTCTCTAGCGGGAGCTCCTTTTTGTCCGTAGCTATTCTTCGTTATGCATCTGTGTTTTCTTTGTTATGCTTCGGTTTTTGCTTCCCCCCTTTCCATAGAAGCAGACTTGGTCTTTGCGCCCCTTGAGGCATTTTCGACAATTTCGGTGGACGTTCGGATGGACGGGAGTAACGGCAGAAGGAGCTCAAAGGACAGATGAACCCACGAGGAGGATATTTATTAATTTTTACCTGAGGTTATCTATTTGTCGCGCTATGATGTCGTCCAGGCTTTTCGGGGTTGAACTTATGAAAGGAAAAAGCGTGTAACGAAAAATAATAATATAAGGGCGTTGCGACGCAGACTTCGTTATGTTTTTGGTGTCCCGAAATGTTCATGCTCATTAAAAAATTTCGACTCATGAAAGTTGCTCCTTACTGTTAAGTCCGCGTCCCATCCATATTTTAACAGAACTCACGCCCACAATCAACGTATCATAGACGTGTCTGTATGGAGCAGGCATTGGGCCTGTGGAGGCGGGCACCAAAAAGTTTAAATTGAAAGTTGTAATTTAAATTTATTAGGTTTCACATCTTAATTAATGCGCACTTCTTTTGCTTTGCCCGATTTAGTGCTGCCTTTCTGTATGAAAGCACTTTTATTATAGTCCTTCGGTGAAAATGAGATAAATGGTTTCATTTCACCTAAAATTTCAATGAAGTCAATATACAAGCTTTAACATACAATTGAACTTAAGTTTATATACCACCGCAGTTAAGTGGTAACTTAAAATAAGTGATTGACATAGGATCGATTATATCAGGCGTAATTTCTCAAACCTTATAGGCATTATAAAAATAATAACAAAAACAAAAAGAAAAGCTAAATTGGGGCGGTGCCGAAGTTTATATACACTTGCAGTTATAACCGGATATATCTCGCTATGAAAATTTTATTATAAAACCAATTTCTAAGAATTTCAATTTTCCATCTTAAAAAAAAAAGTTGTGTCGTTTCGATCGTTCAGTTGTATGGTAGCGATACTATATTGTCAGGTGATCCTTTAGGAATTTGGCACAAGATTGAGCCCGATATAAAAAGTTTCATAGTTCTAACTTAAACAAAAAATTACGGATATAATCGAGTTTTCCGACTATTGTCTGATACTCAGCTCCTGATATTGAGTAAAGATTCTAAAAACAAGCTAGCGGCTGGAATAAGTGGACGTTTCGTTTGGAGATTGCCCTTTAGCTTCCGCAGATTTTGATACCTCGGTTATATCTGGAATAACTGTAAAACACAAGATAAAGTCCTATAAGTGGAGATACCAATGTTGTGCAGTCGACCGTGTACAGCTGTGATGAAGGGCGTTACGTAAACGTATATGACGTATATGATTATTTTATATGTTACATGTACAATGTGCGATTGAAAAAGTTGTGTTTTGGAGTTTCTGGAGCACATCAAGTATAGGTGTTTTTGTCGGTTGCGGTAATCGGCTTTTAGGAGGAGGGTAATTGTAATATTCTATATATCGGCATCTTGGACTGCTGATGCCGAGTCGATAAAACTTATCTGTCTTCTTTGCACACAGTATGAATATATTTACATGTCGAAACAGCCAGAATGGGTCGACTAAATACTATAGTTATATATAGGAAACGACACAGCTTTGGAGTTTTCAAAGTAAAACTCCAACTTATTACATACTTGTTTATAAATTTGTATTAAACAAAATTATTTTAATAACGAATAAAGGATTCTCATAAAATTCGGCTACCTATATCCGATAGTTTCGATCCGATATATGCACTGCGCGCCACCAATCAGGGCGCTACCCAGGGGGCTACCATCATTCGATGTGAAATATTCTGTAATCTATTTAAAGGGGCTTCTACCTTGTGTAAAAATTGTGAAGCTTTAAAAAACTGTACTCTAAAACTGGCTGAAATTTCATTCTCATACCTATCATACTTTCCGAAAAAAAAATTTTAGAAAAGGCAGGTTTTGGGGCCCCCAAGTTAGAAACACCCCTTAAATATACATTTTTATAATTGTTTTCCAAAATAAGTCGATAAATATACTAAATTAAAGGACACAGAGAAATTCAGGACCTTCAATGGATTTTAATTCAAATAAAAACTGAAGTGTTGCTTACTTAATTTTTTTCGATTGATTTAAAAATAAGTTATATCAACCAATTATATTGTTTGGTTTGCCAAAAATTCATACAAAGTTTTGAAAAAGTAGGATGATTTCATTTACAAAGATAGTTATTTACGCTTTATTAAGGTTGATTTCTATGGAAAATTGCTTGACACTCTAGTAAACCCTCTTTAACAACCTTTCATTGACGTTTCCTTTTTTCAGTACCTTTTTGCAGATGGTATTTTATTTTTCGCCAAATGTGTGCAACGCAGTGAAGAAGACATCTCCGACCTACAAAGTATATATATTTTTGATAAGAGTCACCCCCTAAACTATTGTGTCATGTCGATTGTTTCACACTCAAGACTTAGTTATCAAGCTAACACATTTATTCATTAAATTATTAAATTAAATTATTATTTCCACATTGTGGAGTGGAAAGGCGAAATATGCTTCATTTGGTTTTTTTTTTTTTATAGGTTCACAAATTAAAATGTTATTGGCCTTAAGTGATTTGACCAAAGGTGTGGGGGTAGGGAGTGGCCAAAAAAAATTAGCTGGCTAATAGACTCGAAATGCACGAGAGCTTGGGGTAAATGGAAGAACCGACGACTCAAGTAATAACAAGGAATAAAGAACGGCAAATACACGAGGAGGGGGGGAACAATCAGACACCAGAGAAATAAGGGCTACGCAAAAGGACACGCGAATCCTATACCTAAGGACCAAAAAGACAAGGGCGCAGAGCACAGCGAATTGTAATGCGGCCAGAAAAGTTCACAAATTAGCAAATTTAAGAATCTCAATTTCGGGGAGTCGTCAAGTCAGCAAGGAAGCAAAGCAAACAACGGGCAAACGGAAGGAATTCCTTTTTGTCTATAAGAAGCCTTAGGTGAGAGTGATATCTATAATACCCTTGGGTGGGCCGTCTTCCCACTGACAGTACAGATACAAATGTTTTTTCGCGTGAAACAGGCATAAAAAGACAACAAAAAGGGAGAGACAGCAATACTTGAATGATGCGACAGTGTTAGCACCCTGTGCCATTGTTTACAATTTGTACAAGGTAAATAGTAAAAAGTTAATAAATCTATATTTTGGGAAACTTGTAATACTTGTCAATACTGCCTTTTGTTCCTATTTCACAAAGAAAGATTATTTTATTTTTCATTAATTCCAGAAAATGTAGTCCATTTGGTTATTCAAATTATTATTATTATTCAAATTCTTTGCGTTCCGAAAACTTATTTTTAATGCTTCAAAAAATTGTTTACAAAAGGTTTGGATGACATAGTCTTCACGGAACTCAAATAGTTTGAAAAGTTGTACGTTTTAAAATTTCTGTCACTTATCCCGAACTAAAAATCAAAAAGACATATCATTATATATTTTTGTATGAGCGCACGCTGTCCTATCTATAAAAGTTTTAAAAGTTCTAAGTTTTAAAATTTCTGTCACTTCAATGTCAATGGCCCAAACTAAAAATCAAAAAGACATATCATCTAGTATTTTTTTTATAAACGCACGCTGTCCTATCTATAAAAAAAAATATTTTTTTTGGTTTTTACAACAAGTCCTGGTATGCCCAGTTGGTCTGACTGGGCAAGGTATCTAGAGCTACGAGTAAGAAATGAACCCGCGTCATTGTAGTCATATTCGTCGTTTTTTGTCGCTGCGGCTGTCACTATGAGCAAGCTGGGAAAATATTGTCGGGAGCAGGGGGCAGCTGAATATCGCGGTAAGTGCCCCAAAAGACAAACGGGAAAATAAAAACGGCATGGAAAGCGCACAGAGGGGAATGGAGCTGCAATAATAAACAATTGTGCGATGGAAATCCGCGATTGTAATCCGCAATTTTTACGGCTTTTGTTGGTCCAGACTGCGGCAGGGAGGTGGTGGCTGGGGGAGGCGTCATAAATGGCGGGTATGGGGACTCGATGGGGACGGAACTTCAGTCACCAGGCGGCAGCTATCGCTCGACACCATCTTCATTCGTTTTTGAAAACAATCGCATCGCAATCTACGAACAACGAAAACGGACAACAAAAGTAACGGCACTCAGTATTTCATACTCTAGGATGGTTAAAACAAAGGGGCGAAGAGAGGACTCGTCATTGAATTGGGGCTAATGGTCAGTGGATCGTTTCTGAAAAATATACGGTTAGCTTTGTTTCCCTGCTGGCCATGTCCTGCAAGTAGAGATGCTGATAGGAACACGGATCCCTACCTGCCACAAAAATCCGGCTTTTCATTGTGCGAATCACACAGTTGTAGACTTCTATGGATGTCTCAGATTGTGTAGGTGGGCTTTCTTCACACTCTGCCTTCTAAAAATAGTTAAGGCCTGGAGACATTGGTTTCAATACCGTATTTATAAACTACAAAGCTTGACTGTTATTGAGAAAGTAATTACCCCTTGCAGTAAAGATCGGATATATATTGCAAATATCGGATATAGTTGCCAAATTCTTATGAAAAAAACACCAAGTTTGAAGACAAAGTTTCTATCTTAAAAAAAACAAAATTTGTTCGTTTTCGATCTTTCAGTTACATGAAAGTTATAGGATTTAGTTAGCCCATTTCTATGAAATTTGGCAGAAGTAGTCTAAAATAAAATACATAAATATTCCCATCTATCTTAATTAAAAAACACCGAGAGAAGGAATCATCTCCCACCCCATGGATTTTTTGATCAATCATATATATAGAAACGGTGAGATATAGTAGTCCGATTTCGTCCGTTCCGAATTATATACTACGTGCAAAGAAATGAAAGATGACAGTCTAAAATCGATAGCTTTAAAACCAAGAGACTAGTTTGCGTAGAAACATCTAGTCAGGCGATAGGAAATGACCCAACTTTGGTTTTTTTTTCTAAGAAGATGTTTGATTCTTTTTTTTAGTTTTGTTTTCTAATAAATTTGTTTTATAATGAAATTCTTCAAAGAATCGTCCAACTATATCCGATATTTGCAATACATACTCGAACTTAACTGCAGGGTTTATCAAATTCATGAAGTAACTTTTCTTTCTTGTTAACTTTCCTTTTCTTGTTATACCCTTGCATTATAATTAATACCCTTGTATTATAATTTTGGTCTAAAGTGTAGAACGCAATGAAGGAGACATCTCCGACCCTATAAAGTAAATATATTCTGGATCAGGATCACCTCCTGAGTTAATATAAGCATGTCCGTTTGTCTGTTTCTACACAAACTAGTCCCTCAGTTTTAAAGCTAAGCTCAGTTTTAGATTTTGCGTTGTTATAAACTAGTTTTATTATTATATTCTCATAAGGATCGGCCAACTATATCCGATTTTTGCGATTTCAGGTTTTAACTGCAAGGGTACATCAACTTCGGCTCTTCGCGAAGTTAGCTTTCCTTTCTTGTTTTTTTAATTAAATAGGACTTTTTTATCGCAATTTAAAAAAAAAAAAAGTTGGCTTGCTGGCTATGGAACTTATGGAACGCATCGAAAAACAAGAAAGGACTGCTTTCGTCGAGCTTTTCGACTATATTATAGCAAACAATCATCTCTTTAACCCACACATTAAGTATTCTCAGCAAAAAAAATTGTTTGCATACTTTTACGATTGAAAGAAAAACAAGAAAGGAAAGCTAACTTCGGGCGGAGCCGAAGTTGATATACCCTTGAAACCGGATATATATCGCAAACATCGGATATAGTTGGCTGATCCTTATGAGAATATGATAATATAACCACATTTATTATAATAAAAAATTTAAAAAATGTCCCAAACTTCTATCTTCAAAAATACCAAAGTTGGTATTTCTACCAAAAACCATTTCCGATCGTTCAGTTATGTGGCAGCCGACTATATCTTATAGCTGCCATATAACTGAACGATCGGAAATGACCCAACTTTCGTGTTTTTTAAGATAAGCTGGAACTTAGTACAGATTCTATTTTTGGTCAGTTGATCCAACTTACGAAATTTCATTAGGATCGGCCGACTATATCCTATAGCTGCCATATAACTGAACGATCGGAAATGGTATTTGGTAAAAATATCAACTTTCGTATTTTTGAAGATAGAAGCTTGGGACTTTTTTTTAGATTTTTTATTGTAATTAATTGGTTTTATTATGATGTAATCATAAGGATCGGTCAACTATATCCGATGTTTGCGATATATATCCGGTTTTAACTGCAAGGGTATATCAACATCGGCTCCGCCCGAAGTTAGCTTTGCTTTCTTGTTTTCTTATTATATTATATACATATTATAAAATTATCATTGTTCTTTGAAAATTATGAGTTAAAATAATTTTTAGTGCGAGAAATACACCCTTTTTTGTGGCATTACATATCTGAAGAGGGATGGACACGTCATACAATACAAACGCTCGCACAGTGGCCAATAGAAAACAAGCACATAGGGGATGAGAATCAATGTTTAAAATTATTTCATCAGAAATTTCAAAACGAGTGATACATCATTATTCTACAACCGGATCCAAATTCTAGATATATATCAATTAAGGAAAACTAATTGAAGAATGATTGTTAATACACGACATTTAAACGAACCGACAACAGGCATAGAAATACGAAGGAAAAGCTAACTTCAGGCGGAGCCGAAGTTGGTATACCCTTCAGTTAAAATCGGATATATCGGATCGGATATATATCGAAAATATCGAAAACAGTTCTCCGATCCCTATGAGAATTTCATTATACAACCAATTTATTATAAAAACCAAAATAAAACCTTACAAATTTCATACAGATCCGCGAACTATATCTTAAAGCTCCTTTTTAACTGAACGATCAGAAAAATTTAGTGATTTGAAAATAGAAACTTTAAACTTTTTCCAAGTTTTGGTATTATAATAAATTGATTTCATAATAAAATTCTAATAACAATTTATTAACTGTATCCGATATTTATGATACACATATATCCGATCCTTACTGCAAGGATAAATCAAGTTCGGCCCCGCCCGAAGTTAGTTTTTCTTTCTTGATAAAGATGTAAAAAAACTCGTAGGGATGACTGCAGTCGAGTTTCCCTATTATATTATATTCATCTCTTCCATCCACACTTTTACTAAAGTCTAAAGGTATGGACTCTTAGCAAACAAATTTTTGACTGACTTTTGTGCTTGGGTAAAAACCACTGAAGCAATTCTGTAGAGAAGCAGAATAAAAAGTCTACAATTCTGTAAAAATTGTCCGGTCGAAATTATAATCGTAGGTAAGGATTACCCATTGGAAAAGTATAGCATCAAAACATTTTCCAAAAACTTGTTCAATCTGGCGCTACAATGAAATTTTAAGGGCGAGAAGGGGGTTTTTAAGGGCGTGGAAAAATTTTGACACAAACTTGATCTGCGTGGTTACGAGTACTGGGTATACAAATTTAATTTAGTATAACATTTTTCAAAGTGTGTTGTCTGCTAAGAATCAGTACATATTTTAGACGTCGCGCTTCATCCATGGAGCTATTGGCTGAGCTATGAAGCTATTCACTCCATCGAATATTACTCATCATGTGAATCAAACTCCACTTTTATGTCATGTCACAATGCATAATTAGAAATTGTAAGCCACACCACACAAATAATCCCCAGATAGAAGCTGTAGTGCAATGGGAACCGGGGTTGTTATCCAGTAAATGTACAAATAATGGAGGCTGGCAAATTCGTTTCCGAGCCTAAATGCCGTTGAATCTGTGTGTACTTTGTCACACACATACAAATAGAGCCATGCCCGCTAGGGTGAAACCCTTAATGTCTTTTAATAGTTTGTGCCGACCTACGAACACAATATACCCCAGTGTTTCCCTCGCAAACACAAACAAAAATCTGCAGGAAACCTACCCCAAAAAATTTATAATTATTACTTGATGTGTGGTCGTCATCTCACACAACCATAAACCTCCAGATATAGTATTTAGTATGGGTGTGGCTACTGGAGAGGCTGAAAAAAATACCCTGAAACGATTCAGTTCTGTTGCCATTTTTAAATAAGCTGTTCCACTAAAATGAAACAATAGGTTGCGTAGGATGAACATAAATATATGATTTTTATAAATACACAAAAAATTTTTGAACATCATAAAATATTCACACACATAATAATATGTACCCTTGCATACCAACTTAGAATATCTAATAATAAGACATTCTATTCATTAAATAAAACCTAAGCTTGCAAATACATAACAGTTGACCATTTAAAAAAAAATAAGTCTCATTTATGGACCCTTTAAACAACTTGTCAAAAGCGAACCTTTTCATTCGGTTGTTGAATTAAATGGTTTCACTCTGAGCTAAACCGATATACTTTGCTCAAATTTGATTCGGTTATTCATTGACCATTTGACTAAAGTTTTTAAAAGTCTGACTAGAAGTCTTTTGGATATTTGTCAATTTGAATTTGCTCTTCGATTTTTCGTGTTGATCATCCATTTTTTCCTCTTGTTTTGTTTACCTATTGGATTTTTTCAATGTGCTTAAGCTGTGTTAATGTGTTAGCTGTACCACCCATCCAGGTTTCCAAATACAGTCTAAAGGGGCCCATCCACAGATGAGCATATTGGCGAACATGTTCGCTTACTTGAACTTCATTTGCCCACCAACTAGAGCCAACATGCGCGCGAACTTCATTTTTCGATAAACTTTCAAGGAATCAACATGTTAACGGACAACGACAGCGGCTCTGAAATTGCACTAATATCAATAAAAATTTGCTTAGAAAAAAAATACAAAAAATTACATTAATTACATTTATTACAGGATTGCCATTAATTTCATGTATTTCGTATTATTAAAAACAGCACTCATGCAAAATCCGATCTCTCTAACTCTAAAAACACTAAATTTATACCATTTCCGATCAATCAGTTATATGGCAGCTATAGGATATAGTCGGCCGATCCGGGCCGTTCCGACTTATATACTGCGTGCAAAGGATAGAAGGGTGTGTGCAAAGTTTCAAGACGATAGCTTCAAAACTGAGAGACTAGTTCGCGTAGAAACGGACAGACAGACGGACAGACGGACATGCTCATATCAACTCTGGAGCTGATCCTGATCGAGAATATATATACTTTATAGGGTCGGAGATGTCTCCTTCACTGCGTTGCACACACTGGACAAAAATATTATACCCTCTGCAAGGGCATAAAAATATGCATTCATATGTACATATCAGGAATAACCATCTTTTGGAAACAGAATGCGCTGAATGTTTCAGAATGGAAACAGAATGCGCTGAATGTTTCAGTAAAAAATGCGATCCAACAGTATCAGAGTGAGTTCAATAGTTAATCTCTAGGAAACATCTGCAGTAATTCGGGCATAATATTTAATATTAAACAACAGTCTACATTCGATCCCATCTTGTGAAGAACAAAGGCTCTCGGAAATCTCTCGAGAAAAACCAAGAAGCCTCCTTTGTTGTTGCAACTGCTGATAGCTGTTTCGTATTATTCGAGTGTATGCTGTAAGGATGGAGTAATTGATGCGCATTGTAGGCAAAAATTATCATCCATATTAGTTTTCAGACATGAGAGATCTATACCATATTTGATACGACGTCACCAGGTAATATTCCACAATGCCAGCTGATGTATGGTAAAATGAATAATTATTTATAATTATTATTAATTTTAATTCTAAATTATATATTTGTTTTATTATAATTTTGTAAGATAAGATGTAAGATAAATATTAAAAGTGTCCAATATATGGGCAATAAAGTTGACCTATTCTTTCGAAACATACATACATACACGTATCAATTACCGTGTATAGTTAGTCAATCCTTAAAGCATTAGGGACTATTAAATATATTTAAAAACTCGGAAATCTGGGGAAAAAAATTTCATGTTCATCGATGTACAGCATGCACTTACATACATATGTATGGAAAAAACCATTTGTTATTATGTTCCTATTCCCTGATTCGTCGCCCTTTCTTTTTATTCGCAATGTTTTCAAATTGATATTTTTCTGGATCGCTCTGGATATGTCGGATATGACAGCTATAGGATAAAGCTGGCCGACATTTATGACCAAAATGTTCATAATCTGCAAGGTATGTTCAACGGGTATTTAATACTTCAAATGAATACTCCATAATTTATATACTGTTAAAAAGTTTTAGAGGGGTGAGGTCGTTTTGATATTGAACTAAATCAAATTAATAATTAAATCAACACCAAAATTTCAATTAGGAGATCTTTGGACCATGTATGTATCTTTATAATTAGAAGTAACATTGAATTAGTTACTTTATTATTTAAAGCAAGGTAGTAAAAAATACGATTAAAAAAAATTAGTAAATGCGATTGTTTCAAAATTTTTTATGTAGTAAATATGTAGTACTTATTATCTAGTATCTTATCTAATACTTATTTTTATACCCTTGCAGAGGGTATTATAATTTTGGTCAAAAGTGTGCAACGCAGTGAAGGAGACATCTCCGACCCTATAAAGTATATATATTCTTGATCAGGATCACCTCCTGAGTTGATATGAGCATGTCCGTCTGTCCGTCTGTCTGTCCGTCTGTCTGTCCGTTTCTACGCGAACTAGTCTCTCAGTTTTGAAGCTATCGTCTTGAAACTTTGCACACACCCTTCTTTCTTTTGCACGCAGTATATAAGTCGGAACGGCCCGGATCGGCCGACTATATCCTATAGCTGCCAAATAACTGATTGATCGGAAATGGTATAACTTTGGTGTTTTTAGAGTTAGAGAGTGACATGAGAGCTATTTTTGGCAAAAAATTACGTCATGCTAAATTTCATAAGGATCGGCCGACTATATCTTAACTTTGGTGTTTTTAGAGTTAGAGAGTGACATGAGAGCTATTTTTGGCAAAAAATTACGTCATGCTAAATTTCATAAGGATCGGCCGACTATATCCTATTGCTGCCATATAACTGAACGATCGGAAATGACCCAACTTTCGTGTTTTTGAAGATAGAAAGCTGGAATTTAATACAGATTCTATAGTCAGTTGATCCAACCTACCAAATTTCATTAGGATCGGCCGACTATATCCCATAGCTGCCATATAACTGAACGATCGGAAATGGTATTTGGTAGAAATATCAACTTTCGTATTTTTGAAGATAGAAGTTTGGGACTTTTTTTAGATTTTGTATTGTAATAAATTGGTTTATATATTCCTATTCCCATAAGGATCGGCCAACTATATCCGATGTTTGCGATATATATCCGGTTTCAACTGCAAGGGTATATAAACTTCGGCTCCGCCCGAAGTTAGCTTTCCTTTCTTGTTTTTATTTCGTTCCTACCAGACCACATCAATATGTAATACCTTAAGTACTTAATTCGCATTGAATGGAATTTGTTATCAGCAATGGACTTTAATTCGTTCCTGCTTATCAGCGGAATGGCGATAATTTTAAAAGGAAAAGCGATCAATTTTTCATTACATGTACGATTGTAAATTTTTCAGGATTCGCATGTTTATCTATTATAATCTTTATATGCTTTTTCATCAAAATTAAAATATTACCAGATACAGAAAATGTTTCCTTTTGTTTCCTAATTTTCCTTGTTCATGATTCATAGTCATAAATACTACGATTTAAGAAAGCTGAATAAAAGTTCTTTAACTCTACAAAAAATTAGCATTTAAAATATTTTGGCACCCAAACCTTTAACAATAAATATTAAAAAAGACCATACTTTTTTAACTCCAAACAACTCATTATTTTAATCCAACAACATAATTCTTATATTATAAGATCTTATGTATGTATATATTGGATTTGGTGTGCTTTTTTCGCATAATTAGCCGAAAATTGAAAATTAAATGGAAAATATAAAATCGTAAGAATGTCGTAACAAAATCATAAGAATGTAATGCTTGTCCATATCATAAAATATAACTTGCTTTGTTTAATATACATGACTAGAGAGGTATCTACATATATTAAACTCGGATTCCCCAAAGTTAGCTTCTCATTTTTTTGTTAGCTTAAGGGGTTATTTTTTATATTTTATATTATTTTATTTTATTGGTTATATTTTATTGGGAATACTCTCACAAAAATTCATAACGATCGGAAAATTAGAAGTTCTAATTTAATTTAGTTCTAATTTCTAATTTAGAATCGAAGCTGTAGCTATTTATAGCGCACTATCTGCATATAAAACTTGAACAAACTTGAAACTTTAAACGCGATTATCTCAGAATCTTTTTTTTGGGAAATTACCTTTGCGGTGGACACGATTACTAAAAAACTACTAATCCGATCAACACCAAATTTTGACCACTTATTTATTATGATATTAGCTAGTCCGTGAACGAGGGACTTTCAATTTTTTGAAAACTCCTTTTTTAAAGCACAAAAAACGTAAATCTTATACGTTGAAAAAGTACATTTTTTGTTAAAAACGTCGCCATTTTTTTTTTAATCAAAATTTTTAAAAATCCCTCGTTTACGGACTAGACAATACAATATACTAACTAAACTTTTTTGAATTTTGGATTTCGGATGAACCGTTTTCAAGAAATCTTGTCCACCGCAAGACACCATCGAAAAAAGACGATCCGGGAATTCGGCTATAACATTTATATAACATTTTTGTTATGTAATATTTTTTTATGAAAAAATTTAATTAAGTACCCAGAAACATGTACTAAATAACGTCGGTAAAACATTTTTCATAAATATAAATATTTTCTACTGTGTCAAAAAAATCGATAAAAATCCATATTTTTGCGCGGTACAACTGTATATAACCCCTTAAAAAAAGTTAGTTTGCACATTAAAGAATGTCTCTCAATATCTTCGTCAATCATATGGCAAGAAGAATTAATATTTCATTGCACTCCACAATTTTTTCTCTTGGCATTCACAACAAAAAATTGTTTTTTCGCTTACCTGATTACGGTGACGGTATTAAATTATTTATAAATCCAATTATTACAGATCTATACTTTGACTATTCTATAAATAAATTCCTTTTAATACGGGTCTGTATGGTGCGGACAATCGTTTTCATAACACTAATAGAAGACAGTAGGTTGGATTTCTCTCCCAATCAGCCATGACTCGCCCTTAAGAACACAAAATAGTTCGGCCAGACTATTTAGTCAGACAATGGAAGCTCTCATAGGCCCAAATACATGAGGCTAAGAAATGGGACAGCGATTTGACTCAGACATGCCAACGAACTGAATTTGATAAATTGATGGACCAAATAGACGCCCAGTCGCCCTGCACATCCACATTTGCGTGTCGTCGTCAGCGACAAGCGGGCTGTCGCAGGTATACATACGAGTTGCATGCCGGTACCTGTTTTCCACCGCCGCCGCCGCCACCTCCGCTACTGATCTTGGGCAATTTGAATTCGAGGCTGTTTATGACGGAACCTCTGGGCCCCAAAATTTGAGCGGCTTTGTTTAAGGTCGAACTTGCTAATCGACCTTCTCGGCTCTCTGGCGGCAATGGCATTTAGCTGCCTTGCGTCTGTCTGGTTGTCCTTTTCGTTCCTCGTCCTTCGTTCGTCTGCCTATGTTAAAACAAAAAATGCGATCCATTCTACAGTGGGCGAGTCTCGCAGTTGGCATGGATTTATATAAGGGGCCATTATAATGTTTCGACGACATGTTGGAAGCGAAACAAAACCCTTTCGGCGTGCAGGGGTTTTATCACCCGGTTAGCAAAGTTCTCATGAAGCCATTGTATCCCTTTCACTTAATTATTAGGTACATAATGTGCCATATTCATGGTAACCGCCGGTCGTGTCCAACAACAGAGTTTTCGTTCTCTACCCATGTCCTTTTTCCTCCCTTTCCACACATTTCCCTCTTCACCCTTTACCGATTCCAAGACCCTGCCTACCTGAGTTCGCGATTGTGTAATAGCCGAGTGCTTTAGAAAGGCCGCATGGACCTCTCAATTTCATTGAGAATTTGTCAAGGGCACTGAGCGATTATTACACCACCAAGAACATGCAAACGCAATATATTCCGTCGTGCGGAATCTCTTCCCGCGCCTCCATTTCATCAAAAACACTCATCTATCTACATATAAAAAAATTGACGTCTTTTCTAAGGTACTTTGCAAACGATCTGGCTTCGATCGACATTATTCAGTTATGTATGTATATACATATATAAACATGTATACACATATGTATGTATGAGTGTGTAATTTTCTTCTTTTACTTTTTCTTTTAACTTTTTTGTAAATCAGTAGTCGATGTCCTTAAAACTGACAGATTACTTATCACAAATATGTATATAGGAAGCACAAATTTTCCTTTACCTTTCATAGAATTCCAAAATGGCCCTTAGGAAATGAATTAAAAAAGTTATCAAAGACGTGTGTAGCTTCTATGGTATCAGAGATTTATTTTGAGGTTTTGCTTCGGTGTGTACGTGGAACTCTTGTTTTTTTATTTTTGTTAGAATTTAAAAAGTTAACCAGAAAAATGGAATTGTCTCCTCCTCCTCTACTCCACTCCACACCATTCTACTTCCATTTCACAATAACATTTCCAGGGCCTATTGCTATTGCTTTGCCCCCTGCAGTTGGTCAATGCTAGTCAACACTTTCGATTTTCCTTTCTCTTCCATTGTATGGCGAATTGCTTTCATTAATCAAGCATGGGTATGTCTTTCTTGTCATTCCCACTTCCAATCTCCCGTCCAGATTTCATAAATAATTGCTATCATATTATACCGATTATCGTTGCTGTCGCCGACATCGTCATCTTCGCTCGGTTGGAATCGAAATCGAAGTCAGGGTATCGGGGAATCGGAGGAAGGCCAATCGCTCCAAGTCCAATTCTGCCTCTGATCCAATGCTATTCCATGGACTGGATGTGTAAAGTTCTTTATTAACACGGCACTGCACGGCACAGCGCCCTTTGTACCCCAAATCGAGGTCCAAGTATAAATCGATCAATCATTTTTTACATTTTGTCGTCCTCGGCAAGGTGAAGTGGATTGGGACAGGGGCCCTGTGGAGTGCGTTTCTTTGACGGCAAAACGGGCACATAGATCAGACACCGGATTGCATGAGATAAATTTCTCCCATGACCGCCGCGGTGCGTACTTGACTTCGTGTCAATAAATCGTTTCAGATTTTTCGTTTTTGATCGCTCTTCCTCATTTTTTTTAAATGCAATTTACGCCGACACAAACGTTATTAAAAATCCATTAATAACTTCAAAGCCACATCGATTACGGACGATTCTGGTCCAACACAAAATTCCCGGACCTAAATCCAAACTCGGGCAAATATCTAGGGCCAAGGCCCATGGGAAGGCGGACGTTCGATATAGTTCAACGCTAACATATAACCCAGGCAACTGAGTCACAGCTCATACTTAAAAACATTTTTCCCATATTGTTCTCCAAATCATCTGCGATGTACATCCACGCCTTAGGCTTTCTTGAGCAAGTACAGTCATGATTTCTATTTTTAGTATCGAAACAAGTATGCATATGATTTTTGTGGACCATATCTTAATTATAAAAGAAAAATAAAAAAATTTAAAATATAAAGCATTTATGTTATTTATCCCCAAAAATTGTTTTATGAAAGTTTATAATTTTCTTTAAAAAGTTTTTGAACCCTTTGAAGATTTTATTCGTTGAATGTCTTCTACCCTATAAAGAATATATGTATATTCTTCCGTCCGTATGAACACGTAGGTCTCAGACTATAAGAGATGGAGCTATAGGATTTGGATTGGAGACTCCTTTAATACCCACGCAGTTCAAGTTTGTTTCAAATTTATTCACACCCCCCTTCCCCAACCCCAAATCACAAATTTCTGTAGCGCCAGTACGGGAAAGTATTCTGAAAAACTTATGATGCCCAAATGTTTCTATAGCTAATATTTATTATATATGTATTATAATTATTATCTTATCTGGAAAACAAGTTTCAACCAATTCGGCTGATTTTTGGAGGAGAAATGTGTACAAATATTGAACCCGTGGATCTTGAAGACTATAAGAGATAGAACTATCCGACTTGAAACTTGGACTCATATGGTATTCACGCAAATCAAATTTGTAACAAACTTTTGCCACGCGTTTTCCCGCCCCCAAAACGTAAATCTCGTGTATCGTGGATCAGAATTTTACAAATCTGAAAATTATATTCCTTAAATTTTTTAGTTTTTATTGAGTTTTAAAAAACACGAAGTGAAAAAAATAATAAGAGAAACAATTTATACTTTGTTTTCTATTCGAAAAAAACATATTCCGCTAAATTGCAATGTTCCATGTATTTCAAACAACTAAAACTTCAAAGGCCCACATTCAGACGAGCTTGCTTAAGGTTATTACAAGATTAATTTTGAAAAAAAGTTTTTTTCAAATTTAAAATAAATGAGTTAAATGTACTTTAATTAAAATATATTAATTAAATGAATTTTAATTCAAATGAATGCATTAATACTCAATTAATGTAAGTATTTTAGAAAACGCCGACCCACATCCTGAATTAAAATAAACATGCCCGTCTGTCTTATACTACGCGAACTAGTCTCTTAGCAAGGCCGCTTTAGGGCCCCTGGAGCAACAAGGAAATTGACCAATAAGAAGGGGCCCTACCAGGGACCCTTCCTTTCGGGGGCCCTGTCTTTCAGATTTAAAGCTATCGATTTCAAACTTTGCAAACATCAATTTCCTTTAAATTTTAAACGCAGTGTATACATAAGTGATTATGTAATACATAGTAAAATCATATCATACATACATAAGTCAATACAACACTCATCGACCTCATTTAATCCTTTATCTGCCATATATGTATGTATGTATCTAGTGGTTAGAATATGCCATAGCTTTGGTTTTTTTTCATAAATTTGAAGCTTGAGATTTTCTACGAATTATTTTTTATAGTCGGTACTCGAAGAGTACAAGGGTTTATTGTAGTCTGGTGAATGGATGTATCATCTCCTTAATCAGCATCAACAGCCGAGTCGATATGTCCATGTCCGTCCATCCATCTGTATAAACGCGTGGATCTTTAAGATCAGAAACTATAAGAGATAGAGCTTTAGGATTTGGCATGCAGACTCGTACAACTCGTACAATACCTACGCAGTTCAAATTTGTTTCAAAATTTCTTCACGTTTCCTCCCGCACCCACAAATTGCAAATTTCTGGTTTCAGGTTTTCAGGTTTTTTCGAAAAACTTTTGATGCCAAACTATTTCTATAGTTAATATATATCTGAAACGGCCGATTTTTACAGAAGATATACCTATTGATTTACAATTTCCCATACAAACGGGCTAAAATTTTGAACTCATGGATCTCGAAGACTATAAGAGCGAGAACTATCAGATTTGGAAATTGGAATCGTATAATATCTGCGCAGATCAAGTTTGTGTCAACATTTTGCCACGCCCACTCCAGCCAAATCGGATAATTTTTGAGGAGTTATAGATTTAAAATCTGCATCCCCACTGAATCTGCAGTATGGCCGTAGGTTTTTGGTTTGTTGTTTTTCCAAAGCGCCAAAGAATTCAAAAAAAATTTATTCTGAGTGTCCATACCGTTAAAGTTTACATTTTAAAAGTTAGTTAAATTTTGGGTGAAAGAGATGAGTACCGGGTATAATATAGTAGGGAAACTCGACTATACCCGTGCTTTCTTGTCTTCCCTCTTAATATGATCAACCAATTTTAATTAGGATCGTCGAACTATATCCTACATGACTGAACAATCAAAAAGGTCAAAATTCATATTGTACAAAATTTATCTGATACTTTAATTCAGTGGTCGGCACCCCAATACATTGATATGATTTTACCGCATTAGTGTTAGTAACGAATAGCAGAAAGTAGGCTGTGAGCATGACGTTTCACACATTTATACTGTGTGTGTGTGGCAGAGCTCGGGCAGAGAAATTTCCTATTCCCCCGAGATAGGGCCGTGCCGACCTCTGCTTTAATTCCATAAAGGATGGAACTAGTTGACTGATCAGTCAACTAAATCCGATCGCCACCTCGGATTAGGCAGTATTACAGTTATAATTTGTTTTTAAATAATATAGTACATACAAGAAAAATGTGCCTTATTTTAAGTTGCTTGAAGAAAATGTTTAAAAACACAACTTATGTTATATTTTTATAATATTTTGAATATTATTAAATAACCAATGTTTTTTCATATTAGCCCTTTTTCAATAATCATTCAAATAAAAAATATAAAACAATAATATAAAATATATATAAAATAAATATAAATAATAAATAATAATAATAAGTATAATACAAATAATATAAAACTGAGTGCGTCTAACCCAAGACCAGCAGTGTATATCACTCAATACTAGACTTAATTTGCGATGTACATATCCGGATGTACATATCCGATGTAGGATACGATGTACCGGACCTATATCTGGTCCGTCTTAGTAATTAATTTAACTCACAAAGTTACCTATTTGAAGAATTTAGCGCAAGAAATAAGTAATTTTAATATTTCTTTCTCTTCCCCCTTTTTTACAACCCCCTATTATGTACAGATGTACTTACATATGTATTAATTTTCAACCGAAAGTGTTGTCAGTTAAAATAAATTATGTTACAGGTTTAATCTTACAGGTTTCCTTTTTGTAATTAGTTTTACATTATACCATGGTTGAAAATCTTCCGATGTGACGTTATTTATGTAACTATGTAAGTATGTGTTTTAAAATGAGCCTAAGTTATTTTGAGCCCGTAAAAATCGTCAGAATCAACATATTTAACAATAGTTATACCCAAGGGCGTTCCCATGGGTGGCAATGGGGGCCGCTGACCTTCCCTTGCTATCTGACTTTTTAAATGTATGTATGTATGTATGTATGTGTTTACGTTTATTTGTATGCACATACACACATATAAATATGTATATAACTTTAATGTATAATGAATATGTACATAAGAACGAATTTCGACGGAATCACGGACCGTAATTACAAGCAATGAAAAGGACAAAAGCACAATGAACAGGGGGAGTAGGCAAAAGAAAAACACAACTGAACCGTCAGATGTACATACAAACATATGTATACTTATATATACATAAGTATATAAATATTTATGTAGTACATACTTAAATATCTACAGAGTGCAAGTGGCCACATAAATACATTTCCATTTCCCCATGATTATCGAAATGCATACATACGAAATTATATATATATATATTTAATGCTTTGTATGTGTGTGTAAAAGTTTTTACGATTTACATAAAAGAAAAGAATGGGGACGGATGGCAAAGGTGACGAGGAGCGAAGCGGACTTAGACTCAGAGGAAAAATGGAAACGGGGAATAAGAAACGGTGTTTGGGTTTGGTGGAGAACTAACAGAAGCGAAAGGAACATGAGCAGGAGCTAAAAATGTAGAACAGCGCAGCGACAAAAACACGACGACGACGTTGGCGACGTCGGCGACTCTTCGGGACCTTTGTCACCGGCCAAGTGCTCGAATTCCATTGGTGCAGGACGACGGTAGAAGTCCAATCGCCTCCAAAGTGTCGAGCTGTGTGTGACATCCGTGCACCCACACAGGCGTGCGACACACGCACACACTGTCGAGTCGATTGTGGCGCAATCGCAATCGCATATCTGCAGCCAGTAAAGCAAGAGAGAGGCACACACACCACTCTGGCACACACATCGAATCTGGCCCAAATAAATATTTCTGTGTGCCAGAAGAAGACGGGCAGAGCGCTCGGGGTCGCGGTTCCTTCTCTCTCTCCAACAAACTGTTTGCGGCGGACAAGACCTCAAATGACAAAATTTTAAAAGAAGGGAACCGAACAGCAAAAAGCAGCGTGTGACGACAATAACAAAGCAGCTAACGATGTGGGGAAAGGGTGGAGTCGGAAACAGGCAATGAGTACTGGTAGCGGGTAGTGGACAATTGGCCGTTGGCAGCCGGCAGCGAACGTGAACTATGTACACACATATGGCATATGCGGGCAGCGACGCTGCAGCGACAAGCTAGGTGCTAGTGCTGGCCATCGCTATTTCATTCGGCGTCCTAGCCACTCGTTTCGACTCTGTCACACGCAAACTTGCTGTAGGCGACACACTCGCACTCACACAATCAAAGGAGCGTTCCGTTTGGCTGTCGTTGATGTGCGACCGAACGGTTTTGTGTTTGTGTGGTCAGCAGCACAAATACATTTGTCGCATGTCAACTCACTCTGGTTTCGTCCATTCAAACGACAGTGTGCAAGCGGGCTGGCGATAGCTGAAACGCGCTCACATATAGGCGTCTCTATTCCGACGCATACAAATTAGCCAAACGACCATGCAACACAACGGCTAAGAGAATTAAGAGCGAACCAAGACACCTCTCTTCGTTGAGCACTGCTTTGCCGACTCCATGCCAGACTAACTCGCCCGAAGCGCTACTATGCTGAGCGAGCAAGACGCCTGACATGGGTACTCGCACATGCCCTCCTGCTCGCTCTTCCTTTGGCTCTCCTAGTGACCCATCGCGACAATGTGTCACAGCCAGCCGCTTCAGGGAAGGCCAATTCCATTTTCAATAGCTCGCTCTCTCGCACCGCCACTCTCGACTCTTTTCTGTCCATGTCGTCTCTCCACGCACACAAACATACTAACATTAACCACAGCACCATAGCATTGGCATCTACTCGTCGTTTTCAGGTAGACAATTGTGGGGCAGTTGCGTTAAACTTGTCCAACACTGCGTGTCTCTAACGGGAGCGAGCGAGACCAAAGTGTCACCCACCCCCAACCGTGTTTGTGTTAGTGTCCGCGCGCGTGTGAGTGTTTGACTGTGCGTCGCATTTGTCGTCGCTGTTACATTTTTCTGCCTGCTGACTGCGACAGAGCAGCATTCGCTGCCGCTGCTGCCTCGTAACCTCGTCGCCGACACAGCGACAATCATTGTCACCCACGTCTTCCGAAGAAGTGGTTCTCTCGTTTCTCTGCTTAGCCTCCGCACACCGCACTCCGCGTAGCGTATACCGTACACTGCACTCGTGCCCGCATCCTAAACCGAATCTCGGTTCCGCCACTTCTTGTTTTGTACTAGCGTTTCAGTGGTCGTATTTTAAAACGAACGACAAGAAACTTTTTTAATATCGGCAACAATGCTCTAGAATAAAACCTAACTTTAAACGAACTTTCAAAAAATACCTATTGAGCTAATGAAAGTGAACCACTGCGTCGGAAATTTGACTAACTGATTTTTTTTTATATGGAAACGTAGTGAAAAACCAATTGCAACAATTAAAGTGACATTTATACGAACAATAGGAGTTACGTAAATTAAAAACCGTCTTGTCTTTAATTTTTTTTAAAGGTAAGTGAAAACACAACTTAAATTTTTTCGAGCTCGAATTGCCGTCGGTAGTCGTTACTTCCGCATTTTGTGTCGGAGAGCCTTAAAGATTGTTAAGATTAGGACTATATCTTCAATCGCTGGCAGAGGCAATAAACAATAATTTTATTGCATGTGTGACAATTAAAATCCATATAGTTTTCTACTGCAGAATTTTGGAGTTTGTCGTTTGAGAAAGAAAAATACATAATACATACATACATAAAATTCTTACGGTGAGCCAGTCATCAGAACAAAGTCAAATGTCAAAGTTCTAGTTGAGATTTTAGTCTGATCAAATTGGGCGCTGAAACATGGTTCTTCTTTTTCGAAACTATGATCACCAGTACCCCAACCCTCACACCAACAGCTTCTCTGAAACTATTATTGCTATTGCCGCTTTTATTATAATGTACTACTTCTATTGCGGGAAACTATAGCAGCAATTAGAGAAGCCAAAGTGAACGCGGATCGTATGGGTTTGCGTCGCTGTGTGTTTGAGTCTTCTGGACCTCGGAATTCTTCACTCTTTCTCATGGTAATTCAACATTTTGTTGCCCAATCTGCTAGCCGCTGACTGCTGGCAATGGTGCCGATAATAAAAATTAAAAAAAAAAAAAAAAACATCAAGTCATGTGATTGGTTTTCCCCGTCTGCATTTCTGCGCTTGACAAAAATAATTACCCATATACATACATACATCACCTGGCTCTGTCGAGCGATACACTGCAACAAAAAGCACAAAAGCACTAGTCCTAGTTGAAACTTAATGATTTTTTTTTTTTAATTAAAAGTTTGAACAGTAAAGTTGGGTAGGTAATATTTACAGTTCGTATTAGTCAATAATAGTTGTATTATAGAATAGTAATACGAATAGTATTTCGTATTAGTCAATAGAGTTACATAAATATAATGAAAAGCCTCATATTTTAGGAAGACATTTAATGGAATGAGAGACCGACTAGCTAACCTAACAAGTCAGTTCTGTCACGAGAAAGAATATACAATTTTTTTCCAACACTCGACACTGGATTTTCGCCGTGTACTTACAGTCATTTTAATGCTATTGTTGTTATCGTTACTAATGAGCCCTATAAAAGTCCGCAATCTCCATCTCCTGGTTGCCAAAGCTACACTGTGAGAGTGTTTTTATTATAAGTATCCGTGTATCTTTGTTGTAGATGTATTCCAGTCATTGTATCTGTGTATTGGTAAGGTTTTCGCTGACATTGGGGCAGCGATGTTCGACTTTTAAGATCGATTCCAGATAGCACACCGCGACATCGCACAAGATCATCATCCGCATGTTACTGCCACATGTCCAATCCAGCAATTGTCCCCAGTTGGAGCTTTCCCGCCTCATACCCTCTTCAAGCATTCCCATCTCATTTGGGGTGCGCAAATTTGCGGTAGCTTGAATGCAACAATAAAATACTCGGCTAAGCTGCTAGATCGGATGGTATTGGGAGGGTGTGGATTCGAACGGAATGAATCTGACGGGATCGCCACAGGTCGCCGCCGCTGACGTCGCAGAGGCGAATTTAATTGCCAAAAGGCCGAAAAGCTGTAAGCGATTTGGCTCAAACAAATGAGAAAACTTGTGCTTACACGACCGCGTGAGAGTAGGTATCTTTTTATACCATCCGACTTCTTCAAATCTCACTTCACTTAGAGTAAAGACAAACTGGTTGCCAAGTGGGTTTCTCAGTTGGGCATGATGTTATTAGTTATTTTCTTTGCCTTCCTTAACCGAAATACCTTTACAGGTTTCTAAGAAATTCTTCGACACTGAACAGCTTGGATTTCTTGTCATTTGTATTTCAGTTATCTGAAATGACTTTTTTCACGTTATTTAGATACATAAATATGCATATTTTGTAAGTGCAAGTGTATACAATACAATGTTCTAACGCATTGAAAACAATTTCAGTTATGTGACGGCAGACTACTGAAATTGTAACATTTCGCTCGCTAGTTCGCTCACTCGATCGCTACCGACCTTTTTTTTCGTGGTCTTTCGTTTTGAATTTAATCCACTGATGATTTGTTTGTGCTTCAAAACAATGTCCGGGTGCGTACCCCAAATGGCGTGTGAGCCCAAGAATGCGTTCTAGTCCACATATATTAGGAGGTTGGAGTGAGGTCACTGTCGGAAAAAGAGGCTGTTTGACTTGGTGATAACGTAACTTCCAGATAGTTTTCTTATAGGCAGTGGCAAAATGGAAAACGGGATTTGCACCACGTAGTGACTGACACACAGACACCCCTGGCATTAGTTCGAGATTGCTGATTGACCGAGTGAGTGCCTCTATGATTGACATTTCTAACGACTCGTTTTTTTTTTCTCATGTCTTTTTTCAGCACAGCACAGCAACTCCAGAGAAAGACCAAATAGTATGGAGCATATGATGAATCCGTTCGTGTCGCCCGCTTATCTTCTCGCCCATGGTCCACATCCGCACGCACATCCACATGTCCAGCACACCCACCCGAAGGGTAGTGCCTCCTCGCCGGCCAGCTCTCCTGGAGGGTCGACCGGATCGGGTGCAGCATCTGGCGGAATCTCAAAGCTGAAGCGCTGGGGATCACCGCCTATTAACCTGGCGGGACAGTTCATAAATCCTTCGACGGGAAAGAAGCGAGTCCAGTGCTCAATCTGCTTCAAAACCTTCTGCGACAAAGGTGCCCTTAAGATTCACTTTTCGGCGGTGCACCTACGGGAAATGCACAAATGCACGGTCGAGGGCTGTAACATGGTGTTTAGCTCGCGTCGTTCCAGGAACCGTCACAGTGCCAATCCGAACCCAAAGCTGCACTCACCACACATCCGGCGCAAGATCTCGCCACATGATGGCCGCACGGCCCAGCAATTTCCTGTGTTCGGGACAGGAGCCGCGGCTGCCGCCGCAGCTGCCGGTCACCTTCCTGTAGCTTTTCCTGGTCTTCTACCACCGCATCACTCGCACCACACGCAGTCCTCGTACGTTATGTTCGGCGGCCAGGGCCGATTGCCCGGTCTGAACGTGCTTTCCGGCTGCCTGGAGCTCCCTGATACAGAGTCTGAGGCAGCCATCGATACGGAGACAGATGTGGCGGAAGGGGTTGGCTTCGAATACGTTGACATTCAGGCAAACAGTTCCAGCTCGACTGCTTCTTGCGAGGAGGAAAACGACCAGGACCAAGATCAAGATGAAGAGATGCATTGTAGTCTGAGCCTAACGAGCAGCAGCAGCACCAGCAGCAGCAGCAGTAACGACGATGAAGACGGGGGCGACCAGCCTTTGGACTTTAGCTTGCACAAGCGACGGGACCGCAAATGGGAGCAGGAACTAAATCAGGAACAAGGGTCGGAAAAAGAACATAACCGCAAAAAGCTTCTTCATGGCAAGGAATTTGAGCTGGAAAAGCGATCGGCCAGCCCCAGCGGAGGCTCTTTCTCTATGGACAGGCTTCTAGAAAAACGCAAGCGACATGACAGCAACGCGTCCAATTCGACCCGTTCCACATCTGCCAATGCCTCTACCGATGCTTCTTCTCTTGGTCTCGCCACAGAAAGCAGCATGGAGTTGGAAGGTGACAGCATAGACCTGTCTAGCCGACGGCTACTGCCACCCCCAATGCTGGAAATGGACGAGCAACACCATATCCGACTGCTGCAGACACAGATGTTTGCCGCCGCAGCGGCAGCCGCCGCCGCTCAGTCGCCAAACACGTTCGCTTTGCCGTCGGGTGGATCACCAGTGGAGCCACTGAGTGGATCGCCGCCAATGTGGAGCCTGCTGTCTGAAATGTACCGCTCGATTCTGCTAAAGACGCAGCAGCAGCAGCAGAATCATGAGCCCTTCCACCAGACTCAACAACCAGAACATCATTTGCACCTGAGTCATCTAACACTTGAGCGCCACCATCAGCAGCAGCCGCCAAAATCGTCACCGGTGTCTAACGCAGCTATATCGGTATAAATTGCGGGGGAGTTGCTTAGTCAAATTTTTTTTTTGTTTTTAGTTCTTGTTTGTAAAGTCGTCTTAAGAGGGGCGGAAATCGGAAGTGGAAATAAAATGCATAAGCCGAATAGAGGTCATTAAATGGCTGGCAGCTCTTAAACACCGCCGCCCCGTACCCCAGGTATTACAACACGGACTTGATCCGGAATTTAGCTTTTTCGTGTTATATAAACTAGTGTTATATACATTTTTTTAAGTATGAATGTTTACAGAAACATCTATATGTATAGTATTTAATCTGTTCCTCAGTGCATTGGCAGGGTTGAAAGAGTGTGAGAGTGTATGTGCGTAGGATCTCAGTTTTTTTTTTTTTTGCTGGGACGAAAGAACAGGCAACGGGTTCGGGTTCCTGCCATGGGTGCACAACGAAGTATTAAAATAAAAAATAGGTAATACACGCATATATTAAATAGTTCTAAGTTTTTTTTTTTGAAACCCCTAAATATGTTGCGTTGCAGTACTAACCGCATGCAAGCTTTACTGAAACATATCCGAAGTCTAACGGAATGCTCCAAACCTGTAAGCAGCTAAATGTAGATCGTAAGTGAACAAAATGTAAATGCTCCCAAGAAATAGTATTGCTCTATACGAAACGATTGTATACTGTATAACATGATTTTAAGATTTTATTAAAAATAAATATGTCAAAATTGGAAAAGAATGAAATTGTTTTTTGGGGTAAAACTATTTGCGGGAAAACAAAAAGTTTTTCGCAACAGAACATTTTTGAGACGCTCCCAGTAAACATGAAACCTATCTTCAAAAACCTGCTTATTTGACCAGTTACGCAATTGGTTTTAACTCCATACGAAATAGGAATATCTTCGGTACCGTCGTTACGATTGTGCGGCTAAAAAAATACAAAATTAACTTGAAACCCTTTATGCTTTCGACTTTATTTTCTCTGTTTTTGTAATAATAAAATCCATATTATTTATAATTTGTCGAACACGAACACTTTCGAATTGAGCTTTAATCCGCTCCACCGTTTCTGATGGACATTGATGACGGTGAACCTGAAGGCCTTTGATGTGACTTTTGGTTGGTGGTGTTGGTACATACATAGTTGCCTCATTGGAGAGCTGGAGAACGTCCAGATATTGAGGCGTACATGTGCCCCGAACAGACATAGTTTTCAATGTGTGCAGATTGAATTTGATGGGATTTTTAATCGAAACGCCTTCCAAAATATCTCCGCGCTTGTGCGTGTATCAGTCGGTGTATTTGTTATATGGTACGTAAATACACACATGTGTATGTGCTTTATGTGTTTGTGAATCAATGTATTTATTCTGGAGGCGTGACACGCCGAATGTTTTTGGCTTGGACCGGGTCCCCTACCTTCGGTCCGCTGGCAGCTGGCAGCTGACCGATGCCTGCTGCCCACCTTCCCCATCATATAAATGACCACTCATTGGTCACAGCGGCATTAGGTCGGTTTAAGATAGGTGTTCGAGGGGGTTTCAGCGTTCTAGGGTTTGGAATTTTTGGAGGCTACTTATGGACAAATTAGACACTCCGTCGCACACTCGTCCTTGACGCACTGACACTGTACCAATTACAAAGACTTTCAAATGAAAAGCAGAACCCATGCATACTTTCTTATGTACGTCGGCTCATATAATTGATAAAAACAGCTGCGGTTTCATCAGCATCGCAATACCAACTTCGATCTTGGTAGGAAATTTTTCTAAGAGGTGTGCATAACGCACTGGAGGCGACACATTTGACTCTCGTATGTTTGGGACCATTATCGCCAGCCGCAGTCCGTGTCTGTTCTAAGGTCATCGATCTGTACCTCATACACACCGTTCCTTCTGTTACAGGTAAAAGACAGAACGGCTGGTTCTGCCCACTTTTTCAGCTCTAAAGATAATAAATGGCCGAACAATCTGGACCATTTTTTCAAGTTCGGCCAACTATTTCCAATGGATTTCATAGAAACGACCTGTAATTGTGAAAATTACTTTTAATAGTGTCACTCAAACAACACGCCAACTCTCTAATCTAACAAATTGGACAAACAATTGATTTTAGTCGAGTGTCATGTGAACCGTGTCGTGTATAAAATAAATTTCAACACAAATTTTGAAAAAGTCCCAAGCTCCTATCTTTAAAAAAAACGAAAGTTGGTTCATTTGCGATCTTTCAGTTATATGGCAGCTATAAGATATAGTCGGCCGATCCTTATCAAATTTGGTCGATCGAATCATCTGGCTAAAAATAGAATCCATTGAAACTGTGTATCATAAACACTCTAAAAACACCAAAGTTATGCCATTTTCTGTTATATGGCAGCTATAGGGTGTAGTCGTCCGGTTCCAGCCGTTCCGAGTTACGTATATGAGTCGAACTTTCCGACAAAGTTTGAGTC
The DNA here is from genome assembly GCA_018153235.1 of Drosophila malerkotliana malerkotliana. NCBI lineage: Eukaryota > Metazoa > Arthropoda > Insecta > Diptera > Drosophilidae > Drosophila > Drosophila malerkotliana. The sequence goes on from JAECXV010000159.1 coordinate 1,906,468, forward strand.
GATAGCTCAAAGATTGAAAGACTAGTTCGCGTTGAAACAAACCGACGGAAATGCCTATTTCATGCTTATACATATATATATACATTATGTATGTCGCTGAAATCTTCAGAGTGTTTCACACTTTTGACCCAAATTATAGTTCCCTTTTTAAGGGTACAAATATGGATCCATAATTACGTACATATGTATGTATATAACTATCCGAAGAGACTGCTGCCCAGGTCTGTTCCTTCCCCATCTTGCGGAACACATCTACCTGGGAATAACTTTCGACAAACGCCTTAATTTTGTCTCGCATATTCAGCCTGGTCGAAAAATTTAGACGGCTCCACTATTAAGAGGTCGAGTGAACTGAGCCTCACTAACATAAAGCAGTACTAGCTCTAGTACGGAAATATGGCATTGCCATCTAAGGTGTCGCTGCAAAGTGTCACCTGAAAAAGATCAGACCCTTTTAAAACAGTTTTCTGCGAATGAAAACTTTTGCAAAAAAGGTACATTCGGGAACACGATATACGATACTATGAACGGGAACATAAGGTGCGGGACATTCGCATAGCACAGTACAGTCTTCTTATTTATTAATATAATTTTATTCTTATCCAATCTGTTGAACATAATAGTATTTACCGAAATATTGTTAGCTGCAAACAATAAAAAAACAATAATTCGTCTTTAGAATTACGGCATGTTTTCTTTAAGTTAGCCACAATATTTTGTTTTCCAGAAACTATAGCGTTTTAATCTGACGTGTCCAAAGGTTTTCATAATATATTAAGAAAATTTGCTCAGAATGACCAGTTTTTGACCAAATTATGTGAATCCTTTCATAGACTTAGATCATTATACCCTTGCAGATGGTATTATAATTTTGGTCAAAAGTGTGCAACGCATTGAAGGAGACATCTCCGACCCTATAAAGTATATATATTCTTGATCAGGATCACCTCCTGAGTTAATATGAGCATGTCCGTCTGTCCGTCTGTCTGTCCGTCTGTTTTTACGCAAACTAGTCTCTCAGTTTTAAAGCTATCGACTTGAAATTTTGCACACAATCTTCTTTCCTTCGCACGCAGTATATAAGTCGGAACGGTCGGAATTCGCCGATTATATCCTATAGCTGCCATATAACTGAACGATTGGAAATGACCCAACTTTTGTGTTTTTGAAGATAGAAAGCTGGAACTTTGGAAAGGTGAAAAGCTGGAAAGAGTATATTTTTGGTCAGTATGTGAGAGCTTTTGGCAAAATAATATGACATGCCAAATTTTATAAGAATCGGCCGACTATATCTTATAGCTACCATATAACTGAACGATCGGAAATGGTTTTTGGTAGAAATACCAACTTTGGTTTTTTTTGAAGGTAGAAGTTTGGGACTTGTTTTAAATTTTGTATTATTATAAATTGGGTTATATTATCATATTCTCATAAGGATCGGCCAACTATATCCGATGTCTGCGATATATATCCGGTTTTACCTGCAAGGGTATATAAACATCGGCTCCGCCCAAAGTTAGCTTTCCTTTCTTGTTTTTAGACATTTTATTGTAATTAATTGGTTTTATTATGATATTCTCATAAGGATCGGCCAACTATATCCGATGTTTGCTATATATACCCGGATTTAACTGCAAGGGTATGTCAACTTCGGCTCCGCCCGAAGTTAGCTTTCCTTTTTTGTTTTTTCTTTATTCATTGCAATGTCAATGCATGCTTCATTAACAACTTAATTTAACAAATATGTTAGGTAGCTGTAAAGCAAAAGGGACGAGGCTTTCGGGATGTCTGTTTTGCCTTTTTTGATTGTAAAAAATTTTATATATATATAACTATGATCCGCATCAATCAGGCTGTCTGTCAGTACATTGGACTGATTGCCTGAATAGGTGTGCAAATCTTTTAGATTTCATGACTAAGATCAGCCAAGTCATGCGTGTGTATGGACATTGCGATACACACGTCGATAGAGTCTATTTTGAATTTTTTATTCATGCCCCCTTTATTATTGAAAATATTTGTTTCATATTTTTAAGCATTGCTGTATTTGTGGCAGACAAATCTATTTTACTGATGCTCTTGGCTAGGATTTATGTATGTATGTATGTAAATATATTTAATCATATGTAATCGTATGTATTATTCAAATTTAAATGCAATAACCACGACCTATAATATAAATATTTAAAGTATTTAATCAATTTATTTACTCAAGGGACATGGAACAAATGAACGTACATTTTTGTCCCGAATTTGAATGAGGATTTAGATGTAGATGGAGATCAAAATAAAGCTACATGAAAGGCAAACAATAATTGACCTTGGGAAGACTACCAATATCGGCAATTAAGATATATTGGTTTATAAATTTTGGAACCGAAATACATATGGGTAGTTCTCCAGAAGGGTCAACCACAACCAAAAAATACAATGTCTATGAAAGTATGTATTTATATAGGGAATCTATTAAATTTGACTAAATCGAAAATCGAAAAAGTGCGAATGTTCAGTCTTAAACTTTTTTTGGACACTTTTTTTTTATACATTTTTATACCCCTGCAGGGAGTATTATAATTTTGGTCAAAAGTTTGCAACGCAGTGAAGGAGACATCTCCGACCCTATAATGTATATATATTCTTGATTAGGATCATCTCCTAAGTTGATACAAGCATGTCCGTCTATTTGTCTGTCTGTCCGTCTGTCTGTTTGTACGCCAACTAGTCTCTTAGATTTAAAGCTATCGACTTTAAACTTTGCACATACCCTTTTTTCCTTTGCACTCAGTATATTAGTCGGAACTTTTTTTTATACATATTTTATATATATATAAGCTATTTCCTACAGTTGCCGTATAAGTGAACGATCGGAAATGGTATCATAACGATCGGCCAACTATATTCAATGTTTGCGATATATATCCTGTTAGTTCTATCTCTTATAGTCTTTGAAATCCACGCGTTCGAAATTTTGAAACAAACTTGAACTGCAGGAGTCTGCATCCTATAGCTCTATCTTATGTAGCCTCTGAGAGCCAGGCGTTCATAGGGACAGACGGAAGGACGGACGGATAGGCAGAAATGGCTATATTGACTCGGCTGCTGATCAATATATGTATGTATATACTTTATGGAGTCGGAGATGATTCCTTCTCTGTTACATTCATACATTCACACGACTACAATATAGGCTTGTACCCTTGTTTACAAGTACCGGTTATAATTATGAGGAACTTTTAATAAATAACATTTTAATATTGGTTCCAGAAAAATCTCTTATCATATTTTTCTGAAATCAGTGCTTGAACTGGTTTTACTCTGTGTTGCGTGTGACAGCTATTTTTTGTTTTTAATTTCTTTAGAAAAAATTTTTTTCAAAAAAAGATCCCCAATTAAAATTAATATTTGCACCAATTAAAATGCTTATCAAAATCTATAAGATTCAACTTTCGTAACAAGAAAGGAAAGCTAACTTCGGATATATATCGTAAATCGTATCGTATATCTTATGATAACATCATAATAAAACCAATTAATTACAAAAAAAAATCAAAAAAAAATTTCCAAGCTTCTATCTTTAAAAATACGAAAGTTTATATTTCTACCAAATACCATTTCCGATCGATCAGTTATATGACAGCTTTTGGATATAGTCGGCCGATCCTAATGAAATTTGGTAGGTTGGACCAAAAACAGAATATGTACAAAGTTTCAGCTTTTTATCTTCAAAAACACAAAAGTTGGGTCACTTCCGATCGTTCAGTTATATGGCAGCTATAGGATATAGTCGGCCGATACTTATGAAATTTGGCATGTCGTATTATTTTGCCAAAAATAGCTCTCGTGTAAAACTCTCTAACTCTAAAAACACCAAAGTTATACCATTTTCGATCAATCTGTTATATGGCAGCTATAGGATATAGTCGGCCGATCTCGGCCGTTGCGACTTATATACTGCGTACAAAGGAAAGAAGGGTGTGTGCAAAGTTTCAAGACGATAGCTTTAAAACTGAGAGACTAGTTCGCGTAGAAACAGACAGACGAACAGACGGACATGCTCATATCAACTCAGGAGGTGATCCTGATCAAGAATATATATACTTTATAGGGTCGGAGATGTCTCCTTTACTGCAAACTTTTGACCAAAATTATAATACCCTCTTCAAGGGTATAAAAAATGGCGCAAATATAATTATATATGTATATAAATATTTATATAGATATGTATGTATGTATGTACATATTTACATATAAGTTTTTAAGAGTGACAAACATGTCAATATCAACTCGTGTGAGGGGACCAAGTGCATTGGCATATACAACCTATATTTTGTTCATGGTAAAATATACCATTGGGTGCATGGGCATGAGGCTAAGGAAATTGCCAAAGTAGTCAACGGCTATTTATGGCTAGTATTTCAGATGTTTGCTTTCTTTCCCTTGTTTCCCCGTGCATACAGAATATGACGCCAGTAAAGGGCGTTCGTACTCCGGAGAATAGAACACACACTCGTGTGCAACCACAAACCGCGAAATTGACATGAATACGAGATTGTAAAAATGTCAAGTGGCTGGAAGCGGTGAATACCGAAACGAGGACCGCTATCCTCTACCCGTCGCGGGGAGGTCCACGTTCAGATCGCACAGCTCGGAGCCAGGAGTATAGAGCCAAGAACATCGGCTCAGCCAATCCGTCAGTGCCCCATTGCGAATACAAATACATCCGACGATGTAGGTGGTGGGATGGGGAGAGGGTTAGCGGGAAGATGGGTTTTGAGACAGCTGAAGTTAAGCGTTTGCCACATTATGAGATGATCCTTGGCAGCAATGTCACTTGAGACGAACAGTCGTGCGGGCAACGAAACAGAATGGAATGGAAATGGAAATGTGGAAAGGCAATGGGAGTGGGAAATGTGGAATGGGGTAAGGGACAAGTCAAAAATGAGAAGGAAAAAGGCATAAGAGAAGGAATGAGACAGGAATGATGCGAACTCATCTCTTGGGATCTATTTACTTTTAAGTCTGTGAATTGGATGATGTCACGATGCTGACATGACTGACTTGAAGTCGCGGGGATGAAGAAGTCGAAAAAGACCGCCAAGTGGGTGTCTTTTATAGCCGAATATATGGTATCGGTTATTCAAAATTTTACGCCGATTTTAATTTCTCTTTTGGTAATTTTTGCCCAAAGTCTGCAAAAAGAGAATCCTCTTACTTAAACTTAGCCTTGACTCTATTCTTGAACATAACCCTAAATATAATGTATAAATATAAAATAAATACAAATAAATTAATGAAAGGAAAATCTGATATCCCATTTTTTTTATTCATGGTCATCAAAATAAAGGTAAAACTTTGTTTCCATTATTTTGTTTCCATCCATTCCATTATTTCAAAATCACTTAGCTTGTGTGTGCGTATCCATACTCCGTTAAATTTTTTACGGAACCCCTTAGAAACAGGTCACTCCACAACGTCAAGGTCTTGAGAACGAACAGATGCAAAATTTTTCGAAAAGTTTAAGGGCATTCCAACTTCGGGAGACGTGGTTCAAGTTGTCTGTATGCTGGGTGCTCCTTTAGCATTATGAAATATTACAGAAAACGTACAAAGCATTAAAAATTTCAAATACGATTCCTATTGACTCGCATGTGTGGCGGCAAATGTGCGTTCGCCGGCATTGAGGGATGCGAATGCGGGTATTTTTGGAGACAATTGGAAACCACTAGAGGGCTATTGAGATGTGACAGTCAAGCAGTTGGAGTCGGGAGAGCTTAGTTTTGCGGCACGTCGAGGTAACTTGACATTTGAAATAGGATCAATGTTCTCGACCATCGTTGGCCACACTCCCGATGCCGATGCGAGCTCGGAATACTGAGGAAATTTGCGCTGTCCAATGCTTGTCATGGGGGGACAGATCTACATGATATGCGAGTGACACGATGATTTGTGCTTGTTGCCTATGATTATGGAGTTGGCCGTGTCATCCATCTAACGGTTCTTAATTTGCATAGGGTGTGGAGGGCTGTGTTACAAATGGATAAAAGTAACATTCTAATAGTGTTCTTTGTAAGAAAAGAAGGATTTTTTAACATCAAAACTATTTTATGTAGTTTTTTTTTGCACGTGCCGAATAAGAATAGTTTTTCTATACCTCTATTGAATTTTTTGGTCCCAGATATATCAGATATTTTGGGCTAGCTGGCGAGCTCGTCACTGTTATTTTACCTCGCCAAGATGTTTTTATACCCGGTACTAGTAGAGTACAGGGGTATATTGTAGTCGTCGGAATGTATGTAACATAGAGAAGGAATCATATCTAACCCCACAAAGTATATGTACATATGTATATGTATGTATTCTTGGGCAGCATCAAAAGCCGAGTCGATATAGCCATGTCCGTCTATTCGTCCGTATCAGATATGGAGTTATAGAATTTGGCACAGGATTTCCCCCTTTCCCGCTATAATGCCCACGCAGTTCAATTGTTTTCACATACTATATTTACCACGCTTCTTCCGCTCCCATAAATCAAAAATTTCTGTAAATCCGGTACAGAAAGGATTAATGAAACACTTTTGATGCCAAACTATTTCTATAGATAATTATCTATAGAAAATTATAATTTATACCCGAAATTTTACCCAAATCAGCCCATTTTTAAAGGAGATATAGTCATATATAAAACGTTTCCCATATCAGGGAACTAAAAGCTTGAACGCATGGTTCTCGAAGACTATTAGAGAAGAACTATCCGATTTGGAACTTCGATTCTTATTCTGCGCACCAAATCCTATACCTAAATCTTTAATAGTCTGTAGGTTTCACGCGTTTATACGCACAGACGGAAATGGCTATATCGACTCGGCTATTGGTTGTGATCTAGAATTTATAAACTTGATGGGGTCGGAGATGATTTCTTCTCTATTTAACATACCTTCACACGAATACAATATGTATAATATATCTATATACTCTACTCCCTCCAAAAAACAAAATTTGTAAGCGTACATGTATGTATTTACATATAATATATACTTTTACGCATGTGTGTATGAATTCATTTGTTCACAGCTCTACACAGGCGGCTGCACAAAATTGGTAGCACTACTTATAGGAATTTATCTTGTGTTCTAGAGTTATCCCAGATATAGGCGATATATCAAAAGTTGCGGAATCTCAAGGACTATCTCCAAAAGAAATGCGATTTCAATCGTCAGACCCAATATTGAGAAAAAAAACAATATTGTAGAACAAATTTTGTTGTATTTAAGTAACTAAAATCTCCAATTTTTTTCGGATCGTGGGAAACCAAATAGTGCAAACAGACAAATAGAAGGACACATTAGATTTCATTTTAAAGAAGAAGAAAAATCGGCTTATCTTCTAATCAAAAAGGATTCAAATTATCGAATTGGTATGATTGGGGCGTCAATCAACGCTTTTTAAAAATAAGAATTTTATTAGGAAAACATCTTTTGCCTGGAGACTCCAATGTCCCCACTAGTCAGTATTGAGTAAATCAAAATCATTTCGCATTTACGCAAATTTTACATTTACTCATGTCTAAGTGATAGACTTTTGGCAAATGTTGTGACAAAACTTATTAAATTAGACTTATTAATTAGAGCAGTGGTGGGCACGAAATCTAACGGTCGAAGCCGCAGCTCGGCCAAACAACAAATTACAACAACAACCACCACCCTCGCGATGGTTGTCGTCGCGTTGTGCGCAAACGGACCCTTTATAATTGTTGTTGCAAACTCGGGACCGCGGGGTCGGGCCTGCTACCTGCCTCAGAATTTGTGTAGCATTGTTCCTACTCTATGTTACATACATTCCCACAAATCAAATATACCCTTTTAGAGACCTGGGTATAAAAATAATCCACAAAGCGAATCGTGTTAGTATGAAACAAGAAAGGAAAGCTAACTTCGGACGGAGCCGAAGTTGATATACCCTTGCAGTTAAAACCGGATATATATCGCAAACATCGGATATAATAAAACCAATTAATTACAATAAAATATCTAAAAATAAGAAAGAAAAGCTAACTTAGGGCGGAACCGAAGTTTATGTACCTTTGCAGTTAAAACGGATCGCAACCATCGGATATAGTTGGCCGCTCCTTATGCGAATATCATAATGAAACCAATTGATTACAATAAAATATTAAAGATGGTATTTCTACCAAAAACTATTTCCGATCGTTTAGTTATATGACAGTTATATGTATGAAATTTGGTAGGTCGGATTAACTGACCAAAAATATAATCTGTACTAAGTTCCATCTTTCTATCTTATATACTGCGTGCAAAGGAAAGAAGGGAGTGTGCAAAGTTTCAAGACGATAGCTTCAAAACTGAGAGACTAGTTCGCGTAGAAACGGACAGACAGACAGACGGACAGACAGACGGACATGCTCATATCAACTCAGGAGGTGATCCTGATCAAGAATATATATACTTTATAGGGTCGGAGATGTCTCCTTCAATGCGTGGCACACTTTTGGACAAAATTATAATACCCTCTGCAAGGGTATAAAAAAAGGTAAACATCTTTAGGTTACTTTATTTACCAAGACTAAAAATGTGAAACAAGAAGGTGGATCTGAGCGACTGAAAGCGATTGAGCTATATTATTTCCGTGTAGAATACTTAGAAAGGGTGTGTTGCATACGTTTGAATGCATTATTGGAATGATCTGAAAAAATACAATGATCTGAAAAAATACTTTTTATAATCGCTACTCTTAAAATCTGTTATACTAATTCGATTTTGGGCAATCGGTGAAAGTAAAGGTTATATTATAGAACCAATTGCAACATATGGGCCAATCGGTCAAATATTGCCGTTTTATGCAAATGAATTGATGTGAGAAATCAAGAATGGGTTAGATTCAGAGGATTCTCCTTTGGGCTTAGCTTGGGTGTTTATGGGTAAAAACGCCAATTGAAATGCAGTGACATGAATCAAGTGGCAGTTGGGGTAACTGTTTAGAATGATTAAATTTGCGATTGAAATGATTTCTGCGGGCGGAGTCCTTTGTCATCTAGTGAATGCACCACCTCGTTGGAGAGAAAAGAGCCCAGCACTCAAATGCCACTATATGAATACTGTGTGACGTTAATGTAGACAGGCACATACATAGTATCATAGCTGGAAATAAAAAGGGGGAAATATTACCATAAAAAACAAATACAACTCGGGTAAAAACACCAGTAATCAAGTGTATGCATACAAGGGATTGGATGTTGGACGGCCAGTTGTTCTGCCCCTGGGCTCTGCGATTTTAGATATGGGATGCGGAATCTGACAAGTAATGGGGTGGCTAACGCCACGTATACAAATAGGCATAGGTCGCCCCACCATTAACCGTTGTACATTTGTTTCTTTTTTGTGGTCAAATTCTTTTGCATGTTAATGTTAATTCATTGATTTTTATAATGCGAGGCGAGTCCATCAAGGGATCAGAATAATGCTGCCCTTAAGTCGCTGGGTGTGCAAACATTCGAAACAAGCAACCCACCCAACAGGCAAATAAACAAATAGCCCAGCTTTGGTGGAAGGGGAAGGACAAGGCAAATTTAGCTTTGATGTTCCTTCCTTACGTTTCATCACCGAAGTCGGTGACGTCGATGTCAATAAAAGGAACTTAATGGGTAAACACCCGGCTCCAAAGATCATGATGGTTGAGGCCCCTGCTTTCGTTAAACTAAAAAAACCAAAACTTTTGGAGGAGAAACATTGCGGTCCAAATCCAAATATTTGTGGGCAAAGCTTTTCCTTGTTTAGCATTAGCTAATATTTCGAAGTAGATGAATACTCTACTTAACCTAGCCATTAACTGTAAAGGGGTTTATCCACGTTAGTGTTTATTCGATACTTTGTAATGGATGGTACACTCTTTAATTTACATTATTCGAAGGTAATTTTTGGTAACTTTCTCGGTTCTAAGGAGTATTGGTAAAATACAAGAAGTAAAAATTCTCAAGGTATATATATAATATAAACCTTTTTAAATCCCCAAACTACATATGTGGATAGTTACATACTATCCACAGAAAATTAAGAGCTGTAAAAATGCCATAATTTCCAGAATTTCTTAATTTTGTTAAAGTATTATATACTGCAAATTCAATAGCTTCCAACTTTGGGAATTTTCATTTTAATAATTTTAAACCGATAATATTTTACGTTCGTCATCTACTCTACCACCTTTTCTTCTAAAAAGGGTGGCTGCTGAAATTGAAAAATTCTAGAAGCATCAATCACTTATGCTAAATTAAGGCATCAGGTGCCAAAGGGAGAGCCGACAGGAAGAAAGTTCATGGGCTTACATAAGTGGGGTTTTCAAAGAAAGCGAGTATAAAGGTGGATATGGTATCCTACGGTACTGCTACTGTTAAGGATACGGACTCATATGAATGTGACAACCAAAATAGTTAATGTGTAATTAATGTGCAATTACCCAAAATAACTCAAGCTCAACAACTACAATCTCTTTTAACATATTATAACATTCCATTGATTTATCAAAAGTTTTTGACAAAACGAACGAACAAGATCTTCGTGGGTCGTATTCTTACCTCCATAGTACCTCAAAATCCGCATTATACTAGCTCCCTTTTAATTCGGGCAATCTGACTGATTTTTTGTTCCTAGATATAAATTGTCTTTTAAAAAGGTGAATAGTTTTTGATCTGAATTGATCTTCTTCATTTTTTAAGGGGTTATATACCTTCTATGTCGAAGAAAAAGAGCAAAGTTCGGATTTTTTTTTTAGGTATGTAGTAATTATTTAATTACAGGGATGTTTTAATTTTTTGATAGAACACTTTATTAACAATGTTTGTGCAAAATTTGGTGGAAAAATATTAAATAGTTTTTAAGAGGTGGCTGTTTCCCTTAGAGGCTTTTTTTTTAGAGCCTTGCGGTGACAGTTCCCCAGGTCAAACAGGTCAACTTAAACCATAAAAGTAAAAAACTTTCATTAGTTTAGTGTAATTCCTTGTGCTTGAACGATCGATTTAAAAATTTTTATGCATACGGGAACGTTTTATGCTAAAAATGAACTTTTTGGTCTCTAGGAATTTCACTAAAAAATACATTTCGGCGAAAAAAAAGTTTGTGCGTGAAAAGTCGATCGTTCAAGCACAGAAGAATTTCATTACGAACATTTTAGAAAAAATTTGAAGTAAATCGGTTCAGTAGTTTTCCACCAATCCATGTCACCGAAAAGTCATTTTTCAAGAAACACCATTTCGAGATATTCGCGTTTAAAGTTTCAAGTTCAGTTCAAGGCCGCAACGAGGCGCGCGGTTAGGAGTGTTGTAACTTTTTTTCTACTGCTCCAATCTTTATGAAAATTTGGGAAAATGTTCTCAAGGAGTTGTTCTTCAAGATAAAGCAATAGAAAAATTTTCGATTTTTTTAAAATAAAAAAGGTATATAACCCCTTAAATTACGCAGGTCATTATGCTTTCTAAATTTTTTAATTTGGTAGTGCACAGTTTGGCGCGACACCTTAAACTCATCGGCAATGTCTTTGACGGCTATTCCAGCGTTAACCCCTTAAGAAATGAATTTAACCTACTGAATTAAGTGCTCTACAAATACTGTCTTCCTAAATTTTAGACTTAACTGAAAAAAATTTCGTTTAGGAAGATTTTACCGTTTCAATGTGGAATAAAGCGTTTTATAAAAATAATTGAGTCTTTGACTTTTCCACTTGTGCGAGAGTTCAGTACGCTGATTTCAACTCTTTTCATTCCGCTTCTCTTCCACTGAACGATTCGGTTCATTTCCCTGCGGCTTTCCGCACAGGTATGCCAAAGGAAAGGCCACCGTTTAACACACACGCACCCAAACAAACCCACTCCCGTGTATACCTGAAAGCTTAATGAAGCTTGTGTAATTGATTTTATGTTTGTTGAAAACGGCAGAAAAAGAAGCAACACTCGTGCAGTCGGTTAATTTCGGTATTGATAAAAAAAACAAGAAAGGAAAGCTAACTTCGGGCGGAGCCGAAGTTTATATACCCTTGCAGCTAAAATTGGATATATATCGCAAACATCGAATATAGTTGGCCGATCCTTATGAAATTTGGTAGGTTGGATCAACTGACCAAACATATAATCTGTACCAAGTTCTAGCTTTCTATCTTCAAAAACACAAAAGTTGGGTCTTTTCCGATCGTTCAGTTATATGGCAGCTATAGGATATAGTCGGCCGATCCTAATGAAATTTGGCATGTCCTATTATTTTGCCAAAAATAGCTCTCATGTCAAATTTGAACTCTCTAACTCTAAAAAAACCAAAGTTATACCATTTTCGATCAATCAGTTATATGGCAGCTATAGGATATAGCCGGCCGATCCCGGTCGTTCCGACTTATATACTGCGTGCAAGGGATAAAAGGGTGTGTGCAAATTTCAAGTCGATAGCTTCAAAACTGAGAGACTAGTTCGCGTAGAAACGGACAGACAGACAGACGGACAGACGGACATGCTCATATCAACTCAGGAGGTGATCCTGATCAAGAATATATATACTTTATAGGGTCGGAGATGTCTTCTTCACTGCGTTGCACACTTTTGGACAAAATTATAATACCCTCTGCAAGGGTATAACAACATAAACACAGTACCCGACAAAAGAAATAACCATCTTTTCTGGTCAACCGGCCCTTACTCACTCACTAAATTGGTAGGTAACAGTTGACGAAATACACATTTTTATTTAAGTATTATTATTTAACACAGGATTCGTAATCTATACTTTTTAGATTCGTAGGTGTCTTTTTCACTGCGATACAAACTTTGGACCAAATTTGGAATTCCCCTTTACAAGGGTATGAAAAGGTTTTTAATATGAATGTATTAAAGATTAAAATTTCCCCTTTTTAAAAGCCATTGGCACACGTGGTAAGAACACTTACTACTATAGGAAAAAACTCCAAAACCTAAAAGAATCGCCCATCAGTACACAGGGGGCTGTACAAAATTGGTATCTCTACTTATAGGACTATATTTTGAGTCAGCAGATTAAACCACATATAAGGAATATATCAAAAATTGCTTTGTCTTAAAAGCTTTAGTCAAACGCAACAAAAATAAAATGTAGATAGCTTTATTTGTTCTGTAGTTATGCATTCTTATATCCGGTACTCGTAGTTTACAAGGGTATATTGTAGTCGTGTGAATGTATGTATGTATGTAACATAGAGAAGGCATCATGTTCGACCCCATAAAGTACATATATGTATGTATTCTTGATCAGCATTAACAGCCAAGTGGAAGTAGTCATGTCCGTCAGTCCGTCCATCTGTTCGTATGAACGCGTGGATCTCAGAGACTATAAAAGATAGACTATTATAATGCCCACGCAGTTAAATATTTGTTAAATTTTTGCCACGCCCCTTCCACCCCATAAATTGCAAATTTCTGTAGCGCCAGTACAGGAAGGATTTTTAAAAAAACTGTTGATGCCAAACTATTTTAATAGGTAATTTATATCTGAAAAAAAAAAATGTCATCCAAATCGACGATGTATATGTATATACCATTTCCCTTACAAACGGGATAAAATTTTAAACACGTAAATCTCGAAGAATACAAGAGATAGAACTATAAGATTTGGAACTTAGACTCGTATGGTATCCGCGCAGATCTAGTATTTGTCCGAATTTTGACATGCCCACTCCCGCCGCCAAAACAGAAATCTCGTTGTAGTGCCAGTTCATAAATATTTTTGGAAAATTATTTTAAACCAAACCAAACTGTTCCAACGGCTAATCCTACAAAGCAGCCAAATCGGGTAATTTTTAGAGGAATTAAAGACTTTTTAGTCTGCTTCCCTAATGAATCGGTAGTAGGGGGTTGCAGTTGTTTTTTTTTGTCCAAACGCAAAAAGTATACAACAAAAATTTGCTGCTGAGTATCCATAACAAAAAAGTTTAAAATTTAAAGGTTAGTTAAAGTGAGGGTGGAATAGATTAGTACAGGGTATAATATAGTCGGAAAACTCGACTATAGCCGGCCTCTCTTGTTAAATTTAAAAAATTGTCATACGCTTGCAGAGGGTATAATAATTTTAGTCAAAAGAGTGCAACGCAGTGAAGGAGACATCTTCGACCCTATAAAGTATATATATTCTTGATCAGGGCCACATCCTGAGTTTATATAAGCATGTATAAAAGCTTTGGCACCACTAAAGTTTACGTTTCATTTTCAACAATTAAATCGACGTTAAATTTTCAGTGTTATGGTATTTATTTTAGTCTGTCCGAAATTTCGCATACATTCGATATCCTTCTCACGTAAACTTGTATTTTTACACGTCCGAGATTGTGGTGTTTTACAAAGGAACGATGAAGGAGAGGCAATGTAACTAAATAGATAAATAGAAAAAACCGTAAAAGGGTAAATTGGGCGACATGTTGGAAAAACATGCTACCGAATTTCTGTTTACGATCGCAGGACACACTGAACGACCCACGAACTAATCTTGTGAGGCTAAACATGTTCACCAGAGAATCGAGGCCCGGGACGGGTGCTAGCCGAGTATCATCATAAAGCTTATGTCGGCGAGGCTGTTTAATCTAATGTATTTTGTAGGATCGATCTGTTGTTATTAGGATCTTTTCAGGTCGTACCGAATAAGGTTGGGTCGCGATCGGGGTTGGGTCGTGTCAAGTAGAAAAAGGATCACTTTTCAAGAAAAACATCAGCAAGGGCAATTAACACATTAACAAACATTGTGTTCTCAAACTCTTCGATGATAATAATGTGATCTAAGCGCATGGCGGAGGTATTTTTTGGAGATCTCACATGGAAGGATGTCTTGGATTTTTAGGTATACAGCGTTCCTTGTGTCAACAATAATTCTACAAAGAATAGAAAAATGGCTTCTGTTTTGTTTCTGACAACCTAGTGGGTAAGTGCTAATTGGGTTTGCCCGAAACCGATTACAAAGCTATCCGAGAACCAGCTGTATCACATCTTTTCACGTCCGACCTTCGGCAGTAGTGGTTGGTGGGAGTATGTTCTATGTGCATATATATGTATATTCCCAATGTCATTTGGAAAACACGAAACTTTAAATTTCGTGTGTTCACGAAATGAAGCACAATGATTTTCGCTTTTCTTTACCATAAAGATTACTGAGTGATTAATTACTGGACTTTAACTTTTATATGAAACTTGTAATTAATACCAATTATTAAACAAGAAAGGAAAGCTAACTTCGGGCGGAGCCAAAGTTTATATACCCTTGCAGCTAAAACCGGATATATATCGCAAACATCGGATATAGTTAGCCGATACTTATGGCAATAGGAATATATAATCCAATTTTTTACAATACAAAATCTAAAAAAAGTCCCAAACTTCTATCTTCAAAAATACGAAAGTTGATATTTCTACCAAATACCATTTCCGATCGTTCAGTTATATGGCAGCTATAGGATATAGTCGGCCGATCCTAATGAAATTTGGTAGGTCGGATCAACTGACCAAATATATAATCTGTACCAAGTTCCAGCTTTCTATCTTCAAAAACACGAGTTGGGTCAAAGTTGGGTCATTTCCGATCGTTCAGTTATATGGCAGCTATAGGATATAGTCGGCCGATCCTTACGAAATTTGGCATGTCGTATTATTGCCAAAAATAGCTCTCACCTAAAATTTGAACTCTCTAACTTGAAAAACACCAAAGTTATACCATTTCCGATCAATCAGTTATATGGCAGCTATAGGATATAGTCGGCCGATCCGGGCCGTTCCGACTTATATACTGCGTACAAAGGAAAGAAGGGTGTGTGCAAAGTTTCAAGACGGTAGCTTTAAAACTGAGAGACTAGTTTGCGTAGAAACAGACAGACGGACAGACAGACGTACAGACAGACGGACAGACGGACGGACAGACGGACATGCTCATATCAACTCAGGAGGTGATCCTGATCAAGAATATATATACTTTATAGGGTCGGAGATGTCTCCTTCACTGCGTTGCACACTTTTGACCAAAATTATAATACCCTCTGCAAGGGTATAATAATACATAGGTGGAATATCTTATAGAAACAAAAGTTTTCCTATGTCGGTTACAACAATTCAAAATATTCAATGTGAGTCCAATCTAAATAAATGATGTACTAAACGAAAGATATTGTTTTTAAGAGTTCAATAAGTGACCAACAATTGGTTGAATTTAGAGAGAATTTGGGTGAAAGTCAAAATAACTTGATTAATTAAATTAGAGCTAGGGGGGACATTGGAGTCGACAGAAAAAGAATCACTTTTTAATAAAAAAGAAAGGAAAGTTAACTTCGGGCGGAGCCGGAAGTCGGAGCAAGGCGGAGCCTTGCAGTTAAAACCGGATATATATCAAAAACATCGGATATAGTTGGCCGATCCTTATGAAATTATCATAATAAAACCAATTAATTTCAATTAAAAATCGAAAACAAAGCCCCAAATCTTCAAAAAAAACAAAAGCTATAAGATATAGTCGGCCGATCGTTTTTAAATTTGGTGAGTCGGATCAACTGACCAAAAATACAATCTATACGCAGGTCCAACTTTCTATCTTCAAAAACACGAAAGTTGGGTAATTTCCGATCGTTCAGTTATATGGCAGCTTTAGGATATAGTCGGTCGATCCTTATGAAAATTGGTAGGTTGGATCAACTGACCAAAAATAGAATCTGTATTAAATTCCAGCTTTCTATCTTTTTTTTATTGCATATTCTTAGCTAGTGAACGAGGAATTTTCAATTTTTGACAATATTCGCTAAGGTTTACTATAACCCCTTAAAATGAGTAAACCTTAGCGAATATTGTCAAAAAGCTAAATATGTTATTCCATTTTCCAAACGAACAATAAAATTATTTTTTCTGGATTAATTTTTAACCCATGGACCTTACACAGAATTCGAACTTTTTTGTAGTATATGTATGTTTGAAGAACCCCACATCAACGCACCACTTGAACCACGCCCTCCCCTTTTGTTTTGTCCTCCCCATTACAGACGAGAACATTGTTGGCTGGTTTTATTTGAATGCGGACGGCAACTGTTATTGTTTGGGTTGCCCCTACATCCTTTTCAGCCGCCTTACCAGCGTCTACTGACCACCCCACTTGATGCAGACAATGAGAACGGTGCGCCTTTGATGCTGTATTGATGTGGTCGCTATAATTTGTGTAAAGTAATTTAATTAATCACAAAAAAAACGAAAAATATGCAAATCGTTTTTATTATATACTTGTCAGTTTTGCAATTTTCCGTTTTAAGAAACTTTGGTGGACGCTTTTAATGATTAGGCTAATAATTCTGGACGATAAGTTAAAAGTTCAATGAAGATTTAATCGCTTTAAATTTGATTTTAGCGAGGACGCGACTTTTTTTTTATTTTCGGCTTCATCACTTTTTGCATTAATTTCGTGGAACGTTTAGTCCGAGTCAGTTTTCCTAACCGGTTTTTGCTCATGGACACAATAAGTGATGCTTTTTGATGAGAAACGAGATGAAAAAGATAAGATGATATTTTCGAACTTCTGCGACTTGCAAAAACAATGTGAATTTCGTTCGTAATTTTTTTTGACAGTTTCGGCCAAGGCACGACGGGTGCAATTTGGTACACCAGGCCCATAGATCCAGCATCAAACGCCATCTAGCTTGGTGGGCCCTAGCATCCTGATGGTTCCTGATATGGCAGTGCGTGAGAAATTGGATGAATAGCAGCTTGGAAGTCTGGGATTTTGAGGCTTGTGGTTCGTGGTTGTTCCACTGCTAATGGCGATTGGCTGGCGGTGACGGTGGCGATGTTGTTGATTATGTTGTTGACAACAAGCTTTACGCATTTTGCGTGTATGTATTGCGTAAATATTTATACAATGCAGCAGGTAAAATTTATGCACATTACTGTGTGCGAACACATTCATCTGTACATTTGCACACAAGCCCGCGGCGTCCGCATACACTCCACACTGAACCCATACTTACTCTCGCACTCGACGTGTCGGCAGGGCCTGAAATTCTGTAAGTTGTTGATAGCAAAATATTTGCATTGGGCTCTGGTAAAGTAAATAGCCATTTAAGTAATTACTGCACTTAATTTTTAATATTGATTTTGCAAATTTATTAAAACATAATCAATTGTTTTACCATACAAATAAATGCAAGCGCTCAACCACAGGTTAACCTACATTCCGTTCCATTCGTCGGCGACAGGTGTCAAATAATGCCCCTGGGTAAATGTTGTGTGTTGACTGTGCGGTAGGAGGAGTTTTCGTTGAATGCTGCGTCCAGCGTTTTTAAAATATTTTAAAATATTTCAATGCAAAGTAGACCAAATGAGAAAGTTCTGCTTTGGGCATTTCTAATGCTCGTTTTCTTTTGAATAATTTTCTTAAAGAGAGTCATTGAGCATTGATATTCGCTTTTCTAAATCTCCATTTATATTCAAAGTATATGAAAAATATGTAAAACAAACGATGCGATTACTAATAAGGGCGAATTTATTATGAGCTTATTTGTCTTTACGAATGTCGCGTTCGACAGTTAAAAAGAATATTTGTTATCAGTGCATCCAAGGTTTTTGTCAAAGGAGCAAAATTTAAACAAAATTTGGTTCCATATAAGCAGAAATTCGAGTTTGGAACTTTTTTAAAGTTTGTCGCGTGCGACATTGAAAGTAAAAAATGAAATTTTTTTTTTTTTTAATATTTTTTATTTTTATACCAGTTTTAGGGTGAACGAATGCAGGAAACGAAAAAATCAAATCCAACTGCAAACGTTGGCGAGAAAATATAAAATAGATAAACAAAAATTATTGAATTTATTGAAGATATTTTGTTAAGTTTGAAATTGATGTAAGAAAAAAATATTGAATGCATTAAAAATAATTTAAATAAATCCTTTGCACTTCTTATTACTTAAAAATAAACAAAAACAACATAAAAAGTATGATGGAAGAAAATGTCGCGTGCGACATGTAGCGTGCGACATTGATTCAAATTCAATTTAAAACAAGAAAGGAAAGCTAACTTCGGGCGGAGCCGAAGTTGATATACCCTTGCAGTTAAAACCGGATATATATCGCAAACATCGGATTTAGTTGGCCGATCCTTATGAAATTTGGTAGGTTGGATGAACTGACCAAAAATAGAATCTGTACCAAGTTCCAGCTTTCTATCTTCAAAAACACAAAAGTTGGGTCAATTCCGATCTTTCAGTTATATGGCAGCTATAGGATATAGTCGGCCGATCCTTATGAAATTTGGCACGTCGTATTGTTTTGCCAAAAATAGCTCTCATGTTAAATTAGAACTTTCTAACTCTAAAAACACTTAAGTTATACCATTTCCGATCAATCAGTTATATGGCAGCTATAGGATATAGTCGACCGATCCCGGTCGTTCCGACTTATATACTGCGTGCAAAAGAAGGGTGTGTGCAAAGTTTCAAGTCGATAGCTTTAAAACTGAGAGGCTAGTTCGCGTAGAAACGGACAGACAGACAGACGGACGGACAGACAGACAGACGGACGGACAGACGGACATGCTCATATCAACTCAGGAGGTGATCCTGATCAAGAATATATATACTTTATAGGGTCGGAGATGTCTCCTTCACTGCGTTGCACACTTTTGGACAAAATTATAATACCCTCTGCAAGGGTATAAAAAAAACTATTTAATATTTTTAAGTCAAACGAAATGCATCATTATACCCTTGCAGAGGGTATTATAATTTTGGTCAAAAGTGTGCAACGCAGTGAAGGAGACATCTCCGACCCTATAAAGGATCGGCCGACTATATCCTATAGCTGCCATATAACTGAACGATCGGAAATGACCCAACTTTCGTGTTTTTGAAGATAGAAAGCTGGAACTTGGTACAGATTATATTTTTGGTCAGTTTATCCGACCTACTGAATTTCATAACGATCGGCCGACTATATATAGCTGTCATATAACTGAACGATCGGAAATGTTTTTTGGTAGAAATACCAACTTTGGTATGTTTGAAGATAGAAGTTTGGGACTTTTTTTAGATTTTGTAATAAATTGGATTATATATTCATGTTCCCATAAGGAGCGGCCAACTATATCCTATGTTTGCGATATATATCCGGTTTTAACTGCAAAACCGCCCGAAGTTAGCTTTCCTTTCTTGTTTTTTTTAGATTTTGTATTTTAATAAGTTGGGTTATATTATCATATTCTCATAAGGATCGGCCAACTATATCCGATGGTTGCGATATATATCCGATTTTAACTGCAAGGGTGTATCAACTTCGGCTCCGCCCGAAGTTAGCTTTCCTTTCTTGTTTGAATTGAAATCGGATGGGACGACAGTAGCGGGTAGATGATTGGCGAAGGTTTTTCCATATTATATTATTATGTGAACAATTGGGCGATTGCGTTATCATTTGGAGTGGGAAATATGATGTTACAAATAAGTGGTCCTCATCAAAATCATTTTTGACTTTCTGCTTATATTCGCTTTGTCCTGAGCTCCCATCAAAGCCCTATTTGCCAATTAACGTCAGGCAACAAGGTTGATCAAGGTCTCGAATCACATCGCTTTGTAACTCCAGTATTCTAATAGCGGTGTGGTCTAACAAGTTTTGGAGCTCTACCTCACCATGAGTTTCGCTTATTGTGATGTTTTCCGGGTAACTTTTTTTTTCCTTTAAAATGTTTTCGTAGCATGGAAAAACAATAGCACCAACTTTGTTGTTCACAAAGTTTCTAAGTAAAAAATATTGATGCTTTATGAACCCGGCTTCTGTTATAAGTGATATAACTTCACATGGTTTCGCTGACAAAATCAATTTATTTATTATTTCAGAAGCAATTCTCAAATCATCAGATGCAGTTTCATCTAATTCAGCTAGATGTGCCAAGCGTCGCTGTTTTGTTCTATTTGAACACTCTATAAACGACCTCTATCTTGACTAGAGTGTATTGATTGTGTGTTAAGTGGGTGAAGCATTATGATTTCGTTTACTTTAAACCAATTAAAATAATTTTTAATAACATTTGCATTAGTTCGGTGGATTTTAACCCATATTTCTTTTATTTTTTTTTAAATGGTAACCGGTTTTTTGTTTCTAAATCCGTATCCTTTCATTTCCAATTGTTGTTTTATTTGATCGCCTACGTGTTTATCCTTTATTGCATAAGAACCCTTCAATAAGCACCAAATATCAAAAATGGTAGAGCATAAAATTTCACACTGAGAGAATGAGCCTATCAAGAAATCGAAATTTATAAGGAAATAAAGAATGGTGTTACGATAAAATAATAAACATAAAGAAAGATAAAAACAAAGCACGAAAAAAGCTCCATCAATGGATAAAAACGAAAACACGAAAGCTAAGAACACACAAAATAAAAGTCACGAAATTGAAAAAAAAGGTAAATAGCGCACGAGATCAGTTTGTTGAAAAAATTATGCCAAGGGAACGGGCAAAAACGGGCAACTGAATTTAAACATATAATTCTAAAAGACTAATCTTGTTTATAAAGTATGGATCTGGGACAGATCCGGATCACAAAAAAAACAACAAAAACTAAATACACAGAAACACTTTAATTTTAAAATATAAACATTTTTTCACTATTTCCATTTTAAATTACTTTAATATTCCTTGATTTAATATTTTTTAAAAATTTTTTAAGGGCGAGCTGACTTTTTCGAGTTGCTTGACTCCACGTTTGAAGAGTTTTAATCTCCGATTTAAGAAAGCTTTTACAATGAGCTTGTTTAAAATAGAGCAAAAGTAAATGAACAGTTAAATTCTTTACCATTTCAAGAATCAGTGATGCCAATTTGGCGACCAAATTCAAACATTTTTATACCCTTGCAGAGGGTATTATAATTTTGGTCAAAAGTGTGCAACGCATTGAAAGAGACATCTCCGACCCTATAAAGTATATATATTCTTGATCAGGATCACCTCCTAAGTTGATATGAGCATGTCCGTCTGTCTGTTTCTACGCGAACTAGTCTCTCAGTTTTAAAGCTATCGACTTGAAACTTTGCACACACCCTTCTTTCTTTGCACGCAGTATATAAGTCGGAACGGCCGACTATATCCTATAGCTGCCATATAACTGAACGATCGGAAATGGTTTTTGGTAAAAATTCCTGTTGAACGCAAGATGGAATAGGATTTTATTTATGTTCTGGACACATAGAAACTGGTTCCATTGGCTCTGGGGACCCGTTTCTTTACGATCTCTTTACGAGCCTCCAAGCAGCAAGACGAGCCAAGAAATCGAAGAAGACTGCGAAGAGGCGGTGCGAGGGACAGGAGATTAAGAAAATGCGAAATGAAACGCAAACGCGGTCACAATTTTCAGATTAGATAAACGCGACGCAACAATGGAACGTGCTGGGTTTGATCCTGATAAGAGCCGCAGCATCTGACATCTGATTCCCACCTTCACCAGGCCTTTCATCTGAGATTGGGTGTGTATCCGCTGTTAGTGGTGCTGCACTTATGCTGATGCTGTCAAAGACAATGTGTCTGGAATAATGCTTGTTGGTTCTTTGAAAGGCAACGCAAAACGAGTCGGCAGCTCTTCAGTTTATTTTTCCTCTTGTAATGCCGGCTGGATAAGGCTTTGACTCTGAGTTTCAGTCTGACTGGCCTGCTTGAAATCGCTTTCGGCTCTTATCCGTACTCATGAAGATGGCGTAGCCTTTTTTCAGATCCGCAGTGGAATTTTTTTATACACAATGCCATGCTGCTACTGCGATCTGGGAGCTCTTACTCGAATTCGGTCGAGTCTAAAGCTTTCGCTCCCATCACTTGCGATTGCGATCGGTTCAGTAACAAAGCGATAATGCGAAAATCATGTAATCCATTAGCGTAACTTTTTGCAAATTTGTGACAATGACAATATTAAGATAGCACATCCGATCACTACACAATCACTAAAGCGCATATCTTTTGGGATTTCAGTTGTGCTTCGGTGGCCCTTAAGTTATTTGAATCAACCTTTGCAAAATTAATTTGTACTCTCGAGTTTGGTGGTCTTTTATTAGCGGTCCACAAACTTCATCGGCTTGTAAGAAGGTATAATGCAATTTAACGTATAGGGTAAAGTCGACCTGTACCAGCCTTTCCTACTTATACACTGCGTGAAAAGGAATGAAGGACTTGTGCATAGCTAAATTTGATAGACTAGTTTACGTAGACAAATACAATCAGACAGACGGACATGGTTTAACCGACTCAGGAGATAATAATCAACAAAATAAAAAATGTCTTGTTCACTTTTGCTAACAATCAAAATATCCTCTGTAATAGTATAAAAATATGTATGTATAATGGTTTAATGGTAATGGTGTAACATTTTATGTAGTTTTCTCCTATTTATACAACATTGACACAATAACATCATAAAATATATAATTCCATTTTCATGAAAGAGTACATCGACTTCGCTTTAGCTTTCCTTTCTTACTATATTTACTATTGGAAAGGGTTATAACTTCAACAATGTTCATAATTTCTTAATAAAATTATTCTCGTTTTATTCAGTATTAATGAGTCAACAATAATATGTGTCATAAATAACATAATTTGTAAGTTGCACCGAAAAATGGGCTTAAAAATCCGATAAAATGCGAAAATGTAAGTTTCCTGTGTAGAAATGTTGTCTTTTTTGTTTAAAAAAAATGTTTTTCAAAAGCAACAAGAAAGGAAAGCTAACTTCGGGCGGAGCCGAAGTTTATATACCCTTGCCTTTAAAACCGGATATATATCGCAAACATCGGATATAGTTTGCCGATCCTTATGGGAATATGAATATATAATCCAATTTATTACAATACAACATCTAAAAAAAAGTCTCAAGCTTCTATCTTCAAAAATACCAAAGTTGGTATTTCTACCAAAAACCATTTCCAACCGTTCAGTTATATGGCAGCTATAAGATATAGTCGGCCGATCGTTATGAAATTTGGTAGGTCGGATTAACTGACCAAGAATATAATCTGTACCATGTTCCAGATTTCTATCTTTAAAAACACGAAAGTTGGGTCATTTCCGATCGTTCAGTTATATGGCAGCTATAGGATATAGTCGGCCGATCCTTACAAAATTTAGCATGTCGTATTATTTTGCCAAAAATAGCGCTCGTGTAAAATTTGAACTCTCTAACTCCAAAAACACCGAAGTTATACCATTTCCGATCAATTAGTTATATGGCAGCTATAGGATATAGTCGGCCGATTCTGGTCGTTCCGACTTATGTACTGCGTGCAAAGGAAAGAAGGGTGTGTGCAAAGTTTCAAGTCGATAGCTTTAAAACTGAGAGACTAGTTCGCGTAGAAACAGACAGACAGACGGACAGACGGACAGACGGACATGCTCATATCAACTCAGGAGGTGATCCTGATCAAGAATATATATACTTTATAGGGTCGGAGATGTCTCCTTCACTGCGTTGCACACTTTTGGACAAAATTATAATACCCTCTGCAAGGGTATAATAAGCCAAAACTATCCAAAAGCGCCGGCTATTTTGAAATCGGTTTAAAATTACGCATTTAGGAATTTTTAAACGCAAAAAATTCCCGAAAAACGTTTTTCTTTTTAAATAAATTAAGATTTTTAGGGTGTTACACATATATCAAACACGGGTTTGTGTCAACAAAAAGCCATCTGTCACACAGACTGCTAAAAGTATTTGACAACTAGTTTTTTGAGGTGACGGTAAACAAGACACCTTGCAGCATCTATTCCAACGGACGGATGGACTCCCGTTGGGCTGAAAGCCTTTCTTCTATATCCCCATTCCATATTTCGTATCCCCACCAGCCACCAACCGCACCCATCCTAACATCGCGTCACACCCGCGTTAAACAAACGAACAGAAATCAAATTGTTTTTGGAAGCATCCGCGGTTCTTTAATTGAAGACATCAACACTAGCTAAAAATATCGAAGACGTGTGCATGTTGGCTAGTTGCGGGGTATATGTAATCAATAAAGGGTGGGGTGTAGAATCGGGAGTGAGATGCGAGATGCATGTTCAAGAGAAAATGCCACATCTCTATAAGAAAATTTTGTTTGGTCTAGCACTGCTTTTCCCTAGCGCTGGAACTACTCCTCCCATCATTTTAATGTGTTCAAAAAACTTTGTTTTATTAATGCATAACTAAAACTTAGTGTTTTCCAACCTTGCAGAGGGTTTTTTAAGGAGAGAGAGTTTGACTATTTCTACGCAAACTACTCTCATCAAGAACACCAAGTTTTATTCCTTTCCATAGGAAATTTCTCTGCCCAAGCTCTGCCACACACACACAGTATAAATGTGTGAAACGTCATGATCACAGCCTACTTTCTGCTATTCGTTACTAACACTAATGCGGTAAAATCATATCAATGTATTGGAGTGCCGACCACTGGTATATACATAAGGCATATAAGGTATGGCCGGGGTCGGCCACATCGACCTATATCTTTCTCATAATTGAATAATTAAATGGTCTAGCTTTTGTGTTTTTGAGAAGTCCGAACTATAACAAGGCCTAACAAGGAACTATAACGTATAACTATATACGATAATTGTGAATTACATGTATACGATCTTCACTGCAAGGGTATATAAACCTAGGCTCCTCCCGAAGTTACCTTTTCTTTCTGGTTATACCCTTACAGAGTGTATTGTAATTTTGTTCAAAAGTGTGCAACGCAGTGAAGGAGATATCTCCGACCCTATAAAATATATATTTTCTTGATTTCTTTTTGGCAAAATAATACGAAGTACCGAAATTCTGCTATTTTTAGCCAAACTTCATAAGGATCGGCCTACAAAGTATATACTATAGCTGCCATATAACTGAACAATCGGAAATGACCCAACTTTCGTGTTCTTGTTCTTGAAGCACTTTCGTGCTTCGACTAGTTTTCGAGTTCGTCATAAGGTTCGAGGGAAATTCTGTGGAAGTTGCATGTATTCCCTTTCTGCGTTCAATGTCAGTCTCTCACTTGTCTTCGGTACAATGTGCCCCAAACCCATTCTAATACACAAACCAAAATTAAATGATACAATTTACCACAAATTTCTGTATTTACACTCCGGTTAATGAAAATATTTAAAACCATACCTTTTATTTTAATATTAACGATGAATCATATGTAACAAAATATGAACAATATTACTGTGGACGGCAGTCGACGGGTGACGAACCGCAAGGGTTAGGGGTTTCACGTAGGGTTAGTTTAAACTTTAAAGACAAAATATATTGCCGAAGAAATACAAATTTTCTGTGTGCGTTTCATCTGAATAAACCAAAAGGTATTGCTTTAATTAAAACATTTTTATCAAAACTTTAACCAAAAGTCGATCAGCTTGGGAGAAATTTGCGTAAAAGTAAAGCGATTTAGGGATCTCCATATAAAATATTTTTCTTCAACAACATCCTAATTTTCAATACGAACTATACCCGATGTTTGCGATATATATCCGGTTGTAACTGCAAGGGTATAACAACTTCGGCTCCTCCCGAAGTTAGCTTCCTTTCTACTTCAAACATCCTTTGTTCTACAATTTTTCATTAATTGTTTTACAATTAAAGGTTAAAATTAAAAATAAACTTTCTAAATTCACAAAAATTCAAATCTTTATAACTTAAGAACCAGTAAAACTATCAAAAATACTGTATTATGTAATAATGCAAGGTTTTTGAATTGTCCAATTCCCTTTCTTCAAGACAAAACATTTTTTTTTTCAAACCTCAAGAAAAATACAGTTTTTTTTAACTCTAGCAAAAGAGATTTGTTTGGAAAATTGGCTTTAACGATTTGAAAAATTTGGAGATAGCCCTTGAGGTGACGCAACTTTTGATATAGTGCACCTGTATACAGCTGCACACAGTTTTTTTTTCTTAAATAATGAGAGGTGCCACGCCCACAATTTTTTCAAATCTTAAATCTATTCACCATGTGAACCCAAATCAAAAATCGTAACTTAAATATCTTCCATATCCATTCCTGAGATATTAATTTTGTCCAGAAAAAGTGGTCAAATTTCCTATAGTGAGCTGTGAAGCTTGGCGCTACATACACATATATAAAGACATACTTGGAATTTGTACATTTGGAGTTTTTGCTTACATATGTATATTTGAAGTGTTCTTGCTGACTTGGCTAATCGGCAGTCACGAGAAGGGTAATTGTTATCTTCCATATTTTTTTATTTTGGTTATAACCGGGATCGGCCGACTTTATATCCTAGAGCTGCTATATAACTAATTGATTTTCTATTAGCAATTTTCCACCAAATAACTTTGGTGTTTTTAGAGTTTGAATTTTCTATGCTTAATTTTTTATGAGCTTATATTATGTATGTATGTATACATATATGTACATACATACATACATAAAAAGTAAAATATATATAATATATAATATAATAAACTATAGGTGGTGGGGTGTATTCTAATAAATTCGATATGTAACAGAAATAAACATCGGAGTCTTCGAATCGTTGGCCAAAAAGGAGCAGCCTAGGAACAACGTTGAATTTCTTTCCAATAAACATGCAAGGAAAATATGTACATGCTTTGCACGCCGTGTGTTGTGACGTTGGCAGCCGTTGACGTTTTGAGTACAGAGGGTATTTTAATTTATTTGACAAAAATGTCATGCGCCAAAGAAGGCGTTCGCGACTAAGGGTCGAGTGAATGCAGTCTGACCCTGACCACCCGTGTCTGCCAAAACACGAATCGGATTATGGTTACGTTATAACCGTTATGATTTTGGTTAATGTATCCTATTTGATCATTAAAGAGCCTAAAATATCAATTTAATCAAAATTTTGTTTAATTTGGAAACTTTAAAGCAGGGTGAGTATAAAGTCGTCGGCACGATGATTGTCTTCGAAAGTATTTTCGTGCCTTGCTCGTAAAGTGAGTCTAACCAACCCAATATTTTATTTCCCAGTCCGCACATATACATAATTTTTGTGGCCTTTTTCACAAATTAAAGGGTGGCATCGAAGGCAAATGGATCGAATTCGTCATCTTTGGTGGTCAGCAAATGCAAATTAATAGAATTTTTATACCCTTGCAGAGGGTATTATAAGTTTTCCCAAAAGTGTGCAACGCAGTGAAGGAGACATTTCCGACCCTATAAAGTATATATATTCTTGATCAGGATCACCTTCTGAGTTGATATGAGCATGTCCGTCTGTCCGTCTGTCTGTCCGTCTGTCTGTTCCTCTGGTATAACTTTGGTGTTTTTAGAGTTAGAGAGTTCAAATTTGACACGAGAGAAGAACATTACGACATGCCTAATTTCATAAGGATCGGCCGATTATATCTTATAGCTGCCATATAACTGAACGATCGAAAATGACCCAACCTTCGTGTTTTTGAAGATAGAAAGCTGGAACTTAGTACAGATTCTATTTTTGGTCCAACCTACCAAATTTCATTAGGATCGGCCGACTATATCCTATAGCTGCCATATAACTGAACGATCGAAAATAGTATTTGGTAGAAATATCAACTTTCGTATTTTTGAAGATAGAAGCTTGGGACTTTTTTTAGATTTTTTATTTTAATTAATTGGTTTTATTATGATGTAATCATAAGGATTGGCCAACTATATCCGATGTTTGCGATATATATCCGGTTTTAACTGCAAGGGTATATCAACTTCGGCTCCGCCCCAAGTTTGCTTTCCTTTCTTGTTGTTGCACATACTGTGTAGGTCGATATTATTGGGCACTATTTGAGAAATTCTGCAACTAGAGACTAGACTTTAGAGCGTGACTGTTCAGAGTGATGTGTGTTATATCAACACCCCTCTATATGTTTGTGTTTTAGTCACGAACGGGGTTATTTTTAGATTTATCACTGGACCATGGAACACAAAAGCTGCGTGCCCCAGCCGGAGTACTGCTTATACATATGTACTTATAATCCGCTGGCGGATATTTATGTGGAATGTTGTCGCGCGAATTTCCGCCTTCGAAGAACACGAATTTCATCTTTTAAAAGAAATTGATCAAATTTTAATGAATTTTTGGAGACAGTATATAATTGAGTATTCCATAATATTTTCTTAAGCACACAATTTTTGATAAGCTTATGTACCGAAGGATATTAACAAACTTTACCAAGCAGTTGCCATATTTTTGAAATACTAATTTTTTCCCCTATTGTTCTACCTAAATTTTAATGTTTGAAATTATGTACATACATAATGCACATATTTATGTACATACTATGTGTATGTAGCTTGTTTTAGTAGCTAAAACTGATTTAATAAATATAACATTTCCTTTTGAGCCGACTTTAGAACTCCTTTCAAGTCCTGTTCCTACTAATCGCGCAATCCACCCAGAACCGCCTATATTAAGCAGACGAAGGTGTCAATTTAAAATGCTGTCAAAACTTCTGCGCGAATACGTGAAAGGGAAAAGGGGGAGAGCTGTTAACTTTTTGCCAAGTTTGTCACACTCTAGTTAAAATTGTCAACACTATTGTACAGCTAAAATTTTTAATTCTTAATTGGATAATTATTTGAACATATTTTATAAATAAAGAATATTACAGTTTACTGCTTTGATTTTAAGGTATAAGGTATACAAGAAAGTGTTAAAAAGTCATCGCATCGAAACAAACCAAGAAGACACATACATACATACATATAAATATTATATATGGGCATATTCATATGTATGTATGTATATGGGAAACATCTCGAGTCGATATAGCCATGTCCGTTTGTCCGTACGTCCGTATAATCGTGTGGATCTTAGAGACTATAAGAGAAAGAACTGGGATTATGGCATGGATACTCCTACAATACCAACGCAGTTCAAGTTTGAGTCAAAATTTTAAATCGGATAGATTTAAGAGGAGTTATAGACTTTTTAGTCTGCTTCCCTAATGAATCGGTCGTATGGCCGTAGGTGATAGTAGTGGGGCTGCCGTTGTTTTTTTTTGCTCAAGCGCATAAGTATGCAACAAAAATGTGTTTCTGAGAATCCATACCGTTAAAGTACCGGGTATAATATAGTCGGGAAACTCGACGCTTTTTGGGACAGAGATAGAGTTGTTGATAATATATCAAAATATCAATATATCGATATTTTTTCTAATAATGATATATTTATATCGTAATATTTTTTTTTCCTAAATAACGAAATATCGATGTTTGTTTTTGATATTTTTGGATATTTTTTCCTTGGTCACTGAATTTTAAAGCAACGCGGATTGAACTTCTGTACCAAATTGAGTAGTAGGATATGGGATTTTATGGATGGGATCGCTTTATGGGATTTCTATACATCCAATGGGTTGCTTTCCCACGCAGCTAGAGGCAAGCTGAAGTATAATTTCAGCTTCTTATTTTGCTCCGACATAAGGAGCTGACGGAGCTGATTATATGACGGACACACACGTAAAGCAAAGGGTATTCTTAAAATACCTAAATTCAAAACATTGGGTTTAATTTTTGAATATCATACAATAAAAGTTATGTTTCTACAATATATAAAAAAATAATTAAATAATTATTTAGGAAACTTGGCTTTTTAATAAGAGATTCAACAGTTAAGGGAATTCCCTAGTTGTGCAGGAAAACAATTTATTTAAAAAATATCAAATATAACGATATTTCCCAGTGATATTTTAAATACTATTATCATATATTTTGATAAAAAAAATATCATCGATACGATATTTTTTTAAATATTTGACAACCCTAGACAGAGATCATTTTCACTGGATGGCGCAGAGTCCAATACCCTCGAAATCCGAGCAGGAATCCCCCTACCCTGGGTCTTGTCCCCACTACATTATACATAATTCACACATGATATGCCTGCGAGTCGAAATAAACAAAATTTAATAACGGCCACTTTTGCAGAACTTTTGCAACTTTTTTTGCAAGAAAAAAAAAGGGTATTCGCGGCTACAAATGCGCTGCAAGAATAAACTCATAGATTCGAAGAATGGTCCAAAAATTTTAATATGGGTTTTCCCAGCAAATGCGCCAGAGTGACCAGTTACCAAATGACCAAATACGCCATGTATCCACAATCCTGTCCTGGTTTATTTAAGAGTCTTAAAATTAAAGAATTCAAAAATTTAGACCAAGAACTGCCCCAGGTTACAAGTACCTCGGAATTTATTTAGACAATCGGCTAACTTTCCGAACCCACATGGTGTCCATTACAAGGTAGAGCGGGAAAACAATTAATGTTTGAGACCATCGATGTTTTTGAAAGTAAACATCGATGTTTTAAAAATAAAACATAAAATAACAATAAAGATTTTTTTTTATTAGAGTTCATAATTCTTAATTAACAAGAAAGGAAAGCTAACTTCGGGCGGAGCCGAAGTTTATATACCCTTGCAGTTAAAACCGGATATATATCGCAAACATCGGATATAGTTGGCCGATCCTTATGAGAATATGATAATATTACCCAATTTATTATAATACAAAAACGAAACCTAAAATTGTCCCAAACTTCTATCTTCAAAAACACAAAAGTTGGGTCATTTCCGATCGTTCAGTTATATAGCCGCTATAGGATATAGTCGGCCGATCCTAATGAAATTTGGTAGGTTGGATCATCTGGCCAAAAATATAATCTGTATTAAGTTTCAGCTTTCTATCTTCAAAAACAAGAAAGTTGGGTCATTTCCGATCGTTCAGTTATATGACAGCTATAAGATATAGTCGGCCGATCCTTATGAAATTTGGCATGTCGTAATGTTTTGCCAAAAATCGTGTTAATCTCGTGTTAAATTTGAACTCTCTAACTCCAAAAACACCAAAGTTATACCATTTCCGATCAATCAGTTATATGGCAGCTATGGGATATAGTCGGCCGATCCGGGCCGTTCCGACTTATATACTGCGTGCAAAAGAAAGAAGGGTGTGTGCAAAGTTTCAAGACGATAGCTTCAAAACTGAGAGACTAGTTCGCGTAGAAACGGACAGACAGACGGAAAGACGGACCGACGGACAGACGGACATGCTCATATCAACTCAGGAGGTGATCCTGATCAAGAATATATATACTTTATAGGGTCGGAGATGTCTCCTTCACTGCGTTGCACACTTTTGGACAAAATTATAATACCCTCTGCAAGGGTATAAAAACATGAGCTGAAAAACTAAGCTAAAAACATAAAGAACGTTTCCTCTTTGCGTATTTGTGCATGCTGTGTTTCAAATGTCTCTTCATTCTCCTTTTTGCCGGTTCATATTGATCTTACTAAAATATTAAAAATTAAGCCTAGTACTGAGCTGACGAAAATCCGCTGTTGAAATTCCGCTAGCGAAATTGCACTTTATTCAGCTACCGAGCTAGTGTGACCAAAAAAATTAAGAAAAAGGGTAATACTGAACAGCTGTTGTTTGTAAACAAAAAAACAATAAGCAAATATGAATTCAAATCAATTGGATGTTGGTGTTTTGTTTATGTATTTCGCCGCTAAGGAGCTGATTAAGAAATAGAAAACTGGGTCAAAATCAAAATCAATCACAAATCATTTCAATGCCATTTTATGGCATTAAAATGCCCCTTGTGGGTCAAATCCCATATTATGGGCTTCGCCTTGACCGCACTAATTAATTTCAATTTATCCTCGCGCGCCGAAAATTTTTCGGTCCGACAATTTTTTTCTTTCAAAATTTCCCTCCATGTTTTAGCTATCAAAATAAATCAAATGAATTATTTCAAGACCTCAAAATCAGCTGTTTATTTTTTTTGATCCGGCAACGCCATTCAATTCGATAGCTAAAATTTTTCTCAACACAGTACCCGAAAAATTTAGGAGATGAAAATTTCTTCTTCTTCCTTTTTTTACACCGTTTTTTTATATGGAGTTTGACAGCTGTCAGATTTTCGACAGCGGATTTTCGTCAACTCAGTACTAGGCTTAAATATTTACATACACTTTGTCCTCAATGCACAGATATAACAAAAACAATCGATAGTGGCCGCAAAACCATCGATGTTTAGAAAATTTAAGAAACATCGTAGTATCGATAGTGCCATCGATTGTTTTCCAGCTCTGTTACAAAGCCCATTAAGGATGTAGTCTCATGTGTGAGGTTGAAAAAAATCGATTTTTTTTTTCACATATTTCGATAGAAATATTTAAGATACATTCATATTTATTAAGAATGTACTGTTAAAGTTTCAAATAAAAATATCAAATAATGACAGAGATACAGCCCATAATCGAGAGCGCGCCTACACCGAAAAGTATGAGTTTCTGGGTAGCGTCTGAACTTTAAACGCGTTTTTCTCGGAACGAAATTTTTGTGTGCGGCGCAGGTGATTCACAAAATTCTATGGTACCGATCTAGCTGAAATTTGGATATGTTGTTCTAAAAAGTAACACCTCTTCCCGTACTAGAATCATTTATTTTTAATGATTAGTTTTTTTTTATCATTAATTTAAGATACATTTTTTAAATTTAAAAATTTTTTTTTTTTTTGTGAGTTCGCCATTTTGTTGTTTATTAATGAAAATATTTCATTCTAGTACGGGACAGAGCCATAAGCTTACAAAACAATAATCTATTCTATTTTTTTGTTTCGGATGACTCTAGCAGTCGAAATCACCTGCGCCAGGGACCTACCTTTTTTTTTTATATGCATACTTTGGCATGCTATAAAGTGTATTAAACTACACAAGAATAAATTAAACAAAATATTTTCAAATAGTTTATGATGCCTATAAAAACATATGTGAAAATTGGACCGATCGCATTATTTTTTATTCCAAAAAAAATTTTTTGAAATAACCTCTAAAAAGTAGGCCGGAACATGAGACTACATCCTTAATACAAAGATGAATAAACTAAAAAGGCTTTTTAATAATCGGAACAAGTTATCCCTAAGGAACAAGGTTTAATATACAAAGCGGTAATTGCTTTCTCATGGCACTACGTGCTTCACGTATACGGCATCAAAATATAGTGTATTGCACCAAAATCGAATAGAGTTATTCAAGCCTCAAAAGTACTAGTCAGGCACCTAATCAGAGAGAGCAGAATTACAGGTATATTTCAGTCTTCTGACTATATCTTATAGCTGAAAGATCGGAAATGGTATTTGGTAGAAATATCAACTTTGGTATTTTTGAAGTTAGAAGTTTGGGACTTTGTTTTTAATTTTTTTAAAGAATTTTTTTATTTGTATTTTTGTACTTCGTTATATAATTGGAAGAAATACTTATCCATATACTTATGTGTATAAATATATATACATATATATATATGTATATACATGTATTCACACTTATGTACATACATATGTATATATATTCTTTGTAAAACGTGCAAAGTTTGAAGTGGATGGCTTCAACTGAGAGACTAGTTTGCGTAGAAACAGACAGAAAAACGGATAGACAGACGCACATGTTTAAATCAAGTCAAAAGTATAATTTCATTTATTTTCATATATTATTTCATCAACAAATGAAAAAAGTTCTTTCGGCCTCGGCGTGACCATATGTACATACATAAGTACTATATTTAAAAACTCTTACCATTTTGAAGAAAAGTGGAATAGTTACATAAATGTATAGACCCTTTTATGCAAATTTTTAACGGTGTCGCTTTATTGTTCCCTTCCATTCCATAGGGCTTGGTACAAACTGGATGAGAAGCCTGCGGCAAAGGGAAGTATACCGGATTATGCAAGTGCCAGAACCACTTGATGCTCTCGCCAGCTCTGCCGGTGTTGCCGTTGCTTAGTAGAAAGTCACGCTGCCATTTTGCGTGTTTTGATTGATGGATAAGCGCGATATTTGTTTTGAAAACACTTGACAGGCGGCTTGATTAAAAAACTTCACTGCTCACATGGGACTTGACTGGCTGCCACCCGACGACGTGTTTGGGTGTCTCCGGATCAGGCTAGCCCGTACTCTGTCGTCTCAAAAATCCACCCCGCCCAAATACTGCCATTGGCGCAGGAGCGAGCGAGAGGCCTGCACCAGAAACAATTATCAGGGGGCAGCAGATACAATTTACATGAGCCTACCACCAGTGCCTGATTTGTTGTCGCCATTTATTTCACGACCTTTGTTGAACATGTAAATTAACACAAATGAAATTGTTAAAATGCTGCCAGAAGACCGCGGAATAATTTTTCATCCTGTCAGATATGTCATCTTGAAATCTTCTTTCTTACAAATGGAAGTCATACATTGATTAATCGAAAATACATAAAGAGGTACAGACTCCGACGCTTAGTCAAAGTAAGATATTTCTTTTATTCGGGTTCCATTCTCTTTATATGAGGATAATATTATGAGGACTTTTAGTGACATATGACTTATGTTACGTGTATATAATGTTATATACATAGTATAATTGATTATATATTTAATTTCTTAAAAACGTTAAGGAGACATCTTTGGACATAGTAAAGTGTATTACTTTATACATTAACTACATGGATGAGACTAGGCAGCAGCTTGCCAGTGCGGTAACCATTTCAACGTTAACCGTTAACTTTTCTTTGTCAGTCATGGCTGACATGACCGTCTGTCATTCGAAAATTCGTAGCTTTAAAGCACTTCATCAAAAATGTTTAATAATGTTAATCATTTTTCACTCAAAATTATTCTCAAGCCAAAAAGGAAAGCTAACGGGCGGAAGCGAAGTTAATATACTCTTGGAGATAAGTGGAACCATATACGATAAGATATGTATCGGATTGAATATGAATGCCAATATCGGATGTAGTTGGCCGATCTCTGGAAAGTCAATCGGCATTCTCTTTGGCCTTTTCCCCTGCACACCACTGACACTAACCGACACTAACTCTCGCCCACATCGGCTATTAGTTACAACTAATACATATTCTTATCCATACTAGTTTAAATTTACTACTTTATTTACTACTAGTTTAAATTTAACCGTGTTTAAATTTTAACTGGTTTCGTATCTGTTGAGCATAAAAGCCTCCAAGATCTCTATGCGAATTTCCCTTTCGAAATATTTGAATACAATAATATTTAAATATGTTTTTAAATAAATAAAATAGTGTAAATACAAATTTTTGAAATAATCTAAATCTTTTAACTTAAGAAACACTTAAGTTATAGCAATTCCGATGAATCCTCGCCCGGACCCTCCCGAACTCCCGAAATTAAAACTAAATGGCATAACTTCGGTGTTTTTAGAGTTAGAGAGTTTAAATTTTACAAGAGAGCTTTTTTTTGGCAATAAAAATACGACAATAATACGACATACCAAATTTCATAAGGATCGGCCGACTATATCCTATAGCTGCCATATAACTGAACGATAAGATATTACCCAACTTTCGTTGCGTCTTTTATTTTTTCAAACTTATTATTATTATTTGCAGTAGCTTCAAAATTTAAATTTGGGACTGAAATGAAATGTCGTCTTAATCTTTGTTTTTATTATCTTTTTCCAATTACTTGAAGTTACTATATTTATTTATTACATCTCAAGTAAAGTATAACTCTGATTGGCATTCGGAAGATAATATATCCAAGTTTCATATTCAAAAAGTATCAATAAGATATTGCCTTGAAGACCCCAATTACGGTACCTTTGTAATGACCCATTTATCATCAGCCCATTGATAATCAACTAATAAAAAAATGGGGAGTCTGTGAATTTCGGTTAGGGCGTTAAAGGGTTGCACGTCAGTTACGTTTAAGAAATGCCTCACAGGCAAGCGATACTTTGTATTTATTTAGACAAAATAAAGATGTCATAAAAAACTAATTCTAATTTTGTATTTTGGAAAGCCAGCGGGCGAAAAAATTTATCAAGATTCGAATTGGCCTTTTTGTGAGGAACCACAATTGGGGTAATTTAGACAGCCATATTTGCTGCACGGCAAAAAAAAAAAACTTTCCTAGTCAGTTTTGGAATAGTTATATATAGTATTTTGGCTTATTACGGATGTGTTAAAAAAGACTACAGATTCGACTAGGTCCGAAAAATAAATTACCTTTCAAATTTGATCAATCTGGAAGGGAAGGTTTATAAATGCGTAACAATAAAAACCAACTTGCAGAAAAATGATCAGGCATTATCATGTTAAATTAACTCAGTTTTGATCTCTGTGTACTATTTGCTACCATTTCGCTAAAAAAGGGTTTGGAGCGAGCACACATTTTCCAAATCCCTGGAGAGGAAAGAAGGCTTTCTGAGAGGATGTTGTCACCCTCCTCTAGAGATCCGC
Source organism: Drosophila malerkotliana malerkotliana (assembly GCA_018153235.1). NCBI lineage: Eukaryota > Metazoa > Arthropoda > Insecta > Diptera > Drosophilidae > Drosophila > Drosophila malerkotliana. The sequence goes on from JAECXV010000159.1 coordinate 1,943,702, forward strand.
CTAAGGGATGGGCGGGAGTCACGCTGTCCACTATGTTGAACCGAAGGGTTGGGCTTAAATGATTTGTCGCCTTTTACGCGAACGATTACCACATTATAGGATAAAGCGTTCCTTGTATCGGGAAACACTTTCGTTTATTACAACTGTGTACATAGAATTCCCACTTGTGGGGCTCCGGATACGTCTGGCTTCCTTGTTAGAAAGGGGTCCAGGGCCCTCGTAGGTATTGCGGCCAGGCGTAGGTTGGCATTGCGACACATTCATCGCATTTCCCATCGGATCCATAAATAATTTCCGAGCAATTCGTGTACAAAGAATTACACCCAAGAAACACGAATTCAATTTGGATCCATAAATAAGACCCAGTCTGATCCTGTTCTTTTTCATCTTTGCTAATGATTCTGCAAGAAAGGCAAAAAAATTGTTGAGACCCTATTAAAGTGGTGGGTTGTTTAAAAAAAGTTTTACATATCACAGGTCTTTGCAAGAAGAACCTAAACATTTTGTCCAGCCAACAATTTTAGGCCATAAATTTGTATATCCTTACAATGGGTGACATAGTTTTTGTAACATTCCAGTGAAGAAAAAATCCCCGACCGTAGAGGGTGCGTATATATTTTCTTTATCAGCATCACCTCCTAAGTTGATATAAGCGTGTCTGTCCATCCGTAATTTTGATGCATAAGGAGTTGAACCGCAAACCTTAGTTTGCCTTATATTATACACAGTGTACAGAAACCGTTGAATGATGTTGATTTTTCGCACAAAAGCTGTAAGTCCAACTAATTTTAATATCTAGCAATATTGTGCGCCACATCAGATTCCAAGCCAGTTTCAGAACAAAAGTTTTTACAATCACTGTTTGGATAATGGTCGCCAAATGACACAATATTCATTTGTCAAAAGCACTAGAAAGAGGATAAACCGTTCAGCAACTACCAGGTAGTTGTGGCAAATATCGCTGCTATCCGACAATTGCCAGAAACAAAAAAATTCGGTTCACATTCCAGCCCTTCAATGTCCCAGATGGGGTCGTACGTGGTGCTGGTTTTCGTACCAACTTTGCCATCTTACCAGTTGACCACAAAACGGTTTTGTTTTATTAGTTGTGTCAATTTTGTGTGGCGGGTGATGAGAGAATGAAAATATTTTCGACATTTACCAAGCTCAAGTTCTAAAAGAGCAAGCCGCCTGCTCGTGTTCTCCTACCAGCTGAAACCCTGCTGAAACCAGCTGCTGAAAGAAAATTGGTGATATGTCCAGAAGCGATGCCTCAAATTAGTTGTTTAATGCGTATGTGTCTGAAACTCTAACAAATTGAATTCATTTCGTTTACATTGTGTTAATCACCGAAAGAAAAACTGGCATCAATTACACGAAGATTGGTTATACGATAGAAACAAATAAAAATATAACAATAAAAACGTATATTACAAAAATCAATAAATAGAAAATAGGTAGTGAAAATAAACATTTTAAGACACAAAGCCGTCACATTTGGATTGTTAAAATTTGTACTCAACATTTCTCTTATTTTTTTCAGTGTCTGCCTGATAGTTCGCGTGCTGATAAGCATTTTCGGGCCTGGACACATCTATTTCGCACACATCTCCAGCCCTGGTCAAAAACAATGTGATAAATAAGCGGCACGTAAGTTATTTGCTTGACTTTGTCCTTTGTTCGTTGACCACTAGCCAAAGCACATCAGATGTTATGGTCATAAACAAAAGTGTTTTAATAACAAGGTTAATGACAAGTGGAATGCCCGTTACGTGCATGCGACTGCTCGGTTGGCTAGAGAGACAGCTTGAGTCCTTTCCGTTTGACAAACAAACAACTTTTCCGATGTCGCTTCACGTCAAGTCCTACATTTATCCAGAGACTGAGTCAATCTGCCAAGCATGTCGGACGTGCGGAATGCTAAAATGCCAGAATCTTAGAATGCTCAATTGCTAAAGGTCCAATAGATATGAACTAGCATCAAAATTTAATTATTTCTAATATTTCACATGTCACTACGACTAGAAGTGCTGAGCCGGGTATTTCTTTGTAATAAAAAGCCACAGACAGCGGTCACGACTGGCTACTGTGCAATAGCCACAAACCAAGTTCTGGGCACTGGAGGCACCACTGCCAACAAGCAGTTATCCATCCACTTCATGGATTATTAAAGAAAATTTTACCAAAAAATACATATTTCGAATATTGTTATTAAGATGTGAGCATTTTTGGACGTATAAACGCTCGCCTATTCTCTTCTCCTCTGTGGCTTTTCTTTCCAACTGCCCCACACTCTGCAACTGCTATCAATTCATGCATAAACCCCTATGGCTTTGTACGCTTCACGCTTTCTCTTGTCCGCCCTAAAAAGATCCAGGAACTGAAGTAAACTGGGCTATGGGTTGCTTCTAAGCGGCCACAAGACGTCAGTCAGAACCCAATCCCAAACTCAAAGCAAAACCGAGAGTCGCCATTGGCAGGGCAATATTTTAACATAATGTAACGGAAAATAGCCAAGACGTGGTCATTTAAATTATTTTATTTTACTTCAGAGAAAAGGTGTAACGACAAAACGAAAGAAGCCGCAGACGCCGCAGAAGGCAGAGAGCATGACAGCTTACTATATGACCCGTTAAGTCCAGATACTTTTCCATCCACTCACCCACAATGGACCGACATCCACTCACGTGGTACAGACTATGTACGTACGATTCAGGCAGATGGAACTGACCATTTATGGCAATAAAACACTTTAACGAGTAAGGCCGGGACACATTGAGCCCTTCTCCACAGCGATTTGAAATTTTGAAAACCTCGTTAGATTTATAAAATATTGATTCAACAAATGCGCATTTATATCGGTTAAAGTATTTCGTGTCTACCTATCTTGCACTATAGGAAATTTGACCACTTTTTTCTGGCCAAAATAACAATCTCAGAATCAAAGCAAGATATTTAGATACGGTTTATCATACTCCGTACTCGTAGAGTTCAGAGGTATTATTGTATTCGTGTAAATTTATGCAACATGTACTGCGTTTATGCGATACCGAATTCTCGCTTTCATTTTTTGATTCGTGTGTGCATAAACGCCATTTCGTGAATTCGGCAACACATGAAAGTTGACTATGATTTCAGCCTCAAAGCGTAAATTGGTGGTACAAATCAGGTGGCAACACCGTGCATAAAAGCTTAATTGAATATTTAATTTAATTAATTAATTAATTTAATTTAATTGAATAGAATAAAATTTCAATCTAGCGACTTTATAAATTAATTTTCTGGTTCTTATTTGCTGTTGTAAATGAAAATTTTTTTTTTTGTGAATGTTTGACCAGATATCTAGGATATATAGACGGCCGATCCCGGTAATAAGCAAAATATGAAAATATAGAAGATTTCGAATATTAGCACAAGTTCTAAAACAAAAAAATTTTAATCCATGCGTACATATGTATATATGAATAATATGATGTACGTATATATGTGTCTATGTTCATAAATGTGTATGTAGAAGGTACACAGGTGGCTGCACAAGCTCCACACTTAAAAAAAAACTTTCAAATGACATAAAGTATGTTTTGGTAGCTGCACTGATGTACCCTTGCAGTTAAAAGCGTATATAAATCGCAAACATCGGATAAAGGTTGCCGGTCCTTATGAAAATATCATCATAAAACCAATTAATTACAATAAAATATATAAAAAAAAAAGTCCCAAGCTTCTATCTTCAAAAATAGCAAAGTTGGTATTTCTACCAAAAACCATTTCCGATCATTCATTTATATGTCAGCTAAAAGATATAGTCAACCTAAAAAATGTACTATGTTCCAACTTTCTATCTTCAACAACACAAATGTTGGGTCACTTAAAATATGTACCAAGTTCCAGCTTTCTATCTTCAACAACACAAATATTGGGTCACTTCCGATCGTTCAGTTATAGGGCAGCTATAGGATATAGTCGGCCGATCCTTATGAAATTTGGCATGTTGTATTATTTTGCCAAAAATAGCTCTCATGTCAAATTTGAACTCTCTAACTTTAAAAAACACTTAAGTTATACCATTTCCGATCAATCAGTTATATGGCAGCTAAAGGATATAGTCGGCCGATCCCGGTCGTTCCGACTTATATTTATTTATTTATTTATTTATTTCGCCAACGGACAAATCCTTACATGGCTACATAATAACAACTTAAACCTAATAAATAAAACTACAAAATTATCAAAAACTTAATAAATGCCTGATTAACTTGCGTTTTAACACACCCTTATCAGAGCCCCACTCAATTCGGAGGCTAGGCGGCAAAGAATTAAAATAAGAAAGAGCCCGCTATGACACTCGACCCGAAAGGGGCAAAGGTACGAAGTTCCATTTGAGAAACATTAAAGTTAATGAGACCCAATAAAAAAGGACAATCAATGTTATCAACGATTAAATTATTCAAAAAATTAAAGCGGCCAATTTACGCCGATCCTCCAACGTGCAAACATTCAGAAGAAGGCAACGGCTCTGGTGAAGGAACAGGATCCTGAAACCTTAGAGGCAGAAGTGCAAATTTTAAAAATTTTTTCTGGAGTCGCTCAATTCTGTTGGACCGAACTTTACAATCCGGATTCCAAATGATTGAGGCATATTCCAGCCTCGACCGAATAAAAGCAGCATAGACGCTGAGGCTCGAGTATGGACTTTTGAACTGGTTTATGTGCCTCTTAACAAAGCCCAGCATAGCATACGCTTGAGGTAGAATATAATCTAAGTGACCAGAAAATTTAAGTTTGCTGTCGAATAAGACACCAAGGTCTAACACCTCTTCTTTAGCTGCCAAATTATAATTACTGATGGAATAACCCGTACAGGTTTCAAGAGACCGCCTACTATAACGGGTGAACATACACTTAGATAAGTTTAATGGAAGAAGATTGCGGGAGCACCATGAGTAAACTCTGGATATATCCTCCTGTAACAAGTAACTGTCACTAATGCAGCTAATCGCTTTATAGATTTTAAGGTCATCCGCATACATTAAAAAGTGCGAATGACGAAAGCATGACGAGACGTCATTAATGAAAATGATAAATAGAAAAGGTCCATGAGAGCTGCCTTGTGGAAGACCAGAGGAGGTGACAAATGGACTTGAGATAGCGTCTCCAATAGTAACGTGGCAAGGTCGGTCAGCCAGATAAGACTCGAACCAACTTAATAGGCAGGAATGAATACCTAATTTATATAATTTGGCCAGAAGGGCAGCATGACACACTTTGTCGAAGGCTTTGGGGAAGTCAGTGTAAATGGCATCAACCTGAAATCGGTTTTCAAAAGCTTCAAAGCAGTGCTTAGAGAAGACATCTAAATTAGTGGTAGTGGACCTCCCAGGCAAAAAACTAAGCTGGTTGGGGAATATGAAATTGCGAGCCAGAAAATTTTTTGGTTACTATCCGCTCCAGTATCTTAGCGACGTTGCAAATTTTGGCTATAGGTCGATAGTTGGCTATATACTGCGTGCAAAGGAAAGAAGGGTGTGTGCAAAGTTTCAAGAAGATAGCTTTAAAACTGAGAGACTAGTTTGCGTAGAAACAGACACACGGACAGACGGACATGCTCATATCAACTCAGGAGGTGATCCTGATCATGAATATATATACTTTATAGGGTCGGAGATGTCTCCTTCACTGCGTTGCACACTTTTGGACAAAATTATAATACCCTCTGCAAGGGTATAAAAATCAATAGCCGTAATACGTATATTCCTTCGATTTAGCGATATTGTTAAAAACTATTAAGAATATCGCTTCGTTCAGTGCGAATCACAGGTCAACGCAATATCCCAACCTCGTTTCACACTTACTGAACGGCTGATGCGCGGCGTGGGTAGTTTGCTATAGAGCAGTGTTGCCCATTGCTCTCGCTGCTCATTTGTTTTTGCAAATGCTCATGCATAACGGAGTTGTGTGTGACTGCTCACGCCATAAGGTTCCGTTGCTCACGCCATAAGCTTCGTTGGGCAATTAGGGCCAGCATAGGCAAAGGGCAATTACAATAATAATGTTTCGTGTTTTCCCTATTCTCCTTAATCGTGCTAATCCGAATGAATTTTGTTGTTGCAGTGCCGACAACTTTTCACTGCAAGAAATTCATTCTTGTTTCATTCATTCCAAAATGGTCAACCTGAAGCGATGAATTTGTTCTTCGCAGAACATTTTTTTTAAAGTAATAAGCTCTGCATATTTGTCATAGTATAATAATAAGCTGTTGTAACAAATTTAGGTCCTTTTTTTAATTGCTGTAATAACATGTTTTTTTTATATATTGATTTTTTTAGACCCCTTGTAAATGTGACTATAATTTTATTTTTCAGTGCACCCACATGGATGGGAAAAAAATTCTTGCACCAATGCATTGGCGATTTTTTGCATTGGTATGGGAGTTTGCTCTCCCGTATGCAGAGCTTGGGCACCACTGCTATAGAGCAAACAGGAGAGAAAGAAAGGAATTGGAGAGAGAAGGGAAGAGACGGCGTGTCTCGGTGGCTCTCTCACATCATTCAGCGCTTGCGATGCGAGAGAGCGAATAGGCAAGAGTGGGAAGGAGCGACATTTGACGGTAAGGTTCTCTTTTCAATCTAAGGCTATTTTCAATCTGCCCCGACGCGCCTAAAGAAGTTTCACTTCAAAAAATTTTTAAATCACCCTAACATCGCATCAGTTTGTTGTTGAACCCGTTGTATAAATCTTTATTTATATATATATCTTTATAATATATAAATAAACGCATACATGTTAAGAGTTCTAAAAATAGAATCGTATGCATCTGCGTTCCCCTCTACAAGCTCGACGAAAAAAGTTGACCGTTTTGGGCCCTGATGTCCCATCTATGTACTTTATAATCTTAGCTTTAAGACTGTAGTGAGTAGTTTGCGTAGAAACAGACAGACGAACATACGGACATCAAAAATATATATACTTTATACCGACCCTATAAAGTATATGTATTCTCGATCAGGATCACCTCCTGAGTTGATATGAGCATGTCCGTCTGTCTGTTTCTGCGCAAACTAGGGTAGTTTTAAAGCTATCGACTTGAAACGTTGCACACACCCGTCCTTTCCTTTGCACGCAGTATATAAGTCGGAACGGGCGGGATCGGCCGACTATATCTTACAGCTGCCATATAACTGATTGATCGGAAATGGTATAACTTTGGTGTTTTTAGAGTTAGAGAGTTCAAATTTCACACGAAATTTCAGCTATTTTTGGGAAAATAATACGACGTGCCAAATTTCATAAGGATCAGCCGACTATATCCTTTAGCTGCCATATATTTGATTGATCGGAAATGCTATAACTTTGGTGTTTTTAGAGTTAGAGAGTTCGGATTTTGCAACAGTGCTATGTTTCGCAAAATAATACGACCTGCCTAATTTCATAAGGCGGATCGGCGGACTATATCCTATAGCTGCCATATAACTGAACGATCGGAAATGACCGAACTTTCGTGTTTTTGAAGACAGAAAGCTGAAACTTAGTACAGATTCTATGTTAGGTCAGTTAATCCGACCTACCAAATTTCATATTGATCGGCCGACTACATCTTATAGCTGCCATATAACTGAACTATCGGAAATGGTATTTGGTACAAATATCAACTTTGGTATTTTTGAAGATAGAAGTTTGGGACTTTTTTTAGATTTAGTATTATAATAAATTGGCTTATATTATCATATTCTCATAAGGATCGGCCAACTATATCCGATGTTTGCGATATATATCCGGCTTTAACTGCAAGGGTATATCAACTTCGGCTCCGCCCGAAGTTAGTCTTTCTTTCTTGTTGTTTGTATGAGATGTCCCATCTATGTACTTTATAATCTCATGGACAATATTATAATACCCTCTGCAAGGGTATAAAAAGTGAATGTCTCGAGCCTAATTTGAACTCATTTCACTCTGCGCATCAGCCAAGCCCTCTACTACTGGGCTATCCCTCATTCGTTGTCGCGCGAAAAATTTATTAAACTTAACTTGTCGCGTGGAACGCGCTCGTTCCAGCGCTGGAACCCGCCATAGAAAATTTTTCTTTGTTCGAGATGTCCTATCTATGTACTTTATAATCTTTGGTTGTATCTATTATGCCGTATAGGCAGAGAGAATATTGGAATATACATTGGAATATTTTTCAAATTGGATGTGTTAAGTCGATACCAATTTCATATACGTACGAAGAACTTTCAAAAAAACAGCAACATTACGTGACTGAACAAACATGCAAGCTTCGCCGAAATCAGGTTAAAGGCGCTTTTACTTTAGATGTGCGCCGTTTGATACATGAGATTCGAAGCTGGGGTAGCGTGCGTGCAGCCGAATGTTTATGAGTATATTTGGTGCGAGTGGGTCGGTGGTTACATATTCGATTTGAAATTATTGGCTACTCCCACGGGTGTCGTAAGCTGGAACGGAACGCATTTATAGTTAGCCCACAGTTATCAGGCCGGATGAATAGACGACTGATGTTTAGCCTGCTGTGGCTTTTCACCTTTCAAAAGCACTACTGGGCACAACTAGTGTTCACTGCTTCTTTTTGTGACAATATCACTACCAAGTAAAAGAATAAAGTCATTTAAAATTCAGTACATGATTTCTATATATTATGTTTATTACAATACCCTGCATTACCTTTTTCTTTCTTGTTTCCTTACCAAAAAACAAGGAAAGCTTCGAGGGAACCCGAAATTGATACACCCTTTCAGTAAAGAGCGGATTTGTAACGCAAATATCCGATAAGGTTGGATATGCATATACATATTTCTTAATACATACTTGTATATTTAAAAAAAATGTGGTATCATTAATTTTTAATTTCTTATAACACAATTTAAAACAAGAAAGGAAAGCTAACTTCGGGCGGAGCCGAAGTGTATATACCCTTGCAGTTAAAACCGGATATATATCGCAAACATCGGATATAGTTGGCCGTTCCTTATGGGAACATGAATATATAATCCAATTTATTACAATACAAAATCTAAAAAAAGTCCCAAACTTCTATCTTCAAACATACCAAAGTTGGTATTTCTACCAAAAAACATTTCCGATCGTTCAGTTATATGACAGCTATATATAGTCGGCCGATCGTTATGAAATTCAGTAGGTCGGATAAACTGACCAAAAATATAATCTGTACCAAGTTCCAGCTTTCTATCTTCAAAAACACGAATGTTGGGTCATTTCCGATCGTTCAGTTATATGGCAGCTATAGGATATAGTCGGCCGATCCTTACAAAATTTGGCATGTCGTATTATTTGGCCAAAAATAGCGCTCATGTAAAATTTGAACTCTCTAACTCTAAAAACACCGAAGTTATACTATTTCCGATCAATCAGTTATATGGCAGCTATAGGATATAGTCGGCCGATCCGGGCCGTTCCGACTTATAAACTGCGTGCAAAGGAAAAAAGGGTGTGTGCAAAGTTTCAAGTCGATAGCTTTAAAACTAAGAGAAACTTAGTCTCTTAGGAAAAACGGGTGTGTGCAAAGTTTCAAGTCGATAGCTTTAAAACTAAGAGAAACTTAGTCTCTTAGTTTGAAAGCTATCGACTTGAAACTTTGCACACACCCTTCTTTTCTTTGCACGCAGTATATATGTAAGTCGGAACGACCGGGATTGGTCGACTATATCCTATAGGTGCCATATAACTGATTGATCGGAAATGGTATAACTTTGGTGTTTTTAGAGTTAGAGACATGAAAGCTATCTTTGCCAAAAAATTACGGCGTGCCGAATTTCATAAGGATCAGCCGACTATATCCTATAGCTGCCATATAACTGAACGATCGGAAATGACCCAACTTTCGTGTTTTTAAAAATATAAAGATGGAATTTAATACAGATTCTATTTTTGGTCAGTTGATCCAACCTACCAAATTTTATAAGGATCGGCCGACTATATCCTATAGCTGCCATATAACTGAAGGATCGGAATTGACCCAACTTTTGTGTTTTTGAAGATAGAAAGCTGGAACTTGGAACAGATTCTAGTTTTGGTCAGTTCATCTAACCTACCAAATTTCATCGGCCAACTATATCCGATGTTTGCGATATATATCCGGTTTTAACTGCAAGGGTATATCAACTTCGGCTCCGACCGAAGTTAGCTTTCCTTTCTTGTTTATTGTAAATAATTGGTTTTATTATGATGTAATCATAAGGATCGGCCAACTATATCTGATGTTTGCGATATATATCCGGCTTTAACTGCAAGGGTATATCAGCTTCAAAGTTAGCTTTGCTTTCTTGTTTAAATTTGATCATGTAAAGAAATGATCAATCTGCAATGTTACATACATATAATGTAAACAGTTTAGTATTAAAATAAAAGCTTTTAAAGTCAGCTGTTGCAAGCGAATACCATGTGCTGTGTTAAATGTACTTTCGTTTTTTTAAAGATAGAAAGCTGGAACTTGGTACAGATTATATTTTTGGTCGGTTAATCCGACCTACCAAATTTTAAAACGATCGGCCAACTTATCTATATATTTTATAGCTGTCATATAACTGAACGTTTAGAAATGGTATTTGAAAGAAATACCAACTTTAGTATTTTTTAAGATAGAAGCTTGGGACTTTTTTTTAGACATTTTATTGTAATTAATTGGTTTTATTATGATATTTTCATAAGGATCGGCCAACTATGTTTTCGTTGTTGCTTTAACTGAAAGGATATATTAACTGCTGCTCAGCCCGAAGTTAGCTTTCCTTTCTTGTTTTTATTTATAAAAGTTTTTCTAACACTAATTACACCTGCACAGAAAAATCTTAAAAACCAAAAAAAAGTCCTGTATAAAGGCGCATTTATTTATAGTTTTCAGTGCAACAAATGCTTGTTGCAGCCGTTGGCGCTAAATGACTAACAAATCATCAACAGAATGTGACGAAATAAAGTAAACAAGCTGTCAAATGTCAAGTCTTTTTCATAAACATTACAGATTTTTTATACGCATGTTTGGGTATTGGAGCCCATTTAATGTGCGAGTATAGATGTTTTCTCAGCATCTAGCTCCACAACTTTTGTTAACAATAATTGGTTGCCGTAGCGTTACTGTGGAATATTTTAGTCCAATATTGCAACAGTGTACCTGTATAAAGACGTGGATTATGAAACATAGAGATAAAAAATTGTTAATGTAGACTCCTAAATACCCGCGCAGCAAACATTTCTTGAAAGTTTTTGGCACGGTAACTGCAGCCCTCAAATGCAACAGCTTTCTAAAGCTATTCAGCTATTCAGCTTTAGAAAGCTCAGCCGATCCGACAATCCGTTCAAAAATTATTTAAGAAATTAAATTCTTCTTCTCAGCTAAAAATATTTTGTCTAATTTGTACATCCGTTAGTGGGATTATCTGTTTGTTACCTCTTCAGAAAAGTCTAAAAAATTGGCTTGTTCACTATCATTTTTGTACCCTTGCAGAGGTTATCATAATTTGGCTAAAAAGTGTGCAACGCAGTTTATATTCTTCACCAGGATAACCTCCTAAGTTGATATAAGCATTTATTGATTGATATATTGATTAATATATTGATTGATAGGAAATGCGATAACTTTGGAGTTGGCGTTTTTTATGCATTTAATTTTTGGCAAAATAATACGATATACCAAATTTCATAACGATCGGTCAACTATATCCTATAGCTGCCATATAACTAAATTTTTGTGACTAGTGACTTTGGGGTAAATGGGGGTTAAATATTACAAGTGAACCAAAAGAGGTTCATAATTGCGCTTTTTATACCCTTGCAGAGGGTATTATAATTTTGGTCAAAAGTGTGCAACGCAGTGAAGGAGACATCTCCGACCCTATAAGGTATATATATTCTTGATCAGGATCACCTCCTGAGTTGATATGAGCATGTCCGTCTGTCCGTCGGTCCGTCTTTCCGTCTGTCTGTCTGTTTCTACGCGAACTAGTCTCTCAGTTTTAAAGCTATCGACTTAAAACTTTGCACACACCCTTCTTTCCTTTGCACGCAGTATATAAGTCGGAACGGCCCGGATCGGCCGACTATCCTAGAGCTGCCATATAACTGATCGATCGGAAATGGTATAACTTTGGTGTTTTTAGAGTTAGAGAGTTCAAATTTGACACAAGAGCTATTTTTAACAAAATAGCAAACAAATGGTTTTTGGTAGAAATACCAACTTTGGTGTTGTTAAAGATAGAAGTTTGGGACTTGTTTTAAATTTTGTATTATAATAAATTGGGTTATATTATAATATTCTCATAAGGATCGGCCAACTTTATCCGATGTTTGCGATATATATCCGGTTTTTACTGCAAGGGTATATAAACTTCGGCCTCGCCCGAAGTTCGCTTTTCTTTCTTGTTTTGTATTATGTTGGGCTATTGTTTAAGAGTAACACAGTAAAAACCTGCGAGAAGACTATTTATAACTTTTTATACCCTTGCAGAGGGTATTATAATTTTGTCCAAAAGTGTGCATCGCAGTGAAGGAGACATCTCTGACCCTATAAATTATATATATTCTTGATCAGGATCACCTCTTGAGTTAATATAAGCATGTCCGTCTGTCCGTCGGTCCGTCTGTCTGTCTGTTTCTACGCGAATTGTTTCTGGTCTCTCAGTTTTAAAGCTATCGACTTCAATTTTGACACACACCCTTCTTTCCTTTGCACGCAGTATATAAGTCGGAACGGCCGGGATCGGCCGACTATATCCTATAGCTGCCATATAACTGATTGATCGGGAATGGTATAACTTTGTGTTTTCAGAGTAAGAGAGTTCAAATTTTACACGAGAGCTATTTTTATAATACGACGTGCCGAATTTTATAAGGATCGGCCGACTATATCCTATATACATACCATATAACTGAACGATCGGAAATGACCCAACTTTTGTGTTTTTGAAGATAAAAAGCTGGAACTTAGTACGGATTATATTTTTGGTCAGTTAATCCGACCTACCAAATAACGATCGGCCGACTATATCCTAAAGCTGCCATATAACTGAACGATTAGAAATGGTTTTTGGTAGAAATACAAACTTTGGTATTTTTGAAGATAGAAGTTTAAGACTTTTTTTTAGATTTTTTATTATAATAAATTGGTTTATATTATCATATTCTCATAAGGATCGGCCAACAATATCCGATGTTTGTCGATATATATCCGGTTTTAACTGCAAGGGTATGTCAACATCGGCTCCCCCGAAGTTAGCTTTCCCTTCTTGTTTTTTTACTCATTGCTTCCATTAAAAAATGTATTAATAAGTAAAGGCACTTCAAAACAAGAAAGGAAAGCTAACTGCGGGCGGAGCCGAAGTTGATATACCCTTGCAGTTAAAAGCGTATATAAATCGCAAACATCGGATAAAGGTTGCCGGTCCTTATTAGAATATCATCATAAAACCAAATAATTACAATAAAATATATAAAAAAAAAGTCCCCAGCTTCTATCTTCAAAAATATCAAAGTTGGTATTTCTACCAAAAACCATTTCCGATCATTCATTTATATGTCAGCTATAAGATATAGTCAACCGATCGTTATGAAATTTGGTAGATCGGATTAACTGACCAAAAATAGAATGTGTACCAAGTTCCAGCTTTCTATCATCAAAAACACGAAAGTCGGGTCATTTCCGATCGTTCAGTTATATGGCAGCTATAGGATATAGTCGGCCGATCCTTATGAAAGTTGGTAGGTTGGATCAACTGTCCAAAAATAGAATCTGTATTAAGTTCCAGCTTTCTATCTTCAAAAACACGAAAGTTGGGTCATTTCCGATCGTTCAGTTATATGGCAGCTATAGAATATAGTCGGCCGATTCTTATGAAATTTGGAAAATCTGACTTTAGATTCGTAATCAGCGACCCCAAAAACCCCTAAGTACCCAGTTTCATGAAAATCCAAAAATTTTTCAAAAATTCGTCCGCCATATTGGATCCGCCATATTAAATTTTGAAAATCTGACTTCAAATTCGTAATCAGCGACCCCATAAACCTCTGGGTACCCAGTTTCATGAAAATCCAATAAATTAAAAAAAAAGTCGCATACCTCTAAAAATGTAAAACTTTTTTTGAGGTTAGGAAGAAACGTACACGTGCAGGACCAAAACGGACTTCAGATTCGTGTTCAGCGGTCCAAAATACATGGGGATAGGGTACTCTGATCTCCCAACCCGGACACTTTTTTTTTTTTGTGTGGCAAATAATTATGACTATAAGACCAATATTTTACAATTCATAATTTAAAAAAATTCACAAGCTTCTAGTATATCCAAAAATACCAAAGTTTGTATTCTTACCAAATACTATTTCTGATTGCAACTATAAAATGTAGTCGTCCTTTTGAAACTTAATAGTTTGGATCAACTGACAAAACATAAAATCTGTAAGTTCAAACTTTCTGTCTTCAAAAACACGAAAGTTGCGTACTTTTCCATCGTTCAGTTATATAGAAACTATAGGATATAGTCGGCCGATTTCGGCCGTTTCAACTTTTATACTGCATGCCAAAGAAAGAAGGGGGCTTGTTTTGGGGCGGGAGTTGGCGGTGCGCAATTTTGAAAAAAAAACTTGATCTGCGCGGACATCATACTAGTCCAAATCCAAATCAGATAGTTCTATCTCTTGTATTCTTCGAAATCCGCGCGTTTAATATGTTATCCCGTTTGTATGAAAAAGAGTATATATGTATATATTGGTTATAATAGTTTGGCATCAAACGTGTTTTAAAAAATCTTCCTGTACTAGCGTTTCAGAAATTCGCTATTTGTGGAGACGGTTGGGGGGCGTGGCAAGCATTTGAAACAAACTTGAACTGCGTTGGCATTATAGGAGTCTCCGTGCTCCTATCCGTGGTCCTAAATCCTATAGCTCTTTTTTATAGTCTCTGACATCCACGCTTTTATACGGTTAGATGGACATGGCTGTATCGACTCGTTTGATCATGCTGATAAAGAATATATATTATATATAGACGACTACAATATGCCCTTGTACTTTACGAGTACCGGGTATAAAAACTTTTTCACGAGGTAAAATAACGGTGACGAACCCCTGTGTAGATCGGGTAGGACCTTTCTTCTTTTGCAGAAGGTTTGTCTTTGTTTCTAATTTGTTCGAAGGTTTGTAATTTTGTATAACGTTATGTTGTTTGTGGATAGGCGGTGGGGGCAATAAATCGTTTAAACAATGCGCCGAACCCACTGAAGCCATATTCCCATTAAAAATATGTTTACCTTCTATTAAACCAGACACAGTACAATTTAAAGCTAGCAATTTTTCCCAGGAGATATGAAAATTTGCAATTTTCTTTGCAAATGTCTTTTTTGCTGAATGACACCAGGCATCATTTTACAAACAATAATAATAAAATAACAAATAATAACAAACAATAAGCTTTTAGTCTGGTCCGATGTACTCTTAAATCCTTCTGTATTTATTTATTTAAAGCCCCTTAGAATAAACCTTTAAAAAATGTAAATATGAAAAGCGCAAGTTACAGCCAAGCTAATTGTTGCTCGGTTAAATTTGGCTTTTGATTGAAGACGCGAAAACACATGCCGCAGTGTCACTGCTTTCAGTCAGTCATTCAATCACAGGGTTAACTCAACGATAAAACCCTGACGTCGTTATCCTCTTAATTGCGATAATCATCCATCAATGTGACATTTGCGTTTGACATATTTGAGCTGAATCACAGCAATGATTGATTTGGTATTCGGCAGTACTCCATTGAACTTTGAGATAGTTGGCAATTTTTGTCATCCAATATGACTTTGTGTAATATGCCTTTGCAAAGCCAACTTGCCCCTGTTTAAAGCATGATACAATTATACAAGGTAGTCCATTCGTTGACTTAAGTCACTTATTTTAATTTTGACATAGTAAGCGTTGAATAGTGCGAGTGAAACGGCTATACAGTACTTTGATTAACCATCACACGGGGCATGGGGCTAAAAGTTTTTCTTAGTTATGACAAGAGTTGTAGCCTTTATAATTTATTATTTTAATTAGTTTTGAATTTGACATAATTCTTTGTTTTTGTTCTTAATTCATGCATGCTTATATCAACTCAGGAGGTGATCCTGATCAAGAATATATATACTTTATAGGGTCCGAGATGTCTTCTTCACTGCGTTGCACACTTTTGACCAAAATTATAATACCCTCTGCAAGGGTATAAAAAAAAAACATTACATTTTTATAGGATTTCCGCCGCTTGTCACTTTTGAGGCTAAAAGTTTTTATATAAACGGAATTGAAACTAGCTAATACTTTGGGAAATTATAGTTCAAATATTCAACAATTGAAAAGCATTCGAAATTTTTAAGTCCATGACTATTGAAAAATTGGATTTATGGCAGCATCCGGACCACTGTGCATTGTAGTGTTTGGTAAGCTGAAGCTTTCGTCATTCATTTACGCTTCGACAAGCACATGACTGCCAGTGGCTCATAATATAAACTACATGCGACTCGTACTCGAGTTGGTTTCTCGTAAGTCGCCGAAGACATTTCCACATTAATTATTGAAGCGATTGTATCGTTATTGTAATGGCAATGGTGGTGAAATAAGGTAGACGTTCACGAGATGTTACTAAAAACAATGCCTTCAAATAATCAATCTATATGGACCTATGTGGGAGTTTATTTAAAACTGTCCAACAGGGACAACAGTGACAGAAAACTTGTCTTATGTGTAACTTAAATCAGAGGTGGAAAAATAAGGTCTAGGTCTGAGGTCTAGCGGGTGAGTTCTGCGCAGCCTCCGCATCTGTTCGCTGTTGTCGAGGAGACTAGTCCCCAATTCTTTGGGGTGGTTGTGTTTCTGGATCTCCTCCTTCACCCATGGGAAGCCAAGCACCTCGTGGATTGTCTGGGCTCTATTTTTTAAATGTCTGGATAGTCCGAATACTAGACTTGCTGGCCGTGCCCCAATGTTGGATTCCGTATGTCCAAATTGGCCGAATAATCGCCTTGTAGATTAGGATTCTCGTAGAGGTCCTCATCTTCGACCTCCTACCCATCAGCCAATAGTACGCCTTTAATCTTACTCCACACTGTTTTCGCTTTTTGACTAGGTGAGGCTTCCAAGTAAGCCTCCTGTCTAGCGTGAAACCCAGTCAGCAGCGGTCAGGAAGGTGGTATCGTCCGCATAGGTCGCTGCCATTATGTTGGGGCTCCGCAAGACTGGAGCCGGTTAGTCTTCAATTTAAGCAGGAGACCGGAGTGCCAGACCCGGTCAAAGGCTTATTTGACGTCCAGCATTACAGCCAGGCAGTACTTCTTGGTTTCGATTGGGCATCAGACCAGCCTCGTCCAGTACTGGCAAAGCTCTACTCAAAAACACGCTTTCGAGTATTTTGGAGAGTATCGATAGAAGACTAATCGAAAGATAAGAGGTAAGATCGCCTTCGGGTTTTCTGGGCTTAGGTACCATGGTTACCTGAGTATGTTTCCAGGAAAGTGGGAAAGTACCCAATTTCTAAGCATCTAATGTAAATTTTCGTCAGTATCTTGATGCTTGGAGGTGGCAGCAGTTTTAATGCGGTTGCATTGATCCACCATCGCCCGGGGCCTTGTTGTTGCTCAACACTGAAATCGGGGCGGCTGTCTCCTCTTCCGTCACAGGTGGTATTCTGTCGTCGCCTTGTGCGGGCATATGTACATATGGATACGTACCTAGACTTAATTTTATTTTTTTTTTTTCTGTCTTTCAGAATTGGGAAATGGCTTGTGCATCAATAAGAGCATCAGCTAGCATTCCTGTGTTCATCATAAAGCTTAGAGGCCCAGATGACCGAGGGGCGCTCGAGAAACGATTTGTTAGTACGTATTAAACTATTTGTAATTTGTTAAGCTAGGAGTTAGTAAGAAAATGTAAAATTCTATATTTTAAATTAGAGGGACAGGAAAGAGATGTTATAGAGTAAAGACCATTGTAGTTCGAACATAATACCCTAAAATGGTCATGCAGTGCATATGTCGAACTACATGGCTAAGGAACAAAGGACTAAAGTTTCAAGTCCTTCTATTAGGAATGTTAAATTTTAAGCGTGTTAGTAAATGCTGGCTATCTACATCCCCGTTAATAAGGTTATGCAGAAAGACTACACCGAGCATTGTCCTACGATTTGTTAAGCTAGGTAAGTTTATAAGTAAAAGTCTGCTGCTGTAGGATGGATGATGCTATATTTTAAATTAGACGGACAGGAAAGAGATGTTATAGAGTAAAGACCATTGTAGTTCGAACATAATACCCTAAAATGGTCATGCAGTGCATATGTCGAACTACATGGCTAAGGAACAAAGGACTAAAGTTTCAAGTCCTTCTATTAGGAATGTTAAATTTTAAGCGTGTTAGTAAATGCTGGCTATCTACATCCCCGTTAATAAGGTTATGCAGAAAGACTACACCGAGCATTGTCCTACGATTTGTTAAGCTAGGTAAGTTTATAAGTAAAAGTCTGCTGCTGTAGGATGGATGCTGAAGATTTGCAAAAAAAATGCGGTCCTTATGTACTCCATATTGGGGACTCTAGACACATGAACCGTACTCCAGTATCGGCTTGACCAAAGAAATAAATAATGTTCTGGTTATGTATGGGTCATTAAATTCTTTTGACCACCTTTTAACAAAACCAAGGACTCCTTTAGCCTTAATAACCATTAAGGAAATATGGTCGGTAAATTTAAGTTTAATGTCTAATAGGACACTGAGATCATTAACCTGAGCTAATTTCTCTAAGGCAATCCCATTAATAGAATACGTAGCTTACAGAGGGCAAGAACGATAAAAAGACATAAGCTTGCATTTTGATCCATTAAGTATTAGATCATTAACTAAACACCATTTTTGAAAGTTATCAAGGTCAGACTGAAGACTGCATTGGGCAGAGATTGATTTGTACTGACGACAAAGGTTTACATCATCTGCATACATAAGAACTAGAGAGTTGGTTTAAGCAGGGGCAAGTCGTTTATAAAAAGCGTAAATAATAACGGGCCAAGATGACTTCCTTGAGGGACGCCAGAGATAGCACGGACCAGACGGGACTGTATGTTTTTAAATAAGACTCTTTGTGTCCTTCCATCTAAGTAGCTGGAGATCCACGTTAAGAGGTCTATAGGAAACCCAGCATATTCAGTTTACTCAACAAGACGGAGTGATTAACTGAATCAAATGCTTAGCTGAAGTCTGTGTAAATTACATCGGTTTGATATCCCTTACAAAAGCCATCTATGACAAAGGATGTCAACTCCAGTAAATTTGTGGTGGTGGAGCGACGCCTAATAAAGCCATGCTGACAGGAAGAGATAATCGAAGAGCGAAGGTGTTGCAAATGAGGGGTAATGAATTTTTCAAATAACTTTGGAATTGCCGGCAACTTAGAGATGCCTCTGTAGTTGGCAGCATCGGACTATTCCCCTTTTTTATGTAGGGGAATTATAAATGATTCGTTCCACTTAAAGCCTAGTACTCTGACGACGAAAATCCGCTGTAACACTTGTGATAGCGAAATCGCTCTTTATTTACCGACCTATTGTGATCAAAAAAATTAAGGAAAAGGGTAATACTGAACAGCTGTTCTCTTTCTCTCTCTCTCTCCCTCTAATATTTCTCTTTCAATTTTCGCTCCTTGTTTGGGGTGTCAAAATAAATCAAATGAATTATTTTTACACCGCGAGATCAGCTATTTACTATTTTGATCCGGCAACGCCATTCAATTTGACAGCCATCATTTTCGTCGTTAGAGATAACTTGAAAAGTCTTAGAAGAGGTTTGCACAGAGCCCTGGCAAAGTACTTTAGCACACAGCCTGGTACTCCATCGGGGCCTGGCGAATAAATGGGTTTGACCCTTAGAAGATCAGATAATAAGTTGTTCTCAGAGAAATAGATCGTCAATGGCCTGATCAGAGGTCGCAGAGGAATTTTCAAACGTAAGCAGAGGTGAAAAAGATACGTGTTTACGCTTAGTGTTTACAAAATTATAAAACGGCTTTGGATCCTGAGTAAATTGTATCCCGCAGCGGCGAATATAACATTCAGCGTTATGCAAGGTAAAATTTGACCGAGCTAGTAGATATCTTGAAAAATCAATACTACTGCAGGTTTTTTTTATATTTAAGTAAAAGCTTATTTTTAGTATTTTTTAGGTTAGAGAGGCCCCTTGTAAACCAAGGAGGATTTGTTGATGCGGACGGATATTTCCATGGCACACATGAGTCAAAAAATTTATTTAAAGTACAATAAAATTTTTCTAAGGTCACGTTAAGATCAGTGCATGCCAGAATATCGGATTAGTCATATGTATCGATAAGGCCATTAAGTTTATGAAAATCATCCTTACGGAAACAGCGAATCTTATTTACCACGCCATCGTGGTACCATCGATCAGATGTCTCCACGATCGATACCAGGAATGGTTTCGGTTGATACCTCCAGCGTGGGGTGATATGGACCCTCTGGGGTTGAGAGGGGAAAAGCCCTGGAGAGAACGGTACCATCAGGATCAGATACAAAACATAAATCTAAAAGCCGACCTAACGAATTTCTAAGTCATGAAGTCATGGTGAGTGATAAATGACATAGATGGTGAGTTCTCGACGTTGGACCACTTTAATTCTGGTATATTAAAGTCGCTCACCGCGACGAGCTGGTCACGATCAGTCATAAGATTAAAAACGGATTAAATAGCGGACAAACGCTGCCAATATGTGGGCGGGTCAGACGAAGACGGTATATACGAACATGTAATGTAAATAGATTTATCGGACAAAATGATTGTCACCAAACTCTTGTGATTTCACCTCTGCAGAAGCAAGAGGGGAGTCTACCGAAATGAGGACTCCACCCCCCCTACGCTGAGCTCGATCCCTTCTAAAAGTGGTGTACTTACTTGGAAAAACTTCAAAGCTTAAGATCTCCGGCTTTAACCAAGTTTCTGTAAAGGCTATAATATGGGATGCAAAAGAAAGAACTATCAGAATATAGTTTTGGGGAGTTTGCTACATAGCCCCCTAGTATTCTGATAGGTAAGTGTTAATGACGATACTAGTTTTTTGGGTTAGTGGACGAAGAAGAGGTGGAAGGTTGGTCAGTGGTTCTGATATCGGGTAGATTAATTCCCACTGGTTTTATAACTTTTTTCTTCACGGAACTAGGCTGATGTTCTTGGACGGAGATATTCTCTGGCCAGAAACTGGGTGAACAAATCGTCTTGAACATCAGCGCGGGCACACGAATCTTGAAAGAAGACGTGCGCCGTGTATAATTATATTAAAATTTAGCTATGTCCTCCACCTTTATATCGGCTTTTGTTTTGGCTTTGATATACGCCGAGATATCAATCTCTGATGTATCAGGGCAAGCCGAGAAACAAATATATGTTTCGATGGAGGAATCACCTGTAAGGGTTTTGGTTTTGCAGGTACGAGAACTGCAGCATCAGTCGGTGCCGGTGGTCCGGACTGTGGAATACCCTTTTGGGTGACTCTAAAGGGGGTTTCGTTCACTAGGACCTGTGGTATCACATGAGGGGATGGCATGGCGGACATATCCGACAATTGCTCATTTTCCCTGAAAAATTCGGACGAATTGTTCTCAGTTCTAGCCCTTGGGGTGGCCAGAGATATGAGCGGATGCATTAATTTTGGCTGAGGCGGATTTTTAATTAATAACAAACAAAATTAATAAATAAAAAAATAAAAAACGCTATACCTGGGACCACTGTGCCAAATAGAAAGAAGAAGAGGGAGCTTTGGAGAGTGCAAAGGAAAAGTGCAGAAATATAGATAAGATGGGGAAGAAGCAGAGCTGAGTTATGCTTGGAATTTAATTTAGACAAATTATTGTTTCTCCTCCAAATATACCACAGCACTCGCGATTCTCAATAGATTCACAAGTAAGTAAACACCGGTTTACCAATATTTACCAAAATTAACGCAGTGCGCAAAAAAAAACACGACCGTTCGCTTAAGAGGTAAAGAGAGAAGTGAGAGATTATCTATCGAAATAGCTCATTTTATTTCTTTAAAAATACCAAAGTAAATACCATTTACTAAATACCATTTCCAATCGTTCTTTTATATAGGATTAATTAATAGGATTAAGTAGGATTAATTGGTGAAAAATAAAATCTATGGAAAGTCCCAACCTTTTTTCTTCAAAAACACGAAAGTTGGGTTAATTCCGATATTATATTATTATTATTATTATTATTATTATATTATATATTTCGATATAATAGTTATATGGCAGCTCGGCCAACCCGTATAAAATTTTGTGGGTTTTTTTTCCAAGTGTAGAATCCATCTAGAAAATCCCAACTCTTTATGGTTAAAAACAACAAGGTTATGGCATTTCCGATCGATCAGTTATATGGCAGCTGCAGGATATAGACGGCTGATCTCGGCCGTTCCGACATATATATATTTATACCTTTGCAGAGGGTATTATAATTTTGTCCAAAAGTGTGCAACGCAGTGAAGGAGACATCTCCGACCCTATAAAGTATATATATTCTTGATCAGGATCACCTCCTGAGTTGATATGAGCATGTCCGTCTGTCCGTCTGTCTGTCCGTCTGTCTGTCCGTCTGTCTGTCCGTCTGTCTGTCCGTCTGTCTGTCTGTTTCTACGCGAACTAGTCTCTCAGTTTCGAAGCTATCGTCTTGAAACTTTGCACACACCCTTCTTTCCTTTGCACGCAGTATATAAGTCGAAACGGCCCGGATCGGCCAACTATATCCTATAGCTGCCATATAACTGATTGATCGGAAATGGTATAACTTTGGTGTTTTTAGAGTTAGAGAGTTCAAATTTTACAGGAAAGCTATTTTTGGAAAAACATTACGACATGCCAAATTTTATAAGGATCGGCCGACTATATCTTATAGCTGCCATATAACATATCATATTATAAGATATATCATATATACATATCATACATATATCACATATATATCAGCATATATATAGCTGATATATAAACTTCGGCTCCGCCCGAAGTTAGCTTTCCTTTCTTGTTTTTTATACCCTTGCAGAGGGTATTATAATTTTGTCCAAAAGTGTGTAACGCAGTGAGGGAGACATCTCCGACCCTATAAAGTATATATATTCTTGATCAGGATCACCTCCTGAGTTGATATGAGCATGTCCGTCTGTCCGTCTGTCTGGCCGTCTGTCTGTCTGTCCGTTTCTACGCGAACTAGTCTCTCAGTTTTAAAGCTATCGACTTGAAACTTTTCACACACCCTTCTTTCTTTTGCACGCAGTATATAAGTCGGAACGACCGGGATCGGCCGACTATATCCTATAGCTGCCATATAACTGATTGATCGAAAATGGTATAACTTTGGTGTTTTTAGAGTTAGAGAGTTCAAATTTGACATGAGAGCTATATTTGGCAACACATTACGACATGCCAAATTTCATAAGGATCGGCCGACAATATCCTATAGCTGCCATATAACTGAACGATCGGAAATGACCCAACTTTCGTGTTTTTGAAGATAGAAAGCTGAAACTTAGTACAGATTCTATTTTTGGTCAGTTGATCCAACCTACCAAATTTCATTAGGATCGGCCGACTATATCCTATAGCTGCCATCTGTACGATCGGAAGTGGTACTTGGTAGAAATATCAACTTTCGTATTTTTGAAGATAGAAGCTTGGGACTTTTTTTTTAGATTTTTTATTGTAATTAATTGGTTTTATTATGACGTAATCATAAGGATCGGCCAACTACATGCGATGTTTGCGATATATATCCGGTTTTAGCTGCAAGGGTATATCAACTTCGGCTCCGCCCGAAGTTAGCTTTCCTTTCTTGTTTTTTATAACATTTGAAAGTTTTATTTACAATCTGTCCTCAGTTAGGGACAATAATTAAATTTTTTAATTGAACCTTGACAATGGGAGTTTGATAAATACAAGTTATGAATCTAAAAAGTTAATTAAGTAAATCCAGCAAATTGGTGGCACATGTGTTGGAATGTCGTGTTAGCCTGTCCTTGTATTCAGCGGCGAATCTTCTAACTTCAGCGCTGACTGTAGAGATGCCCAGTTGAGCATGAATAGTCAAATGGTCATGGTAAGGATGAGCCCCAGACAGCGCCCTGAGAGCTCAGTTCTGTGCCAGCTGAATGACTTTCATATTGCTTGGACTCCCTGTGCCCCACAGTTGGATACCATCGTCCAAACTGGCTTCACTATTGACTTATATATTAGTTGTTTTACCCTCAGCTTCAGGGTTGACTTTCGTCCTATCAACCAGTAAAGCACCAGTTTGGGCAGTAGATGGCTTCTCCATGTTGGACGCCTGTCCAACGTCATTCCCAAGTATTTAGGGGTTGAGTTAGATGGTATGCCAGTGCCTCCTATGCTAATCTGTGGACAGTCGCCTCTCCTCAAGGTAAATGTAGTTTGGGCGGACTTATCATGATTAATCGCAATGTTCCATCTTTGAAGCCACGGGTCAAGGGCATCGAGCTGACGCTGTAGACAGTCAGAGGCATCCTATGGAAAGCTTGCCGAGGCTAGGAAAGCTGTGTCGTCTGCATATGTTTCGGCTAGCAAACCTCCTTCATCTATAACAGGCATATCTGCTGTGTATAGTTTGTAGAGTATTGGGCCAAGAACACTGCCCAATACTGCCTTATATGTATACTGCGCGCAAAGGAAGGATGTGTGTAAAGTCGATAGCTTTAAAACTGAGAGACTAATTCGCGTAGAATCGGACAAACAAACGGACAGTCAGACATGCTTATATAGGAGGTGATCCTAATCGAGAATATATATTCTTTATAGGGTCGGCGATGTCTCCTCCACTGCGTTGCACACTCTTTACCAAAATTATAATCCCTCTGCAAGGGTATAAGAATAGCTTGGCATCAAAAATTTTTCAAAAAGACATCCTGTACTGTCGTTAAAGATATTGTCAATTATGGGGGCGAAAGGGGACGTGGCAAAAATTTTAAACAAATTTGAACTGTGTGGGTATTTTAGGAGACTCCGTGCCAAATCCTATAGCTCTATCTCTAGTAGTCTCTGAGATCCAGTCTCTGAGTCTCTGAGCATACGGACATGGCTATATCGGCTCGTCTGTTGATGCTGGTCAAGAATACATATATGTATACTTTATATGGGGTCAGAGATTATTCCTTCTCTATGTTACATACACTCACACGACTACAATATACCCTTGTACGCTAAGAGTACCGGGTATAAATATTCTTTGCTTTCGCTTAACATAATTATTCTATCATCACATTGTTATAGTGGCTCCTGACTTATATGTACACAGACATAATATAATGGAAATTGCTTGTCTTTTAATACATATTAAACGGCTTATTTAACACATTGACGATGCAAATTGTGACATAAATTTAGGAAAACTTGATCCTGGGTCTGGCCCCATCTTCAAAGGCACGGACGAAGAACGCGAAGGTTGCGCAGAGAATCGCACATTTACATATGCAAATCAATCGCACAAGGGGGGTCGGTCAAAACGGAGCCACATCGTAAAATACCCTTGGGTTTTCAATCATATCTCAAATTATAAACCGGCGCTTTGAAACACCACAATCATTAGCAGATCCTTTTCTGTATGGTTGGTTCTTTAGCTGGGGTGCATGATTTGGAAAAAATTAAATAATTGCTTTGTTTGTTTAAACTCAATTACGGCTATATTTTATATAGAATTGTATTCTATATAAACATTAAAACGGTATATTGTGAATCTGACTAGTTACATTCAAAAACAAGAAAGAAAATCTAACTTCGGGCGGAAACGAAGTTTATATACCTTTCAGATAAAACCGGATATATATCGCAAACATTGGATTTAGTTATCCGATTCTTATAAAAATATCATATATTAAATCCAATTTTTCACAATACAAATTCTAAACAAAAAAGGAAAGCTAACTTCGGGAGCCGAATTTTATATACCCTTGCAGTTAAAACCGGATATATATCGCAAACATTGAAAAAAGTCCCAAGCTTCTATCTTCAAAAATACCATAGTTGGTATTTTTAAAAAAACCATTTCCGATTGTTCAGTTATATGGCAGCTATAGGATATAGTCGGCCGATCCTTATGATATTTGGCATGTCGTAATTTGTTGCCAAAAATAACTCCCGTGTAAAATTTGAGTTCTCTAACTTTAAAAACACCAAAGTTATACCATTTCTGATCAATAAGTTATATGGCAGCTATAGGATATAGTCGGCCGATCCCGGCCGTTCCGACTTTTATACTGCGTGCAAAGGAAAAAAGGGTGTGCGCAAAGTTTCAATTCGATAGCTTTAAAACTGAGAGACTAGTTCGCGTAGAAACAGACAGACGGACAGACAGACGGACAAACGGACAGATGGACATGGTCATATCAACTAAGGAGGTGATCCTGATCAAGAATATATATACTTTATAGGGTCGGAGATGTCTCCTTCACTGAGATGCACACTTTTGGACAAAATTATAATACTCTCTGCAAGGGTATACAAAAAAGTCCCAAGCTTCTGTCTTTAAAAATACCAGAGTTGGTATTTCTACCAAAAACCATTTCCGATCGTTCAGTTATACGGAAGCTATAAGATATAATGGACCGATCGTTACGAAATTTGGTAGGTTGGATCAGCCTACAATATCCGATGTTTGCGATATATATCCGGTTGTAACTGCAAGGGTATATAAACTTCGGCTCCGCCCGAAGTGAGCTTTCGTTTCTTGTTATACCCTTGCAGAGGGTATTATAATTTTGTCCAAAAATGTGCAACGCATTGAAGGTGACATCTCCGGCCCTATAAAGTATATATATATATATATATATATATATCGGCTCCGCCCGAAGTTAGCTTTCCTTTTTTGTTGAATTTCAAAATGCCGCATAAGTTTTCTGTCCCGCTGAGAAAGGCTCAGCTTTAGAATTTGGAATATACAAAAGACCTTTTTCATTATCAGATACCAACATATCTTTGTTGCAGAAATCTGGTCGTACAGTTTGGTATGAATCGATGCCTCAATATGAAAAATAATACATATAAGCTAAAAAAAACCTTGATCCATCATCATGTTTTTCCCATCTTTCCGGCAATTGGCGGGTTCCAGAAGGAACAAATTGCGGCTCTTAGACTGCTACCTGTATTGATCCTGATTATTGTTGGCTTTCTCACTAATTAAGGTGTGCTTCTCAGACAAGAAGCAGTGCACGCTTATTCCAATGCCCAATATTTCTGTGGCGGTGAGCAGGGGATCCTCGGGATAATTATTAAAGTAAGTAAATATGGTCTATTTCGGCAGATGGTCAACCAGGACCGAAAAAATAAATGTCATATTCCTCGATTCTTTTTTCTTATTTTCATAAATAATATCCATATTTTCATAATCTATTGGATTCATAGCATATCTCAGCTTTAAAAAAAAACAAGAAAGCAAAGCTAACTTCGGGCGGAGCCGAAGTTGATATACCCTTGCAGCTAAAACCGGATATATATCGCAAACATCGGATATAGTTGGCCGATCCTTATGATTACATCATAATAAAACCAATTAATTACATTAAAAAATCTAAAAAAAAGTCCCAAGCTTCTATCTTCAAAAATACGAAAGTTGATATTTCTACCAAAAACCATTTCCGATCGTACAGTTATATGTCAGCTATAAGATATAGTCAACCGATCTTTATGAAATTTGGTAGATCGGATTAACTGACCAAAAATAGAATGTGTACCAAGTGCCAGCTTTCTATCATCAAAAACACGAAAGTTGGGTCATTTCCGATCGTTCAGTTATATGGCAGCTATAGGATATAGTCGGCCGATCCTTATGAAATTTGGCGTCTGTCTGTCTGTCTGTTTCTACGCGAACTAGTCTCTCAGTTTTAAAGCTATCGACTTGAAACTTTGCGCACACCCTTTTTCCTTTGCACGCAGTATATAAGTCGGAACGACCGGGATCGGTCGACTATATCCTATAGCTGCCATATAACTGATTGATCGGAAATGGTATAACTTTGGTGTTTTTAGAGTTACAGAGTTCAAATTTGACATGAGAGCTATTTTTAGCAAAATATTACGACGTGCCGAATTTCATAAGGATCGGCCGACTATATCCTATAGCTGCCATATAACTGAACGATCGGAAATGACCGAACTTTCGTGTTTTTAAAAATAGAAAGCTGGAATTTAATACAGATTCTATTTTTGGCCAGTTGATCCAACCTACCAAATTTCATAAGGATCGGTCGACTATATCCTATAGCTGCCATATAACTGAACGATCGGAAATGACCCAACTTTCGTGTTTTTAAAAATAGAAAGCTGGAATTTAATACAGATTCTATTTTTGGTCAGTTGATCCAACCTACCAAATTTCATAAGGATCGGCCAACTATATCCGATGTATATGCGGTTTGAACTGCAAGGGTATATCAACTTCGGCTCCGCCCGAAGTTAGCTTTATTTTCTTGTTGTACTAAATCTCGTAAAAACAATCTAAGAATACGAGAAAACCCAAAACACGACCCAAAACAAAATTTTATTGTAATTGCTTCGCACTAAGTGAAAGCAGGTGGATTAAACTTCATGTGTTAAGTCAATTTAGTGTAAACTATTGAAATATAAAAACAAGAAAGGAAAGAAAACTTCGGGCGGAGCCGAAGTCTATATACCCTTGCAGTTAAAACCGGATATATATCGCAAACATCGGATATAGTTGGCCGATCCTTATGATTACATCATAATAAAACCAATTAATTACAATAAAAATTCTAAAAAAAAAAGTTCCAAGCTTCTATCTTCAAAAATACGAAAGTTGATATTTCTACCAAGTACCATTTCCGATCGTTCAGTTATATGGCAGCTTTAGGATATAGTCGACCGATCCTAATGAAATTTGGTAGGTCGGATCAACTGGCCAATAATAGAATCTGTATTAAGTTCCAGCTTTCTATCTTCAAAAACAACAAAGTTGGGTCATTTCCGATCGTTCAGTTATATGGCAGCTAAAAGATATAGTCGGCCGATCCTTATGAAATTCGGCACGTCGTAATATTTTGCTAAAAATAGCTCTCATGTCAAATTTGAACTCTGTAACTCTAAAAACACCAAAGTTATACCATTTCCGATCAATCAGTTATATGGCAGCTATAGGATATAGTCGGCCGATCCGGGCCGTTCCGACTTATATACTGCGTGCAAAGGAAAGAAGGGTGTGTGCAAAGTTTCAAGACGATAGCTTCAAAACTGAGAGACTAGTTCGCGTAGAAACGGACAGACAGACGGACAGACGGACATGCTCATATCAACTCAGGAGGTGATCCTGATCAAGAATATATATACTTTATAGGGTCGGAGATGTCTCCTTCACTGCGTTGCACACTTTTGGACAAAATTATAATACCCTCTGCAAGGGTATAACAAGAAAGCAAAGCTAACTTCGGGCGGAGCCGAAGTTGATATACCCTTGCAGCTAAAACCGGATATATATCGCAAACATCGAATATAGTTGGCCGATCCTTATGAGAATATGATAATATAACTCATGTTATTATTAAATAGAATCTAAAAAAATCCCAAATTTCTATCTTCAAAAATACCAAAGTTGGTATTTCTAACAAAAACCATTTCCGATCGTTCAGTTATGTGGCAGCTATAAGATCACCGGTCGCTATAAAATTTGGTAGGTCGGATTTACTGACCAAAAATATAATCTATACCAAGTTCCAGCTTTCTATAGTCAAAAACACAAAAATTGGGTCAATTCCGATCGATCAGTTATATGGCAGCTATAGGATATAGTCGGCCGATCCTTATGAAATTTGGTAGGTCTGATTATCTGACCAAAAGTAGTATTTGTACGAAGTTTAAGATTTCTATCTTCAAAAACACGAAAGTTGGGTTATTTCCGATCGTTCAGTTATGTGGCAGCTATGGGATATAGTCGGCCGATCCTTATGAAATTTGGCATGTCGTATTATTTTGCCAAAAGGAGCTCTCATGTGAAATTTGAACTCTCCAACTTAAAAAACACTAAAGTTATACCATTTCTGATCAATCAGTTATATGGCAGCTATAGGATATAGTCGGCCGATCCGAGCCGTTCCGACTTATATACTGCCTGCAAAGGAAAGAAGGGTGTGTGCAAAGTTTCAAGTCGATAGCTTTTAAACTGAGAGACTAGTTCGCGTAGAAACAGACAGACAGACAGACGGACAGACGGACATGCTCATATCAACTCAGGAGGTGATCCTGATCATGAATATATATACTTTGTTGGGTCGGAGATGTCTCCTTCACTGCGTTGCACACTTTTGGACAAAATTATAATACCCTGTGCAAGGGTATAAAAATCTAAAAAAAAGTCCCAAGCTTCTATCTTCAAAAATACGAAAGTTGATATTTCTACCAAATAAGATTTCCGATCGTTCAGTTATATGGCAGCTATAGGATATAGTCGGCCGATCCTTATGAAATTTGGCATGTCGTAAAAACTAAACTATTAACTTTATAACAAATGAATGGACTTTCACCAACATTTATTTCTGGATATGACCCAATTATAAAACAATAAGAGGAATGCCAAAATATAATTAAACAAGAAGGGAAAACTAACTTCGCGCGGTGCCGATGTTGATATATCTTTGCAGCAAAAACCGTATATATATAGCAAAAATCGGATATAAATGGCCGATCATTTCGAGAATATTATAATAAAATAAATTTATTACAATACAAAATCTAAAACAAAGTCCTAAGCTTCTATCTTATAAAATAAAAAAGTTGGTATTTTTATCAAATACCATTTCCGATTGTTCAGTTATATGGCAGCCCATTAGATATAGTCTCCCGATCGTTCTGAAATTTGGTAGGTCGGATCAACTGAACAAAAATATAATCTGTACCATGTTCCAACTTTCTGTCTTCAAAAACACGAAAGTTGGGTCATTTTCGATTTTTCAGTTATATGGCAACCATAGGATATATTCGGCCGATCCCAGCCGTTCCGACTTATATACTGCGTTCAAAGGAAAGAAGGGTGTGAGCAATGTTTTAAGGAAAAGGGTAATACTGAACAGCTGTCCTCTTTCTCTCTCTCTCTCTCCATCTAATATTTCTCTTTCCATTTTCGCTCCATGTTTTGGGTGTCAAAATAAATCAAATGAATTATTTGTACACCCCGAGATCAGCTGTTTACTTTTTTTGGTCCGGCAACGCCATTCAATTTGATAGCCATCATTTTCATCCGGCAAAATCTGACGCAAAAATTTCTTCTTTCTTTTTTCACACCGTTTTTTTATACCCTTGCAGAGGGTATTATAATTTTTTCCAAAAGTGTGCAACGCAGTGAAGGAGACATATCCGACCCTATAAAGTATATATATTCTTGATCAGGATCACCTCCTGAGTTGATATGAGCATGTCCGTCTGTCCGTCCGTCTGTCTGTCTGTTTCTACGCGAACTAGTCTCTCAGTTTTAAAGCTATCGACTTGAAACTTTGCACACACCCTTCTTTTCTTTGCACGCAGTATATAAGTCGGAACGACCGGGATCGGTCGACTATATCCTATAGCTGCCATATAACTGATTGATCGGAAATGGTATAACTTTAGTGTTTTTAAAGTTAGAGAGTTCAAATTTGACATGAGAGCTATTTTTGGCAAAATAATACGACATGCCAAATTTCATAAGGATCGGCCCACTATATCCTATAGCTGCCATATAACTGAACGATCGGAATTGACCCAACTTTTGTGTTTTTGAAGATAGAAAGCTGGAACTTGGTACAGATTCTAGTTTTGGTCAGTTCATCTAACCTACCAAATTTTATTAGGATCGGCCAACTATATCCGATGTTTGCGATATATATCCGGTTTTAACTGCAAGGGTATATCAACTTCGGCTCCGACCGAAGTTAGCTTTCCTTTCTTGTTTATATGGAGTTCGGCCGCTGTAATACGTGTGACAGCGGATTTTCGTCGTCAGAGTACTAGGCTTTAATTTAAAAGCCCGTGAAGTTATACAAAAATGTGCATACTTGGACGAAATATGGAAACTCAAATTATGTCCAAGACAAATTAAATACTTATGTATTATATGCAAATATATACACATATTTATGTATGTGAACCTCTTTAAGAAAAACGAATAATTAAGAGAAGAGAAATACGCTCGCAGCAAATATGCAAACGAATGTCTAGCGACGGAAATCGTCGGATGGACAAATAAAAGTCTAGTTGTCCATCCAACTATATCATTTTTGAAACTAGGGATGAGCTGGGACTGCGTTATAGTTAGTGATTCATGAATATTTAAACGTCACATTTGGTCGCACTTTTCACGATGCTCATTAATAAGGCAAGACGGAGAAAAGACTTAAAATTAAGAAAACGTGGCGATCATCGCCGCTTCGTTTGAACGTTTGTTTCGCGATTGTGTTCGCGTTCGCGTTTCATTCGTTTCTGGGGCAGTGAACAAGTGCTGTCTCTATGCACATGGACTTGGCACGGTTGGAATACTGTGTGGCGGTAAAGAGTTTTCTTTGTTTCGGTTTCGGACATGGGCACATGCATGTGCATCGAAAAAATATCTGGGGGCTCTTCTGGTTGTTGAATGTAGCGCAGCACTTGGATATGCAAGATAGAGCTGAGGCGAGCGTCGTTTCAGATACATTTACGAGTTGGATTTAATTTCATGCCGCAGTAGTTCGCGCATTCTCTTAACGCCCCAGCTTTTCCAGCTAAATGGCAACGAACGAATATGCAGAGACGTGGACGGTAACCAGAAAGGGGTGGCATATTAACTTATGCATGAATACATAAACAGGAACTGTCAGCCGATGCCAGTCCATAACATCTTCACGGGGTCTTTAAATGCGGATAGTGACCACAAGAGCCTTTATATTTTCCACTGCGAACCTAAAACGGATCCAAGGCTTTTGTCACCTATTGTATGTATATATTTAACGGACTTCTTTGCAGGTGCGGCCGTAGCCTCACTTCGTCACGGTCAATAAATACAAATATTAAGTTATTCCAGCACTCAAATGCAGCCCGAGGCTCTGGCCGCTTTCTACTCTGTCAACAGTAACATATTAAAATCAGAAAACCTTGTGTAACTAGGACGCAAAACTTTAAATTGAAATTTTCTCTGATACATACATATGTATCTTCTAATACATAATAAATGTAATTGCTCATAGCTATTGGACATATGTATGTGGAACTGTAATAGGAGTATCGGTAACAGTGCGACCTAAAAAAAAGTGGAGGAACTTTTAAAGCATAGTAGGAATTTTTTATCAGGTCGAACATAGCACAAAACTATGTTTATAATATTTGTAACACCCTCAAAATCTTGATTTATTTAGAAAAAAACGTTTTTCGGGATTTTTTTTGCGCTTAAAAATTCAAAGGCGCGTAATTTTAGACGGATTTTAAAAATTTTCGACGCTTTTTAATAGTTTAATATTGTAGCTTTTGAAAAAATACATCTTTGATTTTTTTAAACAAAAAGAATACAATTTTTACCTAAAGAAGTGAAATTTTTGCATTTTTTATTCTGAATTATTATTATTTTATTAATTCTGAATGAAACTGGACCAATTTCATTAAGAAATTATGAAAATGGTTAAAGTTATAACGCTTTTCCCAAAACAAGTCAGTTCAATCTGCTAGCGCTCCCGAGCAACAGAGTGCCCTTCCATTGCACTTATTACCCTTCTTTTAAACACTTTTACTCCGGAGCGATAGCAAGATTGCACTGGTAATTGACGGATAAAAAATTGTAATTAGTGGAAAAAACACAACTAGACGTTACACATTTTTTAAAAATATATAATAAACAAGAAAGGGCTGAGCCGAAGTGGATACACCCTTGGAGCTTAGATCGAATATAAATCAAAAGTATTGGTTATTGTTGACTGATTGTTATGAGAATTCATTATAAAATTTAGACTTTTAGACTATAACATTCAAAACAAGAAAGGAAAGATTACGGAAACTTCCGGCGGAACAGAGGTTGACATAACCTTTCAGATAAAATCGGCTATATATATCGCACATATCGGATATAGCTCCTTATATAAAGCCGATTCTTATAATAATAATCATTATAAAACCAATCTAAATCAATCTAATAATACAAAATTTAAAAAAAACGTCCCAAGCTTTAAAAAATCATCTTTAAAAATTTCAAAGTTGGTATTTTTAACAAATACCATTTCCTATCGTTCAGTTATATGGCAGCTACAATATATAGTCTGCAGATCCTTATGAAATTTGGTAGGTCGGATCATTTTGCTAAAATAAAGAATCCGTAGGAAATCCCAACTCTTTTATTTGCGTCGCCAAAAAACAGGTAATACCAGCCCAAGAACGTAAACTCCCCAACCCGAGACCGGATGTGCTGCTGCAGACCTAGCCACCCGCTATTGTCAATCAGCCAGTATATAAAGTTATTCTCTATAAAACACACAAACGAATACGCTTATTTCAACTCAGGATGTGAACCTGATCAAGAATACATAAGCATTATAAATGTTTCCTTCTCCTATAATATCCTCTGCAAGGGTATAAAAATCATGTGATGGAAATTTGAAATTTTCTATTTTAAGTTAAAATTTTATGATAGGCACTTTGTAGGCACATTGTATACATATATACGTATATATAAATGTACATTTTAAAGTTTTGCAAATGATAATGATATTGTTCCTTAAGTAAATGACACATAATGAGTTATAAAAGTAAAATTGTAAGCGAAGGCAAGACCGTGAGACCAGACAGGGACTGTAGAAGCCAGCTCATTCTTTTCGCTACGCTTTATCAATGCACATTTTTTAATAATTGCTGGCTTGGTCGGCCCATATTTTCAGTTTCTGTGGACGTCGTTTTTTATATTTCCTTTGGCTTGAATTGTATTTAGTGGTTGTTTTGGTTCACCAACACTAATTCCCAGAACAAATTGGAGTTACGAACTCCCCTACTGATGGGCCAGTATTTAAAAATTCTGTAAATGTCCTTAAAAGAACATACTAAGTTTAACTCTCAGACTTTAAAAACTAATTTCTAACAAGTTTTTCTAAAACAAATTTTTGCTAAATATAAAAAGGCCGACAACTTTAACGCATAATTTTATCTCCTCCCCATAAATATTAGGTTCCCCTGAACCAAAGTCCAGAATAAATATAGGTTCCATCACCCACAGTTTCCGCGGTATACCTAAGAGAAGAAATTAATCAAATTTTGTCCATGTATTGAACTACATACTTATGTAAGCCGCGTAATTGCGTTGACCATCATTTTTATAACCTTGCAGAAGGTATCATAATTTAAACTATAGGCCGACCATAACCCATAGCTGTCATATAACTGAACGATTGGAAATGGTATTTGGGAAATATAACAACTTTGATTTTTTGAAGATTTGGGACATTTTTTTAGATTTTGTAACTGCTTGATGCCAGTTTTTAATTTGAGGTGGTATATGTACATACATTTTAAAAGTATGCGCCGAAAATTGTTCCCTCAAAATCCGTATCTTATAGATTTAAACGTTAGTTAGGGTATTATACCCTATAAAGTGTTTTAAGGTGTAAAGTGTCTTAGTTTTAAAACTATCGACTTGAAACTTTGCACACACCCTTCTTTGCACGCATAATATAGGTCGTAACGGCCGTAATCAGCCGACTATATCCAATAGGTTCCTATAACTGATTGATCGGAAATTCCATAACTTTAGTGTTTTTAGAGTTCGGATTATGCATGAGTGCTATTTTTAGCAAAACAATTGCGAAAAGTTGCGATTTGTATGGATTATATTTTGGCAAAACAAGAAAGGAAAGCTAACTTCAGGCGGAGCCAAAGTTTATATACCCTTGCAGTTAAAACCGGATATATATCGCAAACATCGGATATAGTTGACCGATCCTTAAGAATACATCATAATAACCCCAATTAACTAAAATGAAAAATCCAAAAAAGGTCCCAAACTTTTATCTTCAAAAATAAGAAAGTTGATGTTTCTACCAAGTACCATTTCCGATCGTTTAGTTATATGGCAGCTATAGGATATAATCGGCCGATCCTAATGAAATTTGGTAGGTTGGATTAACTGGCCAAAAATATAATCTGTATTAAGTTTCAGCTTTCTATCTTCAATAACACGAAAGTTGGGTCATTTCCGATCGTTCAGTTATATGGCAGCTATAAGATATAGTCGGCCGATCCTCATGAAATTTGGCACGTCGTAATGTGTTGCCAAAAATAGCTCTCGTGTCAAATTTGCAGATGGTATTATAATTTTGTCCAAAAGTGTGCAACGCAGTGAAGGAGACATCTCCGACCCTATAAAGTATATATATTCTTGATCAGAATCACCTCCTTAGTTAATATGAGCATGCGGTCTGTTCGTCTGTCTGTCCGTTTCTACGCGAACTAGTCCCTCAGTTATAGATCTATCGTCTTGAAACTTTGCACATACCCTTCTTTCCTTTGTACGCAGTATATAAGTAGGAAAGGCCAGGATCGGCCGACTATATCCTATAGCTGCCATATAACTGATTGATCGGAAATGGTAAAACTTTGTTGTTTTTAGAGATAGAGAGTTAAAATTTTACATGAAACTACTTTTTTATTTTTATTTTGCTACTTTTGGCAAAATAATACGACATGCAAAATTTCATAAGAATCGGCCTACTATATCTTATAGCTGCCATATAACTGAACGATCGGAAATGACCCATGTTTCGTGTTTTTGAAGATAGATAGCTGGAACTTGGTACAGATTATATATTTGGTCAGTTAATCCGACCTACCAAATTTCATAACGATCGGCTGACTATATATTATAGCTACCATATAACTGAACGATCGGAAATGGTATTTGGTAGAAATACCAACTTTGGTATTTTTGAAGATAGAAGTTTGGTACTTTTTTTTAGATTTTTTATTGTATTTAATTGGTTTTATTATGATGTTATCATAAGGATCGGCCAACTATATCCGATGTTTGCGATATATATCCGGTTTTAACTGCAAGGGTATATCAACTTCCGCCCGAATTGAGCTTTCCTTTCTTGTTTTATTATAAATTTATAAATTTTATTATAAATTAATCTTAACTGCAAGGGTATATTAATTTCGGCTCCGCCCAAAGTAAGATTTCCTTTCTTGTTTTATTTTCATTTTAATTTTGGTGGTCAGGGGTCAGTCTCGATTGCAAGTGGATGGTCACAAATTAATGTTGATCTGTGATAGTGACTTACATTTTCCCCCATTTTTAAGATAATCCATAGTCATCGAAATCCACTCTTTACTTTTAGGCTAAGTTGTTGGTTCTAGATTCAATAAAAAGATGGGTCTGACGTACCATGTATTACATATCCTCACATTTTTCTGCCGCTACATTCGTTACACTGGATGAGATAGCATTTTTCACAGAATAAAAAAAATAATAATTATAATAATAATAAGCAATAATAATAATAAGTCCATCCGCCTGGAATTCAGTTTATAAACTATAAAAAAGAAAAATAGATAAAAAGAACGCTTTTCAAAAATGTTCAGTGCGTACAGTACAGTGACTTTGATTTTTTGTGTATATTTTGGCCGGTGCCTATCGGGCACTCTTGCTCTTGAAAGGCGTCATTATCAGATTGAGATTGACTACTACACCTTAAAGACGTTAGATTGCTTGCCTGTATTGACTGTTGGCGCCACCATTCTTTATCCGTTAATACTCTGTTTATAATTTGTCAAAATCACTACGCGATTGAAATTTTTTAATGTCAT
Source organism: Drosophila malerkotliana malerkotliana (assembly GCA_018153235.1). Classification (NCBI taxonomy): domain Eukaryota; kingdom Metazoa; phylum Arthropoda; class Insecta; order Diptera; family Drosophilidae; genus Drosophila; species Drosophila malerkotliana. Next base: position 1,981,528 of record JAECXV010000159.1, read on the forward strand.
GTCATTTTTTAAGATCATTCAATGGCCGCTTCGATAAGCTATAAGCTACATATATAAGTAGCTATAAGCTATATATAAGTATAAGCTTTAAGCTAATAGTACAAAATAATAAAACTCTTAATTCGGAAAATAATGTATCATTGACCGCTGGACATAAAAAAATATCGGGAGAGCAAAAGTTGATATACCCTTGCAGCTGACAGTTTATATTATATTATAAGATATGTATCCGATTAGCTACATATACATACATCGCGAAAATTAGAGATTGTTGGCCCATTAAACTAAGGGAATACCAAGACTCTATTTCACTTTTCAAGGTCGACGATGTCTCCTTCACTTCGTTGCTCACTTTTGACAAATATTATAATATCCTCTGCAAGGGTATAAAAGAGGGTGATTTAAAATTCTCGAATTACTATCATATTCTTAGGCTCTTAAAGGATTCAAATGAGCAGCAACAAGATACCGTTATCAAAAGCTTACAAAAAATTAAGAATTCTCGGCATATCGATATTTTTGGCAATAAATTTATAACCTGGCAGAGGATATTACAATTTTAGTCAAAAGTATAAAACGAAGTAAAGGAAACATCTTAGGATCACCTCCTGAATTGATATTAGCCTAAACGTCTGTCTGTCTTGTTCTACGCGAGCTATTGTCTCAGCTTTAAAGCTATCGACTTGAAACTTTGCACACATCCTTATTTACTTTGTACGCAACATATGTATAAGAGGTAGGTGTTATTTCCTTGATTGATCGAAACTTAAATACATTTTTTTTAAATAAAAGATTTGTACAGATTATTTCTTTTTAACAAAGTTATATGTTTCACTAAATTTAAAAAGAATCAGCCGACTCGGTTCCGATTGACCTTTCCAAAAAAGAATTACCTATATTTAAAAAATATATATGTAAATACAGTGTACAATGGCAGCGGGAGTGGATGACGGGAGTGTAAATATTTATATCGGCATGTTATTTAATTCTAAAGACAACCTGCTGTGCCTTTGAAAGTCTCAAGATGAAACGGTCTTTATTCATTTTGTACACACTTGCACACTGCTTCTCAAAAAAAGATAAGAATGTTTTTTTTGGAAATTCAAGTGCCTTTCTGTCGAATATACCTCGAGTAAAGGTACTATGGGAAGAATTACAACTTTCTTATTCGTAGTTTTTTTTTTAATAATATTATTTCATACCATCAGATATAAAGGTTGACTTTGAGTATGTAACTTAATAAAAGGCGACCTTTCGACTGCTAAATGTTTCCTATCTTAAAAATTATAACAAGTTCATTGGAAAAAAAAGAGTGCAAGAAAATATTACCGAGTATTATGGGAAAATTAATAAAATTGAAATTTTTGAGTATGCATAATTAATATTCATACTTACCTTATAATTAAATAAAAAAAACCTCTTAATTATGTAAAATAGCTTTGTCAAACAGGCAAAAACCCAATACATTTATAACAAGAAAGGAAAGCTAACTTCGGGCGGAGCCGAAGTTGATATACCCTTGCAGTTAAAACCGGATATATATCGCAAACATCGTATACAGCTGGCCGATCCTTATGAGAATAAAATAATATAACCCAATTTATTATAATATAAAATCTAAAACAAAGTCCCAAACTTCTATCTTTAAAAATACCAAAGTTGGTATTTCTACCAAAAAACATTTCCGATCGTTCAGTTATATGCCAGCTATAGGATATAGTAAGCCGATCCTTATGAAATTGAGTAGGTCGGATTATCTGACCGAAAAATATAATCAGTACTAAGTTCCAGCTTTCTAACTTCAAAAAACACGAAAGTTGGGTCATTTCCGATCAATCAGTTATATGGCAGCTATAGGATATAGTCGGCCGATCCCGGCCGTTCCGACTTATATACTGCGTGCAAAGGAAAGAAGGGTGTGTGCAAAGTTTCAAGACGATAGCTTTAAAAATGAGAGACTAGTTTGCGTAGAAACAGACAGACGGACAGACGGACATGCTCATATCAACTCAGGAGGTGATCCTGATCAAGATTGGGAAAATATTCCACTGTGCATGGCTTATAGACAATGCCTTGGTTGCCACCGTGCCGAGTGTAGCTGTACCCGGCATCAGCTTAGCAAGAATTTAATTCGATGGGGCCATGTGTTGCACATCATTCGCACTTGGTTTCTGTCGGTGAGCTGCCCTATATTAATGGTAATTTTTTACTTTCTGTATACAATTTGCCTTTTGCTTTTTTGTCTATTTTTTTTAGGAATATTCCGAAGTTAGAAAAGTATCCTAATGTGTACGACTAAGTCGCAGACTTTTCCAGTCGTTTGCTTTGCTATTCATTTAAGATTTATGCTTTTTGATACTTAACAGTTAAGTATTTTTTACATGACCAAGGAAGAACGAGTGGAAAATAAGGTATGTACATACATACATATTTTTGACTTCTGTGGATAGCTGTTGCATAAGACTGTGTATATATGTATGTACATATACATTTTAAATATAAATTATTAAATATTAAATATTATTAAGCATACAAAAAATAATAATACATTATTTATGCTAAAAAATTGAATATTTTGTTTAAGTGTAGACACAAAATAAAATTATTAATGTGGTAAAGCGCGAAACCGACATGCATATGTATATATATAGATACATACAAACATACATACATACATACATATGTTCATTAATGGGCCTTTAGAACGGATTGCAACCCGTTCATCAAGGCACATGCATAAACACTAAACGCACCAGAACCAATAAAAAAACTGTATTAAAAAATTAAAAAAAACAGTGTGAAACGTTCTAGTAGTCTTTATTTTTACTATTTCATGTGAAAGAATTACGATGAAAAATGTGCTCTAATAACAATAATACAAAAGCAAACAAACGCCAGCCAAACAAATCTCTAGAAATAGTTTCAACGGGGGTACGGGCGATACATACATATATGCGTGAATTTATGTATACATGGACAAATACATACATATATGTATATGTATATTTTCATTATATATACATATGTACATACGTTCGTTTACTTGGTGATCATGGTAGTCTTGCCAATTAAGCTAAGAGTACTAACATTTAATGATAAATACATGTGTATGCGCTTGACTTCACGCAATACAATTTATCACATCACATTTATCACACAGGCCATCACACAAATTTTACATAGTTATTATTATTATTATTTAAAAGGTTAGTTATAATTAAAATTAATACTAACACTATTGGTAAAGCAATGGCAACGAAGGACTTCAACTTACATTATTTTACATTGTTTAATTTACTTATTTTTTCAGGATTTTTTTTTTTTTACAAAAGCGTGACTTTACTAAAGCGTGAGAGATTAACATACCTGGAGACACCGGTAAAGTGAATACACCAAGTATTAACTTACTGTATGTACATGCGTATATGGCCGAGCGAGGCGACATTTTTATTTAAAAAAAAACTAATTTAAAGAAGAAAAATATTTAATCTAGCGATCTGGCGCAATAAACAACTATTATGATTATTAAAGATGATTTATAACTATTATTATCAAGCTTAATTGATCTACTTTACTTAACTAAGTATTTTTAAAGTAGCCTGTCAGCTGACGTCCGACCTTTCGTTCGTATGCCTTTAAGAAATAACAAGAAAGTAAAGCTATCTTCGGGCGGAGCCCAAGTTGATATACCCTTGCAGTTAAAACCGGATATATATCGCAAACATCGGATATAGTTAGCCGATCCTTATGATTACATCATAATAAAACCAATTAATTACATTAAAAAATCTAAAAAAAAGTCCCAAGCTTCTATCTTCAAAAATACGAAAGTTGATATTTCTACCAAAAACCATTTCCGATCGTACAGTTATATACAGCTATAAGATATAGTCAACCGATCTTTATGAAATTTGGTAGATCGGATTAACTGACCAAAAATAGAATGTGTACCAAGTGCCAGCTTTCTATCATCAAAAACACGAAAGTTGGGTCATTTCCGATCGTTCAGTTATATGGCAGCTATAGGATATAGTCGGCCGATCCTTATGAAATTTGGCGTCTGTCTGTCTGTCTGTTTCTACGCGAACTAGTCTCTCAGTTTTAAAGCTATCGACTTGAAACTTTGCGCACACCCTTTTTTCCTTTGCACGCAGTATATAAGTCGGAACGACCGGGGTCGGTCGACTATATCCTATAGCTGCCATATAACTGATTGATCGGAAATGGTATAAATTCGGTGTTTTTAGAGTTAGAGAGTTTAAATTTTACGTGAGAGCTATTTTTGGCAAAATAATACGACATGCTAAATTTCATAACGATCAGCCGACTATATCTTAAGCTGCCATATTACTGAACGATCGGAAATGGTTTTTGGTAGAAATACCAACTTTGGTATCTTTAAAGATAGAAGTTTGGGACTTGTTTTAAATTTTGTATTATAATAAATTGGGTTATATTATCATATTCTCAAAAGGATCGGCCAACTTTATCCGATGTTTGCGATATAAATCCGGTTTTAGCTGCAAGGGTATATCAACCTTGGCTCCGCCCGAAGTTAGCTTTCCTTTCTTGTTTCAATGGTATTTGGTAAAAATACCAACTTTGGTATTTTTGAAGATAAGAGCTTTAGACTTTTTATACCCTTGCCGAGGGTATTATAATTTTGTCCAAAAGTGTGCCACGCAGTGAAGGAGGCATCTCTGACCCTATAAAGTATATATATTCTTGATCAGGATCACATCCTGAGTTGATATGAGCATGTCCGTCTGTCCGTTTGTCTGTTTCTACGCGAACTAGTCTCTCAGTTGTATAGTTATCGACTTGAAACTTTGCACACACTAATCTTTCCTTTGCACGCAGTATATAAGTCGAAACGGCCGGAATAGGCCGACTAAATCCTATAGCTGGCATTGAATTTTTTATGAGTGCTATTTTTGGCAAAATAATAGGACATACCAATATTCATAAGAATCGGACCACTATATCTTATAGCTGCTATATAACTAAAAAATCGGAAATGACTCAACTTTCGTGTTTTTGAAGATAGAAAGTTGGAACTTCATACAGATTCTATTTTAGTCAGTTGATCCGACCTACCAAATTTCATAAGCATCGGCCGACTATATATTATAGCTGAAAGATTGGAAATTGTATATGGTATTTGGTAAAAATACAAACTTTAGCATTTTTGAAGAAAAAAGCTCGGGACTTTTTTTATGTTTTGTATTGTTATAAATTGGTTATATAATAATATTCCCATAAGGTTGGGCCAACTATATCCGGTGTTTGTGATATATATCCGGTTTTAACTGCAAGGGTATATCAACTTCGGCTCCGCCCGAAGTTAGCTTTCCTTTCTTGTTAATTATATGTTAATTTCTGTTTGAGAGATTAAATTGATCGTTCAAGTGCCAAGAAAAAATGCCAACCTAGTCAGACATAAAATGTGTTTAAACAAAAAAATGCTTACATATACTGGTAGCAGCTCTTCAAATAAATTTGTAAACCTAAGCCACCTCCTTAGCCAGAATACCAGAACCGATTTGGTCGGGATGGTGGGTGAACAACGTATAACATTTAAATGCCTTCTATAATTTTTTTCGATCCAGGGTAAATATTTAGCTGAAAGTAAACAAATATAAAGCACTTAAAGGCATTTTCGTAGTCGCCCCTTCTGCACAAAAGTAGACATTTGGTACATGCCTCGTTCATTTTGGAATGTATTGTTACAAATCTTTTCGAGAGCTCGTTTATATACAGTACAAATGATTTCTTTCCGTCGTCATTTTGTTTGTGTTTGAACTTTTGTTGATTTTAAGAATAATATGACTCATGCGCTATTAACACTTAAAATTGGGCGACGTTCGCCACGGATTCAAAGTTTAAAAGTTATAACTTTATACAGAATTATAATTTTTCTGAGGGTATAATAATTTTGTCCAAAAGTCTGCGTGAAGTGATCCGGGCCGTTCCGACTTATATACTGCGTGCAAAGGAAAGAAGGGTGTGTGCAAAGTTTCAAGACGATAGCTTTAAAACTGAGACACTAGTTTGCGTAGAAACAGACAGACGGACAAACGGACATGCTTATATCAACTTAGGAGGTGATCCTGATCAAGAATATATATACTTTATAGGGCCGGAGATGTCTCCTTCGCTGCGTTGCACACTTTTGGACAAAATTATAATACCCTTTGCAAGGGTATAAAAAAAGTCGCAAGCTTCTATCTTCAAAAATTCCAAACACGAAATACCATATCCCATCGTTCAGTCATATGGCCGCTATAAGATAAAGTCAGCCGATCGTTATGAAATTTGGTTGTTCGAATCATTTAAAAAAAAATATAACCTGAACGAAGTTCCAACTTTCTATATTCAAAAACACGAAAGTTGGGTTATTTCCGATTGTTCAGTTATATGACAGCTATATCCTATAAGTCAGCCGATTCTTATGAAATTTGGTATTTAGGCAAAATAGCCTTCATACAAAATCCAAACTCTCTATCTTTAAAAACACCAAAGTATAGCATTTCCGATCAATCAGTTATATGGCAGCTATCGGATATAGTCGGCAGATCCTGGCTGTTCCGACCTATTCACTGCGTGCAAAAAAAGTTCAAACTTTCTATCTTCAAAAACCCGAAAGTTGGGTCATTCCTAATCTTTCAGTTATATTGAAGCTATAGTAGGCTGATACGTATGAAATTTTGTATGTCGTATCCAACTCTATAACTTACAGCTATAGGATATAGTCGATTGATTCCCGCCGTATCGACATACATATATACGGCGTGCCAAGAAAAGTGAATAGCTTTAAAACTGAGAGACTAGTTCGCGTAAAAAAAGACAAACAAGCCGACGGACATAGTTATATCGACGTTTGCGACGAAAATTATAAATATATTTTAATAATAAATAAATATTTAATAAATATTAATATATGAATAAAATATTATTAAACGACCAAGCCAAAAACCAAAATCATTTGTGTTCATCTTCTTTTTCTCAACCGAGAGATTGACTTGCATCTTTGCCTCCAGTTCCTGCCTCAATTTTTTTTTTTTTTTTTTTTTTGGGAACTTAAACAGTGCGTGAGATGATCGATTTTTTCCAAGTTCGTTAAAAATCGCGGCTTAGTCTCAATGGCAGACAATTTGCGTGTTCTGACATGGTTTTTTCAAGTCCTCGCAGTCTGTTCATGACGGTGTCTTTTTGCCTGTCCGTGTGAATGCGAGGAACGATCATCGTATTATTCTGAGTTGACGGCGCTTAGGGACCTGAAGTAGCTTTAAAAAACCGGCAATAATAATAATACCACCAAAAGACGTATGAAAAGGATGCAGACGAAAAAGTGGTTAAGAAATTGCAAAAAAAAATATTGTGTCCACCTATCTGTCTGGATTTTGGATGCAACTTTTTGACTTTACAGCCAGAAGGACACACCCACCGGCCGATTGGTGAATATTCTGAGTTAAATTTCATTAGGGTTCATTCTATAAGCCAATCTGAAGTTAATATTAGTTTTTGCAGTGTCTTCTTTGATATCTTTTAATGGCTCAAACCAGAGCTGACGGATGGGTCCATGTTTTTTTTCTCATCAACCACATTTTGTAACCAGCGGATTTGTCGTTGATATTTATTTTGTTTGGTGACCATCCAGTTCTTGTCCCGGGGCCCGAATCAGTCAGAGTCCCGGCAGCGATTGGTTTCGTTTTAAATAATGTAGATTTTAGGAGAGCCCCGCATGGCTCACGACGGCCAGATCGCAAATATCGGATAAAGTTGGCCAGTCCCTTTTTATACCCTTGCAGAGGGTATTATAATTTTGTCCAAAAGTGTGCAACGCAGTGAAGGAGACATCTCCGACCCTATAAAGTATATATATTCTTGATCAGGATCACCTCCTGAGTTGATATGAGCATGTCCGTCTGTCCGTCTGTCTGTCTGTTTCTACGCGAACTAGTCTCTCAGTTTTAAAGCTATCGTCTTGAAACTTTGCACACACCCTTCTTTCCTTTGCGCGCAGTATATAAGTCGGAACGGCCCGGATCGGCCGACTATATCCTATAGCTGCCATATAACTGATTGATCGGAAATGGTATTTGGTAGAAATATCAACTTTTGTGTTTTTGAAGATAGAAGCTTGGGACATTTTTTTAGATTTTTTATTTTAGTTAATTGGTTTTATTATGATGTAATCATAAGGACCGGCCAACAATATCCGATGTTTGCGATATATATCCGGTTTTAACTGCAAGGGTATATCAACTTCGGCTCCGCCCGAAGTTAGCTTTCTTTTCTTGTTCATCATAAAATGATATTAAATCAATTGATTTATTTTATTTAAATCGTTCATTTATATAGCAGGTATAGAATATAGTAGGCCGTTCTCGGACGCTCGACATGCGTTTAAACTTTAAAGAGAAGAAGGATGTGCGTGCTCTCTCCAGCTGTCATCAAAGTGAAAGCAGCAGCAATAGTAAAACGAATTACTACGGAAGTAGTTCTTTAAAATTTCTAGCTTTAAAACTGAGAGTTAAGTTCGACTAGAAAGAGACAGGCAGATGGACAGGCGGACATACTTATATCGACTCAGGAGGTGATCCTCATCACGAATATGTATTATTTAAAGAGCCGCCAATGCCTCCTTCACTGCGCTAGACAATTTTGACTAAAATGATAATACCCTGTGCATAATAACAAAGGGTATCAAAACGATAGAAAATTTGTCTTTATTTGATTTAACATCCTTATACACTTACATCCAACTTTATATGTACATACATACATCCTCAAGCATCGACAAATCCATTTGCCTGCCAAAATTTTATTTGTTAATTTATTATTATGTTCCGATGAAAATTATTCCTGAGTCCTCCAATTTCCCATTATGAATGCTGGTATCATCCTTCATAACTGAACATCGGATATAGCCTCACGCGAACCCAAATTCTGGTAGAACGTTGTGGGACCGACACCAAATTGGAATTTTTAGCACTGCGTTGATTCGTCGAAACTGATTAATCATTTTATTATATTGTGTTTCCCCTTTTTTCTTCATCCTTATGCAAAACTTGGTCATTTAGGTTTCTACATACATATACATACATATATGAACAAATAATTTGAATTTTTGGGCAAAATAATGATACATAAGCGCTTCGTTAACCCACTATATTTTGACAGTTGTTGTTGTACAGGCTTTCAGGTGGAATTCAATTTGTGGGTTTAATTCTAAATCTTATTATAACCAATTTGAGTTACTGGTGAGTTCAATTTCGTCCATTTCAATAGTTTTAGTATAATAAAAAACTTTACCGCTGTTTTGGCGATGACTTTGTGTCTTCTCCTTGTTTTTTTGTATACCCTTGCAGAGGGTATTATAATTTTGTCCAAAAGTGTGCAACGCAGTAAAGGAGACATCTCCGACCCTATAAAGTATATATATTCTTGATCAGGATCACCTCCTGAGTTGATATGAGCATGTCCGTCTGTCTGTTTCTACGCGAACTAGTCTCTCAGTTTTAAAGCTATCGACTTGAAACTTTGCACACCCTTTTTTCCTTTGCACGCAGTATATAAGTCGGAACGGCTCGGATCGGCTGACTATATCTTATAGCTGCCATATAACTGATTGATCGGAAATGGTATAACTTTGGTGTTTTTAGAGTTAGAGAGTTCAAATTTGACAAGGAAGCTATACATATATGTATTTGGCAACACATTACGAATTGCCAAATTTCATAAGGATCGGCCGACTATATCCTATGGCAGCCACATAACTGAATGATCGGAAATGGTATTTGGTAGAAATATCAACTTTCGTATTTTTGAAGATAGAAGCTTGGGACTATTTTTAGATTTTTTATTGTAATTAATTGGTTTTATTATGATGTAATCATAAGGATCGGCCAACTATATCAGATGTTTGCGATATATATCCGGCTTTAACTGCAAGGGTATATCAACTTCGGCTCCGCCCGAAGTTAGCTTTGCTTTCTTGTTTTTCATAAATTTGTATGATTAATGTTTAAACCACGTATAAATCTGCAACGTTATATAGTTTTGTTATTTTGGCCATCGCCGATACTGCCTTTGTGCCGTTTTAAGGAAATAAGAGTAATTTGTGGATCAACCTTTTTTATTCCTTGGCCGTTCTCATCTTTTTTTTTTGTGGCCTTGTCCGGCCCCAAACAAAGGCAAACCAATTTTAGTGCAACCGGACAAAACCATCGGCCACATAACAAACACGAAGTTCTTCTTTGGATATTTCGGTACTAAAATGCTCCCAATTGCCCTTGACCTCGACTCGGGAACTCCATTTCGTTCGTCTTTCTTCGTCATCAAGTGAATAGACTTAATGACAGTAGATATTGAAATTGGCCATATCTTTTCTACTCACAGAGCCCCATTTCAACTGCATTTTAGCTTCATAGGCTTTAAATCAGTGGTCGGCACCACAATACATTGATATGATTTTACCGCATTAGTGTTAGTAACGAATAGCAGAAAGTAGGCTTTGAGCATGACGTTTCACACATTTATACTGTATGTGTGTGGCAGAGCTCGGGCAGAGAAATTTCCTATGCCCCCAAGATAGGGCCGTGCCGACCTCTGCTTTAAATATATAAACGTGTCCTATATATAAATGTATAAACGTGTATATATAAGCATGTCCGTCTGTCCGTACATGTTTCATAAAATTCATAAGGATCGGCCGGCTATATCCTACAGCTGCCATATAACTGAACGATTGGAAATGGCCCAACTTTCGTGTTTTTGAAGATAGAAAGCTGGAACTTGGTACAGATTATATCTTTGGTCAGATTAAATTTTGTAATCCGACCTACCAAATTTCATAACGATCGGTCGACTATATCTTATAGCTGCCATATAACGGAAACATCGGAAATGGTTTTTGGTAGAAATACCAACTTTGGCAGTTTTGAAGATAGAAGCTTGGGTTTTTTTTAGATATTTTAATGTAATTATTATGATATTCTCATAAGGATCGGCCAACTATATCCGATGGTTGCGATATGAATCCGCTTTTAACTGCAAAGGTATATTAACTTCGGCTCCGCACGAAATTAGCTTTCCTTGATTGTTTTAATTTAAAAAGTTTTTTAACATTTTTTTACGTAATATTAATGTATTTTAAAAAATGTTAAAACAAATTTTTATCATATTTTACTAACTAACATCTCCCATTTTTTATTTATTGGAGATTATTTTTATTTCTCATTTTTCATTGGATTGTAGGAAACAATTGTAGTGCAATCACACAAATAGAAGGACACACTAGGCCAAGGACACACATTTTGGAAAAAGAATAAACGTCTATTTCTTGAATATCTTCTAAACGAAAAGGGAAAATCGGATTGGGATGGTTGAGGTGTCAATCTACGCGTATTCAAAATTAGAACGTTATTTATTCTGTCTGGAGTACTGTCAAAATACTTGTCTGGAAACTCCGATGTCCTCACTAGACGAAATTTAGTAAATTTAAATAATTTCACATTAACAAAAATTTTTTCAAAACTGATAGACATTTGGCAAACATTTGTTTTGACAAAAATTATCTAATTAGAGCAATAGCTCTCGTTCGTTCGTTTCGTTTGATTATATCTCATTCAAATCAGATGCACACAAATGTATTTTTAATTCTGCGGCTGTATATATACTTACGATTTATATACTGCATCCAAAGGAAAGAAAAGTGTGTGCAAAGTTTGAAGTCGATAGCTTCAAGACCATTAGAACTAATAGACAAGTTTTTCAGACAGACATGTTTATATCGACTTGTGAGGTGATCCTGTAGCTTCGTCTTAAGTAAACTTTGTTTAAAATCATTTTTTTGCTATGCATTGTTACTGGTAACCGCTTGCAATCAAAACATTTGAAGTTATGTATATGCTATATATAAACGTATTGGTTGTAGCCGCTATATCTTACAGTGTATGTTTTGTAATGTGCGAATGCAAATGGCCATAGTTTCTGACGGCTAGAAGTCAACCATGTAGTTTCTGCACTTCGCGCTATTGTTGCATCAGTTTAACATTAAACGCAGTTGTTCACTTAACGCCTGAGGGATAACAAATGCCCTTGCGAAAAATTCTTATACTTAACATCAATTTGCCCTCCATGTGTTTCGTCTGAAGTAGTTTCTAAAACTGATTTCTCAATGTTTTTGAATGTCATATTGAATGTGTTGAAGTGGCGAGTTCACTTGGAACCGGAAATATAAACGGAAAATAGCATTTTTTGCAAGAAAACTATAAAAATATCCGCACTGTACAATAGCAAATAAATAAATTGTCTTGGAAAATACTCCTTCCAAAATTTCGGTTTATTTTCTTGGTGGTTCGTTGAATTCGCTTTTGGGGAAAAATAAAAACAATTTACAATTCTCAGCGAAAGATCTATGGGCCGTCGTAGAAATCAAGAACACAACAAGAGGTACATATATACCTACTGTTGTCGTCATAATTATTCTGACGAAACTCTCTCTCTCTCTCTATCTGACTTCCTCTTATTGCGCTAATAACTAATAGTGCAAAAATGTGCGAAAATTGCATATTTTCTATTGTACTGCTCATTGCATACCTTTTTAAGATGTTTCTATTGATAATAATTCGAGACAGAGGGACTTTTGTAGGGACATCTATCTTTAAAAAAGCAAAGTTGGTATTTCTACCAAATACCATTTCCGATCGTTCAGTTATATGGCAGCTATAAGATATAGTCAACCGATCGTTATAAAATTTGGTAGGTCGGATTAACAGACTGAAAATGGAATCTGTACTAAGTTCCAACTTTCTATCTTTAAAACACGGGTAAATTCCCGTGTTGGGTCATTTCCGATCGTTCAGTTATGTGGCAGCTATAGGATATAGTCGGCCGCTCCGACTTATACTGCGTGTAAAGGAAAGAAGGGTGTGTGCAAAGTTTCAAGTCGATAGGTTTAAAACTGAGAGACTTGCGTAGAAACAGACGGACATGCTCAAATAAACTCAGGAGGTGATCCAGATCAAGGATATATATACTTTATAGTGTCGGAGATATCTCCTTCATTGCGTTGCACACTTTTGGACAAAATTATAATACCCTCTAGAAGGTCACATCCCTTTAATTTTATAAAACCCCAAAGTTATGGCGTTTCCTATTGATCAGCGGCAATAGGATATCGGATCAGCAATTCCGATATCCGTGCAACATAAATTACCATTTTACTGAAAGAGTACTACAATTTTTGGGTCTGCCCATAGTTAGCTTTCCTATCTTATTTTATAAGAAATTTTATTGATATATATATCGATATAAATACATCAATATAGCATATTTTCCTTACCGTCATCAATACATCGAAAGTATTTTCGCTGTAACAGGGGAAAAAACTAAATCGTTAAATTAAATTCTTATTTTCAACCTAATGGGCAGGTTTTCAAGAAACTATTTAAAGTGTAATGATTAAAGAGCGGATTATTCTAATCTTTGCCTCTTTCAAAATAGTCCAATTTTGCTGTAATATCTAAAGACCCCGAAGTGGTTTTTCCTTATTTTAAGTGCCTTAATACGCCTGCATCAGTGCAGAAACGAAAAGCAGAAAGTAGGCTGTGAGCCTGACGTTCTACACATTTATACTGTGTGTATGTGTCAGAGCTCGGGTAGAGAAATTTCCTGTGCCCGCAGGATTGGCCGTGCCGACCACTGGACTATATACATACATACATTAATATTGTATTAATATTAATATTGTAATACAATGCCCACCCAGGTTTTTAAAAAATTTTTGATGCCAAACTATTTCTATAGTAAATATATATCTGAAAAGCAAATTTAATTTTTTCTCCTTCCCTATTTTTAGAGGAGATATACCCATACATATACCTTTTCCCATAAAAAAAGGGCTAAAATTTTGAACGCGTGGATTTCGAAGACTATAAGAGATGGAACTATCAGATTTGGAACTTGGGATCGGATGATATCCGCCCAGATCAAGTTTATGTCAAAATTTTGACACTCCCACTCCCGTCTTCAAAACAGAAATCTGGATGCAGCGCCAGTTCGTTAATGTTTTTATCAGGGACCGTAAATAATGATTATTGTTATAATTATTGATTATTAATTTGGGTTACCACGACAAAAAAATTAAAAATTGTTGAATTTGATTGTTGGTCTTGACTTCTTCATATACTCTTTCTCGTTGAGTCAAATTTAATTTAACAAAAAAATTCATATTTTTTAAAGCTTTTCAAAGTTATTGGGCATTAAAGTCTCGCAAATGTAAAATCTTGGAATATCGTATTACCATGGCACATTTGGTTCTGGTTCCAGTTCTTATAATATAATAAAATAGATTAAGCTTTGTTATTTTATTTCTGCGTAAAAATTTAAAGCATAGAAAAACAAAATTACCTAAGTTTTTCTGTAGCGAAAAACAGTAAAATTTTGCATTTTCATTATCTGTTTTGCCAATGTCCCGTGCGACATCATAAAAAATGTTTTTTAATATCGAAACAAAGGTTTAAAATTTGATCCTTATAAAATTTGGTATATCGTATTATTCTGCTTAAAATAGCATTAATACAAAATCCGAACTCTGAAACTCTAAAAACACCGAAATTGTAGCATTTCCGATCAATCAGTTATATGGCAGCTATATGATATAGTTGTCCGATCTAGTCCGATCTGATTTTAACATATTATTTGAGGATAAATATAAAAAAATGTTGTGCCAAGTTTCAAGTCCCTACCTCAACTAGAAGTATTTTTGGCCGCTCTCCCCATACAAGCCGGACCACTGTGCGCTGGAAAGAAAAATTGAAACAGAATTCCAACAAATTGAATAACCTAAAAATTAACAAGAAAGGAAAGCTAACTTCGGGCGGATCCGAAGTTTATATACACTTGCAGTTAAAACCGGATATATATCGCAAAGATCGGATATAGTTGGCCGATCCTTATGAGAATATCATAATAAAACCAATTAATTACAATAAAATATCTAAAAACAATTCCAAACTTCTATCTTCAAAAATACCAAAGTTTGTATTTCTAACAAAAACCATTTCCGATCGTCAATTATATGGAAGCTATAGGATATAGTCGACCTATCCTTATGAAATTTGGTAGGTTGGATCAACTGACCAATAGAATCTGTACTAAGTTCCAGCTTTCTATCTTCAAAAACACGAAAGTTGGGTTCAGTTATGTGGAAGCTATAGGATATAGTCGGCCGATCCTTATGAAATGTCGAAATGTGGCATGTCGTATTATTTTGCAAAAAAAAGCTCTCATGTAAAATTTGATGCTAACTCTAAAACTCTATAGCTATAGCTATAGTATATAGTCGGCTGTTCCAACTTGTTTTAAAGTTTGCGTGTGCCAAGTTTCAAGTCGATAGCTTTAAAACTGAGAGACTAGTTTGCGTTGAAACAAACGATCAGTCGACTATATCTAATAGCTCCCATATAACTGAGCGATCGGAAATGGTATATATCCGGTTTTAACTGCAAGGGTATATCAACTTCAGCTCCGCCCGAAGTTAGCTTTCCTTTCTTGTTATTTTTTCGCTCAGAGAATAATGATTATTTTGTGATTTTTTAAATAGAACTTAAATCTGCACTTACAAATTAAGAAAAAAACAGCCAAATCGTAGGAATTATAGACTTCTCTACTGAGTCGGTAGTATGCCCGTAGGTTTGTTGTTGTTGTTTTGCCATTAATAATGTGTTAATAATGCATATCGGAGACTATAAAAGCTATAAGATTTTACCCGTAGACTCCTATAGTATTCACCTAAATTCAGTTTCTTAAATTGAGCCCCCAGAAAACACATCTCTCTTCCGACTAGAGGCGCCCGTAATTTTATAGCCGGTACTTGTGAAGAACAACGGTGTATTATAATCGCACGAATATACTTACGTTACAGAAAATAATTCCCGACCCAATGAAGCAAATATTTTTCATCAACAGCCGAGTCGATATAGTCATATTCAACAGTCTGTCTCCATAAAAATCGAAAAATATCCAAAAGTTGGCTCCCCTAGATTGATCGTGGTCAAATTTTACCACATTGTTTTTCTATTTACAGATAAAAGTATACGTTTGAAATGCTTTGAGTATTTTGGTCTAAGTGCTACGATAACCGAAATCCCTAAAATCATTTACTTTCCGCAATTTCATTGCGTTTGTCAATTTCTCCAGCTTCTTTGTCCCAAAAAAATGTTCATCGACCCTTCGGTTTCATTGGTTTTCGTTCCTGGTATGCGTCCCTTTAAAACATGAAGTGGTACTCAGTGCACGTGAGTCAATTACTCCAATTCCAATTGCCAATAGACTTTCCCCGCGGCTCTAGAAGATAAAAATTACGGATAACACCAAACCTCTTTTTATAGGAGCTATTTTTATTGGGGCCAATGGTAAATATATGAAAAATGTGTATCTTTCTGTGTTAGAAGTATTTCCTATTATAAACTTTCCCAAAAGCATTTCAACTCAATACTCTTAATGTTTAAATAGATTACTGCTATCACTTAACGCAGTGAAGAAGACATTTCCGACCCTATAAAATATAAATATATACCTGAGATGATATGAACATATATAAGCACCATATGAGCATTAGATGATTACGTCTATCCCTCTGTCTGTATGTTTCTACGTGAACTAGTCTCTTAATTTTATTACTACCGACTTTAAACTTTGCACACCCCATTTCCTTTGCACGTAAAATATATGTCAGAAACGACAGGGTCGGACGACTATATTCTATGGCTTCTATATAACTAAGTGATCAACATTCGAGTCTATATATCCTTGTCCGTCTGTTCGCCAGCCTGTATGAACGCGTGGATCCCAGATATAATAAGAGATAAAGCTATAGGATTTGGAATGGAGACTTCTATAATACCCACGTACTTCAAGTTTCAAATTTTGTGCCACTCCCCTTTCCGCCACCACAAATTTCGTATTACAGCCGGAACTGTACAGAAAGGTATTTAGAAAAAGTTGTAATGCCAACCTACTTCTATAGCTAATTTACATCTGGAAAACGCCTGGATTTAAAAGATTAAGAACTATCCGATTACGAATTTTGACTCCTATGGTATTTACGCAGATCATGTTTCTGTCAAAATTTCGGCACGGCCACTTCCGCCTCCAAAAATAAGTATCCAGTTTGCCAGTTGAAACAAGTTTTTAGAAAA
This sequence comes from Drosophila malerkotliana malerkotliana, assembly GCA_018153235.1. Classification (NCBI taxonomy): domain Eukaryota; kingdom Metazoa; phylum Arthropoda; class Insecta; order Diptera; family Drosophilidae; genus Drosophila; species Drosophila malerkotliana. Next base: position 1,998,738 of record JAECXV010000159.1, read on the forward strand.
TGTTTTGGCCTACAATCAGAATTTAGCCAAATCGGACAATTTTTATTGGATTTATAGATTTTTATACCCTTGCAGAGGGTATTATAATTTTTTCCAAAAGTGTGCAACGCAGTGAAGGAGAGATCTCCGACCCTATAAAGTATATATATTCTTGATCAGGATCACCTCTTGAGTTGATATGAGCATGTCCGTCTGTCCGTCTGTCTGTCTGTTTCTACGCGACCTAGTCTCTCAGTTATAAAGCTATCGACTTGAAACATTGCACACACCCTTCTTTCCTTTGCACGCAGTATATATGTCGAAACGACCAGGATCGGCCGACTATATCTTATAGCTGCCATATAACTGATTGATCGGAAATGGTATAACTTTGGTGTTTTTAGAGTTAGAGAGTTAAAATTTGACACAAAACATTACGACATGCCAAATTTCATAAGGATCGGCCGGCTATATCCTATAGCTGCCATATAACTGAACGAGTTTGAAGATTTCGTGTTTTTAAAGATAGAAAGCTGGAACTTAGTACAGAGTATATTTTTGATCAGTTAATCCGACCTACCAAATTTCATAACGATCGGTCGACTATATGGTTATTGGTAGAAATACCAACTTTGGTATTTTTGAAGCTAGAAGTTTGGGACTTTTTTTTGGGACAACTATATCCGATTTTAACTGCAAGGGTATATCAACTTCGGCTCCGCCCGAAGTAAGCTTTCCTTTCTTGTTTATTCTGCTTCCCTACTGAATTTCTACGGTTTTTTTTTAAAGTTTAAACTTTAAAGATTAGTTAAAAAGAGGGTAGCAGGAATTATATAGTCGGGAAGCTCGACTTCAGCTCGACTTTTGTATATTGGTCGTGTCACGCGAGTTTTTCACGGGTATTTTATCTTGTTAGAAAAGTTTCTAAGAGGTAAATTACCGGTGGCGAACCGAAAAATGTGACGAAAAAATTCTACATAGGTATAAAAAACATATACATATATGAAAAATAAAAACATAATTTACCTTAACATATATATTTTACACATTTTTCCTCAATGTTGCCACTAGCCCCAATAAAGTGCATATAATATTTTTCACTTTTAGCCAAAATTTCTCTCAAACTGATAAACTTTTACCAAATGTATAAATTTTCTAATTAAAGCAATACCTTTCTATTTGGGGTTTATTTTTTCAGATCAAACGCACTCAGAAAATTTTTAATTCTTCCGATATGTATGTACATATGTACATACTATATAGTGTCTTCACGCGCACGCTAAGGCATGCGGTTAGCCACCTTGGGTACCGCCGTCCACAGTGATTTTGAAATTGTCTTCTCTTATCTTTCGTGGCTTTCTAAAACGTTTATTGATTTATTGATATCGATTCAAGAACGTTTTAGTCTTGTTTTAAAAAAATTGAGCTGTCAAATTCAGTACTCGCTTTTCTACCAATATATGGTAATTTTGCAAAGAAAAGATTTAAACTTATGTATTCATTCCTATATCTACAAATAAATAAATAAAACATTTAGCACACCCCTTTACCCTGTGGGTGCTGAGTATTATTTCAAGTACTCAGTACAATAATCACCAAGTACTTGGAAAGGCGCGAAGCGCGGCGCCCATGAATGTCTAACGGTGACTCCGATATGGCCTTGAGCTTTAGGAGCGAATGCCGACGTTTACAACCAAGGGCTTATACGCTTTAAGATCGGAATTAAAGCTCAGCCAACGCCAACCCAAGACCCAATTCGAGGATATCTCCCAGAAAATCCACCTGCTCGTTGACCGTTGCCTTAAATACGAAACAATCAGGGCGTTGTACAAGCGAGCGTGAAGATCATACCGAACGGCTTAAATGTAATAAATTAAAAGTATTTATTATGCTCATGCAATGTCGCTTTTTAGCGCAGTTACAAAGGCATAACGAAAACTTCCTCAGGACGGTAATCTTCACAATAATTAACTTAACGTAAGCCATAAATATGGAGATAATTTAAATGTTTCATATGTATGTAAAAGTAAGGTATTTTGTATTCTTTTGGTATTGAATTCTTCAGAAAAGTACATTTTATCATGATTTACTCATTAATGTGCACATAGCCGTCCACTACACCACAAACAATCTTCCCCTTCGTTTAAAACAGTATGCTCCACATACAGTTGCGGTGAAAATAATAGTACTACTGGTCAATCAAACAGTTTTTCGATTATAATTTCGATATGATTCGGAAAATCAAATTATTTTTTTATATATGGGCTAATCCGGCAGATGGTCAACCAGGAACGAAAAAATAAATATCATTCCATATTGTTTTTTTTGTATTTTTATTAATAAGTATCCAAATTTTCATAATCTTTTGTTTCATAGCATATCTCAGCCTTTTTTAAAAAAAAAAAAAAAGCCCGAAAAGTTAAAAAATGTAATTTTCACCTTATTTTTATACCCTTGCAGAGGGTATTATAATTTTGTCCAAAAGTGTGCAACGCAGTGAAGGAGACATCTCCGACCCTATAAAGTATATATATTCTTGATCAGGATCACCTCCTGAGTTGATATGAGCATGTCCGTCTGTCCGTCTGTCCGTCTGTCTGTCTGTCTGTTTCTACGCGAACTAGTCTCTCAGTTTTAAAGCTATCGACTTGAAACTTTGCACACACCCTTCTTTCTTTTGCACGCAGTATATAAGTCGGAACGACCGGGATCGGCCGACTATATCCTATAGCTGTCATATAACTGATTGATCGGAAATGGTATAACTTTGGTGTTTTTAGAGTAAAAGAGTTCAAATTTGACACAAGAGCTATTTTTGGCAACAAATTACGACATGCCAAATTTCATAAGGATCGGCCGACTATATCCTATAGCTGCCATATAACTGAACGATCGGAAATGACCCAACTTTCGTGTTTTTGAAGATAGAAAGCTGGAATTTAATACAGATTCTATTTTTGGTCAGTTGACCCAACCTACCAAATTTCATTAGGATCGGCCGACTATATCCCATAGCTGCCATATAACTGATTGATCGGAAATGGTATTTGGTAGAAATATCAACTTTCGTATTTTTGAAGATAGAAGTTTGGGACTTTTTTTAGATTTTGTATTGTAATAAATTGGATTATATTTTCCTATTTCCATAAGGATCGGCCAACTATATCCGATGTTTGCGATATATATCCGGTTTTAACTGCAAGGGTATATAAATGTATTTTTATTAATAAGTATCCAAATTTTCATAATCTTTTGTTTCATAGCATATCTCAGCCTTTTTTAAAAAAAAAAAAAAAGCCCGAAAAGTTAAAAAATGTAATTTTCACCTTATTTTTATACCCTTGCAGAGGGTATTATAATTTTGTCCAAAAGTGTGCAACGCAGTGAAGGAGACATCTCCGACCCTATAAAGTATATATATTCTTGATCAGGATCACCTCCTGAGTTGATATGAGCATGTCCGTCTGTCCGTCTGTCCGTCTGTCTGTCTGTCTGTTTCTACGCGAACTAGTCTCTCAGTTTTAAAGCTATCGACTTGAAACTTTGCACACACCCTTCTTTCTTTTGCACGCAGTATATAAGTCGGAACGACCGGGATCGGCCGACTATATCCTATAGCTGTCATATAACTGATTGATCGGAAATGGTATAACTTTGGTGTTTTTAGAGTAAAAGAGTTCAAATTTGACACAAAGGCTATTTTTGGCAAAAAATTACGACATGCCAAATTTCATAAGGATCGGCCGACTATATCCTATAGCTGCCATATAACTGAACGATCGGAAATGACAAAAAATCATTTTTGGCAAAAAATTACGACATGCCAAATTTCATAAGGATCGGCCGACTATATCCTATAGCTGCCATATAACTGAACGATCGGAAATGACCCAACTTTCGTGTTTTTGAAGATAGAAAGCTGGAATTTAATACAGATTCTATTTTTGGTCAGTTGACCCAACCTACCAAATTTCATTAGGATCGGCCGACTATATCCCATAGCTGCCATATAACTGAACGATCGGAAATGGTATTTGGTAGAAATATCAACTTTCGTATTTTTGAAGATAGAAGTTTGGGACTTTTTTTAGATTTTGTATTGTAATAAATTGGATTATATTTTCCTATTTCCATAAGGATCGGCCAACTATATCCGATGTTTGCGATATATATCCGGTTTTAACTGCAAGGGTATATAAATGTATTTTTATTAATAAGTATCCAAATTTTCATAATCTTTTGTTTCATAGCATATCTCAGCCTTTTTTTAAAAAAAAAAAAAAAGCCCGAAAAGTTAAAAAATGTAATTTTCACCTTATTTTTATACCCTTGCAGAGGGTATTATAATTTTGTCCAAAAGTGTGCAACGCAGTGAAGGAGACATCTCCGACCCTATAAAGTATATATATTCTTGATCAGGATCACCTCCTGAGTTGATATGAGCATGTCCGTCTGTCCGTCTGTCCGTCTGTCCGTCTGTCCGTCTGTCTGTCTGTCTGTTTCTACGCGAACTAGTCTCTCAGTTTTAAAGCTATCGACTTGAAACTTTGCACACACCCTTCTTTCTTTTGCACGCAGTATATAAGTCGGAACGACCGGGATCGGCCGACTATATCCTATAGCTGTCATATAACTGATTGATCGGAAATGGTATAACTTTGGTGTTTTTAGAGTAAAAGAGTTCAAATTTGACACAAAGGCTATTTTTGGCAAAAAATTACGACATGCCAAATTTCATAAGGATCGGCCGACTATATCCTATAGCTGCCATATAACTGAACGATCGGAAATGACCCAACTTTCGTGTTTTTGAAGATAGAAAGCTGGAATTTAATACAGATTCTATTTTTGGTCAGTTGACCCAACCTACCAAATTTCATTAGGATCGGCCGACTATATCCCATAGCTGCCATATAACTGAACGATCGGAAATGGTATTTGGTAGAAATATCAACTTTCGTATTTTTGAAGATAGAAGTTTGGGACTTTTTTTAGATTTTGTATTGTAATAAATTGGATTATATTTTCCTATTTCCATAAGGATCGGCCAACTATATCCGATGTTTGCGATATATATCCGGTTTTAACTGCAAGGGTATATAAACTTCGGCTCCGCCCGAAGTTAGCTTTCCTTTCTTGTTAATTTTAAAGACATTTTTATGTTTATTTTGTACTAAATCTCTTAATAACAATTCAAGACGAGAAAAATTCAAAGAGAGCCAACAAATGTTTAATTACCTCTTAATTTGTATTTTGATTCTTATCTATGTTCTAATCGTACGTTCGCGACCCAAAACATAATTTTATTGTAATTGATTCGCATTAAGGGGTTATATACAGTTGTGATATATGAAAAAATCGATTTTTTTTGCATATTCTTTAAGTATATTTTATTGGGAATACTCTCACAAAAATTCATAACGATCGGAGCATTAGAACCGAAGCTGTAGCTATTTATAGCGCACTATCTGCATATAAATCTTGAACAAACTTGAAACTTTAAACGCGATTATCTCAGAATCTTTTTTTTGGGAAATTACCTTTGCGGTGGACACGATTAATAAAAAACTACTAATACGATCAACACCAAATTTTGACCACTTATTTATTATGATATTAGATAGTCCGTGAACAAGGGATTTTTTTGAAAACTCCTTTTTTAAAGCACAAAAAACAAAAATCTTATACGTTGAAAAAGTACATTTTTTGTTAAAAACGTCGCCATTTTTTTTTTAATCAAAATTTTTAAAAATCCCTCGTTTACGGACTAGACAATACAATATACTAACTAAACTTTTTTGATTTTGGATTTCGGATGAACCGTTTTCGAGAAATCTTGTCCACCGCAAGACACCATCGAAAAAAGACGATCCGGGAATTCGGTTATAACATTTTTGTTATGTAATATTTTTTTATGAAAAAATTTAATTAAGTACCCAGAAACATGTACTAAACAACGTCGGTAAAACATTTTTCATAAATATTTTCTATGGTGTCAAAAAAAAAATCGATAAAAATCCATATTTTTGCGCGGTACAACTGTATATAACCCCTTAAGTGATAGCAGGTGGATGAAACTTCATGTGTTAAGCCATTTTAGTGTTAACTATTGAAATTTAAAAAAAAAATTCGGACTTTTTCAAGCAAACTTTTATACCCTTGCAGAGGGTATTATAATTTTGTCCAAAAGTGTGCAACGCAGTGAAGGAGACATCTCCGACCCTATAAAGTATATATATTCTTGATCAGGATCACCTCCTGAGTTGATATGAGCATGTCTGTCTGTCCGTCTGTCCGTCTGTCCGTTTCTACGCGAACTAGTCTCTCATTTTTGAAGCTATCGTCTTGAAACTTTGCACACACCCTTCTTTTCTTTGCACGCAGTATATAAGTCGGAACGGCCGGGATCGGCCGACTATATCCTATAGCTGCCATATAACTGATTGATCGGATATATATATATTCCATATAACTGAACGATCGAAAATGACCCAAATTTACAACAATACGACAGTTGATATTTCTACCAAATACCATTTCCGATCGTTCAGTTATATGGCAGCTATAAGATATAGTCGGCCGATCGTTATGAAATTCGGTAGGTGATAAACTGACCAAAAATATAATCTGTACCAAGTTCCAGCTTTCTATCTTCAAAAACACGCAAGTTGGGTCATTTCCGATCGTTCAGTTATATGGTAGCTATAGGATATGGGCGGCCGATCCTTACGAAATTTGGCATGTCGTATTATTTTGCCAAAAATAGCGCTCATGTAAAACTCTCTAATTTTAAAAACACCAAAGTTATACCATTTCCGATCAATCAGTTATATGGCAGCTATAGGATATAGTCGGACGATCCGGGCCGTTCCGACTTATATACTGCGTGCAAAGAAAATAAGGGTGTGTGCAAAGTTTCAAGTCGATAGCTTTAAAACTGAGAGACCAGTTTGCGTAGAAACAGGCAGACGGCGGTGCCACGCCCACATTTTTTTAATATCTTAAATCTATTGACCATGTGAACTCAAATCAAAAATCAGAACTTAAATATCTTGTTTCTTTCTTGAGATAATATTTTTGGCCAGAAAAAGTGGTCATATTTTAGATTAGCGCGTTCATACGGATAGACGGTTAAAGCTATATCGACACGGCTGCTTTTGCTGATCAAGAATATATACACCTTATGGGGTCGGAGATGATTCATTCTCTAATTACATAAATTCACACGAATACAATACACCCTTTTAATTTAGAACAAGAATATCGGATATCATTAGAAAATTCATTTAAATAATTTCTTTAAACATTTTTCTTAATTAATCCAAATTAAATAAATTGGCTATTGGACAGGAAGGTCTATTAAAAAAAATATTATAATAAGAAAAAAATATTATCAACAAAGAATTGGAAGGGGACCCTTTCAGCTAAATTTCGAATTTAACACGGACGCAGATATTTTATTGGACAGACCCGAGGAACTTTAAATATTCATCCAAGCCATCTTTGGAATCAGATAGCATCTGCATAGTGGGCGACGAATTTTTGTGACAGGTGTTTCTTTGAATGTTTTATCCAACCAAAATGAAGTGACTTTGGACACAGGATAAATAATGAAAAAATTCACAATCAAAATTTGATGGGAATTTGTTTTGGCTTTTTAAGGAGAGATGGCATTTTTTAACGTTCTCCCACAGAAAAAACGACACAAAAAATAAAACATTCATAGCTAGCTTTGCTCCACGGTATGTATGTATGTATGTACATAAATATATACAAATTTAGGTATGTACATATATCTAAGAATATATACATATATATCGGCTATTCCGGCAGATGGTCAACCAGAACCGAAAAAATAAATGTCCATATTCCTCGATTCTTTTTTTATATTTTCATAAATAAATATCCAAATTTTCATAATCTATTGGATTCATAGCATATCTCATAAAAATGTCTTTAAAAGTAAAAAAAGGTAGAAGTTAAATTTTTTTACTTTTCAAAAAAAATGTAATTTTTACCTTTTTTTTACTTTTAAAGACATTTTTATGTTTATTTATTTCTCAAGAAAAACATATGATGTGTTTGCTCTTTTTGTACTAAATCTCTTAATAACAATCCAATAAGTCGAGAAAAATTCAAAGAGGGCGAAAAAATGTTCAATTACCTCTTAATTTGTATTTTGATTTTTAACTATGTTCTAATCGTTCGTTCGCGACCCAAAACATAATTTTATTGTAATTGCTCCGCATTAAGGGGTTATATACAGTTGTGATATATGAAAAAAATCGATTCGAGCCGTTCCGACTTATACACTGCGTGCAAAGGAAAAAAGGGTGTGTGCAAAGTTTCAAGTCCATAGCTTTAAAACTGAGAGACTAGTTCGCGTAGAAACAGACAGACAGACAGACGGACATCCTCATATCAACTCAGGAGGTGATCCTGATCAAGAATATATATACTTTATAGGGTCGGAGATGACTCCTTCACTGCGTTGCACACTTTTGGACAAAATTATAATACCCTCTGCAAGGGTATAAAAATTTTATATGTGGAAAAATCGTACGTTCGCGACCCGTACTTATTTTAATTTAAACAAGAAAGGAAAGCTAACTTCGGGCGGAGCCGAAGTTTATATACCCTTGCAGTTAAAACCGGATATATATCGCAAACATCGGATATAGTTGGCCGATCCTTATGGAAATAGGAAAATATAATCCAATTTATTACAATACAAAATCTAAAAAAAGTCCCAAACTTCTATCTTCAAAAATACGAAAGTTGATATTTCTACCAAATACCATTTCCGATCGTTCAGTTATATGGCAGCTATGGGATATAGTCGGCCGATCCTAATGAAATTTGGTAGGTTGGGTCAACTGACCAAAAATAGAATCTGTATTAAATTCCAGCTTTCTATCTTCAAAAACACGAAAGTTGGGTCATTTCCGATCGTTCAGTTATATGGCAGCTATAGGATATAGTCGGCCGATCCTTATGAAATTTGGCATGTCGTAATTTTTTGCCAAAAATAGCTCTTGTGTCAAATTTGAACTCTTTTACTCTAAAAACACCAAAGTTATACCATTTCCGATCAATCAGTTATATGACAGCTATAGGATATAGTCGGCCGATCCCGGTCGTTCCGACTTATACACTGCGTGCAAAAGAAAGAAGGGTGTGTGCAAAGTTTCAAGTCGATAGCTTTAAAACTGAGAGACTAGTTCGCGTAGAAACAGACAGACAGACAGACGGACAGACGGACACACGGACATGCTCATATCAACTCAGGAGGTGATCCTGACCAAGAATATATATACTTTATAGGGTCGGAGATGTCTCCTTCACTGCGTTGCACACTTTTGGACAAAATTATAATACCCTCTGCAAGGGTATAAAAATAAGGTGAAAATTACATTTTTTAACTTTTCGGGCTTTTTTTTTTTTTTTTTTAAAAAAGGCTGAGATATGCTATGAAACAAAAGATTATGAAAATTTGGATACTTATTAATAAACATACATTTATATACCCTTGCAGTTAAAACCGGATATATATCGCAAACATCGGATATAGTTGGCCGATCCTTATGGAAATAGGAAAATATAATCCAATTTATTACAATACAAAATCTAAAAAAAGTCCCAAACTTCTATCTTCAAAAATACGAAAGTTGATATTTCTACCAAATACCATTTCCGATCGTTCAGTTATATGGCAGCTATGGGATATAGTCGGCCGATCCTAATGAAATTTGGTAGGTTGGGTCAACTGACCAAAAATAGAATCTGTATTAAATTCCAGCTTTCTATCTTCAAAAACACGAAAGTTGGGTCATTTCCGATCGTTCAGTTATATGGCAGCTATAGGATATAGTCGGCCGATCCTTATGAAATTTGGCATGTCGTAATTTGTTGCCAAAAATAGCTCTTGTGTCAAATTTGAACTCTTTTACTCTAAAAACACCAAAGTTATACCATTTCCGATCAATCAGTTATATGACAGCTATAGGATATAGTCGGCCGATCCCGACAAAACTATAATACCCTCTGCAAGGGTATAAAAAAAACTAGTGAAGATATTCAATTGGGAATAGACTCGATAGAAAGCTACATGCCTCTATTTTAAAAGTAAAGTTATTGCATTAAAATATTTCATTCCAATTCGCAGATATATTGATTTTGCTAAAGCAAGCCAAAACCGACTTCCATTTCGCGTACGTTCGCGACCTCATGTTTTTTGCCAATATTGTGAAAATGAAAAATCCATAAGAACCATAGTTTACACTAAGAAAAGAACTCACCAAATGCTATCGGAAACAAAACAAGAAAGAAAAGCTAACTTCGGGCGGAGCCAAAGTTGATATACCCCTGCAGTTAAAGCCGGATATATATCGACAAACATCGGATATAGTTGGCCGATCCTTATGAGAATATGATAATATAACTCAAGTTATTATTATACAAAATCTAAAAAAGTCCCAAACTTCTATCTTCAAAAAAAACCAAAGTTGGTATTTCTACCAAAAACCATTTCCGATCATTCAGTTATATGGCAGCTATAAGATATAGTCAGCCGGTCGTTATAAAATTTGGTAGGTCGGATTAACTGATCAAAAATATAATCTGTACTAAATTCCAGCTTTCTATCTTTAAAAACACGAAAGTTGGGTCATTTCCGATCCTTCAGTTATATGGCTATTAGTTATATTTCAGTTATATTATTAAATCTGTAAAGCATCACTTATTCACAAAACAAATGGCTATGACATGACACAAGCTTTTTTTGAAAAAAATTGTTCGTCTTTTTATAGTCTTCTTTAGATTGGAAAACATGATCCAAAAATGCAATCCTTTTTTTCAAATCGCTGCCATTTTGTGAAATTTTCAAATTTTGAAAAAAGCTTGTGTAATGTCATAGTCAACGTTCTTAAAATTAAGTTTAAAGAAATTTTGTATTGTTTCCAGGTTCTGAAGCTGAAATATCCTAACGACCGTTTGACCTCGTCGCACTGGCAGTGGTGCCTTCAACGACGCGCAAATGTCAAATTTCACGACAATTTCATCCGGTTTTTTTATTCTCTTTGAGTTTAAGCATTAATTCAATCAAATAAAAAAAATTTTGTTCAAATATCATGTGTAGTTTTTTTGCAATCCATCCTTGACGACCCCCTTAAAACTGGTTCATAAATGGAAGCTTTAACAAATTTTGAACTTTGATTATTCAAAAAATATTTTAAACAACACAAAAAAAAACAAGAAAGGAAAGCTAACTTCGGGCGGAGCCGAAGTTGATATACCCTTGCAGTTAAACCCGGATATATATCGCAAACATCGGATATAGTTGGCTGATCCTTATGGGAATATGAATATATAATCCAATTAACTAAAATGAAAAATCTAAAAAAGTCACAAACTTCTATCTTCAAAAATACGACAGTTGATATTTCTACCAAATACCATTTCCTATCGTTCAGTTATATGGCAGCTATAGGATATAGTCGGCCGATCCTAATGAAATTTGGTAGGTTGGATCAACTGATTTAAATTTTTATTTTAAATTATACTTTAGAATATTTTCCAACAATGTTTTCACTTTTAGATTTCACTTCCTTATTATTTGGTCCTGGCAATACAGTAAGTACGTGCTTGAAACTGTCCTGCCGACAGTTCCTGTTTTTCATACTATTAGGTTCGATCATTTATTGGGTCAAAATCATCACTTATCGTGACCATTACCAAAAAATTAAAGCGAAGTGATACCTCCGTCTTTTTTAGAGGAAATTACACTTTTTTTGAAGTTTGAAAAGGATAAAGAAGTAAAGCACTCCAGTTTTTTGGCCAAAGAGTGATTTACCGACAACCGAATCAAGCTTATGAATCTACCGAATCGCCGCCATAGTCACTCACTCTCAACGCAATTGCGATCTTATGGTGTGAAATGAAGAAATTAGTCCTAGAAATAAAACCACACATTAATATTGAACTTTGGGAACATTTTCTAAAGTCCTAAGCCTTAATTTATGGCGAGAGATGCCAAAATTTGGTAGACTCTTTGCTACAATATATGCTACGGATATATATCGCAAACATCGGATATAGTTGGCTGATCCTTATGGGAATATAAATATATATACCAATTAACTAAAATGAAAAATCTATCTTCAAAAATACGACAGTTGATATTTCTACCAAATACCATTTCCTATCGTTCAGTTACATATATGGCAGCTATAGGATATACTCGGCCGATCCTAATGAAACTTGGTAGGTTGGATCAACTGACCAAAAATAGAATCTGTACCAAGTTCCAGCTTTCTATCTTCAAAAACACGAAATTTGGGTCATTTTCGATCGTGTGTAAAATTCTTTCGTGTAAAATTTGAACTCTTTAACTTTAAAAATACCAAAGTTATACCATTTCCGATCAATCAGTTATATGGCAGCTATAGGATATAGTCGGCCGATCCGAAAAATGACGGCTATAGTCGAGTTTTCCTACTAAATTATACCCGGTACTCATCTTTTCCACCCACAATTTAACTAACCTTTAAAGTTAAAGCTTTAATGGTCTGGATTCTCAGCAATAAATTTTTGCTCCATACTTTTGCGTTTGGGCAAAACAACAATAACAAGTCTACGGTCATACGTCCGATTCAGTAGGGAAGTAGACTCAAAAGTCTATAACTTCTCTTAAAATTGTCCGATTTTGCTGCTTTTTGGTTTGTACATATGTAGGTGTAGCGTAGCCATTGAAAATAAGTAAAGAACAGTAAACAAATTTTCCAACAACATTAACGAACTGGTGGTAATATCAGTTTTTTGTTTCGGGGACGCACAGTGGTCGATTTGGCCTGGCTAGCGGCATTTAATTATGATTTTCAAATTTAAATAAACGTTAATTTAAGTTTACCTATCGATAGTATACACCTTGATTAGATGCTGATTGATGTTTTCTAAGCTCATCAATAAGCTGATGATCAGCTGTGAACTGTCAAAGTCAACATATATTTCAGCAGTTGATATTTACAATTTTGGCGCCCTTTTACTTATTGGTTGCATATTTGAATAAATAGTGCAATTTACGATTATTCTAGTGCAAGTTTGGTTTTTAACAACTATTAAGGTATGTGATACATAGAAAATCTGTGCTTGTGACGTGTCAGTATATGTGTTACTTATAAATTGTAGTGGATTTGAAGTGTATTAACAATGTGCGGAATAGAGCGCACACCAGTCTTTAGTGAAGTAGAACTTAACAAATTCACCTGCATTCACTCTGGTTGCAATTGTTTGTTAAATTCTGAATTATTACCTGTCCGAAATGTCAAAAATTAAGTGCGTAGTCCTGCGTATCTACAAGTTATTTCACTTTTTAGGAAGAATTTTAGTGAAGAAGCGCGCACTTTTCTTAGTATGGCACGGCGAAGCCGTTCCAATCAAATATGATTGTAACGAAAAGGAGTTTTGCAAAATTGGGGAAAAATAGTAGTTTTAATAGAGGGCTTGTCCAGTAGTGGAAGAAATGCGATATAAATAAGGCAGCTTTTGAAAAAAGGAATAAAGAATGGCTAGACACGCCTCAGGTGTTGATGGAAAGATCATCATTTAGAAATGTTGGACGCCCAGAGAAAAGTATTTCAGAGTGATGCAGAATAACTCAAATCAACAAACTATCAGGCATTTCGGAGAAAGTCTCGACGGATGCATTGTTGTTGGCTGCAAGTAGCCGCTTGTATAAGGACGGAAATACATCAAGAATTGTGTCGAAGCTGAATGCTGACGAGGAGCTTTCCGGGGATATTATAAGAACTGGAAGCACGGCTGGTTTCAGAAGTTATTAATTTAATGCCGCTAGCGAGACCGAATCGACCACTGTGGGGCGTAGCAAAATTTTGAAACAAATCTAAGCTGCGTGGGCATTGTAGGAGTCGGCATGTTGAATCCTATAGCTCTATTTTTTATAGTCTCTGAGATCCACTCATTTATACGGACAGAAGGATATTGCTATATCGACTCTGATCAAGAATAAATATATTTTATGGGGTCGAAAATGATTCCTTCTCTATGTTAAATTTATTCACACTACTTCATTATTACACGACTACCTTGTACTCTACGAGTACCGGGAATAAAAAGGTTATAATTACCATAAAATTACCCTACTTAGCTGAATTTAACCAAGTCGATAAACTAATGTCCATCTGGTTATTATACCCTTGCAGAAACTATTATAATTTTGTCCAGAAGTGTGTAACGCATTGAAGGAGACATATCCGACCCTATTAAGTATATATATTCTTGATCAAGATCACCTCCTGAGTTCATATGAGCATGTCTGTCTGTCCGTCTGTCTCTACGCAAACCAGTCTCTCAGTTTTAGAGCTATCGACTTAAATCTTTGCACACACCATTCTTTCCCTTGCACGCATGAAACTTATAAATCGAAACGCCCTGGATCGGCCGACTATATCATATAGCCGCCATATAACTGGTTGATGGAAAATGCTATAACTTTGGTAATTTATGAGTTCGGATTTGGCATGAATGCAGTTTCAAAATAATACGACATTCAAAATTTCATAAGGATCGGCGGACTATATCCTATAGCTGTCATATAACTGAAAGATCGTGTTTTTGAAGATAGAATGTTGGAACTTCATACAGGAAAAAAAATTGTAAAAAAGAAAAAATTCGTATTTGTACTCTCCGGGTACTAATTACCCTTATTGGTAATTGTGAATAGCAGCATTACGAACAGGTGAAACAGGCTTCTCGGCATTTATGATTACTGTTTCAGAGTCATGTCTGGGAGACCAAAAATGGTAATCTCCATTGTTATGCAAATTATGTCGCTTGACACGTAAACGCAAACTACCTCGCTAGCAGTTGACGCTTGCTTACCCACCAATGTCAACGCAAGTTGAACTTGAAACAGGGCATTCTCGGTTTGGCAGACTTGCTTAAAATCGTCCACATAGTTGACGATAGATAGTAGCTTTTGATGTTTAATATTATAATTTAAAGCAAATTAATTCAATGACTTACAATCAGGCGACTATGATAAAGTCCGTACGTTGAAAGACAATACGATTTATTTATTCCATGTGTACATATGTATGTATATCTAAGATGACGTATTCCATTTTCTAAAGTAGTGATAATTTGATAAAGATCTTTATAGACTAAGCGTATTTCCATTTAATATAGTTCTATTAAACTTAACTGGATTTAAGAAAGTTTTTTGAAATCGGCTTTCCTTTTCTTTTTATCTTTTCTCTTTCTCTTGGGAACTCACACCTTTCATTAAGGCGAGTTTTAATTTTGTAAAGTAAAAAAAATCCAATTTTATATCCGGTACTCGTAGAGTACAAGAGTATATTTTAGTCGTGTTAATGTATGCAAAATAGAGAAGGAATCATCTCTGACCTCATGAAGTTCGTATATTCTTGATCAGTTCATACGCGTCCGTATGAACGTGTGGATCTCAGAGACTATGAGAGAAAGAAACAAGAAAGGAAAGCTAACTTCGGGCGGAGCCTAAGTTGATATCCCCTTGCAGTTAAAACCGGACATATATCGCAAACCGATTCTTATGATTAAATCATAATAAAACCAATAAACTACAATAAAAAATCTAAAAAAAAAGTCCCAAACTTCTATCTTCAAAGTACCAAAGTTGGTATTTCTACCAAAAACCATTTCCGATCGTTCAGTTCTATGGCAGCTATAGGATATAGTCGGCCGATTCTAATGAAATTTGGCAGGTTGGATTAGCTGACCTGTACTAAAAAAATAGAATCTGTACTAAGTTTCAGCTTTCTATCTTCAAAAACAGGAAAGTTGGGTCATTTCCGATCGTTCAGTTATATGGCAGCTATAAGATATAGTCGGCCGATCCGGGCCGTTCCAACTTATATGCGTGCAAAGGAAAGAAGGATGTGTGCAAAGTTTCAAGACAGACGGACAGACAGACGGACAGACGGACATGCTCATATCAACTCAGGAGGTGATCCTGATCAAGAATATATATACTTTATAGGGTCGGAGATGTCTCCTTCACTGGGT
This sequence comes from Drosophila malerkotliana malerkotliana, assembly GCA_018153235.1. Taxonomy (NCBI): domain Eukaryota; kingdom Metazoa; phylum Arthropoda; class Insecta; order Diptera; family Drosophilidae; genus Drosophila; species Drosophila malerkotliana. The sequence continues at coordinate 2,014,779 of JAECXV010000159.1, forward strand.
TGCACACTTTTGGACAAAATTATAATACCCTCTGCAAGGGTATAATTATAGAATTTCGCATGGACACGCTTATAATGCCGACGCAGTTGAAGTTTGTTTCAAATTTTTGCCCCATAAATGCCGAATTTCTGTAGCACCAGTACAGAGCGGTTTTTTAAAAAACTTTGGATGCCAAACTATTTTTTTAGTTAATTTATATCTGAAAAACAAATTTCATCCAAATCGGAAAATTTTTAGAGGAGATATACCCGTGTACCATTTTCCACACAATCTGAACGCGTGGATCTCGAAGACTATAAGAGATAGAATTCTCCCATTTGGAACTTAGACTCGTATGGAATTCGCGCAGAACAAGCTTGAGTTGAAATATTGCCACACCCACTCCCGCCCCCAATTCAGCCAAATTGGACCAGATGACCAGCATTTCCGGATAGATACATATTTGGTAAATATCGGACGATTCTTGTGAGAACTTCCTAATAAAAACAAATTATTGGAAAACTAAACAAAAAAATTAAAAACAAGAAAGGAAAGCTAACTTCGGGCGGAGCCGAAGTTTATATACCCTTGCAGTTAAAACCGGATATATATCGCAAACATCGGATATAGTTGGCCGATCCTTATGGAAATAGGAAAATATAATCCAATTTATTACAATACAAAATCTAAAAAAAAGTCCCCAACTTCTATCTTCAAAAATACGAAAGTTGATATTTCTACCAAATACCATTTCCGATCGTTCAGTTATATGGCAGCTATGGGATATAGTCGGCCGATCCTAATGAAATTTGGTAGGTTGGGTCAACTGACCAAAAATAGAATCTGTATTAAATTCCAGCTTTCTATCTTCAAAAACACGAAAGTTGGGTCATTTCCGATCGTTCAGTTATATGGCAGCTGTAGGATATAGTCGGCCGATCCTTAAATTTGGCATGTCGTAATGTTTTGCCAAAAATAGCTTTCGTGTCAAATTTGAACTCTCTAACTCAAAAAACACCAAAGTTATACCATTTCCGATCAATCAGTTATATGGCAGCTATAGGATATAGTCGGCCGATCCCGGTCGTTCCGACTAATATACTGCGTGCAAAGGGAAGAAGGGTGTGTGCAAAGTTTCAAGTCGATAGCTTTAAAACTGAGAGACTAGTTCGCGTAGAAACAGACAGACAGACAGACGGACAGACGGACAGACGGACATGCTCATATCAACTCAGGAGGTGATCCTGATCAAGAATATATATACTTTATAGGGTCGGAGATGTCTCCTTCACTGCGTTGCACACTTTTGGACAAAATTATAATACCCTCTGCAAGGGTATAAAAAGTTCCAAACTTCTAGCTTCAAAAAAACCAAAGTTGGTATTTTTACCAAATACCATTTCCGATCGTTCCGAGTTATATGATAGCTATAAGATATAGTCTTCCGATCCTTATGAAATTTGGTATGTCGTATTATTTTGCCAAAAATAGCATTTATACAAAATAACTCTCTAACTCCATAAACTCCAAAGTTATAGCATTTCCGATCAATTAGCTACATGGTAGCTATAGGATATAGTCGGCTGATTCGGAGAGTCAGAGTCAGTCAGGCTTATATACTGCGACAAACTGTCGGCTTATATACAAACCTCTGTTAATCACACCTTTATTTTTATAATTAAGGTTCCAATTCGCCTTACCTAATACAACATGCATGTATTCACTCACTCTTAGCTATCATACACTCATTTAAGATGTGGTGTAAAATTTACGGAACAGTTGCAAATTTTACCACTCATTAGGACCAAATTTATTTTATTTAAGTCGCAAAATTTTAAAAACTTTTGCTGCAACGCGGCCAGGATCGACGAACTATTTCCGATATTTTCAATACATATCTGATTTTAACTGCAAGGGTATATAAACTTCGGCTCCGCCCGGAGCCTATTAAATTATAAATTTGTTTCTTTGTTTTTATGCCCTTGCAGAGAGTATTATAATTTTGGAGAATTTACACATATACGAGCCGCGACCACTATTAATTCGTACGGAAAGCTTTTTTACTCGTACATAATGTTCAGAAAACGATATTGTCAATAATAAGGTATACAACACATAAAAATGATTTTTTATAGTATTATAACTTTATTCTCTTAAGTTTAAAACAAAAAAATTGTGTTGCACTTCAACAACAAGTATGGTATTCCTCAATTGAGGATGGTATTCCTCAATTCTTCTGCCTGCGATTTTGATGTAATCATCCTTGTGGAAACGTGGCTCAATGACAAATTTAGCTCCTCTGAGTTATTCGAGCCTAACTTGTACCATGTATTTCGAAAAGACCGAGATGCATTCAGTACCCAGTGTGGGCGAGGTGGTGGTGTGATCATCGCTGTCGATCTCTTCAGGCTACACCACTGCTCCTTCCGGTGGCCGACCCTCTACTGGATCAGCTTGCGGTTTCAATCCAGGGCGTCCATGGCCCGTTCGTCATCATTGCATCATACATCCCTCGGAACAGCGCATTTAGTATATATCATGCGCATATGGAAAACATCACAAGTGTCTGTGCTAGAACGTCGGACCCTACCGCTTTGATGGTAGCTGGCGATTTCAACCTGAGCTCCATTGTCTGGTCTTGGGACCCAAATCTCCCTGCATGCTACCTAGCAACGTTCACCAGAGTCATGAAATTGTAGTTTTAGATGATATTTTTAGTCTGGGCCTCTCCCAAGTAAATAATATTTTTGATGATTTATCCAAAATTCTTGATCTTATATTTTTAAATAATTTGGTTAATAGTAAAGTAGAATTATGCAATGTACCATTAAGTCCCTGTGATATGCACCACAAACCTTTAGTAATTCATATTGAGTTTTATAGTTTTTTGCCTTCTGCTTCACCCATTCCATATTATCATCTGAATGATACTAACTTGTCACTTATTAATGCATCTATTTCAGGCAATCAGAGGGTTTCCCTTTTTTCGGGTGGCTCAATCGATGATTGTTATACTAAGTTTTTGGTTGCCCTTTTTAATATTATTGATACTTATGCCCCTGTGGGGGTACGAAGATCCTATAGGCTTCCTTGGTATACAAAAGGTTTAAAAAACTTAAAGAATAGAAGGGATAAGCATTACAAAAGATTTATAATGACAGGGGAGTCTCGAGCAGGAGAGCTTTAATGGCAATTTAAGCGGGAATTTGATTTCCTTAATAAGTTCCTCTACAATCAATATATATCCGATGTCGAAGCTAGCTTTCGATCCAATCCTAAAGCTTTTTGGAGGTTTGTTAACGGCAAAAAGTCAAAATCAGACATACATACCTTTATCCATATGTTATGGTAATTTAGCAGCAGACTCGGATCAGGGCGTTTCTGATCTTTTTGCAAAATACTTTGCCTCTAACTTGGAGCCGAAAGTTCCTTGGAGTAATAATGAAACTCTTCTTAGCATTGAGCCTTTTCTCAATGTGAATAACATGGACGTTTTGGACTGTGACCTAGTTGAAGCCACTGGACCGAGTCGCTCACACCTGACGTGGATGGTATCTCCCCATTCTTTCTTAAGAGGAGTATCGCTTCCCTTTCTACTCCCCTTCAACTCCTGTTCTCCCTGTCGCTCTCATCTGGTAGATTCCCCCACCGGTGGAAGATTACTTCTATAACGCCTCTTTACAAAGGTGGCAGTAGGTGTGATGTTACCAACTATCGACCTATAGCCAAAATTTGCAACGTCGCTAAGATACTGGAGCGGATAGTAACTAAAAAATTGACTTTTCTGGCTCGTAATTTTATATCCCCCAACCAGCATGGTTTTTTACCTGGGAGGTCCACTACAACTAATTTAGCGGTCTTCTCTAAGCACTGCTTTGAAGCTTTTGAAAACCGATTTCAGGTTGATGCCATTTACACTGACTTCCCCAAAGCCTTCGACAAAGTGTGTCATGCTGCCCTTCTGGCCAAATTATATAAATTAGGTATTCATTCCTGCCTATTAAGTTGGTTCGAGTCTTATCTGGCTGACCGACCTTGCCACGTTACTATTGGAGACGCTATCTCAAGTCCATTTGTCACCTCCTCTGGTCTTCCACAAGGCAGCTCTCATGGACCTTTTCTATTTATCATTTTCATTAATGACGTCTCGTCATGCTTTCGTCATTCGCACTTTTTAATGTATGCGGATGACCTTAAAATCTATAAAGCGATTAGCTGCATTATGGACAGTTACTTGTTACAGGAGGATATATCCAGAGTTTACTCATGGTGCTCCCGCAATCTTCTTCCATTAAACTTATCTAAGTGTATGTTCACCCGTTATAGTAGGCGGTCTCTTGAAACCTGTACGGGTTATTCCATCAGTTATTATAATTTGGCAGCTAAAGAAGAGGTGTTAGACCTTGGTGTCTTATTCGACAGCAAATTTAAATTTTCTGGTCACTTAGATTATATTCTACCTCAAGCGTATGCTATGCTGGGCTTTGTTAAGAGGCACGTGAACCAGTTCAAAAGTCCATACTCGAGCCTCAGCGTCTATGCTGCTTTTATTCGGTCGAGGCTGGAATATGCCTCAATCATTTGGAATCCGGATTGTAAAGTTCGGTCCAACAGAATTGAGCGACTGCAGAAAAAAATTTTTAAAATTTGCTCTTCTGCCTCTAAGGTTTCAGGATCCTGTTCCTTCATACAAGAGCCGCTGCCTTCTTCTGAATGTTTGCACGTTGGAGGATCGGCGTAAACTGGCAGCTTTAACTTTTTTTAAAAAATGTAGTCGCTGATATCATTGATTGTCCTTTTTATTGGGGCTCATTCATTTTAGTGTTCCTCAAAGGGATCTTCGATCCTTTGCCCCCTTTCGGGTCAAGTGTCATAGGGCCAATTATCTTTTAAGGGGGGACATCTGAGTAACAGGCGAAAAAAAAGCTGATTTTTGGAATTTTTTTGGGCAATTGAAAAAGCCAATCGAAAATTTGTAAATGAGGTTTTATTATATTATATTTAAAGTACAAAATAAAATTTTTTTTTAATAAATCGAAAACAAAATGGCGGCTCTGCAGCCTTTATTCGTAGGCCATATTTTTTTAAAAGGGGTCCATGGCCGAACACCTAACGTCCTTAAATTTTGATCTAGAACAAAAAATCAAATTTGGTTAGTTTCTGTACATCAACGGCTATCGACACACGTAGGATTTTTTCGATATATTGATTTTTTACAAAGTGGTGAGTGATTGAACAAAATTTTCAATTTTCACGAACAAAAAACGTCACAATATTGTTGATAAAAAAAAGTAAGCAATATAAAAACGCGTCTAAAGTTTTAAGTACTTTGGGATATACCTGTGAGGCATCGCCGCAGAATGGAAAATTTCTATCTTTTGATATGTTATTTTAAAGACCCTAAAGAAATTTTTGAAGCAAAAAAAAAATGTTCGATTTTTTCAATACACTACTCAGATGTCCCCCCTTAAATGAGCCGATTGAGCGGGCTCTTTCCTATTTTAATTCTTTGCCGACAAGCCTCCGAATTGAGTGGGGCTCTGATAAGTTTGTGCTTAAACGCATGTTCATCAGGCACTTCTTAAGTTTGTATTAGTATTGTAGTATGATTTATTAGTTTGTAAGTTGTTATTATGTAGCCATGTAAGGATTTGTCCGTTAGCGAATAAATAAATAAATAAACAACAGCAACAATAATATATCATTCTTTTAATTGGTCATTAAACTGATAATATAAATTCGGCCACTATTAATTCGTACGGTGCCAAAAGCTTAGCTCAGAATTAAAAGAAGATCAAAACAAAAGGGAACAGTGAAACATAATCACTATCTAGTCTTCTGCTGTAAACAGTTTAACAAAGCAGAATGCAAAAAATGAGCGATTGGTGAAAATTACTCACAGTTTAGCTACGATGGCACGTGGAAAGTTCTGGATAATTATAAAAATGAGAAAATTTTCTGGTGAAAACTGCTTGGTGAAATTGCCAAGCAGTTAAATCCGGTCAGGGAACAATTTAAAAAGTTAAGGAAAATGGCAATATTGAAAATACAATCGCAAAAAGAGGACGAAAATCGGCAATAACAGCACGTAACAAAAGGGCCCTGGCGGCAATTGTAAAGGCTGATCGTCGTCAAAATTTACGAAATAGCATCTGAGTAGTCTGATAAAATCGGGAAAGGTATTAAGCGTGAGTGTACGCGCCTGAAGTTGCGTGAAATCGGATATACATAAGTTCTCTAAGGTATGTACAGTGATAGACTATGTTACATACTTAATAGATTAACTTACTCTTAGGCCAAGAAAAAACCATTGCTTACGCTTCGTCAAAAGAAGAAGCGTTTACAATGGTCACGGGAACAGATGTCCTAGACTCAAGGCATTGGAACACTATCATATTTAGCGATGAAGCTGTAAGTGTCGGCGATGCGCAAATGAGAGTCATCCATAATAAAACTGAAGCCTACCATAAAGACTGCCTTAAAAGAATAGTTAGGTTCCCAGCCAGCATTATGGTGTGGGGTTGTATCTCTGCCAAAGGAGTAGGCCAACTAAACTTTATTGATGGGGTGGTCAACGCAGAAAAATATTTTAACATACTCGAAGAAAGCTTTCTGCCATCAACACCAAAGCTGGCTGACTGTGGCGAATACATATTTCTGCAAGATGGAGCATCATTTCATACTGCCAAAAGAACTATATTCATGGGGAATAATGAAATAAAACTAAAACATGAGCCTCAAAGAATCCTGTTTGTATAAAAGCATGAACTCCAAGAGGTTTGGGACTCTATTTCAACAAAGCAATTCCAAAATTTTTTTCGGCTCCGCCCGAAGGTTTCTTTCTTGTTTTACGCGAACTAGTCTCTCAGTTTTGAAACTATCAACTTCAAACTTTTTACATATCCTAGTTTTCCTTGCACAAAGTATATAAAACTGCACAGTCGGTATCGGTCCAACATATATATGTTTCGGTCCTATATGGTTTTATTATAAACAATTTTCTTTTAAATGACATTCAAATCGCAAAAAAATATTGTAAAGGAAGAAAATAAAATTATATTTGACGATAAAAAAATATCGTCAAATAAAATTGAATTTGGCGATATTGACGATATTTTGTGAATTTAAGAAATTGGTCTGAAACTAATTTCAGATAATAGAATTTTCATCAGAGTCGACCAACTATTAGATTCGATTTATTTCTTACAATATTTTTTTTTTGTATATTTTTTTGTATGTAAAAACATTGTTTTTTTTTAATCAGACAAAGTATTAGGTATTTTCGACTTTAATTTGTATTTGTACATTCTTCAATATAGAAACGTGATGTTACACAATGATCCTTTGCATAACCATGCTGCAAAAGATGCTGTATGATAACTATGATGCTGAATGCAGCTTGCGTGTTTCTGGTTGTACGTAACTATCTGTGTCCATCCACTGGCAGCTGTGGGCACGAGATGCAAGCTGGCACACACCAAATGGATGCTATATGACCAGGTAATCATAATCAATGCCGTCATCGTCGACTTTTTAAAGACGAAGGTTGAAAAAATACTTGGCATTGTGACACTGAGAAAAATGTGCTAATATCATTAAAAACGCCGGTTTTAAAAACTTTATGTTGAATAAGGTCGAATTTCATGTAGATATTATGAAACCTAAAATGTTTCTTTAAGCTACATACTAGCTGCAGGGGCACACGAAACTAAAGTTCGTAAATTACGTATACTTCTGAACGAAATTTTTGAGTGTAGATCCACATTTTTCTTAGGGCTAAATGCCCAACTGTCGATCGTTCGCTGTTGTGGGATCGCAACGTCGACTGATTCTGCCTCCCTTCGTCCCATGTTCGGGTGTCCATTGAGAATTGTCTGGCAATGGCAGAGCCATTGCTGCTTAAAGCCAACAACAAAGAATAGAAGGCTACAGCTAAAGTCGAAGCTGGAGATGGAGTTTAAGTTGGAGCTGGAGCTGGAGCTGGGAAATTACATGTCTTCGTATCTAAACGCACATTAACAATCAAGCTGGGAACTAAAGAAGGCTCGAGGTAAGGAACCTGCAATGGGAACCCTTTTTTCTGTTTCTTACAAAATCACAGTCGGTCGGTTGCGCATTTTTCTTCCCTTCCCTGTCTCTTTGAGAACTTTTCTTATTTAATTTCGATCGATCACTTAAGGAGAAGGAATAATAAAAATTTTCAAAATCAAGCCGCTGGCAAGAATACTGACTTTCTTGTTGTGAACTTTACAGATGCACATACACCTTATATGTACATGCGATATCTGGACTACGAAGGCGTATTTGAAATCTTAGTTTGAAGACCAACCATTTATTCCTAATATTCACACAACTTTCTGTCTTCAAACACACAAAGTTTGTTTCATTTTTGATCGTTCAGTAAAATTTGGTTGAGACCTTCAAACTAAAGGAATGCCGAAGCATTTTATGTCAATAAGATATTAGTATGGAAGGTTTAGATATAGGCGGCTGATCGTGACTGTTTAGAATTATATACTGCGTGCAGTTTATTCTCGTTTATAAGTTTGAAGTTTGTGTGCAATTTTTAAACTTGATAGCTTCGGAACTGATAGATAAGTTCGCGTGGAAACGACAGATTGAAATGTTTATATCTACTCTAAGATGATTCCAAAAAAAAATTTTTTTTTTTTTTTCATTATTTATAATGAACTGTTATTCTAGATTATTATAACTAAAAGTAAGTCTTTTAGATTATAAATCTAAAAGAGATTCCATAATTATAGATTTAATTACATCTAGGGATAGTTCAGAGGATAATAAATGGGACAATGAGTTGTAATTTGTACAAATAACGCAAAATAGATCGTGTTTAGCTAAATTAGACCTAGAAATTGGTAACCAAAGGGGTCGGATTGATCTAGTTGATAATAGGAACAGGAAAAATTAATTTTTTAAGAAGTAAATTTGAGTCCACCTTTCCAAGAATATGTACATGAAATAGCATAACCCCAGCACAAAAGTTTGAATAGTTATGTTTAATAGTTTCAACCGGCAACGATACGACGGAAGGCAAGTGGCAGTATCCCAGTTTCAATTTTTTAATGCAAATAACAGAAACTGATTTGGACAGATTCAATCCACTTTTGATAAACAAGGTAAACGCACGAAGCGTATTCCAAGATAGGACGAACCAAAGATACATATAGAGTTTTAGTTGTAAAAGGATGATCAAATTCTTTTGACCAACGTTTGGTAAAAGCTAGCACACCCCTGGCTTTATTAACTGTCAATGATATATGTACATACATATGTTCAATGAACGACAGCTTCTTGTCAAAAAGGACTCCAAGATCGTTAATTAAGGAAACCCGATCTAAGACGTTATTCCATAATGAGACGATTTGAGGCACACTGCGATTAAACAGCTAGGAGCTACTTTAAGATGGTTTAACAGGTGACTCTTGACATCATCAACAGTGGCATCCGGCATAAGGCGAGAGACAAATATTTTTGTATATTAGCAGTTGTTGTTTGAAATTTTTCGTCTTGGAGATTGCCTAACAACTTTAAACCAGGGAATTGGGTTTCAAGTATAAGGAATTTCTCATTAAGGGCTGGGAAGTGCTTGCGAACGTCAAGGAAACCTTTTCTAGTCTGTTTCATAATAGTCCGCATCTCTGACTCGATTTCTCTGCAAGCGATGCAATACCATGTACGGCCAATCTTGTTATTGTTAAGATCACATCAGCACATTTAATATGTGAGCAGTTGTTGCACAGCCAGCAAGACAGGTATGAGTTACCCGTGATGGATCCACCGAATTCACATTTTTTGGCTGTGCAAATTAGACTCATTGGATTGCTGACCACTGTAGTAGAGTGAAAAGAATTTAGATAGGCACTCTGTAGCTCTCTGTAGCCAAGAGTAATCGATCAGATCTGATGTAAGAGACGACGTTATAAAATAGATGTGCAACGAAGGCTAGGCGTCGTGAAGAACAACAAACTCCATTGTAAATACGATGTACGGGTTACGTCCAGAGATTAAAGCTCGGAGAAATAAATAGTTCAATGAACTTATTAAGTCTAATATATTTAGAGAATTAATCGTTATATTTCCACTTGTCGCGAAAACTTTAATTCTATGATCGAAGATAAATGCAATCTGGCGAGGGCGATCAAAGAAACACGTCCGGATACAGCTAAGTGAGGCAACGAAAGCTTTGTTACATGTTCTTCGTTATGGCTAGTCTTCTTCAATGGATGGAAAGAGATCCGATGGATGTTTTATGTTAAATAAAACAATACCTTTCAATTGATTTATAATTTATCAAAAAAATCAATATAGGTATATAAAACCTTATAGGCACTTTTTCGTCACAAAAATTGCTATCAGCTTCACCTTTTATCTTAAAAAACACGAATGTTAAGACATTTTTTAACGACCGATCCTTATTAAATTTGGTGAAACAAATCAATTGGTCAAAAATAAAGTCCATAGAAAATCCTTCTCACTAAAAAGAGAAAACTCTCTAACTCTAGAAAGGAAGAACGGCTTTAGTGGAGTTTCTCGACTTTTCTACCTACACTTTAACTAAAGTTTAAAGGTTAATACTCTCAGCAAATTTTTTTTGCATACAGTAGGGAAGCAGAATAAATAGTCTATAACTCCCTTAAAAATTGAGCTGAATTGAAGGTAAGAATTATGCATTGGAATAATTTGGCATCAAAATATTTTCACAAAAACTTATGCGAACTGACGCTTTATCGAGATTTCTTTTTGAAGCGAAAGTGGGCGCGGCAAAATTTTTACATAAGCTCTATCTGAGAAGAAGCCATAGAAGTCCAAATCGAATCCATAATTTTAACTCTTTAATATGGAAATCGGTATATGTATAAATGTCTATAATATATCTAATAAGAAAGGAAAGCTATCTTCGGGCGGAGCCGAAGTTGATACACCCTTGCAGCTAAAACCGGATATATATCGCAAATATCGGATATAGTTGGCCGATCCTTATGAGAATATCATAATATAACCAATTTATTACAATAAAATATCTTAAAACAAGAAAGCAAAGCTAACTTCGGGCGGAGCCGAAGTTGATATACCCTTGCAGTTAAAACCGGATATATATCGCAAACATCGGATATAGTTGGCCGATCCTAATGGGAATAGGAATATATATTCCAATTTATTACAATACAAAATCTAAAAAAAGTCCCAAACTTCTATCTTCAAAAATACGAAAGTTGATATTTCTACCAAGTACCATTTCCGATCGTTCAGTTATATGGCAGCTATAAGATATAGTCGGCCGATCCTTATGAAATTTGGCATGTCGTAATGTTTTGCCAAAAATAGCTCTCATGTCAAATTTGAACTCTCTTACTTTAAAAACACCAAAGTTATACCATTTCCGATCAATCAGTTATATGGCAGCTATAGGATATAGTCGGCCGATCCGGGCCGTTCCGACTTATATACTGCGTGCAAAGGATAGAAGGGTGTGTGCAAAGTTTCAAGACGATAGCTTTAAAACTGAGAGACTAGTTTGCGTAGAAACAGACAGACGGACAGACAGACGGACAGACAGACGGACAGACAGACGGACAGACGGACAGACGGACATGCTCATATCAACTCAGGAGGTGATCCTGATCAAGAATATATATACTTTATAGGGTCTGAGATGTCTCCTTCACTGCGTTGCACACTTTTGACCAAAATTATAATACCCTCTGCAAGGGTATAAAAAAGTACCAAGCTTCTATCTTCAAAAGTACCAAAGTTGGTAATTTTACCAAATACCAGTATATCCGAAGCAATTTCCGATCGTTCAGTTATATGGCAGCTATAAGATATAGTCGGCCGATCGTTATGTAATTTGGTAGGTCGGATCAACTGACCAAAAATATAATCTGTACGAAGATCCAACTTTCTATTCTCAAAAACACAAAAGTTGCGTCATTTCCGATCGTTCAGTTATATGGCAGCTGTAGGATATAGTCGTCCGATCCTTATGAAATTGGGCATGTCGTATTTTGTCAAAAAAAACATTCGTTTAAAAAACCGAACTTTTTAACTATAAAAACACCAGAGTTATAGCATTTCCGATCAATCAGTTATACATATGGCAGCTATAGGATACAGTCGGCTGATTCCGGCCGTTACGCCTTATATACTGCGTGCAAAGGAAGGAAGAGTGGGTGCAAAGTTTCAAAACAATAGCTTTATTACTGAAAGACTTCATTTAAGTTATAAATTATAACGGTAAAAAAAAGAACTTTACTGCGTTTTAAATATGTGGTTAAAGTTATACTAGGCTTTGCATGGGTTAACATTTTCAGAGATGTTTCCTAAACTGAACTGAGTTACAGTTAGGAATAAAGAGCCAATTAGAAAATCCAAAGACTGTTTAAAAATTGCTATATCAGTGGCCTATTAAGCACAATTAGAGCGGGCACTGATGTGGTGGCATTAAATTAGTATTCTGTTGATGAACTTTGTTGTATAGGACCATATTAAGCGAAGAACTCACTGTGGATCAAATATTAACCATATGAATGATATAAATCTATTAGGCATATTATACAAATAATATTGAGAAAAAACTTATTAATTTAAGAATCTTATTATTTACACTCAAATAAAAAATCAATTAACATTTTTAGAGTTTCTCTTAAGAGTAAACATTGAATAAAAATACTTTGGCCTATTTAAAAACTTATTAAAAAATTTTTTTTTTCCTTTTTTTAATTAGACCAGAAGCTTCTTGAACAGAATGGTGCATGTCCTACTGTTCACAATCGAAACACTTGCTCTTTGAAAGTTTTCAAAGAACTCACTATCATAAATTGTTCAATTATTGACAAAGCTTATCAGGATTGAGTTAATTAATTTAAATCTATTTAAAACTAATTTCAAAAAAACATTTATTCTGGGGTGATTTATACATTTCAAAGTATTGACAATGTATATACCATATAATAAAACAAGAAAGGACGGCTGTAGTCGAGTTTCCCGACTATATTATACACGGTACTGATCTCTTCCACCAACTCTTTAACTAACCTTTAAGGTTGAAACTTTAAACTTTAAAGATATGCAATATCAGCTAAATATTATTGTTGCAAGCTTTTACGGTTGGGAAAAAAACAACCGAAGGCCCCCCAATTCCCCCTACGTCCCTACAACCGTTTCAGTAGGGAAACAGACTAAAAAATTAATTTTGATTTAGATTCAGAGAATCAGTTTGGCGTCAAAACATTTACCAAAAACTTAAATGAACTGGCGCTTCAACAAGATTTCTGTTTTGGGGCGAGATTGGGCGTGGTAAATTTCGACACAAACTTGATCTGGCCGGATACCATACGAGTTTAAGTTCCAAATGGGAGAGTTTTATTTCTTATATTCTGCGAGATCCACTAGCTATGTGGATCTATGTGGAGTTTTGATAAAGATTACATATAAGGAAGAATTACCCGATTATACCGATAGCCGATTAACACAGTCTACAAAAATACCTCAAGTATCACCACAAACTCCAAAAAAACAAAAGTGGACCAGTGGAATGCCATTCACAGGGATAGTGTTTCCTCCCGCACGATAAGGCAAACGGTTTGTCTTCTTGTGGACTTCTATCCACAGTGATATCCTTTGTAAGTTTTTAAGTCAGCACAACTTTATGGGTTTGGAAGTGCACAATATACATATTCGTTCTTTTGAGTCAAAACTTTCAACAAAAACCTATAGGCTCTGGAAATGATGCATATATAAGATTGCAAATTATTCTATCAATTTTTCAATATCAATATCAATATCCATATTTAAACGGAACTGTGATGGAAAAAATAAAAGAAACGAATTTTCCCTTTGGGTTCAAATACGTATTTTTAATAAGAAACGTGGTAATGAGTGAAAATTTAAATTTTTCTTTAATATATATACATCTATCTTACATACTAGAAAACAGAAATCTATTTAGCTTTACTAATTAAGCTTAAAAATTAAACTAAAGGTAAATTTTATGTTTTTGGTCTGGAAATAAAAATAGGAACGAAATGACTAATCCTTCTCTAAATTTAGTAGTTTAGCAAAATTTACCATGAAATGTATTCAGTTGTAATATTTTGTGCCGTTACCATAGTTTTTTTAAACTGCAGCACATATACGAGGCATAGACTCCACCAGATTCGAGCATATTGCTTGCTAAATGGAGTACCACTCTTCCTGGACTTTTTCCCACAATTGCTTCTTATTTTTTGGTTGAAACCCACTTAAACGTTTTTTTAGGATGCTCCACAAATGCTCAATAGGCTTTAAATCGGGTGACTGAGCTGACCAATCCATAACGTCGACTTTATTGTCATGGAACCACTTTTTCGCAAGCTTGGATGTGTGTTTGGGATCGTTATCCTTCATCAATTCCCACTTCCAATGCATTTCCTGTTCGGCATATGGTAATAACGTCCTTCATTATTTTAACATAGTCTTTAGAACACATATTGCCTTGTACCCGATAAAGTGGACCAACACCTGAAGCAGAGAAACATCCCCATAGCATTATATTGCCGCCTCCCTGTTTGATTGTCTTTTTGGTGTATTTGGGATCAAATGCTGTGTTGTTTGGATCGTCTAACATAGGATCTACCATCAGATCCAACAAATCAATCTTTGTCTCATCGGACCAAAGGACGTTTTTCCAGTTCTGGCGGGTCCCTTTCAAACCACGCTTAATCAGTCTTTTGCAAATGGTATGACTCGTTACAGATGCGTTCTTATAGTTTTTAAGGCTCCTTTTTCGACTTCCTAATAAGGGTCGTGTCAAATTTTGTGGAAGTTGCTCCCTTTCTGCCACGTTTTTCCTGTTTATCTGTATAGTGGATAGCAAACACTATTTTTTGAGCATTCCAATAGTTTGACAAATTTGTCCCATGGACTGGACTTCTGCTATTAATGTGAGGATTAGATTCCTCTCTACTGAGGTAAAATTCATTGATAAAATGGCTCCACGACCCATTTTAAAGCTTTTAACAAAATTAAATGATAAATTATACAAAAATTGCTATAATAACACTCCTTGTAATAAAAATATTCAAAACAATACCTTTTATTTTAACTTAAACGAATAATAACCACAGATTTTGACAAAATACGACTGCGTTTCTATTATTTTTTCCACCCCAAACACGAGGTCTTCTGACGAATTTCCATGAAAAACAAGTGACCAAGTATCGTTATCCACGTTACTAACACAGTGGATTTCTTAGATATGTATATGGGCATTTCCTGGGGTCGCGAACGTACGTTAGTACGCAATTAGTGCCAAAAAATTAAAGAAAAAAACGTTTTCTGATACTTTTTTTTTGTTTCCGATAGCATTTGGTGAGTTCTTTTCTTAGTGTAAATTATGGTTCTAATGGATTTTTCATTTTCATAATATTGGCAAAAAACATGAGGTCGCGAACGTACGCGAAATGGAAGTCGGTTTTGGCTTGCTCTAGCAAAATTAATAAATCTGCGAATTGGAATGGAATATTTTAATGCAATAACTTTACTTTTAAAATAGAGGCATGTAGATAAAAATAGAGTCTATATTGCATATAGACTATATACATACGGTCGCGAACGTACGCCACTTTAAAATTCAATATAAAAAAATTTTCTTGAAAAAGTCGGGATTTTTTGTTAAATTTCAATAGTTTCCACTAAAATGACTTAACACATAAAGTTTCATCTACCTGCTTTAATGCGAAGCAATTACAATAAAATTATGTTTTGGGTCGCGAACGTACGATTAGAACATAGTTAACAAGAAAGGAAAGCTAACTTCGGGCGAAGCTGAAGTTGATATACCCTTGCAGTTAAAACCGGATATATATCGCAAACATCGGATATAGTTGGCCGATCCTTATGATTACATCATAATCAAACCAATTAATTAAAATAAAAAATCTAAAAAAAAGTCCCAAGCTTCTATCTTCAAAAATACGAATGTTGGTATTTCTACCAAATACCATTTCCGATCGTTCAGTTATATGGCAGCTATAGGATATAGCTGATAGATATAGGCCGATCCTGAAATTTGGCATGTCGTATTATTTTGCCAAAAGTAGCACTCATGTAAAATTTAAACTCTCTTACTCTTAAAACACCAAAGTTATACCATTTCCGATCAATCAGTTATATGGCAGCGTGCAAAGGAAAGAAGGGTGTGTGCAAAGTTTCAAGACGATAGCTTTAAAACTGAGAGACTAGTTCGCGTAGAAACGGACAGACAGACAGACGGCCAGACAGACGGACAGACGGACATGCTCATATCAACTCAGGAGGTGATTCGGATCAAGAATATATATACTTTATAGGGTCGGAGATGTCTCCTTCACTGCGTTGCACACTTTTGGACAAAATTATAATACCCTCTGCAAGGGTATAATTAGGCGCTTCCTTTTTATTTGGTAGGTCGGATTACCCGACCAAAAATAAAATCGGTTTCAAGTTTCAGCTTTCTATCTTCAAAAACACAAAGGTTGGGTCATTTTCGATCGTTCAGCTATATGGCAGCTATAAGATATAGTCGACCGATCCTTATGAAATTTGGCCTGTCGTAATGTTTTGCCAAAAATAGCTCTCGTGTCTCTCTAACTTTAAAAACATTAAAGTTATACCATTTCCGATCAATCAGTTATATAGGCTATATAGGATATAGTCGGCCGATCCGCGTCGTTCCGACTTATATACTGCGTGCAAAGGAAAGAAGGGTGTGTGCAAAGTTTCAAGACGATAGCTTTAAAACTGAGAGACTAGTTCGCGTAGAAACGGACAGACAGACGCACAGGCGGTTAATCTTCATATGGCGTTGATGGTAAAGTGCTTAATGTTTTAACAAACACAAATTCTTGCCAAAAATGTCCTGTATGCGGCAGCAATTTTGAGACGGCAGCAAATTTCCTCAAAACAATTTTTTGGGACCGATGACATACGTTCAAAAACTTTTAAGCCAAAACCAGAAAGCCTTCAATATGGTGTAAGCCCACTGCATGCATGGATTAGATTCTTTGAGTTTGTGTTGAACATAGCTTACAGAATTAATATTTGTAAGTGGCAAATTCGAGATAACAGCGAAAAATTAGTTATGGCGGCAACAAAAAAGAATATTAAAGACAGAATGCGAAAAGAAATAAGCCTAAATGTTGACAAGCCAAAACAAAACAGTAGCGGAAACACTAACGCACATAAATTATTTAAAATTAAACACACTACAATTATTGGCAGATATTTTAAAGATTGATTTTGATATAATACAAAGATTTAAGATTATTCTTATCGCCATATCCTGTGAACTTTCGATCAATACTAAAAAGGTTCATGACTTCTGTGCAACTTTTAAATTGTATCTATCAAAATACCAGTGGTACCCCAATGTCATCTACCGTTTATAAAATTTTAGAACACGGGGCAGACATAATGAAATGTTCAGTGGTACTTGTCGGCTGTCTAGGCGAAAGTGCGTCAGAAGCACGGAATAAATTTTATAAACATTATAGGCGATCTCACTCACGACAGAATTCGAGACTGAATTACCTGTTAGATGTGTTCCAAAGGTCCATTGACTTCTCTGATCCTTTATTGTCCATCTGAACAAAAGACTATGCAAAAACAAAAAAAAAGTTCTCCCACATGAGGTAATCGAACTTTTGGAAAGTCCTACAGTTCTTTTAAATTTGACAAGCGAAAGTAGAACTGAAGCTGAACACAGAGGCTCCAGCTCCGATTCGAATAATTCTTTTTCGTTGGAACTGGACGCAGAAATAATATAACTACTACAAATAATATTAAGTTATAGCATTAAAAACAAAAATAAAATATATAAAATGTCTTCTAATAATATCTATGTGTACATGGGTTTTGTTCAAATTAATGAAATCGGGGGCGGTAGGTGTGAGTGGTCGATCGAATTTTGGCTATAACCTTGTGGGGATCTTATCATCAATTGTGCCAAGTTAAAGCACTGTAGGGTCATTTTTGGATGTTATGCAAAAAAATCGGTCAATCCGGCCACTATGCATTGCTTCGCACCCAGTATAGATGTTGCAACGGCCGGGATCGACCGACTATATGCTATATCTGTTATATATATGAACGATCGGAAATGCACAATTTTGGTATTTTTGAAGATAGAAGCTTGGAACTTTTTTAAAAAGTCAGCGGGCTCCGCCCGAATTAATTGTTCCTTTCTGTTATTGCACAGCTCGAAAATTGCATTAAATGTTTGCTTAATGCATTCTTCACTAGTATTTTGTACTTTTTAGAAATCTTTTTCGTTAGTTCTGAGTACTTTAATTTCGTAAACCGCAAATGAAGCAGTTCTGAGACCTATCTTCACTTAAGTAAAGCCAAGTGAATTGCATATTTTCCATGGTTGTTATGAGTTATAAGCGATATTTTGATCTTGATCACTTTTTCACAACCGATACACGGAGACACTCACAAGCTGTCAACGCATTTGTTTCACATCTTACCTGGGTCCCGATCCCTCTTCTAATTTCGATCCCAAACATGGTCCCATCCCTATTCCCATTCCTATGCCGATACCGGTTATTATTTTCGGTTTTGGCCCTTCACCTTTATGATTTTTAGCCCCTGTGACAGTAGGACCCATTGCCTTTATACATATGTACGTTTTGTCGCTCCGTTGTTGGTGTTTCTGTAGTTTTTGTTGTATTATTGCCGTTACGGTCGTCGGCGGCAGAATTAAAAAAGAAACAATTTTTATAGCAAGGCTAATTATAGATTATCACTCTTCTGCCATCACGTCCGCCTTCACAATTTGTGTACATGCATACATATTTACAAATTTATATGTAGCTACGCGATTCGTAGGATCTTTCGACCATCGAAAAGTATCCATAAAAAATGACACCGCATTGTTTTATCTTTACTGCATAATTGCGGTTAATTTCTTCTTTGGTTCGGTGGTCCGGTGTGATCTTTTCGCTGCCTCCGATTACGATTTTGATTTTGGTTTCGGCTTTTGCTTTTGATCATTTTCCACGGCCACATTCTCGTTCTATAGATTGGCCGAAGCCGAATCATCGGGGCGCCGATGAGCAGGACGGTAGATGGGAAGAGGAAACGGAGAGCGGAAAGTCTCCTGAATGAGCTTTTTTTTTTTTTTTTTTTTTTTGAGGACAGTCCCTACCCCCTTGTGGCCCTCTTCTCCATCTCTTGACTTCAAATCTATAACCGCTCTAAAATCATCGGAAGTTAAAAATATTTCTTTCTATTTTTAATATTTTAGTTTGGTAACATTTCAATGACAATGTTAAATTTTCATTTAGAGCGGTTTCTGCCTTTTTTGGTTCCAAAAACCGCTGTTTTTTTCCCTAATTTTCCTAATTTTTTCATTAGTTATTTGATTTATTTTTGTTATCGTTGTTTTCTGGTACCACGGATTTTAGCGACCTGTAGGACTTCCAACAACTTAAAAAGCTTAGTTTCATAAACATAGAAAATATGAACACGCTGACCCACGTGTTAAGAGATTTAAAATGCCAAATTCAATTTTTTACTTCACAATTTAGAAACCCCTCTTAGAACCCCCAATTTAGAAGGGGCCGAACCAGAAGTTTAACATTAAAACTTAACATTTAATGTTAACAATACCAAAACTCTCCTGTAACTAGAAAGGAAAGCTTACTTCGGGCGGAGCCGAAGTTGATATACATTACATTATAATAAAACCAATTAATTAAAATACAAAATCTAAAAAAAAAGTCCCAAGCTTCTATCTTCAAAAATACGAAATTTGATATTTCGAATTTCCCAAATACCATTTCCGATCGTTCAGTTATATGGCAGCTATAGGATATTGTCGGCCGATCCTAATGAAATTTGGTAGGTTGGATCAACTGACCAAAAATAGAATCTGTACTAAGTATCAGCTTTCTATCTTCAAAAACACGAAAGTTGGGTAATTTTCGAGTCAAATTTAAACTCTCTAACTCTAAAAACACCAAAGCTATACCATTTCCGATCAATCAGTTATATAGCAGCTATAGGATATAGTCGGCTTATCTGAGCCGTTCCGACTTATATACTGCGTGCAAAGGAAAGAAGGGTGTGTGCAAAGTTTCAAGACGATAGCTTTAAAACTGATAGACTAGTTCGCGTAGATACGGACAGATAGGCAGACGGACGGACAGACGGACATGCTCATATCAACTCAGGAGGTGATCCTGATCAAGAATATATATACTTTATAGGGTCAGAGATATCTCCTTCACTGCTTTGCACACTTTTGGGCAAAATTATAATACCCTCTGCACGGGTATAAAAATACCAGGTATAATAACGGTTGCCTTTATAAATGGGAAATATCTGTGCGCCAGCCAAAAAAATTTTTTTTGAATAAGTTTTGATGTCAAACAAACGAAAAATTTGATGCTACATTTTAACTGTCAATTCAGCTAAATCGGGTAATTTTTCCAGGAGCTATTCTATGTATATTCTGCTTTCCTACTAGATTGTTTAAGCTGTGTTTCAAAACTACAAAAGTGTGGAAATTCCGAAGAGGTAGAAACCTAGATCGTTAAATGAGAAGAAGATGGCTGAATTGGATTATATGAATCAAATTTTTTAGAATTCGATAAAAGGGTTAGTGTTCTTGCAAGTTTCCAATTGCTTTGCCAAAACAGTGGTAGTTTGTTGGGAAAGTCTTTGATTCCAGAACGGAAGGATTGATAAGCCTTACACCATGTACCTTCATTTATTCGTTATTTCTTATCTACGTGTAGTAGTCGCTTAGGGCATTTTGCAACGGAAAAGCAAGTAAAATAAATTACTAGTGCTTTGTCTTTGCTGACGTTCCGCAAAGTGTGGCACCATTGTGACCAGGCAACAACGACCTTGGCGTCCTGCGAACCTGAAAAAATATGACTATCCCATAAGCAACCGTATAAGTACCCTGTCCATTACAAATCCAAAATTTAATAGTAGTCATCCTCTCGATTCCCAACTACCGCATAAAAGCACTTTACACTGCTTAACCGACGATTGCAAGAGAGCCACCATAAAGGTGGATGACGTGAAAGAGAGAGAAAGAGAGAAAGTCAAAAAAGCGCAAAGAACTCCTTCTCTTCTTGGGCCATGCGCAACTTTCCATTCCGCATTCGGCCAATGTGATGGGAGTATGTGCACCTGCTGGCAAAGAGGCTGGTCGTACAAATGTTCTGTCGGGAGTGTGGCCGGCCGAACGACAAATTTTATGCCCACTCCATAGCTGACCACAAAATGTTGTGTGAGGACTGGTAAAAGGAAGATCCGTATGAGTTTGCTTGTCAGGCTGCAGAGGGTCGGAAGCTCCATCGGCCCACACCTATTGCTTGGCTCGGAGACGGCGTGGACCCCACACATGGGGTCCCCTTTTCACTTAGGTCAAAACAGAATGCTGTAGAATTGCACATTACAACCCTAACATTATTCGCTATGTTCTGACCCGCAGAAATTGCAATTTTATATATGTACATGCCATCTATGGTGGTGCCTACAAACATACATACATATGTATGTGTGTACCAAATCCAATATCCAAAATGTGCCTTTAAATCTAACGCACGAATAGTGCCAGTTTCATTCAGTATCAAATCATGTATCATACATAATTGCATACATACATACTTATGTTATAATGAATACATATATCTACATGAATGCATATGCACATATACATATATGTACGATTGATTGTCTTATTAGTTCTGAGTCTGTAGATATTGAATAAAGTCAATAGTTCTAAAGATATCGACTCTAAATGTAAATCAATGATACCCCATTACAGTTGAATTTATTTATGACCATTTAACAATAGATTCCGATGTAGTCATGTTTCGAGTGGTTCAATATAATACATAATTTGATCTGCAATAATTTGTCACCAATATTTCTTCTTGCACTCATAAATATTATATGAGTAAAAGGTATACATACATATTTTATTTGTACAGACGTTAGAAAAAAATTAATATGAATTAGAACCTTACACGTAAACACTCATTTTCGTATACTTCCAAATTACTCTATACTCGTATTCGTTAGTAAATTCGTTATACTCGTAAACGCACGTAATCTAAATATTAGTATGCCATGTAATTGTATAAGTTTCGCAGAATTTTAGGTATTCCAGCCAGCAGTGGCACTTAAGAGAGAGCTTTCTCTCAAGCCATTATTTAAATTTTTTAAAAAAGGAGCAATATTTCCACAAATAGCAATATGATGAATAAGCTACAGTTTTTTAATGATAACTAATAAAAAAAAAAAAAAAAAAAAAAAATGAGCTGCAATAATTTTAAATTTGATTTGCCTATTATTACAAAAAATGTAATATATGTATTGTGTTTTATTTATTTAATAAATTCATTTTTTAACAAATACATCAAATGGTAATTGGTATAGTAAGCATCGAGTTGTACTTGATACTTACCTAGCCCACATTCTAATGTTCAGTAATGTCAAGCCTAAGTAAGTATTTTGTACTTACAAATACGAAAACGAAGCCTGCTTTGATTGTACTTGTTCAATCGGTAAGATTGGATACCGGCCAAGGCAAGTGTACATATGTACATTATCGTCATTTCAAATGTATTCACGCAAGACTAATATGAATACAATGAATGATGTAAAAAAATTTAAATAAAATGTTTTGAGTTAAGGTTGCGAACGTTTTTATTTTCATTTTGAGGCTGACTTTCAAATACCTTAATACGTTGACTTAATACGACTATACGTCAGGCTGACTTAATACGTTATATATTTGGTATAACGTAAATGTTATAAATAACATGAAATTTATGGTTTTTTAGTATTTTTTAGTATAAAAAAACTTGAAAACATACATACATACAAAACATACAACACATATTTATTATATTTATATAAATTATATTAAAATAATAAATTATATAAATATATATCCTAATTTTCTTTCAGACGGCTTGGTATCTTTTCGCAGACAAAGAGTTAAATATAAGCAGGGGTATCTTTCATACATACATATATAAAAAAATATGCGTATATTTTTTATGGTTATTTATTATTATTTAAAAGAGTAAAAAATTATTAAAATTTGTTTTGCAGACAACAAAATACGTTTGAAAGAAAATATGCTGCCAAATGCATCATGGTTGATTCATCATTGAAATGTAAAGACACTTAAAAAAAACAAATTGTAATTAATTTTTTTTCATATATTTGTATACTATACTTTTTTATACTATACTTGTAGAGCTCTTGTAGATTTTAGTTTTATAACTTGTAGCTCTCTTCGATGTTTCAGATCTCAATACTCCACACCCTCGATATTATCGGAAGCAGTGAAGACATGTCAAAGAGAAGCTCTCTGTGTGCTCTCTTATTTATTTGCCGTTCAGCACTGCTTGCCTGTGCTCTTTCTAACGAAGAGTGACGTATACGAGCTTGTAGACGCGAATGGTTTTGTTTGGTTTGGGTTCGAGTTAATGGGAGTAAAGAAGCAGGCAATACAACCGTTGGAGTGCTCGTGTGTGTGCCAACGGCTAGGTTGGTCATTTTATGCGTGCGTAAGTGTGTGTACAGCTGTTGGCTCCATCCGCAGCAACAGACGCAGCAGAAGCAGCGGCGACGTGATTTTAGTCGAGTTGCCGCTGCCGCATCAGATCACACTTCGCCTTGAAGCGCACTTTAATCGGTAATCGGAATCGGAACCGAGTCTTCGTCTGTTATCGTTTCTGTCCGCCTCTTTTTTGTCACCAAATACATGTGCATACATACATATTATTTTTCTGTGTCGCGATGGTTTGACGCCGCTAAGTGCGGAAATCTATTTGTTTATGTAAAGTAGAAAATATATAAAGAAAAAGAAGAAAAATAAAAAAAAACAAGAAAAAAAACTGAAGAAAATAATTATTATTTTAAAGATTTTTTTTTAAAGTGCAAGATGACCGTAGTCCCGTCATATATTATATAATACATTTTATGTGTTATACGGTTATGCAGTACGGTTTCTGCTGGTGCCGAGTGGTAACATAAACAGTTAAGGATGAATAAGATATGTCCGTTTACATATGTACGTACGTACATATATGTATACATATGTAATACAAACTTGTACGGACATTGTGCCGTCCGATCCGATCCGCGTGCATCAAAAAATGCTTCGCCTTTGGTTTGTTCGCATTCCAATCGAAAATTGGCTATTTTCATCCCACTCACACTGCCGCACAAGTGTCCCCGCCGCTGTCGTCATCGCCATCGCCGCCGTTTGTCGCTTGCCGTCATCGTCAACGTCGTCGTTGCTGCGTCCTTTGGATTGGCTTTCCGATTCCAAAGAGTTCGTTTTTTATGCCTCTGGTCGTCCGACTTTTTCACCGAAAGTCGATTGGATTACATGCTCCTTGAGGCTCTTCTCAATTGCTTTTTCACGCTGTTTTTTTTCTCGTTCTGTGTCCTCAGCATCTGCGCTGACGCTGACGCCGACGCCAGCGTTGACGCTACTACGACGGCGACGATATTTCGTTTTTTGTGATTCGTTTTTTGCGTATGCTCCGGGGTGCGCTCGTGTGTGTCTCGCGTGTGTGTGGCTCATGCTTGTTTTTGTGTGTATGTATGGGGGTCTTGAATATTGTCGTCGAGTGTCATTGGTCGAACAGCGACCTCAAAACGTCGCATTTTTAAGTTCGACTAGCCGCTGAAGTTTCTGATTTTGAGTGCGGGTGTTGGCCACTGTGAGCGGACGTGTGAAAGAGAAGGCACATTAGTGCATGCCTCTGTAAGTACATGACACGGCGGGGGCGAGTATAAAATGCATGGTAAAATGGCGACAACGACATCTAAAAGAGAAACAGAGGCTACGAGTAATTTAAGATCGTGTGACATTTTTGTAATAATAACTTTAAACATTTTCGGGAACTGAAATCGTTCCAGCCTCGTTTTACAAGAAAAACATCATCTATATTTTCAGTTAAGCATTTGGAGATACAAATAATAAACCTTACTTGTATAAACATTAAACAGCACTAAAATTAATTAAGTGAAAGGTGCAACGAAAACACATCATCAACTTATAATTTAAAATACAATATTAAGGTGCACGTGGCTGTGTTTAATAAATCAACAAACTCAACATAAAAAAAAAAATTATAGCAGCGGACGTCTTAAAAATCCATACGTTTTAACTTATATACAGGTACTTAAAGATGCAAATTAAAAAGTGATTTGCATTCATATGTCACGATATGTCGACGATATTTAAAAAAAATAATAATGTCCATATATTCTATAAGTATATTGCATCTCTATTGGATATATTGCATATATTGTATCTCTCTATTAACTAAAAGGGCAAAATTAAGTTTTATTTTTTATACATTTTAAAGTTTTTGAAATCTGTATTTTATACCGTTGCAGGGTATCTCCCTATAAAGTATTTATGTATATTATTGATCAGGATCACATCCTGAGTCTATATAAGCAAGTCCGTCTGTCCGTTTCAACGCTGTCTTAAGTCTATAGATATCAACTTCAAACTTTGCATACATCCTTTTTTTCAGGCAGTATAAATGTCGGCCTGAACGGGATCGACCGACTATATTCTTTAGGTGTCATATACATACATATGTACATAATTGAACAATCGGAAAGAAACGGAGTATTTTTAAAGGCAGCAGCTTCGTTTTTTTTTTTTTAATTTGTATTCTTAAAAATTATTTTTATAATGAAATTCTCATAAGCATTGGCCAACTATATCCAATATTTTCCGAGCGTTCAGTTATATGGCAGCTATAGGATATAGTCGGACGATCCTTATGAAATTTGTGATGTCGTATTATTTACTCTCTAGCTCTCCAAAAATAGCTCTCGTGTAAAATTTGAACTCTCTAACTCAAAAAACACCAAAGTTATACCATTTCCGATTAATCAGTTATATGAACAATATTGAACGATCGGAAAAAAACGGAGTATTTTTAAAGGCAGCAGCTTCGTTTTTTTTTTTTTAATTTGTATTCTTAAAAATTAGTTTTATAATGAAATTCTCATAAGTATTGGCCAACTATATCCAATATATCCAATATTTGCGATATATATATATATGTTAGGGTGTCCCAAGGTAACAGGTGGGGTTTTTTACTGAAAGCTGGAAGTTCCAGCTTTCTACTTTCAAAAGCACGAAAGTTGGGTCATTTCCGAGCGTTCAGTTATATGGCAGCTATAGGATATAGTCGGCCGATCCCGGCCGTTCCGATTTATATACTGCGTGCAAAGGATAAAAGGGTGTGTGCAAAGTTTCAAGTCGATAGCTTTAAAACTGAGAGACTAGTTGGCGTAGAAATAGACAGACGGACAGACAAACGGACATGCTCATATCAACCCAGGAGGTGATCCTGATCAAGAATATATATACTTTATAGGGTCGGAGATGTCTCCTTCACTGCGTTGCACACTATTGGAAAAAATTATAATACCCTCTGCAAGGGTATAATAAAATTAAACAAAAACTAATAACAACTCAAACATTTACATTACTTTAATATTCGGTATTTGTATTCGACGCTATTGATGATATCTGAGTTTGGTGTACACGGCGGTCCAATTCACTCCAAAAATTTTCAATAGGATTGAGATCAGGTGATTGGAGCGGCGTTTTCAAGACCTTTGGGCAGTTGTAAAGCATCCACGACTTGACTTTATGGGCCTTGTGCCTTGGGTTATAGTCCTGATATAATTTAAATGTGTTTGCAATTTTTTTTTGCAGTTTCCATTTTCTCCGTCGACTGCTGTAAATGTTCCTTTAAAATTTTCAAATATTCGTCTAGGTCCCTAATTCTATTTATAAATACTGAATTTCCAACTCCTTTTGTGGAAATATAGCCCCAAATCCTCACACTTCTCCCGCCGTGTTTTACTGTTAACCTCACGTGATTTTTGTGCAACTCTGTATTTGGTTTCCGCTAAACCATAGTCTTGCCGTCACTCCCGAAAAGATTAAACTTGCTCTCATCTATGAAAATGAAATCATCCTACCAGCTTTGGTCCTTTTTGGAGTACTCCTGGGCAAAGTTTTTCCGGAACTTTCGGTTGCGCTCAGAGAGCAAAGGTTTTTTTTTGAGCGATTCTGCCGTTGTACCCTTGTTTTTTTATGGTACGCCGAATAGTTTAGGCCGATCATGGGAAGGCAGTTTCATCGTAGAGTTCAGCTGAGGATTTCCGCGTTTCCTTTTAAGTCTTCCCTCGAGGTGAAGCTGGAGGATAAGCCGTTGCTGCTCCAAGGATGCATTTTTACCTTTGCGGCCCATCTTTAAAATCGGTGCTCGTGGTATCTTTTTTCTTGGTTTGATCGTAGTAAATGAATACCACTCATACAGTGATGCAAAAAATAATAGAAACGAATTTTCCCTTTGGTTTCAAATACGTATTTTTAATAAAAAACGTGGTAATGAGTAAAAATTTTAATTTAAAATTTTAACCATAGTTTTTCAAAATTGCTGCACACCTGCGAGGCATAGACTCAACCAGATTGGAGCATATTGCTTGCTAAATGGAGTACCACTCTTCCTGGACTTTCTCCCACAATTGCTCCTTATTTTTTGGTTGAAACCCATTTAAACGTTTTTTTTAGGATGCCCCACTGATGCTCAATAGGGTTTAAATCGGGTGACTGAGCTGACCAATCCATAACGTCGACGTTATTGTCCTGGAACCACATTTTCGCAAGCTTGGATGTGTGTTTGGGATCGTTATCCTGCATAAATTTCCACTTTCAAGGCATTTCCTCTTCGGCGTATGGTAACATAACGTCCTTCATTATTTTTACATAGTCTGTAGAACACATATTGCCTTGTACCCGATAAAGTGGACCAACACCTGAAGCAGAGAAACATCCCCATAGCATTATATTGCCGCCTCCTTGTTTGATTGTCTTTTTGGTGTATTTGGGATCGATTGCTGTGTTGTTTGGGTGTCTAAAATGGGATCTAGCATCAGATCCAACAAATCAATCTTTGTCTCATCGGACCAAAGGACGTTTTTCCAGTTCATTCGGGTCTCTTGGTTTTTTGCAAAGCAGAGTCGCCTTTCGATATGCCTCTTGCTTATAAAAGGAACTCTCCTTGCTAAATGCGCTTTCAAACCACGCTTAATCAGTCTTTTGGAAATGGTATGACTCGTTACGGATGCGTTCATATGGTTTTTAAGATCTTTCGAGGCTCCTTTTTCAACTTCCTTATAAGGGTCGTGTCAAATTTTCTGGAAGTTGCTCCCTTTCTGGCACGTTTTTCCTGTTTATCTGTATAATGGAAAGCAGAAAACACTTCTTTTTTGGAGAATTCCAATAGTTTGACAATTTGTCCCATGGATTGGACTGTTCTGTTTTTAATGTGAGGATTAGATTCCTCTGCACGACCCATTTTAAATTAAATTAAATGACAAATTGTACAAAATAATAATTGCATTTCCGCTAATCAGTTATATGGCAGCTATAGGATATAGTCGGCCGATCCCGACTTTTCCGACTTACATATATACTGCGTGCAAAGAAAAGGGTGTGTGAAAAGTTTCAAATCGATAGTTTTAAAACTGAGGGACTAGTTTGCGTAGAAACAGACAGACAGACGGACATGCTCATATAAACTCAGCTGATTAGGTGATTTTTGCACAGGAAACGCAATAAACTTTTTTTTTTCTAAAATATAACTTTTTTTGTAAAGCCTCCTTTGCACCCATATAATATTGCTCTTATCATTTATCCCAAGCGCTATGATTTGCGTAAGTGTCAAACTAAATTTTAAAAAAATTTAACGGTATGCCAGTTTTAAGGTTCTTTGTGTCCCTTTAAAAAATCCCCTTTACGGTATTTTGGTTAGTTTTGTAATTCTTAAAATGCGGTCCAATCAGCCTTTTCCTTATTCGGTGATAAGGAAATCATTTTTTTATTTTGTTTGTCATTCATTTTTGTAAATCATTTGCCTTTTAAGGGACCTTGTCCGGATTATTTTTATATAACCATATCCATTTTTCAGTTTTGTTAACTTCGAAAGGCTCTACGATTAATAAAGTAGGACCATCTTTTGCGCGAAGAGGCTGACCAGATCCGCCGATTTGAATTTTTGCGGGGAAACTCAAAACTCCGGCCCCAATATGACGGATCTATCCGTCCTGTTCTAACCGTCCGGTTCTATCCGTCCGTGAAAACTTTAATCCTACTTTAAAATGAGTGTGATTTTGACCCATAATTTACAATGTAATGTATTTACCAAGTATTTGGTTGAAGTAAAAATTTCATGTTAAACAATGTATTAAAGATGGCTTTTGGCCGTAAGTTTTTTACTTACCTTATGTTACTTTGCAACATTACTTTTTTAAGTTCGTACATAACACCTTTCAATACCCGGTACTCGTCGAGTACTCGGCCCCCCTACGGATACCGATTCAGTAGCGAAGCAGCCTAAAACCTGGGGGCAGACTTGGGAGCCAAAATTTTGACACAAACTTGATCTCCGCAGATGCCATACGAATCCAACTTCCAAATCGGATAGTTTTCTCTCTTGTAGTTTTCGAGATCCATGGGTTCAAAATTTTAGCTTGTTTGTATTGTATTTATTGGGAAATTGTATTTATATCGGTATATCTCCTCTTAAAACCGTTTGATTTGGATGAAATTTGTTTTTAGATATATATCAACTATAGAAATTGTTTGGCATCAAAAGTTTTTCTAAAAAACCGCCGTACCGCCGCTATAGAAATTCGGGATTTGTGGATACGGGAGAGGGCGTGTCAAAATTTTGAAACAAGCTTGAAGTGCGTGCGCATCGACTCGGCTGCTGATGCTGATCAAGGATATATATACGTTATGGGGTCGGAGATGATTTCTTCTCTATGTTACATCTCTATGTTCACACAATTACAATATACCCTTGTACTCTACGAGTATCGGGTAGTAAAATATGTCTACTGTTTTATACCCTTGAAGAGGGTATTTTAATTTTGGTCAAAAGTGTGCAACGCAGGGAAGGAGACATCTCCGACCCTATAAAGTATATATATTCTTCCTCCTGAGTTCCGGAGGATCACCTCCTGAGTTGATATGAGCATGTGCGTCTGTCCGTCTGTCTGTCTGTTTGTACGCGAACTAGTTTCTCAGTTTTAAAGCTATCGTCTTGAAACTTTGCACACACCCTTCTTTCCTTTGCACGCAGTATATAATTCGGAACGCCCCGGATCGGCCGGTTATATCATATAGCTGCCATATAACTGATTGATCGGAAATCAGAAATCAGGAAATCAAATTTTACACAAGCGCTGTTTTTGGCAAAATAATACGACATGCCAAATTTCATAAGGATCGGCCGACTATATCCTATAGCTGCCATATAACTGAACGATCGGAAATGGTATTTGGTAGAAGTATCAATTTGAAGATTTTTGAAGATATTTTTTTTAGATTTTTTATTTTAATTAATTGGTTTTATTATGATGTAATCAAAAGGATCGGCCAACTATATCCGATACTTCCGATATATATCCGGTTTTAACTGCAAGGGTATATCAACTTCGGCTCCGCCCGAAGTTTGCTTTCCTTTCTGTATTATAGGTTTCTTGAATTGTAATTTATTTTTGGGGAAAGAGTTTATTTTTTGTCCTCACTGTTAATATATTTTATTATGAGTCAGAAAACCGATTTCAGGTTTAATTGAGAAAAAAACATGCTACTAGCGAATTGGGCTCATTGACGCGTATACTTCCTTGAATGATCGTCGTTCTTTCTCACAGGATAGCCATCATTTTGCACGAAGATATACTTCAGAGACCGTAGCCAGCGGTGGCAGAAATTGAAATTGCAACAAAGCGGCAATAAAAACAACAACCATAACAAAAACAACATGAAAAACAACAACGCATATGAACATGTAATGCAGACCACAGATGAAAGACATGAAACCTGCGATGGATACGTCGGCGACATCAACATACCTTAGTCTTACCAGCATCGTCTTCGCATCTATACATCCATTCCCATTCCCTTCACGGTAATCGTTCTTCTTGCTTTGTGACGTTCTTGCCTCCGCAAGCCACAGGGTATAATAGCAAAGGTGCCACTGCTGCTTTTGGATAGTGGCTTAAATCGCAAAAAAATTCGTCAATTTGTATGGGAAAAACTGGGCTTTTTATACCCGGTAGTAGTCACACGATTGTAGTCGTGTGAATGTATGTAACATAGAGAAGGAATTATATATATTCTTGATCAGCATCAACAGCCAAGTTTATATTGCCATGTCTGTCCGTTAGTCCGTCTGTCCGTATGAACGCGTGAATCCCTTCCGCAACTATAAATCGAAAAAATTTCTGTCTTTTAAAAAATTGTTGTGGGCAGAAATCTTGTTGTAGCACCAGCTCCTTAATGTTTTTTAAAAATATTTTATGACAAATGAAAAATAGTTGTGGGCAGAAATCTTGTTGTAGCACCAGCTCCTTAATGTTTTTTAAAAATATTTTGATGCCAACTGTTCCAATGGCTTATCAAAAAACAGCCAAATCTGATCATTTTTAGAGGAGTTATAGACTTTTTAGTCTCCTTCCCTACTGAATTTGTAGTATGGCCGTAGGGGCGCTGCAGGTGTTGTTTTGCCCAAGCGCAAAAGAATGCAACAAAAATTTTTGGCTGAAAATCTATAACTTTAAAGGTTATTTAAATTGTGGGTAGAAAAGATGAGTACCGGCTATAATATAGTTGGGAAACTCGACTATAGCCGCCTCTCTAGTTATTAACAATGATCTGTTAGTCTATATTATTATAATTAAAAGTAATGATAAACTAAGCCAATAGAGAATCAAAAATTTTAGATTTAATTACATCTAGGAATAATTCAGGGGATAACAAATGGAAAACAAGGTTGTAATGTTTACAATTAACACGAAACGGACCTTGTTCGTGTTCAATATAAGGTCTACAAATTAATTACCAAAGGGGTCGGAAGGACCTAGTTACCCTGTTAGGAACGGAAAAGTTTAAGTTTTTCAAAAGTAATTTGGAATTCACCTGTCCTAGAATTAGCATATAAAGAAGCATAACCCCAGCTCAAGTACCGCGTTCTTGGAATGAAGGTAGTTTTAATAGTTTAAGCCGGTAACGCTACGACACAAGGCAATTAACAGTATTAAAGTTTAAATTTTTTAATGTAAATAAAAGAAACTGCTTCTGAACCAAGTATTGCGGAATCCAAATGCACGAACATTATTCTAAGATAGGACAAAACAAAGATACATATAGAGTCTTAGTGGTGAAAGGATCATAAAGTTTATTTGACTATCGTTTGATAAAAGCTCCTGGCTTTGTTAACAGTCAATGAAATAAGTAAAATCAGGCTCAAGGCACCTACTTTTTTTTTTTTTTTTAATTTATTTATATTATATTTGAATTGATTTTAAGTGTTTTTCAAAATTTATAATCGTACTTAAAAATAATAAAAAATTTTAAAATCACCTTAACATGGCCTCACTTTTTGTTTCCAATTCAAACCACTAAACTGCACTTCTTCGCGCTGTCAAAAATTTATATGAGTGAGGGATTTACGGCATATTGCCAGGGTTCCACAACAATAGGCCGGCCGATGAGAGAGTAAAAAAGAGAATTATATTTTTAGACCGTAACATCTTTGTAACATTGGAATAATAAAACATTAATCCAAAAGAAAAGAGATCAGATGTACCGTCTACTATCTTTACTCCTAACTACTTTATTTTCTCCTGTTGCTATGGCCATCGCCTTAAGCTAAAATATTTCTCTGCTGGAAAATTCGTCAAAAATGACGGAGTGGTAGAAAATGGGGCTAGGGGGCTTTTTAGTTTTACTTACATTTTTAATTTTTTTTCTTATTTATTACTAATATTACACAAAAAAAACATTGGAGAAAATCGCATCAATATCATCGTAATCAGCTGCCATATAACTGATTCATCGGAAATGGTATAACTTCGGTGTTTTTTGTGTTAGAGAGTTCAAATTTTACATGAACGTTATTTTTGGCATACGACATGCCAAATTTCGTAAGGATCGGCCGACTATATCCTATAGCTGCCATATAACTGAACGATCGAAAATGACCCAACTTTCGTGTTTTTGAAGATAGAAAGCTGGAACTTGGAACCGATTTTATTTTTGGTCAGGTAATCCGACCTACCAAATTTCATATCGATCGACCGACTATATCTTATAGCTGCCATATAACTGAACAATCGGAAATGGTTTTTGGTATAAATACCAACTTTGGTATGTTTGAAGATAGAAGTTTGGTATTTTTTTAGATTTTGTATTGTAATAAATTGGATTATATATTCATATCACCATAAGGATCGGCCAACTATATCCGATGTTGGCGATACATATCCGGTTTTAACTGCAAGGGTATATAAACTTCGGCTCCGCCCGAAATTAGCTTTCCTTTGTTGTTCATCCTAGCGTTGTTTCAATATTGTTGAATGAAATATGTATAAGAAAAATGGACGGTTAATCATAAAATACAAAATTTTCCCCAGATCCTCATAGGATTCCTCACAGAACCTGCGACAATAAGTTTTAAAGCCAGAATCTCTACACTCTATGCCACAATGCTAATTATTTGTTTAGTGATAAATACGACCCGTATTGTCCTTTTGTTCATTCTGCAGAAGCCGAAATCCATAAATTAAAATTTGGAAACCGAAACCCTCTTACGCCGTCGGGCGTGCATCGATACATATGTACATACATGGGCACACATTTTTTTAATACTACATGGAAGAATTCTAAAAATAGAATCGTATGCATGTGTGATCCCCCCTCACCAACAATCTCGACGAAAAAATTGGACCGTTTTTGGGTCTGATGTCCCATTTATGTATGTACTGTGTAATCCTTTCTTAAAATTTGAGAAGTAAAGTAAGAGGGGATTGTTTGAACACCAGGGGAAGACTTTTTCAAGGTCCAATAACTAACTTGACATCATCAAAATACATAAAGTACGAAACTAAGTACATAAATCGTTAACGAAAAGAACAAACAGATAAGGTCCTAAGTGATTAGTATATAGATGAAATTTCTTTCAATCAGTCCAATCCAATTCATTGATTGCGAAGTCTTGCGACATTTGGAGCGAGGTTGAACCTTAAAGCTAGCATGATTATTAGGCACACCGATTAACACAAGATTCAAGTGTAGCATGGTGTAAGTCCTCAGAAAGCGATAGCGGTGACGACTGTATTACTCTTGCATTACTCTTGGATTCACTTCTTGCAAAAGAAAATTTGGGCACTTTTTATTTTAAAGTTTTATATAAACTTAGCTGCAAGGGTATTTACATTTCTTTTCGGCCCAAATTTTCTTTCTTTTTATACCCTCGCAGAGTTTTTATAATTTTGGTCATAACTTTCCATTGCAGTGAAGGAGATCGACCTTATAAACTATAAATATTCTTGATCAGCATCAGCTGCGGAGTTGATATAAACATTTCCGTCTTTTTCTAAGGAAACTAGTAAGGAAACTTTATCATTGATCCGACCTACCAAATTTCATAAGGATATGCCGACTATACCCTATAGATGCCATATAACTGAACGATTAAAATTGACCCAACTATGCTATTTTTAAAGCTAGAAGCTTAGGACCTTTTTTAAACCCTTGCAGAGGGTATTATAATTTTGTCTAAAAGTGTGCAACGCAGTGAAGGAGACATCTCCGATTCTATACAGTATATATATTCTTAATCAGGATCACCTCCTGAGTTGATATAAACATGTCCGTCTGTCTATTTGTCTGTTTCTACGCGAACTAGTATCTTAGTTTTTAAGCTATCGACCCTTCTTTCCCTTGCACTCAGTATATAAGTCGGAACGGCCGGGATCGGTCGACTATATCTTATAGCTGCCATATAACTGATTGATCCGAAATGCTATAATTTTGGTGTTTTTAGAGTTAGAGAGGTGGGATTTTGCATTAGAGCTATTATATCCTAAATCCTTATATGGCCGACTATATCCTATAGCTGCGGAAATGGTACGGAAACGGAACGGAAATACGATCGGAAATGGTATTTGGTAGAAATACAAACTTTGGTATTTTTGGGACTTTGTTTTAGATTTTGTATTGTAAATAATGGGTTTTATTATGATATTCTCATAAGAATCAGCCAAATATATCCGATATTTGCCATATATATCCGGTTTTTACTGCAAGAGTATTACAACTTCGGCTCCGCCCGAAGTTAGCTTTCCTTTCATGTTTATTTATCTTTTATTGTAGTATTAAAGAAAAAAAATAACATTTATGTCCGGTAAATAAAGTTTCAAGGGAGTTTCAACTTATTTTTACAGCAATTGTAATAGAATGCAACTAAAAATAATAATAATAGAGTAAATTTACTCACTTCACTTTTAAAAATAAATTCACTTTTACAAAACAGAAACAACCTCACTTATAAAATCCCACCCTGAACCCCCTTGGTAAGGAGGACACGCTTTCCATCTACATAGTCTACTCTCGAAATTGATTTAGTGATACTTAAAGTTGGTATTGAAATAAAAGCGAGAATCAATGGCAAAACAGAGCTAAAGAGTAAAGATTATAGAAGATATTTCTGATTTTTTTTGCTATCACACTGGTTCGATGTGAACGTTTCAAACTTTCATCGTTCCAAAGATGTTACGTTCTAAAAATTGAATTCTCTCTTTTCCCTCTCTTATCTGCCAGCCGTTTGTCGGGAACTCGGTCACAAATGTTTTCATTTTTACAGCGGGTTTCACTACGAACTGAGGCAATGTGAAGGTGAATTTAAAATTTTTTATTTTTGATTGGATAAATTTCGGAAAACAATTAAAATATAATATAAATAAATTTAAAAAAAAATAAGAAGTTGGTGTCTCGAGCCTGATTTGATCCGGAGCCGGACTCGGCTATCCCTCATTCGTTGTAGCGTCCCGCTGGAACGGGTTAAGAACCCGCTGGAACCCCATTCCAGCGCTGGGACCCGCCACTTTTCTTCCTATGAGATGCCCCTCTATGTACTGTGTAATCTTTGAATATATCTTCAAAAACACTTAAGTTATGGCATTTACGATCAATTAGTTATAGGATATAATCGGTTGTTCCCGTCCGTTCCGTTCCGGCACACGCAGTTGAGGGAAACAGGTGTATGCCTCTCAAACATTTTGCAGAATAATAATGCCCTCTGCAAAGATTTATCGATGGAAAATCCGCCGTTTCAAAAAACCAACGACCAGTATATTTGAAAAAAAAGGAATATTTAATTATTGTTAAAGATTTAAATTTGTTTAATTTTTATAATTATTATTTTATTTATATTTAGGTTTCGAGGTTTTACATAAATTTTTACTTAAAAGACGTTTCTTACACAATGGATCTGATAGAGCCCAATATACCAGAACACGGCATGTTGTTCAACATTGTACTGTTCGAAACATAAATTCAATAAAAGTATAAGTTGAAGAAAAAAGATCAAAGACACGGTCACTTAGCATGTCGAAGATGGAGTAAACCCAGCAGAACATGGGAACAAGTTCTGTTCGAATTCACTTAATGACAAGATCAAAACGCTAACGCTTGGCCGGAATACCGGGAAAAGAATACCGAAAACCGGGCCAGAATACGGGGAATTACCGGGAAAAGTTTGATGGTTGGCCTTGTCTGGAACCCTATACATCGACTACCTGCATACTACCAATATTCGCATCGCAAGTTAGTTCGGGTTATAAGTCACAAAGCAATTACATTGAATTGCTTTTCACAGGTACCAGTCGAAGTCCAAAACGTGATTTTCAGCTTTAGGTTCACAAATTCAAAATAAATAAAAGCTGCTTCAATGTCGGCAATGGAAGACGTTAAGAACACGATGGACATGAAAAAGAGAAAGTCGTTTCATGGGTTGTGTTTTAAGTTGGGGTAAAAAATATCTTCGGGGTCAAGATTTCATTCTGGCCCATTCATTAATTGAATGATAGTCAATGGATAAAAATTTGTTTATAAATAAGTGAATTTGTATGTAAATATTTTAGAAAATACATCTTTTGAAACATTTTTCTACACTGCAGTAAGAAGACTGTACAAATACTAAGAATTTTGTAATTTTATGATGTAAAAATATGCATTGCGTATTAACCTATGTTGGTGACAGAGGAGCAATACAAATGCATACGAGTCTATTTTTGGATAACTTGTATTTATACCCGGTATTCGAAGAGTATAATGGTATATTTTAGTCGTGTGAATGTATGTAACATAGAGAAGGAATCATCTCCGACCCCATAAAGTATATGTATTCTAGATCAGTATCAACAGATGAGTCGATATAGCCATGTCCGTCTGTCCGTCCGTCAGTCCGTCAGTCCGTCTGCCCATCTGTCCATATGAAAGCGTGGGTTCATTACAAGAGATTACAAGAGATAGAGCTATAGGAATATGTAGCATGAAGACTCCTACAATGCCCACGCAGTTCAAGTTTGAAATCTCAGAAATCAGAAAACTTTTTAGAAAATTTGAAACAAAAATCTCGTTTTAGCGACAATTCGTTATTGTTTATGAAAAAAAAAAAAAATTATTAAAGGAAAGGTTGGTATACTTTTTTATACCCTTGCAGAGGGTATTATAATTTTGTCCAAAATTTTACAACGCAGTGAAGGAGACATCTCCGACCCTATAAAGTAAAGTCGAGTCCCGAAAATTCGAAATGGCAAGGGGATCACTTTTTTTACGAATTAGACGGGAATTCAATTTATCGAGATTTCTATTTAACGGGGCTCAAAAATGAAAGAGTCGAATAAACGGGGTTTTTACATTTCACATTATGCTTAATTATGTATTTATCTTTATTAAAATTAAACAAACATTATAAGTATGTACATTTTTCAAATGAGGGGAAAATTAAACAATAACATTAAATTATAAAAAACAAAAATTCAAGCTTTAAAATAATTAGTAATTTTTGGTAATAATAATTGGTAACAGCAAACTAAACGAAAACAGTGAGAGAAACACAAAGTTCATGATGCATAGCGACATAAAGGCGGCATAGCTGTCTGAAAAATCTAACGGTGCTTTTATAAGAGGTTACGAAATAAAATTACGATTTATAAGAGGTTCAATATTCTTTTCGATGCGCCAAATACTACGAATTAACGAGGGGACCAAAATGTATGGAATTTGTACGAATTAACGAGTTTTTTTCAAGGGGTCAGAATTTTTTACGAATTATCTCGATTTTTGATTTAGCGGGGTACGAATTATAATTATCGGGACTCGACTGTACATGTATTCTTTATCAGGATCACCTCCTGAGCTGATATAAGCTGTCTGTCTGTTTCTACGCAAACTAGTCTCTCAGTTTTAAAGCTATCGACATGAAACTTTGCACACACCCTTCTTTCCTGCACGCAGTATATAAGTCGGACCAGCCGGAATCGAACGATTATATCTTATAGCTGCCATATAACTGATTCATCGGAAATGGTATAACTCTGGTTTTTGTTTTTTGAGTTAGAGAGTTCATATTTTATATAAGAGCTATTTTTGGCAAAATAATACGACCCACCAAATTTCATAAGGATCAGCCGACTATTATCTATAGTTGCCATATAACCAAAGATTATAAAGTACATACATAGATGGGACATCAGGGCCCAAAACGGTCAACTTTTTGCGTCGAGCTTGTTGGTGAGGGGGGAACGCACATGCATACGATTCTATTTTTAGAACTCTTTCCATGTATCCGTCAACAAAAATGTGAACCTATGTGTGTATGTGTGACTGCTCGCACGACGAAGTAAAAATGTTTTGGCTTCCAAATTTTAATTTCAATTTCTCGTTTCTGTTTTCGATGCGCCGATGTGGTAGTTGGTAGAACAAATAGTATTTTTGATCGCCGCAGATCGAGACAGGATGGTAGCGTAATGCATAGAGTAGTTACTCTATGTGTAAATTTTCTGTGTTCAAATCGTCGTAAGGACTTTGAATTTTTCTTTCTTTAATATTTTTTTTTATTTTTCTTTAATTGTAATATTTTTCTTTAATTTAACAATTGTAAAGTTGTATAATTCTTCATTATGTACGGCTAATAAAATTTCAAGGGAGCCTTTCCGGTATTTTGTCATCCGACACGTCCGTCACTTATTCTTACAACCATTGTAATAGAATTCAATTAAAAATAATAATAATAACGTAAAAATTAAAAGTAAAAAAAAAATAATAAAATAAAAGTAATTATAAAAAGAATCATAAAACTAAAACTTTACCAAAATTGAAACAACCGCCCGCTAATGAAATTGAACCCAGGACCCCATGAATAAGGACCGCGCACTATCCATGTAGGCTACCCTCGAAGTTGATTTTATGATACTTAAAATTGAT
Source organism: Drosophila malerkotliana malerkotliana (assembly GCA_018153235.1). Classification (NCBI taxonomy): domain Eukaryota; kingdom Metazoa; phylum Arthropoda; class Insecta; order Diptera; family Drosophilidae; genus Drosophila; species Drosophila malerkotliana. The sequence continues at coordinate 2,054,161 of JAECXV010000159.1, forward strand.
CTTAAAGGAGGCGCTAGAATCCATACCAAAAACAGAGCTGACGGGTAAGGATAGTAGAAGATATTTCTGATCTCTTTACTCTTACATTGGTTCGGTTACAACGTTTCAAACTTTCATCGTTCCAAAGATGTTACGATCTAAAAATAGAATTCTCTCTTTCCCTCTCTCATCTGCCAGCCATTTGTCATGGAACCCGCTCTCAAATGTTTTCATTATTACAGCGGGTTCCACGACGGAAAAAATGAAAACATTTGAGAGCGGGTTCCACGACGCGGCCTGCCAAAATGCCGTAGAACCCGCACTTATAGACATTTTTACAGCGGGTTCCACTACGAACTTAGTCGATGTTAAGGTGATTTTACAATTTTTTTTTTTTTTTTATTGGATTATAAATTTAGAAAAACACATTAAAATAAAACAATAATTTAAATAGATTTAAAATTAAAAAAAAATTGACTTCCCGAGCCAGGTTTGAACTCGTTTTACTTTGCACACCAGCCAAGCACTCTACCACTGGGCTATTCCTCATTCTTTGTCACGCGAAAAATTTCTCAAACTTAACTTGTCGCGCAATGGAACCCGCTCGTTCCAGCGGGTTCCACTGCTGGAACCCGCCATAGAAAATTTTTCTTTGTATGAGATGTCCCATCTATGTACTGTATAATCTTTGATATAATTTAACGATCGGAATTGACCCAACTTTCGTGTTTTTGAAGATAGAAAGCTGGAACATAGTAGAAATTCTATTTTTGGTCAGTTCATTCAACCTAACAAATTTCATAACGATTCTCTCATAATGATCGGCCAACTATATCCAATTTTTTTCCATATATAGCCTGTTTTAACTGCAAGGGTAGATCAACTTTGGCTCTGCCCGAAGTTAGCTTTCCTTTCTTGTTCTGCTTTATCATAAATACGGTAAATACATTGATATAAATAATATAGTAGGCCTTGAAATATAATAATCGGCGAGAAATGACAAAAATCTCGCAAAATATCCGAAAAGTAATACAAAACCTAATTTTTCACTCATGAAAATTGGACATTTAAAGTGAAAAACTGATTTATGTTATATGTAAGTCCGTTAACGAGCATTGTATGATAGTATTGTTTAGCTATCGTCATTTGGCCCACTGGGCTTCTCTATGTTATATTTATTCAACCGACTACAGTATATCCATGTAATCTACGAGTAGCCTCGTAGCCTTTAAAATAGTTTATTTTACATTAAAAGTAATAGAGAATCGATATACTATCAAAAAATGTTACAGAGACTGGTTTTCCATTGGGCTTAAAGTTAGTCGATTCACATTTAAAGCTTCGAGGTTGCCTCCTTAAAATATAAATTGCTTTAAAAGTACGTAAATGTGCACTTTTCAACTACACTCACTTGAACAACAATTAAAGATACAGACAATACATGACCTGGGTGGACTCTGCTGGATTCACTTTATGCCCGTTATTTACATACAATTTCACTTTATTTCGGGAACCACACAAGCGATTTAAACAGTTGATGACGTAAAAACATAATGTGAGCTAATATTAATTTAACCCATTCAAAAATTTTTATTAATTTTCTTTCAAATTGCAGTTGTTGGCCCTTTAGTGGTGCAGTAAATTTTTTTTATATTCACAATCATGATTTTGCTATTGGAATGGGTATTTTTTCCGCCCGATAATTTTAAAGTGGCGCCATTTAATAAAATTTCTTAATATTTAAGATTATTTATTTAATAATATATTAACATATTTAATATTTAAGATTGATCTATTTTGACTCAAAGAATAGAACACAGAACAACGCTTATTTTAAGACCCCACCAATCGGTTAACAGTTATTTGTGAGCTATGATTTTGAGTTCCTTTCGCTTAAAATTTTTTAATTATCTAACTTGCATAAAATGCCAGAAATTTTCCTTATTGGAGCGCTAGCCCAAGTCCCGCCACTTTGCAGCCCTGAAAAATTTATCAATTAGGATAAATGTATGTACTTTGATTTAGGGTCGATATCAGAGTAAGAAAACTACTGGTTTGGTTAAATTAGGTTAGGTTGAGACGACTGTCGAATTGAATAAATCCAAAATCTGAGACATTTTTATACCTGGTACTCGTAGAGTACAAGGGTGTATTGAAGTCGTGTGAATGTATTTAACATAGAGAAGGAATCATCATTTATATAATCTTATATTTAAGCTATAGCTATTGATCAGCGTCACCAGCCAAGTCGATATTGCCCCGTTGTTCTGTCCGTATGAACGCGTCGATCTGAAAGACTATAAGAGATATAGCTATAGGGTTTGGCATGGATACTCCGTCAATGCCCACGTAGTTCAAGTTTGTTTCAAAATGTTGCCACGCCCCCTCCCGCCCCCACAAATTGTAATAGCGAAAATTCCGTAGCGCAAGTACTGGAAGGTTTTATAAAAAACTTTGGCAAACTATTTCTATAGGTAATATATATCTGGAAAAAAAATGTCAACCGAATCGGCCAATTTTTGGTGGAGATATACCCATATATACAGGTATTGAAATGTATTGACATCATCTTTAAAATTACATATAGTTTGTTTAAATGATGTTTAAACGTTAAAAAAATTAAAATCGATTGAAATGGAGTTCACAAACGCAGAAATTCGGGCAAATTTGAAATTTTACTTCGCACAGGGAAAAACTGCTGCAGAATCTCGCAGACAAATTATTGCTGTCTTAGGAGATAACAAACTATCAATTTAAGCCGCCGAACAGTGGTTTAGGCGATTCCGAAGTGGCAATTTTGATACCGAAATACCCAAGCATTCCGGACGACCCACTATGGGGAATTTGACCAGTTTTTGTGACAAAAACCCATTTTCTGAAAGTCGGAAAATTAAAATAAGTTTCAGTGTAACGTATTCCAAATTCACCAATCTTCAGTGGTGCATAACAAAAATTTTGATAGAGGGCGCCAAAACAAAGGAATCAGCTGACAAACACAGCTGTTGCAATTGCAAAGCACAGGCGACTAAAACATTAAGTTTTGTTAACAAAGTTTGAGAGGCTAGAATTAAAAATCTAAACAATATAATAACTTTTTTTTAAATGAATATCTTTCTGTGTGGCTTGTATTATATGTTTGTGATTGTCATTTGTAGAATAAAATCGTGTTGTCCCCGTAATCGAGCATAAATGTAAGTAGCCTTGCCACTCCATATTTTGGATGAAGTCTCATGTTCCATAGGGGATTTAAAATGAGTCTAGAAGAGTCCATCGACGAAACCTATTGTATGTTGTAGAGTATTAAATTCTTGTTCGAATAAATGTAACTTTAAATACCACTTTTTCCGATTATACGAGAATTTTTCATTTTTAGAACATAACCTTAATTTGGCAAACACAAATTTTTTTTGCGAAATGTTTCGAAGCAAAGGAAAAAGTTGAAGAGGAGAACGCTGTCTTTCATTTTATTAAAGATTCCATCTCAGGAGTGAATTTTGAAGAGTATAGCGATATCGTAGACCAAGAGAGTAAAAAATTTTGCTACCGCTTGACGCAAATGTGGAAGAGGTGCTCTTCTATTTTAAGTCAGTAGCGCCGGAATCATGCAGTTTGGCTGAATTCAAAAACTCTTACATTTTCCGAAAACCAAGAAGCCTGTAGGTCAACACTGCACAGTGGTCCGGCTTGTATGAAGAGAGCGGCCAAAAATACTTCTAGTTGAGGTAGGGACTGGAAACTTGGCACAAAATATTTATATTTTTATTCTAAAATAATATATTAAAATCAGCCAGATCGGGCAACTATATCATATAGCTGCCATATAACTGATTGATCGAAAATGCTATAACTTGGGTGTTTTTACAGTTAGAGAGTTCAATTTTTGTAAGAATGCTATATTTGACAAAATAACACGACTTACCAAATTTCATAAGGATCAGCCGACTATATCTTATAGCTGCCATATAACTGATTGAACGGAAATGATATAACTTCGGTGTTTTTAAAGCTAGAGAATTCTGATTTGGTACGAATGCTATTTTTGGGAAAATAATTCAACATGCCAAATTTCATAAGGATCAGCCGACTATATCCTATAGCTGCCATATAACTGAAAAAACGGAAATTACCCAACTTTCATGTTAAGATGGTGTTAGTATTTTGACGATATTAGACACATAGGCAAATTTTGGCAAAAAAATTTTGCACATTTGTTACCCTTGGAGACCGACAAACACATTGGTATATAAACGAATTGTAGAATTTTGTGGGATCACTACTAAAACTTCAGCTAAACATGAAAAATACGTTCAAAATATAGGAAAAAAACATGCATTAGTTCATAGTAATATAATAATAACAATAATTATTATTAATATATCAAATTGTATCTCATTTTATAGAAAATACCTTCAACTTCAAAATCCATTACAAATAATTTGAATTTGAACACGTAAATAATGATCTGACCACTTCAAAGTGCGGTTTAGTTGTGAAATATTCGTGATGCGCGCAGCCGCGCTTTACAAATGAGCATCTTCAAATCATTTTTTAGAAAAACCAGTTCGATTTTTAGAAAAATCTTGTTTGTCATGAAGAAGCTTGGACATTTTAGAGGCGATTTGTTTATTTTTCGATTATTTTTGTCGTTATCAATTTTTTTATTTTTGGCCTATGGGAGCAACCACTGTGCACTGCCTTTTCATTCGAAGGGAAATATATCTCGCAGAAAGCACGCTGTAGTGCCTCCAGACTTGTAGTCCAGACGTATTTTTTGCGAGCTACAGGTCCTTCTGATCCGATAATTTTCGCTAGTGAATTTAGATAGAAGAATATAGCAACAGAAAATGTGTCTTCCATTTGAGATTTGGGCCTATTAGAGGGCTAATCAAATCCCGACGCCACCACGGCGGGTGAGGATGAAAGCTCTTGTGATAATGTGAATTTTGAACATCAATATAATATTGAGTTGGAGAACGAAGAGCTGGACCTTTGTCTTCTATACATTATTAACTGTCTTTCATTACAGGGGCACACGATGCTTTAGATGGATTTTCTTCTTAAAACTGTAAGACATTGTTAAAGGCGTGCCACGCCCACCATTTTCTATGAAATACAACAAAATACTGTCACAGAACTAGTTAATAAGTACTCTAAAAATCTGCAGAAATTTACATTAGCTAACAAAAAAAAAGAGGAGGTGCCACGCCCTCTATTTTCTTATTGGTAAAAGATATTGGTCAATATAACCCCATGGAAAAAGCAGAATTCAAATATCTTGCTCCGATCTTGAGTTATTAATTTTTGTCACAAAAATTGGTCAAATTCCCCATAGTGCGACCAGTAACCGTTGATACGGATAAACTCATGGATATAGTTTTTAAAGTCGAAAAATTTAACAATAAAACTCGATGTATGAATGCGTCATGAGTTATCCCAAAAAAACCTTTTCGACCGTGTATTAATCTGCGAATCTTTGTTGCACCATAATAAACTCGACTCATTTCTGGATCGGTAAGTCACTGGTGATGAAAAATGGATCACATATGACAAAATAAAGCGTAAAAGATCCTGGTCGAAGCACGGTGAGTCGTCTAAAACGGTGGCAAAGCCAGGACTGACGGCTTAGAAGGTGTTGCTGAGTTTATGGTGGGATATCAGAGGAATTATCCATTATGAAGTGTTGCCCTTTGGCCAAACCATCAATTCTGACCTCTACTGTGAACAACTGGAGCGGTTGAAGATTGAACTTGAACAGAAGCGGCCAGCCATGGTAAATCGTAAGGGCGTTGTGTTCCATCATGACAATGCCAGGCCCCATACATCTTTGGTGACGCGAAATAATATCAATAAATCAATAAAGAAACCGGTATGTCATTACCAAACAACTTACCAATATATATATATATATATATATATATATTTATATTCTACGCTAGATCCCGTTCGGACGTACAAAGTTTGAATTGATAAATTTCAAGCTGAGAGACTCGTTTGCGGAGAAATCAACAGACAAACTGACACACGGACAGGTCGACTCTGTCAAATGTCAAATGACTTCTTGAAAATTGTTGACATTTTGAAGGCGCTCTCGAAAAGCCCCTACTTTGTGCATTTAACGACAAAAAAAAACACGCTAACCTGCCAAAACTGGAAGGCTTCTCAAATTCAATCTAAAAATCGAGACCGTTCAGGGCAGAGACCGTACGTGGAAAATTTCTGTTAAATTTTGGGTTGTCTCCGCCCCAATATTTTTAAATTCTTCTATCAGAACAACCTTTACCGCGGCCTTTGCTTTAATGGTCCGTTTTTGAATTGGGTTTTAAACGAACCATTTCCACCTGTCTACCATTTCCTACAAATCATAATGGGGTTGATGTCTGAAGGGCTTTTACGTTATGTGCGTTTTTATACCCTTGCAGAGGGTATTATAATTTTTTACTAAAAAGTATATATATTTTTGATCAAGATCACCTCTTGAGTTAATATAAGCATGTCCGTTTTTACGCAAACTAGTCTCTCAGTTTTACATTTTCTTTCAGTTTCTATCGACTTTAAACCTTTCACACACCCTTTTTTCCTTTGCACGCAGTATATATGTAAGTCGGACCGTCCGCGATTGGCCGACTATATCCTATAGCTGCCATATAACGATCGGAAATGGATCGGATCGGATTGATCGGAAATGGTATAACTTTGATGTTTTTAGAGAACTCAAAAAATTGATATAATTTTAATGCATTAGTATTAGTAACGAATAGCACAAAGTAGTCTGAGAGCATGAAGTTTCATACGTTTATACTGTGTGGCAGAGCTAGGGCAGAGAAATTTCCTATGCCCCTGGAAAAGAGAGTTCGAATGCTATAAGAGTTTAAATGAATGCTATTTTTTGGCAAAATAGCTGCCATATAACTGAACTATCGGAAATGACTCAACTTTCGTGTTTTTGAAGATAGAAGTCGCTTGGCTGAGACAAGCGAGGGGAAGAGTTATATGCTGGTGTGTGGAGTTAAAAAGGGCCTAAACCGATCTCCCTAAAAGAATGCATGCCAGTAAAGGAGAAAAAATGTATAGAATTATATATGTATAGAGAAATGTATAGAGAATTACAAATGTATATCGACGCTATAAAGTATAAGAACATATAAAGGGGCGCCACACCAAACACTAATGATTTGACGAAATGTCAAGGCTCCAAATCTCTGAAACATTTTCGCCCTGATACACAATTCCGATGGTTTAGCCAGATTGCATGATCAAAATTTAATTTGTTGCTTGTTATTAATTTTTAACGACTAATAACAAAAAAGGGAACACTATTAATAAGATCATTGATACTTCCGGTCTTGTAGTTCTGAACGATGGCTCTGCCACTCACTTCAGCAGTCACAATACCAAGCCAGTTCATCATTCATTTGAAAGCATCAAGCCAGTTCAAATATAAACCAAGAAGCAGCAAACTTAAAAAAAAACATTTTACAAAGCGGCAATGAATCTATTCCCCAATTTTCGGTTATTAAATCTGAACACAATGTCCCCTGTTGGAACCACAAGCTAGCTCTTCTTCGTAAATCGAAATAAAAACTATGGCACAAATTAAAAAACAATATTACAACGGAAAACTTAATTAACTACAAAAAAGCCAATGCACTCTTCAAAAGAGAATTAAAATTAGCCAAAAATGCAGCTATGCACGACTTTACATCAGATATACAACCAACTTCCAACCCTAAGATTATTTAAAAAAAAAAACAGGAGATTTTGTGGCCTAAAAACCTCTATACCCATTCACTGCATTTTGCCAATTAATCAAATCAATCAGCCCATTGTAGAGAAAAGAATTTTGCTCCCTCTGGTCTAAAAACGCTGATGACTCTAACTTCGATAGTAGCTTTCTTGCAAATAAAAACTTCACACTAAACAGTATTTATCCCTTAACTTATCCAATAGACAAAAATGCAACTCTTATTGAAGAAGAATTCTCAATTTTAGAACTCCACGGGGCTCTTAACAAACTAAAAGGCAAAGCTCCAGGGAGTGACAGGATTACATACGACATGATTAAAATTTCCTCCAGTATTATAAAACATAGAATACTACAATTGTATAATAATATCTTTCAGAGTTGCATACCGCAAAACTATAAACTGAGTATTGTTGTCCCAATTGCTAATCCAAACTCTGACAAAACATTTCTTAATTCGTATCGTCCCATTTCACTAAACTCTTGCTTTGCCAAAGTTCTCGATAAAATGATAGCCAATAGGCTTTGATGGCTTTTAACTAGCAACAAACTATTGAATAACAAGAAAGAAAAGCTAACTTTGGGCGGAACCGAAGTTGATATACCCTTGCAGTTAAAACCGAATATAAATCGCAAACATCGGATATAGTTGGCCGCTCTTTATGAGAATATCATAATAAAACCAATTAATTACAATAAAATACCTAACAAGAAAGGAAAGCTAACTTCGGGCGGAGCCGAAGTTAAAACCGGATATATATCGCAAATATCGGATATAGTTGGCCGATCTTTATGAGAATATGATAATATTACCCAATTTATTATAATATAAAATCTAAAAAAAGTCCCCAACTTCTATCTTCAAAAGTACCAAAGTTGATGATTCTACCAAAAACCATTTCCGATCGTTCAGTTATATGGCAGCTATAAGATATAGTCAGCCGATCGTTATAAAATTTGGTAGGTTGGATCAACTGACCAAAAATTCTGTCTAAGTTTCAGCTTTCAATCTTCAAAAACACGAAAGTTGGGTCATTTCCGATCGTTCAGTTATATGGCAGCTATAGGATATAGTCGGCCGATCCTTATGAAATTCGTAATGTTTTGCCATATAGCTCTCATGTTAAATATGAACTCTCTAACTCTAAAAACGCCAAAGTTATACCATTTCCGATCAATCAGTTATATGGCAGCTATAGGATATAGTCGGCCGATTCCGGTCGTTCCGACTTACATATGTACTGCGTGCAAAGGAAAGAAGGGTGTGTGCAAAGTTTTAAGTCGATAGCTTTAAATTTGAGAGACTAGTTGGCGTAGAAACAGACAGACGGAAAGACAGACGGACATGCTCATATCAACTCAGGAGGTGATCCTGATCAAGAATATATATACTTTATAGGGTCGGAGATGTCTCCTTTACTGCGTTGCACACTTTTGGACAAAATTATAATACCCTCTGCAAGGGTATAAAAATCAGTTTTGGTTCATTTAAGGTAAATCGGTATCTGAAGCTCTACTCTTGGTAGATCATCTATTCACTAAATCATTAAAGAGAAAAAACCATATCTCAGTACTATCTCTGGACTTCCATAAAGCTTTTGAAAAAAATGTGAATTCATACAATTTTTAATCAACTCGTTTCCTGGCACGTCGGCCCCAAAATTATAGGTTACATCAAAAACTTCATGACAAACAGGAAAATAAAAGTGAAAATAGGGAATGCTTTCTCCAGAACGTTAGACCTCCATAATGGAATCCCTCAGGGATCACCACTATCCGTCGTTATTTTTACAATCGCTTACAATAAACTATGTATGCGAAATAATTCAAACTCACAAAGAAATAGCGTTCTGCTCCTACGCTGACGATTTCAACATAATTCGCCCTCTTGGTAAACCTAAAAACCTTGATATTAACTTTAGCAACATACTAACTGACATTCGAAACTGGTGTAACTACTCAGGTGCTAGCCTCTCAGTAGAAAAATGCAAGCACATACACATATGTAGGAAATATAACTGTAGATGCAAACCCACTACATCAGGATTCAATATATCAGATGTTGACACACTAAAAATTCTCGGACTCACAATTAATAAAAAATACAACTGGAACTCGCACATAAAATCCCTTATTCCTTCAATTCAGAATAGACATAATATAATCAAAACTCTCTCCAGCAACAAACTAAATTGCAGCCCACAAACTTTATTAAATGCAGTCAAAGCGCTAATCATCTCTAAAATAGACTATGGTATCTTTATTTACGGATACTCTTCAAAATCAAATCTCAACAAAATCAAGACAGTCAAAAACGCAGCTATAAGAGTTAGCTTAGGCGCGTTTTCCTCAACGCCAATTTACAACTTATTACACGAATCTCATATCTACCCACTGGAGATTAGACGTGACCATATAACCTTATGTCAACTTAAGTATTTATCAAATAGCAATGACTCTCCTATCTTGACTCTGGTGAATCAAATCAAAAGATCTAAATTATATCTAAATTATCCTATCTTGACTCTGGTGAATCAAATCAAAAGATCTAAATTATATAAAATATCAAAAGCTATTCTCTGAAATTAAAAATACTCTAAAGGACTTCGAATTTAATTATACAGACGCTTCTAAAACAAAGAACACAACCAGCTTTAGCATTCCCTCAATTAACAAATGTATAAATAGCAGTATTCTACCACACTATACATCTACTCAGTCTACTCAGCTGAGTTAATAGTAATTTTCCAAGCCATAACCCTACACAAAAACTCTTAAAAAAAATAGCCATCTGCTCTGAATCACTTTCTTCACTTAAAAATATATATCCAACCCCAACACCCAATGCATCTACGCTAAATATATCCGTAACACTCTTTACAATAACCAAAAAATAAAGTTAAATTGGATACCGGGACATGTCCAAATTACAGGTAATGAATTCGCAGATACGTCTGCAAAAGCGGCTTGTTCTAGACCCCTCCATATGACATCAAACTTTAACTTTCGAAACATCAATAGATATCTAAAATTTACTTCCAAAAACACCTTCCATGACTCCTTTTCAAGAACAAATAACATAATATAATTTTTAGTTTGATTTGTATATTTATAAGAAACATATTCTACCAATACAAAAACAAATCTAATATCTACATAAGCAGATTATTCCTATCACTATAAGTAAGACGAAGGCCTTGCTGCTATGGCTTTAGTCATAAATTAGCTTATAATTTTAATTATAACCTAATTATTAATAATAATAATAAAAAAAAACAAGAAAGGAAAGCTAAATTCGGGCGGAGCTCAAGTTTATATACCCTTGCAGTTAAAACCGGATATATATCGCAAACATCAGATATAGTTGGCCGATCCTTATGGTGATATGAATATATAATCCAATTTATTACAATACAAAATCTAAAAAATGTCCCAAACTTCTATCTTCAAACGTACCAAAGTTGGTATTTCTACCAAAAACCATTTCCGATATGGCAGCTATAAGATATAGTCGGCCGATCGTTATAAAATATAGTAGGTCGGATCAACTGATCAAAAATATAATCTGTACCAAGTTCCAGCTTTCTATCTTTAATAACACGAAAGTTGGGTCATTTCCGATCGTTCAGTTATATGGCAGCTATAGGATATAGTCGGCCGATCCTTACGAAATTTGGCATGTCGTATGCCAAAAATAACGTTCATATAAAATTTGAACTCTCTAACTCTAAAAACACCGAAGTTATACCATTTCCGATCGTTCAGTTATATGGCAGCTATAGGATATAGTCGGCCGATCCTTCTGAAATTTAGCATGTCGTAATGTTTTACCAAAAATAGCTCTCGTTTTACCAAAAAATGCTCTCGTTTGAACTCTCCAACTCCAAAAACACCACAGTTATACCATTTTCGATCAATCACATATATGGCAGCTATAGGATATAGTCGGCCATATATAGATTATAATTTTGGTCAAAAGTGTGCAACGCAGTGAAGGAGACATCTCCAACCCTATAAAGTATATATATTCTTGATCAGGATCACCTCCTGAGTTGATATGAGCATGTCCGTCTGTCCGTCTGTCTGTTTCTACGCAAACTAGTCTCTCAGTTTTAAAGCTATCAATTTGAAACTTTGCACCCACCCTTCTTTCCTTTGCACGCAGTATATAAGTCTGAACGGCCCGGATCGGCCGACTATATCCTATAGCTGCCATATAACTGGTTGATCGGAAATGGTATAACTTCGGTGTTTTTAGAGTTAGAGAGTTCAAATTTTACATGAAAGCTATTTTTGGCAAAATAATACGACATACGACCGGGATCGGCCATATAACTGCCACCATATCGGCTGCCATATAACTGAACGATCGGAAAAGACCCAACTTTCGTGTTTTTGAAGATAGAAAGCTGGAACTTAATACAGATTATATTTTTGGTCAGTAAATCCGACCTACTAAATTTCATAACGATCGGTCAACTATACCTATAAGGTAGAAGCTTGGGATTTTTTTTTTAGATATTTTATTGTAATTAATTGGTTTTATGATATTATCATAAGGATCGAACAACTTTATTCAATGTTTGCGATATTTCCGGTTTTAACTGAAAGAGTATATCAACTTTGGCTCCGTCTGAAGTTAGCTTTTCTTTCTTGTTTAAATTAGAACTATCGGAATTATTAGGTATTCTATTGCCACAACTGAGCCGATGTAGTAAGCAGTAAGGTTTTCAAAATGATTGGATATCCTTTGATCGAACCGAATTGTTGTAATTTGCAAAATTACAATAAATCCTTCTAGTTTGGGAGTAACAGTAACAAAAATAACACCTCATTATAAATTCAAGACGTAATAGGAAGATTGTAGTCGAGTTTAGAGCACCACTTAGGTATATTTACATAAATACAATGTGTATAATTGTCGAAAACATTAAAATGGTTTTGCTAATAAGCAGATTATACTATATTTATTTGTATTTATCATCACAAGTAGCAGTAGTGCTAATGACAATAAAATTTGTGAGCATCGTTTTTTTGAATTTGTTAACACATTTGTGTAATATTTTGTCAACATCGATTGCCTGACCGTGAGATTCAAAAAAATTTATTTTTACCAAGAAAGGAAAGCTAACTTCAGGAAGAGCCGAAGTTATACTCATCTTAAGTGACAGTTTAAATTATAAAATAAATATCCCAAATATTGCATTTAATCGGCTAATCTCCATACGAATTTCAATTTCATATAATACAAATCTTGAAAAGCTTATATTTAAAAAAAAAAACAATGATACATATACAACTTCCAATCGGCCGATTCCCGTCATATGTGTGGAATAGATCACGCTTACGCAACTTAAGAACCAGTGAAGCTGGTTCATGTCATTTGAGGAGTTTTTTAAATCTCCAATTCTCTTTCTTCAAGGTTATAACGCTCTAGATTTAAACGATTTAAATTATTTTACTTTTGGAGATAGCCCTTGAGATGTCGCAACTTTTGATATATCAATTATATCTAAAATAATCCGCTAACTGAAGATAGAGTCATATAAGTGGAGTAATCAATTTTTTAAAGCCACGTTTGTACAGCCTTTAACTTTGTCACACATATATACGTAGAAATATACATACATACGTACATAATATGTACTAGAGGTCTGCAGGAATACATTCTTATTGCCTTAGCCATAGAATACATCCGAATGAAATAGAATAAATGAGTGCAAGAGACACAAAAAATTGAGTGAGAGGGAGTGAGAGAGTTGGAGAGCATTCTAACTGATGGGCATTCTCTTGCTTTGAAACCGAGAGAGTTGGGTGGAAAGCAAATACAGTGCTTTTGGAATGAGGAATGCAGCCGAATGTCTGAAATGGGTTTTAACACACTCTATGGCAGTGATGCCCAAGCTCTGCATACGGGAGAGCAAACTCCCATACCAATGCAAAAAATCACCAATGCATTGGTGCAAGAATTTTTTTCCCATCCATGTGGGTGCACTGAAAAATAAAATTATAGTCACATTTACAAGGGGTCTAAAAAATCAATATATAAAAAATACATGTTATTACAGCAATTAAAAAAAGGACCTAAATTTGTTACAACAGCTTATTATTATACTATGACAAATATGCAGAGCTTATTACTTTTAAAAAAAATGTTCTGCGAAGAAAAAATTCATCGCTTCAGGTCGACCATTTAGGCAGAAACAAAAACAAGAATGAATTTCTTGCAGTGAAAAGTTTTCGGCACTCCAACAACAAAATTCATTCGCATTAGCACGATTAAGAAGAATAGGGAAAACACGAAAAATTTTTATTGTAATTGCCCTTTGCCTATGCTGGGGCCAACGAAGCTTATGGCGTGAGCAACGGAACCTTATGGCGTGAGAAGTCACACACAACTCCGTTATGCATGAGCATTTGCAAAAACAAATGAGCAGCGAGAGTAATGGGATGAGCAACACTGCTCTATGCATTCATTTATTTTCTTCTGTGGAGTAAAAAGCTTCTTTCAATACTTCTTTAATAATGACGGAGTTGACCAATAATGAGGGAGTGCTTTTTTTGCGATTGTATGAAAAATTATTTTATACTTATGGTTTTCAACCGTTAGTATTATTTTCTTTGTGTTTTTGGTTAGTTTTCTTGTGAGTTTTTTCAAATTTAATTATTTTACAAAATTTTTTTAGCGGCAAAATTTTGTTGGGAGAATATTTATTAATAAATATTAAAAATATTCATTCTTTTAAGTAAAATATGTAAAATAAATTATACAAAATAATAATGAATATTTCTGAAAAAAAAAAAACAAAGGCTTGCTTCCACTTTTGAATTATTTTATTATCAGCGTTTAAAAATACAGGAAAATATGCATTGTTGTATCGTACAACTCTAACCAAAGATTATAAAGTACATAGATGGGACATCAGGGCCCAAAACGGATACGATTCTATTTTTAGAACTCTTCACATGCACCGTCAACAAAAATGTGAGCCTTTGTATGTTTTTTTTTGTATACTTTTGCTTTATTAGTCTCGACAACAATTAACATACTTAAAATAAATATAACCTTAATAACAGGGTGGGGGGGAAGGTGGTTGTTCATGGATGATGGATAGTGGGGGCTTGAGAACGGGCGGGACGACCGCTAGGCATTGCTTCGCCCGCCACAGGCCCCAACTCTCCACCCTACCGCCTCTCCTGCTCGATGCTCCTGAGGCTCTGCATTAACGCTGCAGCAAAAGATGCTACTGCGTCCCCGAGCATCTGGTTCTCCAGCATTACCTCCAGCATTGACAACGTGCCTGGCGTCCTCGACTATCGATCTCCCGCACTCCGGCCACCAGACATCCTCCGCGTGGCCAAAACGCTTCAGGTATTGCCGGGAGCAGCCATGTCCACTCAAGACCTGGGTCAGGTAAAAGTCGACCTGCCCGTGGCTTCGTAGCTCCCACCTTCTAAGGTTAGGAATGAGAGTGTGTGTCCATCTTCCCTTCGTCGACGCGTCCCAGCAGTCCTGCCAGGCTGTAAGCGACCTCTCCTTGGCGTCCTCCCTTGCAGCTGTATTGGGGGTACCGCCGGCACCCTCATTGCGCGCACGGGGAATCATTGCGTCAATTCTGATTCATCTTTTTACAACAAATCTTTTAATTTTTTTTTTTAATATATTATTTTAAAACTATGTACTGAGCCTCATATAAGAAAGTAGGAGCAATGCGTCTGTAACTTTTTAACGAAGTAAGGTATCGGTCTGAAAATTTAAATATGTATTCAAAGGCATTTTAGGCAACTAAATAAAAGTAGGCGTGGCATGATAAAAGGCGAAATTTAAATTTATTTTTATTATAAAGTTTATTTGCTTTTCAACAAGTAGGTAATTTTTGCATTTTGTTGACTTGGAATATAACGTCATCTTATTAGAATCTCAAGTCTTTCTTTGCCTCGATTTGAGGAACTTTGGAACGACTTTCTAAAGTCAAAGTCATGGCTAGTTTGGCTCATTTTGTCTAATTAAAGAAAAAATTATAAGTTAAAAAAATTTAAAAAAAATTATAAAATTTGTTGTAAAAAGATGAATTAGAATTGACTCTAACATAATTGGGAAATTCGTATGTTGTTTTTTTAAATACATTATACCTCGAAATACCTTATTTACCTCATAGTGAAATATTTAAGCTTCACGGCGCGAGCCGTTTCATGGTGAAATTTTCTTAGAATTCTTCGTAGATTCCGATTATGAGGGACAATTTTTGAGACAAACAAGAAAGCAAAGCTAACTTCGGGCGGAGCCGAAGTTTATATACCCTTGCAGCTATAAACGGATATATATCGCAAACATCGGATATAGTTGGCCGATCCTTATGATTACATCATAATAAAACCAATTAATTACAATAAAGAATCTAAAAAAAAGTCCCAAGCTTCTATCTTCAAAAATTCGAAAGTTGATATTTCTACCAAATACCATTTCCGATCGTTCAGTTATATGTCAGCTATAAGATATAGTCAACCGATCGTTATGAAATTTGGTAGATCGGATTGACTGACCAAAAATAGAATGTGTACCAAGTGCCAGCTTTCTATCTTCAAAAACACGAAAGTTGGGTCATTTCCGATCGTTCAGTTATATGGCAGCTATAGGATATAGTCGGCCGATCCTAATGAAATTTTGTAGGTCGGATTAACTGACCAAAAATATAATCTGTACCAAGTTCCAGCTTTCTATCTTCAAAAACACGAAAGTTGGGTCATTTCCGATCGTTCAGTTATATGGCAGCTATAAGATATAGTCGGCCGATCCTTATGAAATTTGGCATGTCGTATTATTTTGCCAAAAATAGCTCTCATGTCAAATTTGAACTCTCTAACTCTAAAAACACCAAAGTTATACCATTTCCGATCAATCAGTTATATGGCAGCTATAGGATATAGTCGGCCGATCCCGGCCGTTCCGACTTATATACTGCGTGCAAAGGAAAGAAGGGTGTGTGCAAAGTTTCAAGACGATAGCTTTAAAACTGAGAGACTAGTTTGCGTAGAAACAGACAGACGGACAGACGGACAGACGGACATGCTCATATCAACTCAGGAGGTGATCCTGATCAAGAATATATATACTTTATAGGGTCGGAGATGTCTCCTTCACTGCGTTGCACACTTTTGGACAAAATTATAATACCCTCTGCAAGGGTATAAAAATTGACCCACCCTAGTAAACATATTCTTGATCAGGATCACCTCCTTAGTTGATATAAGCATGTCCGTCTATCAGTCTGTCTGTTTCTACGCGAACTAGTATCTCAGTTTTAATCTAGTCAGTTAACTGATTTTTGGTCAGTTAATCCAACCTACCAAATTTCATAACGATCGGCCGACTATATCTTATAGCTGCCTTATAACTGAACGAGCGGAAATGGTATTTGGTAGAAATACCAACTTTAGTATTTTTGAAAATAGAAGGTTGGGACTTTGTTTTAGATTTTTTATTGTAATTAATGGGTTTTATTATGATATTTTCATAAGGATCGGCCAAATATATCCGATGTTTGCCATGTACATATGTGCGGTTTTAACTGCAAGAGTATATAAACTTCGGCTCCGCCCGAAGTTAGCTTTCTTTTCTTGTTTATTTATCTTTTGTTATAGTACTAAAGACAAAGAAAAACATTTATGTTCGGTAAATAAAGGTTCAAGGGAGCCCGTCTGTCATTTTGTCATCCGACACGTCCGTCACTTATTTTTACAGCAATTGTAATAGAATGCAATTAAAAATAATAATAATAAAGTGATTATACTCACTTCATTTTTAAAAATAAATTCACTTTTTAAAAACAGAAACAACCTCACTCATAAAATCGCACCCTGAACCCCAATGGTAAGGAGGACACGCTTTCCATTTTCCTACATAGTCTACTCTCGAAATTGATTTAGTGATACTTAAAGTTGGTATTGAAATAAAAGCGAGAATCAATGGCAAAAACAGAGCTAAAGAGTAAAGATTATAGAAGATATTTCTGATTTTTTTGCTATCACACTGGTTCGATGAGAACGTTTCAAACTTTCATCGTTCCAAAGATGTTACGTTCTAAAAATTGAATTCTCTCTTTTCCCTCTCTTATCTGCCAGCCGTTTGTCGGGAACTCGGTCACAAATGTTTTCATTTTTACAGCGGGTTTCACTACGAACTGAGGCAATGTGAAGGTGAATTTAAAATTTTTTATTTTTGATTGGATTATAAATTTCGGAAAACAATTAAAATATAATATAAATAAATTTAAAAAAAAATAAGAAGTTGGTGTCTCGAGCCTGATTTGATCTTGATTCATCCGGACCTCAGGGAACTCCGGACTCGGCTATCCCTCATTCGTTGTCGCGTCCCGCTGGAACGGGTTAAGAACCCGCTGGAACCCCATTCCAGCGCTGGGACCCGCCACTTTTCTTCCTATGAGATGCCCATCTATGTACTGTGTAATCTTTGATTATATCTTCAAAAACACTTAAGTTATGGCATTTACGATCAATTAGTTATAGGATATAATCGGTTGTTCTCGTCCGTTCCGTTCCGGCACACGCAGTGCGCGTGCAAAGGAAAACAGGTGTATGCCTCGCAAACATTTTGCAGAATAATAATGCCCTCTGCAAAGATTTATCTATGGAAAATCCGTAGTTTTAGTCCGTTTCTATGGGAAATTGTTTATATGAATATGGGTATATCTCCTCCAAAATATCTGCTGCAGGCGATTTGGATGAAATTTGTTTAACAGATATGTATGTATGTATATTAGCTATATTAGCAATAGATTGGCATCAAAAGTTTTTCAAAAAACCTTTCAGTACAAACGCTAGTACTGACTAGTCTACGAGTAGCGGGTATAAAGAGGCCCAAGCTTTAAAAGTCCTAAAAAATCGTAAAAAATTTTAAAAAATATGATTTGTAGAAAGTTTAAACGTTATTTTAAAGATTATAAAATTCATAGATGGGACATCAGGGCCCAAAACGTTAAACTTTTTCCGTCGAGCTTGTTGGTGAAGGGGGAACGTACATGCATACGATTCTATTTTTAGAACTTCTTAGAATTTTTAGAATGTGTCAAAAATTAAATGTGTGTTTTTGTATGTATGTGTCCCTACTCGCGCGACGGCGTCAAGCATAGGTCCCTTCGTTGGTCCCAGCATAGGCAAAGGGATACACTTACACTACACTACCACATAGGCATACACTTACAATAACAATTTTTCGTGTTTTTCCTATTCTTCTCGATCATACTAATCCGAATGCTTTTTGTTGTTGGAGTGAAGAAAAAAATTTTTTTAAAAAGCTCTGCATTATTCGTATACCCTTGTAGAGGGTATTATAATTTTAGT
Organism: Drosophila malerkotliana malerkotliana; assembly: GCA_018153235.1. Taxonomy (NCBI): domain Eukaryota; kingdom Metazoa; phylum Arthropoda; class Insecta; order Diptera; family Drosophilidae; genus Drosophila; species Drosophila malerkotliana. The sequence continues at coordinate 2,073,242 of JAECXV010000159.1, forward strand.
CAAAAGTGTGCAACGCAGTGAAGGAGACATCTCCGACCCCATAAAGTATATATATTCTTGATCAGGATCACCTCCTTAGTTAATATATGTAAGCATGTGCGTCTGTCTGTTTCTACGCAAACTAGGGAAGTTTTTAAGCTATCGAATTGAAACTTTGCACACACCCTTCTTTCCTTTTATATGGAAAGAAGGTATATAAGTCGAATGGGCGGGATCGGCCGACTATATCCTATAGCAGCTGCCATATAACTGATTGATCGGAAATGGTAGAACTATGGTGTTTTTAGAATTGGAGTTAGTATTTTGAGTTTTAGTTCAAATTTTACACGAAAGCTATTTTTGGCAAAATAATACGACGTGCCAAATTTCATAAGGGTCAGCCGACTATATCCTATAGCTGCCATATAACTGATTGATCGGAAATGCTATAACTTTGGTGTTTTTAGAGTTAGAGAGTTTGGATTTTGCATGAGTGCTATGTTTGGCAAAATAATACGACCTGCCTAATTTCATAAGGCGGATCGGCGGACTATATCCTATAGCTGCCATATAACTGAACGATCGGAAATGACCCAACTTCCGTGTTTTTAAAGACAGAAACTTACTACAGCTGAAACTTAGTACAGATTCTATGTTAGGTCAGTTAATCCGACCTACCAAATTTCATATTGATTGGCCGACTATATTTTATAACTGACATATAACTGAACGATCGGAAATGGTATTTGGTAGAAATATCAATTTTGGTACTTTTGAAGATAGAAGTTTGGGACTTTTTTTAGATTTTGTATTATAATAATTGGTTTATATTATCATATTCTCATAAGGATCGGCCAACTATATCCGATGTTTGCGATATATATCCGGTTTTAACTGAAAGGGTATATCAACTTAGGACCCGCCCGAAGTTAGCTTTCTCTCTTGTTTTATAGTATAATAATATGCTGTTGTAGAAAATGTAGGGCCTTTTTTAAATTGCTGAAATAAAATGTATTTTGTATTATATTGATATATAATTAAAATGTTAAAAAAATGCCTCTTGTCACAAAAATTGATGTCATATACTTTGGGCGTGGTTTGCGGGTTCGTCACCGTTATATTACCTCGAAAGTCCGTCTGTCTGTTTCTACGCAACCTAGTCTCTCAGTTTTAAAGTTATCGACTTCAAACTTTGAATACACCACCTTTGCACGCAGTATATAAGTCGGAACGGCCGGGATAGGCCGACTTTATCCTATAGCTGCCATATACTGATTGATTGAAAATGCTATAATCTTGGTGTTTTTTGAGTGAGAGAGTTCAATTTTGTATGAATGCTATGTTTGGCAAAATAATTCGACATACCAAATTTCATAAGGTTAACTACAAGTATATCCTATAGCTGCCATATAACTGAACTATCGGAAATGACCCAACTTTCGTGTTTCGACGATATCTTATAGCTGCTATATAACTGAACGATCGGAAATGCTATAGCTCCGGTGTTTTTTGGGTTAGAGAGTACGAATTTTGTACGAATGCTATTTTCGACAAAATAATACAACCCACCAAATTTTATAAGTTTATAAGTAACCCACCAAATTTTATATAGTCGACCGACTATATCCAATAGCTGCCATATACATAAGTGAAAAATTGGAAATGACCTAGCTTTCGTGTTATGGAAGACAGATAGTTGAAACTTCGTACAGATTTTATTTTGGCTTAGTTGATCCCACCTACCAAATTCACCTGACATATAACTGAACGATTGAAATGGTGTTTAGTAAAAATACCAACTTTTGTATTTTTGAAGATAGAAGCTTGGGGTTTTTTTTTTTTTTTTTTTTTTTTTTAATAGATTTTGTATTGGTAGGGTATTATAAGTTTGGTCAAAAGTATGCAACGCAGTGAAGGAGACATATCCGACCTATAAAGTATATATATTCTTGATCAGGATTACCTCCTGAGAATGTCCGCCTGTCTGTTTGTTTCTACGCGAACTATTCTCTTAGTTCGGGATCAGCCGACTATATCCTATAGCTGCCATGTAACTGATTGATCGGAAATGCAGATTATATTTTTGGTCAGTTCATCTGATCTGCTAACTTTCATATATTTCAATAATTTCATTTCTTTCAATAATTTCATTTCTTTCAATAATTTTATTTCTGCCAAATTTCAATTGGTTTCATAATCAAATTCTCATAAAGATCGGACGACTATATCCGATATTTGTGATTTATATCCGATCTTAACTGCAAGGGATCAATTTCGGATCCGCCCACAGCTTAACTTTATTGTTTTTTTCAGTGATTGAAAATGCTATGCTAATGCATCAGAGTATTTTTTTTTTGCTCCCACTATTTGAATGAGAGCAACTTCAACAATGCTACGAGAGCACAATATTCTTTTCGTTGGCTCTGCTCTCATCTCGCTGTCGATGTTTGTGCTATTGCTTCAACTACAAATAGCGTGTCGCTCATTTTCTTGCTATTGCTATACCTCCGTGCTCCTCCGTTCAGTGTTACAGAGCAGAGCAGAGACCAGCCGTTTTGATTTTGTGCTCTCTGCTATGCTACAGAGTCGATCGAAAACAGAGCAATAGCGGGAGCAGAGCAATATTTTTACTTAAATTGCTGCTATGTAGCAGCAAATGCAAACGCTGTTTTTTTTTATACCCTCGCAGAGGGTATTATAATTTTGTCCAAAAGTGTGCAACGCAGTGAAGGAGACATCTCCGACCCTACAAAGTATATATATTCTTAATCAGGATCACCTCCTGAGTTGATATGAGCATGTCCGTCTGTCCGTCTGTCTGTCTGTCCGTTTCTACGCGAACTAGTCTCTCAGTTTTGAAGCTATTGTCTTGAAACTTTGCACACACCCTTCATTCCTTTGCACGCAGCATATAAACCATTACGACATGCCAAATTTCATAAGGATCGGCCGACTATATCTTATAGCTGCCATATAACTGAACGATCGGAAATGACCCAACTTTCGTGTTTTTTAAAATAGAAAGCTGAAACTTAATACAGATTCTAATACAGAAACTTAATACAGATCCAGTTGATCCAACCTACCAAATTTCATTAGGATCGGCCAACTATATCCTATAGCTGCCATTTAACTGAACGATCGGAAATGGTACTTGGTAGAAATATCAACTTTCGTATTTTTGAAGATAGAAGTTTGGGACTTTTTTTTAGATTTTTTATTTTAGTTAATTAGTTTTAATATGATGTAATCATAAGGATCGGCCTACTATATCCGATGTTTGCGATATATATCCGGTTTTAACTGCAAGGGTATATAAACTTCGGCTCCGCCCGAAGTTAGCTTTCCTTTCTTGTTATCACATCATTTTTAAAACCGTAAAAGATTAACTTTCTGGCATAGACGTGTAAAACACGGCGCCAAATTTGATGTTTTATTTCTTTTGATTGCTTTTTGTGAATCATCGTGATCGGCAATTAACCCGTTTTATTGTTTTTGCTTACAGATTTACAATAGAATAGCACCTCAACAAAGAATTTTTGAAAGAAAAAATAAAAATTAACTTATTATTATTCATGAAGTAAGTAATAAGTAAAAAGTAAGTAAAATCACTAATATAATTTTTATATTTTAGAGTGCATACGAGTTTGTGTACTCGGACAAGTCGCTGTTTAAAGAGGATGTTATAATCCATACCATCCATTATATAAGTTTTGTGCAAAGAAAATGTACATACACATCAGATCACAATCTAAGATAAATTAAGGGGGGACATCTGAGTAGAATTTTGAAAAAATCGAAATTTTTTTTTTTTTCGCTTAAAAAATTCTTTAGGGCAGAGGTCGGCACGACCCTATCTCGGGGGCATAGGAAATTTCTCTGCCCGAGCTCTGCCGCACACACACAGTATAAATGTGTGAAACGTCATGCTCACAGCCTACTTTCTGCTATTCGTTACTAACACTAATGCGGTAAAATCATATCCATATATTGGGGTGCCGACCACTGCTTTAGGGTCTTAAAAATGACATATCAAAAGATAGAGTCCGGCAAAAGTGTCTAAGAGTTGAAATTTTTCATTCTGCGGCGATGCCTCACAGGTACATATATCCCACAGTACTTAAAACTTTTATGTTCCAAAAACATAAAAGAATTGGCGCTAACACCTGATTTTTTTTTTGGGGTCGGAGGTAAGCGTGTTAATATTAAAAACAAAAAATTGATCTGCGCGGGTTTCGTACGATCGAAAGTTCCAAATCTGATAGTTCTATCTCTTATAGACTTCGAAATCTACGCGTTCAAAGTTTTAGCCCGATTAAATGGGAAATTGTATATACATATATGGGACTATCTCCTCCAAAAATGGGCCGATTTGGATGGAATTTGTTCAGTTATATTCAGATATATATTAACTATAGAAATAGTTTGGCAGCAAAAGTTTTTCAAACGACCTTCCTGTACTATCGCTACAGAAATTCGCGATTTGTGGGGTCGGGAGAGGGCGTGGCTTGAAACAAACTTGAACTGCGTGGGTATTGTAGGAGTCTCCATGCCAAATCCTATAGCTCTATCTCCTATAGTCTTTCAGATCCACGCATTCATACGGACAGACGTTCTGCCTATCCTTCTGTCTATCTTTCTGTCTGTTTTGTACACAAACTAGTCTCTCAGTTTTAAAAATATCAACTTTAAACTTTGGACACACCCTTCTTTCCTTTTGTTAAGAGGAGCCCTAAATAACTAGGTCTTTCTCCAATGAGCTCCTTATGGAAACTGATTTTATTTGGTATAGTTATCTTATAAGTACGATACATGAAAATCTTAAATCTATTTAAAACTACTTATCAACGCACTGCACGCTGACCTGCTATGCGACCCTTTCTCCAGTGCGATAAGCGCACCACTTGAGTATATGTTTGTGTTAGGCTGCAGGGGATCGGTTTTAAACCATATGTTTGACTCGTATTTCATGGGTCCGATCCCTTGAAACTCTAACTTAAGAATTTCTATAAAAAATAGTGTTCAATGCTTGAACACCTTTGCACGCAGTATATAAGCCGGCCACATTGGTATCAACAACTTTCAATTTTTTTTGGCTTTAAATTTTCTATTGAAATTATAATAGTATCTGCAAGGGTATAAAAAAACTTAACATCATCAATGAAAAGAGAAATCAATGACAAGAATATTGTTCGAATTATTAAATGCAAATTTCAATTCAATTTATCTCGGAATTCATCATTCAGCTCGCAAAAAAAACAAAAAACGGTAGGGATGGAAGGGGGGTAAACAAGGCGCGTGGCAAACAATTGAAAATAACTTAAACTGCGTGGGTATTAATAGTGTCTCTATGCCAAATCCCATAGCTCTATCTCCTATAGTCTCTGTGATCCATGTGTTCATACAGACTGACGGACAAGGCTTTTTCAACTCGGTTTTTTATACTGATCAAGGATATATATACTTTATGTTGTCGAATATAATTCCTTCTCTATGTTACATACATTCTCACAAATACAATACTCTTGTACTCTACGATTATTCTACGAGATAATTTTTATGAGGGTATTATCCCTTGCAGAGGGTATTATAATTTTGTCCAAAAGTGTGCAACGCAGTGAAGGAGAAATCTCGGGCCCTATAAAATACACTAGTCGGCATAATTATTTTGACGAAAAACAAATGGTTCAAGTTTTTATGTAACTTTGCAATGGTTTAAAATAACTCAATGATTTTTTTTCTGTATTACTTAGTGCTAATATAAACTTAAAAATAATGAATTCAACATTTTGTCGTATTTTGACAAGTACCTTTTAATGTGAGTAACAAAGTTTAAACTCAAAAAAACAAAGGCAAAAATAGGAATTTAGTAAAAACAAGAAAGGAAAGCTAACTTCGGGCGGAGCCGAAGTTTATATACCCTTGCAGTTAAAACCGGATATATATCGCAAACATCGGATATAGTTGGCCGATCCTTATGGAAATAGGAAAATATAATCCAATTTATTACAATACAAAATCTAAAAAAAGTCCCAAACTTCTATCTTCAAAAATACGAAAGTTGATATTTCTACCAAATACCATTTCCGATCGTTCAGTTATATGGCAGCTATGGGATATAGTCGGCCGATCCTAATGAAATTTGGTAGGTTGGGTCAACTGACCAAAAATAGAATCTGTATTAAATTCCAGCTTTCTATCTTCAAAAACACGAAAGTTGGGTCATTTCCGATCGTTCAGTTATATGGCAGCTATAGGATATAGTCGTCCGATCCTTATGAAATTTGGCATGTCGTAATGTTTTGCTAAAAATAGCTCTCGTGTCAAATTTGAACTCTCTAACTCTAAAAACACCAAAGTTATACCATTTCCGATCAATCAGTTATATGGCAGCTATAGGATATAGTCGGCCGATCCCGGTCGTTCCGACTTATATACTGCGTGCAAAGGAAAGAAGGGTGTGTGCAAAGTTTCAAGTCGATAGCTTTAAAACTGAGAGACTAGTTCGCGTAGAAACAGACAGACGGACAGACGGACAGACGGACATGCTCATATCAACTCAGGAGGTGATCCTGATCAAGAATATATATACTTTATAGGGTCGGAGATGTCTCCTTCACTGCGTTGCACACTTTTGGACAAAATTATAATACCCTCTGCAAGGGTATAAATATAATTTCCTTTAGTTTTAACAACTTTTTGCAGGCGTCCCGGTACTGAATCGATTAAATTTAAATTAAATGGACATATTCCTTTGCGAAAGCCAGTCTTTTGAGCTTGTTTGCTTTTGTTATGTATGGTACTTCCTTGACTTTATAAGTCTTGAAATCACTTTCTTTTAAACGTCGACGGACTATGCGCTCACTAATTGGTGTTTTAGCTGTCAAATTAAATTGATCTGCTGCGGATTGGGGCTTTAGAAAAATATTTTTTTTTTTAATTCCCGTACAAGAACCCGGTCTTTACTAAGATCTGTTTTGCGCTTTGAACCTGATCTTCTTAAGGGGTTATATACCTTCTTTGTCGAAGAAAAAGAGCAAAGTTCGGATTTTTTTTTTTAGGTATGTAGCAATTATTTAATTACAGGGATTTTTTGATAGTACACTTTATTAACAATGTTTGTGCAAAATTTGGTGGAAAAATATTAAATAGTTTTTAAGGGGTGGCTGTTTCCCTTAGAGGCTTTTTTTTTTAGAGCCTTGCGGTGACAGTTCCCCAGGTCAAACAGGTCAACTTAAACCATAAAAGTAAACAAATTTCATTAGTTTAGTGTATTTCCTTGTGCTTGAACGATCGATTTTAAAATTTTAATTTTTTTTATTCATACGGTAACGTTTTATGCTAAAAATGAACTTTTTGGGCTCTAGAAATTTCACTAAAAAAAATTCATTTCGGCTAAAAAAAGTTTGTGCGTGAAAAGTCGATCGTTCAAGCATAGAAGAATTTCATTAAGAACATTTAAAAAAAAATTTGAAGTAAATCGGTTCAGTAGTTTTCCGCCAATCCATGTCACCACAAAGTCATTTTTCAAGAAACACCATTTCGAGATATTCGCGTTTAAAGATTCAAGTTCAGTTCAAGGCCGCAACGAGGCGAGCGGTTAGGAGCGCTGTAACTTTTTTTCTACTGCTCCAATCTCTATGAAAATTTGGGAAAATGTTCTTAAGGAGTTTTTCTTCAAGATAAAGCAATAAAAAAATTTCCGATTTTTTGAAAATAAAAAAGGTATATAACCCCTTAAATTACGCAGGTCATTATGCTTTCTAAATTTTTTAATTTGGTAGTGCACAGTTTGGCGCGACACCTTAAACTCATCGGCAATGTCTTTGACTGCTATTCCAGCGTTAAACTTTGCTACCATTGAGGATCTGGTAACCAAACTTAGTTCAGCAGTTTTACCCATGTTATTTAATAATTCTTAATAACTTTTTATTTAAATAACAACGTTTAATATTGCTCAAAGTTAAACACAGAAGCTCTTTGCTTAAACACAGAAGTCGCGTGCTTAAATGTGAGAAAATATTTCCATAACGATGCTGTCAAAATACTTATGCCACGCGAAAAGCCATTGTCTGCATGCATTCTTATCAGTAGAAAGAGAATGCAAAAGGTAAACGAAATAAATTTTGGCATGCACATAGCTAAAAATAGATTATTTGCTTTGCGCCTCAGTTTGGAACCTCTGTTTAACGGTATTAAGGATAGCAAAGTCTGATAGTCAAAAGTAGGGTTCGTCAAAATATTTATGCCGACTAGTGTATATATATTCTTGATATATATATCAAGTCTGTGTGTTTCTACGCAAACTAGTCTCTTAGTTTTAAAGCTATCGGAACGGTTTATAAGTCGGTATATAAGTCGGAACGGCCGGGATCGGCCGACTATATCCTATAGCTGCCATATAACTGAACGATCGGAAATGACCCAACTTTCGTGTTTTTGAAGATAGAAAGCTGGAACTTAGTACAGATTATATTTTTGGTCAATCCGACCTATCAAATTTCATAACGATCGGTGGACTATATCTTATAGCTGCCATATAACTGACGATCGGAAATGGTATTTGGTAGAAATACCAACTTTGGTATTTTTGAAGATAGAAGCTCGGGACTTTTTTACATATTGTTTAGTATTCCTACTTATCGAAAAAAGGGTTGCTTATACTAAAATTTCTTTTTAGATATTAATTTTAAATATTTATTTTAATACACGTTAAAGCGTTTTTAATTCTAATCATTTAAATCTGACCCCTTTCCCTTGATAGAATAAACCAGTTAAATAGACTTAAGTTTAATTTTTATAAAAAAAAAGTCAAAAATAATGTTTAAATTTGACGCGGAAAGTACTGTAATATAAAAGTAAAAAGTAAAAAAAAAGTCCGTCTGTCTGACCGTCTGTCTGTCTGTCCGTTTCTATGCGAACTAGTCTCTCAGTTTAAATGCTATCGTCTTGAAACTTTGCACACATCCTTCTTTCCTTTGCACGCAGTATATAAGTCGGAACGGCCCGGATCGGCCGACTATATCCTGTAGCTGCCATATAACTGATTGATCGGAAATGGTATAACTTTGGTGTTTTTAGAGTTAGAGAGTTCAAATTTGACACGAGAGCTATCTTTGGCAAAACATTACGACATGCCAAATTTCATTAGAATCGGCTGACTATATCCTATAGCTGCCATATAACTGAACGATCGAAAATTACCCAACTTTCGTGTTATTAAAGATAGAAAGCTGGAACTTGGTACAGATTCTATTTTTGATCAGTTGATCCAACCTACCAAATTTCATTAGGATCGGCCTACTATATCCTATAGCTGCCATATAACTGAAAGATCGGAATGGTTTTTGGTAGAAATACCAACTTTGGTATTTGTTGGGGATTTACCTGTAGTTGTATATTAATATCCGGATCGAATGACCGAAAATAATACGCAGGCTTTTAACTTGGATTTTCGTCTATACCGCTACTGACGCCTTGCTTTATTTCACAATACTAATATAACTTAATTTTTAGTGTTACCATTCTATTTTTTTTAACTAATCTTTTGGAACTTAATTGTTAGGTATTTTTTAACACTGTCTTTTTCCGTTGTAATTCAAATACAATGAAAATGTAACAGTATTGTTAAAGATAGAAGTTTGGGACTTGTTTTAAATTTTGTATTATAATAAATTGGGTTATATTATCATATTCTCATAAGGATCGGCCAACTATATCCGATGTTTGCGATATATATCCGGTTTTAACTGAAAGGGTATATCAACTTCGGCTCCGCCCGAAGTTAGCATTCCTTTCTTGTTTTTTTTTGTTATTGGGTGTGTGTACCCATACATACATACCCGTTTAAAGTATAATTGTTAATGGAAAATCTAAACTTTGAATAGAGAAACAAAAAAAATTTCACTTAGTTTTACCTTAATATACATATATACTGTGTTATAGAGTGTTTTATCCTCTTTTAAATAAATGTAGTCTTAAGTGCACTTTTGTGCCTTTTTTGAGCAATTCGCATTTTTCTGAGACGAGAGCAAAAAAATTTGCTTTACTTGGGTCTGTTGTCGCCTGTATATGTCAGTTAACACGGTTTCCCAGCAACATTTAAGTTCCCCAGCTGATTATGCATAACCGTCATGGAAAGTACCAAGTCTTCTTATTCGTGCAGTACGTGCATCTTAAAATAAATCCTTAAAAAGGACATTAATCAATTGGCGCCCAACGCACAGTGGCCGATTTGGGTTATTTATCGTCAGATGTGAAATATCATTAAAAAATAATGATTATTTTAAAAAGTTTTTATGGAATTTATGGAAGTCCAAATTTTTATGGAATGTTAACCCAATAAGAAATAAAATTGAGTAATAAAATGTAATTGTAATTGTAAATCTGCCTTGCTGGAGTAATTGGCCGAACTTTTAAATGCAAAAGATTCTCCGTTGTGTTTTGTCGAGAGTTTTTACGCGTATGGCTCAAGCGAAAATATCTTAATTCTTTGTTTCGGGTTTCCGAGGCTTCTTCTGACATCATTCCGATCGGAAGTGGTACATTTTCTATAATATCGGCCCCGTGAATCTATAATAACTAAAAGTACTAAATGTTCGGTTAACCAACCCGAGTTCTACCTCTCGAAACGCTCCTTACATCTATTTAAATTTTTGCATCTTTTACAAAAGTTTTGCAAACATTTTTAATGGTAGATAATGATAGATTTCCATGTCAAGTCCATCTCGGAACATTTGTATTTATCAACTATATCGCAAAAAATGTTATCAAACACTGCAGAACTCTTTTTTGTGGCGTCTTCTTCCCCATTCCATACTGCAAAAAGTGTTTTTTTACAGGTGGACATGATTGCTGAAAATACTGCTAAATATAACAAGGGCACGTTGGGCCGCTCAACATGGATAATTTATACACTAGACGAACCATAGTTTACCACAAATATACGCTTTTTGCGGGCCGAGGCGACCATCACAAAGATTTCCTCTACAGAAGTTGAAATTCTTAATGAAAAAGGGTACTACAAACATTTCTGGTTTTAAACATAAATTATGGATGCAACATCCCAAATAAAACAAGAAAGCAAAGCTAACTTCGGGCGGATCCGAAGTTGATATACCCTTGCAGTTAAAACCGGATATACATATATCGCAAACATCGGATATAGTTGGCCGATCCTTATGATTACATCATAATAAAACCAATTAATTACAATAAAAAATCTAAAAAAAAAAGTTCCAAGCTTCTATCTTCAAAAATACGAATGTTGATATTTCTACCAAATACCATTTCCGATCGTTCAGTTACATGGCAGCTATAGGATATAGTCGGCCGATCCTAATGAAATTTCGTAGATCGGATTAACTGACCAAAAATATAATCTGTACCAAGTTCCAGTTCTTCAAAAACACGAAAGTTGGGTCATTTCCGATCGTTCAGTTATATGGCAGCTATAAGATATAGTCGGCCGATCCTTATGAAATTTGGCACGTCGCACAGTGGTCCGGCTTGTATGGGGAGAGCGGCCAAAAATACTTCTAGTTGAGGTAGGGATTGGAAACTTGGCACAAAATATTTATATTTTTATTCTAAAATAATATGTTAAAATCAGCCAGATCGGGCAACTATATCACATAGCTGCCATATAAGTGATTGATCGGATATGGTATAACTTTAGTGTTTTTAGAGTTAGAGAGTTCAAATTTGACATGAGCGCTAATTTTGGCAAAACATTTCGACATGCCAAATTTCATAAGGATCAGCCGACTATATCCTATAGCTGCCATATAAATGTTTGATCGGAAATTACCCAACTTTTGTGCTTTTTAAGATAGATAGTTGAAACTTCGTACAGATTCTATTTTTGGTCAGTTGATCCAACCTACCAAATTTCATAAGGATCGGCCGACTATATCTTATAGCTGTCATATAACTGAATGATTGGAAATGGTTTTGGTAGAAATAACAACTTCGGTGATCTTGAAGATAGAAGTTTGGGACTTTTTTTAAATTTTGTATTGTAATAGATTGGTTATATTATGATATTTTCATAAGGATCGGCGAACTAAATCTGATTCTTGCGATATATATCCGGTTTTTTCAAATTAAGGTTAGGTTACCTTTTTGTATTTTGCAAGCCGCACGGCACCTTACGGCACCTAAACTAAACTTTCTTATATTCTTAAAATGCTTAAGAATATTATACAAAAAAGATTTTTGAATGCCAACGAGTGCCATCACAACTAAAACTCTAACCAAACACAGAGAAGACAAACTAAGATCGTTCACAATTATGTACTAAATACAACAGTGATTTACACAAAACACAACAAATACCACATATACTTTTTATTGAAAAGAGAAAGTTAATACCTTTCTTTACAATATTAAAACCTTCCATGGCACAAACACTTGTTTAAAAAATGTTTAATAAGCTTTTTGCGGAGAGCTTCACTTGCACGTTGCTTACGCTGCAAGTTACAATGAATATCATGCTATCACTTTCGATGCTATTCTTGAAGCGGACAGACAGATCAAAAGAAAAAGATTAATTATTTCAAATAGGTAGACCAATTATAAATAAGAATTGGTACATTTAAAGTCCAAATTTGGACTTTGGTTTTTTTATTTTTGGCCTACGGGCTGGACCACTGTGCGTCGTAATGTTTTGCCAAAAATAGCTCTCATGTCAAATTTGAACTCTCTAACTCTAAAACACCAAAGTTATACCATTTCGGATCAATCAGTTATATGGCAGCTATAGGATATAGTCGGCCAATCCGAGCCGTTCCGACTTATATACTGCATGCAATGAAGAAGGCTATGTGCAAAGTTTCAATACGATAGCTTTAAAACTGAGAGACTAGTTCGCGTAGAAACGGACAGACAGACAGACGGACAGACGGACATGCTCATATCAACTCAGGAGGTGATCCTGATCAAGAATATATATACTTTATAGGGTCGGAGATGTCTCCTTTACTGCGTTGCACACTTTTGGACAAAATTATAATACCCTCTGCAAGGGTATAATAAAGTAAAAAAAAAACCTACCTCCAACAAAACAAGGACACAACAACACAGCCGAAAAAAAAACAAACCAAGAACGACAAGAACACAACACAACCGAATTAAAAAAAGGAAGACACCGACAGCAGCATCAACATTTGTTTTTATAATTAAATAAAGGGGATGTAAGTAGAGTGTTCATTGATATTCCCACCATTTTCAAATTGCAAAATATTAAAAAAAAAAAAAAATAAAAATAAAAATATTAAAAAAGTGATTTTTCAAAAGTTTTAATCATAAAAAAAGGCACAAGTTCCATAAAATTTTTGTTTATGGTATTTATATTTTGTTGTTTTACATGGAGGCATAAGAACATGCCCAAACAAAGTAGACGGAATGCGTAACTACGAACAACCGACCACACTATTTAATATCGGATCATTTCTCGGACTAGCAAAAAATTTTTCTGTTACTATAGGTGTTTTATTAAAGACTTTGCATTGATTGCAAAACCTATAAGTGACATCCTAAAAGGAGGAAAGTAAGTGGAGGAGCAAAGTAAGTGCAGGACAATCGAAGAAAATACATTTTAACTTCGACGAAAGAGAGTTATGAGTAATAGTATGGGCCTTAAAAAGCCTCAGCAATTACGGCGTGAAAAATTTAACCCTTATGTCAATGACCATTTTTACTGACAGTAGTCAATGACCGGATACCCACACGTAGATACGTTGTTTTAACTATGTTAAAAAAAATATTTTTCAAGAGTTCTTCATTTGTTCATGAACAAAAAAAATATATTGTAAATGTTTTACGTATTTTATACGAAATATTTTGTAAATATTTTGTATTTTGTATATTGTGTAAATATAAATCACTTTGAACACCTGCCGCTACAAAATGCTTATTGAAATTCACGCGCAGGGGCAAGTCGAGCCGGTATATAGTATATTCAACATAGCAGTGGTCGGCACCCCAATACATTGATATGGTTTTAAAGCATTAGTGTTAGTAACGAATAGCAGAAAGTAGGCTGTGAGAATGACGTTTCACACATTTATACTGTGTGTGTGTGGCAGAGCTCGGGCAGAGAAATTTCCTATGCCCTCGGGATAGGGCCGTGCCGACCACTGCACTATAGTATATTCGGTGAGGAATATTGTGTACGGTCGGCCTTCTATATATAACCTACAAGTTTATAGTAAAAGCAAACGAATCTGGCATTAGTGAAACGTGGCTCAGACAGCATGTTTTGTGTATCTCAGCGTCTTCAAAATGACGTTCTTGTTGACACGTGCTGAATTCAACAGATTATGTAAAACGCAACAGGACGCTTACTTAAAAAATGTGTGTGACGAATCCGATTAGGAAAGCGTAAATCTTTCTGATAGTGATGACGATGATGGGATGGAAAACAAGAAAAAAAAGCAAACTTTGGGCGAAGCCAAAGTTTATATACCCTTGCAGTTAAAACCGGATGTATATCGCAAACATCGGATATAGTTGGCCGATCCTTATGGGAATATGAATATATAATCCAATTTATTACAATACAAAATCTAAAAAAAGTGCCAAACTTCTATCTTCAAAAATATCAAAGTTGGTATTTCTATTAAAAACCATTTCCGATCGTTCAGTTATATGGCAACTATAAGATATAGTCGGCCGATCGTTATGAAATTTGGTAGGTCGGATTAACTGACCAAAAATATAATCTGTACCGAGTTCCAGCTGTCTATCTTCAAAGACACGAAAGTTGGGTCATTTCCGATCGTTCAGTTATATGGCCGCTATAGGATATAGTCGGCCGATCCTTACGAAATTTGGCATATTTTGCTAAAATTAGCGCTCATGTAAAATTTGAACTCTCTAACTCTAAAAACACCGAAGTTATACCATTTCCGATCAATCAGTTATATGGCAGCTATAGGATATAGTCGGCCGATTCCGGTCGTTGCGTCTTATATACTGCGTGCAAAGGAAAGAAGGGTGTGTGCAAAGTTTCAAGTCGATAGCTTTAAAACTGAGAGACTAGTTTGCGTAGAAACAGACAGACGGACAGACAAACGGACATGCTCATATCAACCCAGGAGGTGATCCTGATCAAGAATATATATACTTTATAGGGTCGGAGATGTCTCCTTCACTGCGTTGCACACTTTTGACCAAAATTATAATACCCTCTGCAAGGGTATAAAAACAAAAAAAAAGTATCTGATAACGAAGAAAATCGCTCAGATGAAAATGATTCCACGCAAGTTTCCAATGACGATTCTGAAAGCGATGCTGACGATATTACGAATACAGATGTCGACGCAGTTTCGTACGTTTATCGCCAAAGATAAAACGGTTTTGCAAAAAACACCATGAAACAGAACTCAAACTCTCCGTCACAATATTGTGAGACTAAGAGCTGGTTCCAATCGATCTACCAAAACTCTCTCAGCAGCTGAAATTTTCAAAAAAATTAT
This sequence comes from Drosophila malerkotliana malerkotliana, assembly GCA_018153235.1. Taxonomy (NCBI): domain Eukaryota; kingdom Metazoa; phylum Arthropoda; class Insecta; order Diptera; family Drosophilidae; genus Drosophila; species Drosophila malerkotliana. Next base: position 2,088,700 of record JAECXV010000159.1, read on the forward strand.
AACCCATGAAATACTGGATTTGATAACTCGTTACACTAACCAGAAAGCTAATCAAGGTATCAAAGAGTGGAATGAAAAAAATTCAGATCAGTTGTCGAGGACGTGGAAAAACGTTACACACCAAGAAATGTATTCGTTCTTCGGAATTTTGATTGCAGCAGGTGTCAACAATAGTAACAAGGACCATACAACTGCGATGTAGAAAACATCATCATTCCCTCTGTACAGGGCCACAATGAGCTTAAATCGTTTTTGGAACATCTTACGTTTTATCAGATTCGATGATGCACTGACGCGAGAACAATGATCCAAAGAGGACAAAGCAGCTCCAATTAGTGAAATCTGGTACATCATTAATCATCTGGTACAAATCTGGTAACCGTACATTCCAAAGAAGATGACTGCGTCAAAGGATCGTGCAGAATTATCCACACTGTTCGGCTTTCACGAAAATACGACGATTTGTTCGTATGTGCCGTATTCGTATTCGGGTACCCGGGTACCCGGTTATTGATATCTTAGACAAAAACGAGCAAAAAGAAATTACGGTGTCAGAACATAACAGGGCTCATAGGGCCGCTCAGGAAAACGTGAAACATATTTTGCAAGACTATTTTTTTCCCAAAATGACTCATATGGCAAATGAGGTGGTCGCAAATTGTAAAATATGGCAGAAGGCAAAATACGATGAAACAGATTTTCGGAGAAACACCCATTCCCTCATACACAGGCAAATTCCTACACATTGACATAATTTCGACAGACAAAAAATACTTTTTAACTGGCGTAGACAAATTTTTAAAATTTTCAATTTTTCAACCAATTGTTTCCAAAACCAATGCAGACGTGCAAACCGATTTTACAACTTATTAATTTCTATCGGGGACCAAAAACAATATATTGCGATAATGAGCCCTCTATAAAATCTGAAACAATCGAGGTATTGAGAACACGGTTGAATTAATACTCCTTGCGGCTATAGAATACTATAGAACCATTCTTTCTGTAACAAATCGACATAATTCACTCATCAACTATAGAGCTTAACGCAGAAATTAGAGATAAAGTCGCAAATGCACAGAAAATCCAACTACATAGATTAAAAAAAACAAGAAAGGAAAGCTTACTTCAGGAGGAGCTGAAGTTGATATACCCTTTCAACTAAAATCGGATATATATCACAAACATCGGATATAGTTGGTTGACCCTTATGAAAATATCATAATATAACCAATTTATTACAATAAAATATCTAAAACAAAGTCCCAAGCTTCTATCTTCAGAAATACCAAAGTTGGTATTTCTACCAAATACCATTTCCGATCGTTCAGTTATATGGTATAAGCTATAAGATATAGTCGTTATGAAGTTTGTTAGGTCGGATCAACAGACAATATAGAATATGTACGAAGTTCCAACTTTCCGTCTTCAAAAACACGAAAGTTGGGTATTTTCCGATCGTTCAGTTATATGGCAGCTATAGGATATAGTCAGCCGATCCTTATGAAATTTGTTAGGTCCGATTATGGAATCCGTACGAAGTTCCAACTTTCTATCTTCAAAAACACAAAAGCTGAGCAGCTATAGGATATAGTCGGCCGATCCCGAGCCGAGCCGTTCCGACTTATATACTGCGTGCAAAGGAAAGAATGGTGTGTGCAAAGTTTCATGTCGATAGCTTTAAAACTGAGACTAGTTTGCGTAGAAACAAACAACGGACGGACAGACGGACATGCTCATATTAACTCAGCAGGTTATCCTGATCAAGAATATATATACTTTATAGGGTCGGAGATGTGTCTTTCACTGCATTGCACACTTTTGGACAAAATTATAATACCCTCTGTAAGGGTATAACAAGACAATATAGAAATTTTCAAGTAGGAAACAAGGTTCTCGTATAATCAAATAAGAGGTTGGGAACTAAATTTTCAAATTTGTACATCGAGGAAACCATAGAAGCAGACTTTGGGGACCACAGTCTCAATAAAAGAGAGGATGGTCCATAAGAAAAATTTGAGGTAATTATAATAAATTTTATTTTTCTTTTATTCTTTTATTTCAACACGCCAGGACTTGGACTAAACTTTTTCTCGCCTTATCAAAAACGGCCAAAATCACCGATTACACGGCTTCAAATTACATACCAGTCATAGACGAAGACGCGACCATTTGGAAAGACTTCCAGTGCCTAAAATGATCGACCAATTTAACAATGTATTCGGAGATAGTAAAGGACACGGAAGAAATGGAAGACGAAACAGAAGAAACAGATTTTAGACTCTGATTTAAGACACATTAGAACTCTTTTAGCTACAGTGAATGTTCACCATAGGCCCTCTAATAGCATCATCTTATTAGGCACCGCATCAAACATCGAAGCCGGTACTCCAGATTTCGATGACTTCGAGAAAATTAAATTCACGCAGAAATAACCCATAGAATCAGAAAATAGACAGACAAATAACTACACAAAGACCCAAGAAGAAATAAATATCCTAACAAACACAGTAAACATTTCAGTAAATAATGAAAAATGAGAACAAATAAATACAAAAAACTTATATGAAAAATTACTATCGTTAAAGTTGTCAGCTACACTTGGAAAAATTGAAATAATCAACCCCGCGATTTTAGATTCAAATGATTTACAAAACCTAATTAATAAACATTCTACAAATGTTACTATTATTGATCTAATAGAAGTTGCTCAAATAAAAGTTTTATTAAAAATAACAGTGCGAAAGAAAAAAAAATTGGAGGAAGTTTTAAAGAGACCTAGTTGGAATTGTTTATTAGGTCTGTTATATTCGAACTCAAACCGTGTTTGAAATATTTGTAACACCCTTAAAATCTTGATTTATTTGGAAAAAACCGTTTTTCGTGACTTTGCGCTTAAAAATTCCTAAACGCGTAATTTTTAACCGATTTGAAAAGTTCCGACGTTTTTCAATAATTAAATGTAGCTTTCAAATTCAAATTTTGAATCATGGTTTTGTACTTTATTCGACCTAATAAACAGTACCTACTAGGTCTCTTTAAAAGTTTCTAATCACTGTCGCACTGTGTAATTTTCTACACTTTATACTAAAATATCATAAGCCGTACGTAGCTTGTAAGAAGGTAATCTTGCACCCTGCGAAACAAAACGGTGCTATTCTTAATTTTGCTGAAGATAATATTATAGCTGACTGCGGTAACAAAACTGTGCCGATTGGAAAATGCGCCGCACTTACAAGAACATTTTGCACACACTATTCGACTCGCACCAGCCATTTTCAACCACTAAAAATCAGCGATGATGGCGTCATAATTCTTAATGACGGAATAACTACGATCTATTGACAACTGGTAACCGGAACGTTCCTTGTTACATTCGACGACAAGGTAAAAAAAAATTACACTATATACCGAAACTTGAAGAGCTACGTAAAAAATCAACAGCCCTCGCTGCATCAACAGTCCTTTCCCCATTTCGCTTATTTCTCATAATAAAATTAATAAAAACATAATACAACATTTGTAATAGATTGCAATTAGAAATAATAATAAAAGTAAATAATATAAAAATAATCATACAACAAAAATTCACTTTTTAAAAATTGAAACAACCTCACTCATAAAATCGAACCCTGGACGCCAAGGGTACGGGGCGCGTGCTTTCTATCTAGGCTACCCTCCAAGATGATTTAGTCATACTTAAAGTTGGTATTGAAGTAAAAGCGAGAATTCGTAAAAAATCAGAGCTAAAGAGTAAAGATAGTAGAAGATATTTCTGATCTCTTTGCTCTCTCGTTTCACTCTCTCATCTGCCAGCCGTTTGTCGTGGAACCCGGTCTCAAAAGTTATCATTTTTACAGGGGGTTCCAGGACACGTCCTGCCAATGTGCCGTAGAACCCGCACTTATAGAAATTTTTACAGTGGGTTCCACTACTAACTGAGGCAATTTTAAGGTGATTTTAAAATTTTGGTTTTTTTCTGGATTGAATTATAAAGTTTGCAAAACATTTTAGATTTAAAATAAAAACAAGAAAGGAAAGCTAACTTCGGGCGGAGCCGAAGTTTATATACCCTTGCAGTTAAAACTGGATATATATCGCAAACATCGGATATAGTTGGCCGATCCTTATGATTACATCATCATAAAACCAATTAATTACAATAAAAAATCTAAAAAAAAGTCCCAAGCTTCTATCTTCAAAAATACGAAAGTTGATATTTCTACCAAATACCATTTCCGATCGTTCAGTTATATGGCAGCTATAGGATATAGTCGGCCGATCCTAATGAAATTTCGTAGGTCGGATTAACTGACCAAAAATATAATCTGTAGCAAATTCCAGCTTTCTATCTTCAAAAACACGAAAGTTGGGTCATTTCCGATCGTTCAGTTATATGGCAGCTATAAGATATAGTCGGCCGATCCTTATGAAATTTGGCATGTCGTATTATTTTGCCAAAAATAGCTCTCATGTCAAATTTGAACTCTCTAACTCTAAAAACACCAAAGTTATACCATTTCCGATCAATCAGTTATATGGCAGCTATAGGATATAGTCGGCCGATTCCGGCCGTTCTGACTTATATACTGCGTGCAAAGGAAAGAAGGGTGTGTGCAAAGTTTCAAGACGATAGCTTCAAAACTGAGAGACTAGTTCGCGTAGAAACGGACAGACAGACAGACGGCCAGACAGACGGACAGACGGACATGCTCATATCAACTCAGGAGGTGATCCTGATCAAGAATATATGTATATACTTTATAGGGTCGGAGATGTCTCCTTCACTGCGTTGCACACTTTTGGACAAAATTATAATACCCTCTGCAAGGGTATAACAAGAAAGCAAAGCTAACTTTGGGCGGAGCCGAAGTTGATATACCCTTACAGTTAAAACCGGATATATATCGCAAACATCGGATATAGTTGGCCGATCCTTATGATTACCAATTAATTACAATAAAAAATCTAAAAAAAAGTCCCAAGCTTCTATCATCAAAAATACGAAAGTTGATATTTCTACCAAATACCATTTCCGATCGTTCAGTTATATGGCAGCTATAGGATATAGTCGGCCGATCCTAATGAAATTTGTTAGGTTGGATCAAAAATAGAATCTGTACTAAGTTTCAGCTTTCTATCTTCAAAAACACGAAAGTTGGGTCTTTTCCGATCGTTCAGTTATATGGCAGCTATAAGATATAGTCGGCCGATCCTTATGAAATTTGGCATGTCGTAATGTGTTGCCAAAAATAGCTTTCGTGTCAAATTTGACACTCTCCAACTCTAAAAACACCAAAGTTATATCATTTCCGATCAATCAGTTATATGGCAGCTATTGGATATAGTCGGCCGATCCCGCCCGTTCTGACTTATATACTGCGTGCAAAGGAAAGAAGGGTGTGTGCAAAGTTTCAACTCTTTAGTTTCACTTTAAAACTGAGAGACTAGTTCGCGTAGAAACAGACAGACAAACGGACATGCTTATATCAACTCAGGAGGTGATCCTGATCAAGAATATATATACTTTATAGGGTCGGAGATGTCTCCTTCACTGCGTTGCACACTTTTGGACAAAATTATAATACCCTCTGCAAGGGTATAAAAAGTGGATGTCTTGAGCCTGATTTGAACTCGTTTCAATCTGCACATCAGACTCTTACCCCTACCCCTTATTTCTCCTTACTCTTAAATCTTATTCGTTGTCGCGCGAAAAATTTCTTAAACTTAACTTGTCGCGCTGTGGAACCCGCTCCTTTCAGCGGGTTCCAGCGGTGAAACCCACCATAGAAAATTTTTGTTTCCATGAGATGTCCCATCTATGTATGTACTTTATAATCTTTGCTGTAACGTAAACGCATATTGATAATTTTATTTGATAGATCTAGCTTTAAAAACGTCTAAAATATTCCGTTTTTTTGTGGGCGATGAGGGCGCTGACATGCTAGCATTGACATTTTTTATACTAGCTTTTTAGGTCCCTAAGCTATATAGTTAAAAATAAACTCAGTGAAAAATCTCTTTCGATTTACTGGTATTTAAGGCCACAAAAAGTGGTCGTTGGCCCCATGTGCGTATTTTTGTCTGTTTATACGCAAACTAATCTTTCAGTTTTAAAACTATTGACTTTACACTCACCATTCTTTCCTTTGCACGCCATATCCTTCTTCTTTCCTATAGTTGACATATAACTGATTTAATGGGAAATCTATAGGTTTGGTGTTAAGAATTTGAATGCTATTTTTGGCAAAATAATAGGACGTACCAAATTTGATAAGTATTCGTGTTTTTGAGAATAGAAAGTTGGAACTTCGTACAGATCCTTTTGGTCAGTTGATCCGACCTACCAAATTTCATAACGATCGGCCGACTATATCTTATAGCTGCCATATAACTGAACGATCGGAAATGGTATTTGGTGGTATTAAAAATACCAACTTTTGTTTTTTTAGAAGATAGAAGCATTGGACTTATTTTTAGGTATTTTATTGTAATAAATTGCTTATATTATGATATTCTCATAAGGGTCAACTAACTATATCTGTTGTTTGTGATATATGTCCGTTTTTGGCGGCAAGTGTTTATCAACTTCGGCTCCGCCCGAAGTTAGTTTTCCTTTCTTGTTTTAAATTACAACAATTCTTTACCAATTATAAGAGTTTGAAAAAAAAAAGATTAATCTCTCAGCGCAGTGGAGTGTACTATATTCTTGGTTTGTCTATCTTAATCCAGAAAAAATAAATTCGATCGATTTTGCCACTCGAGAACATGCCACATATACATAGCTGTCCGTGAGAAAACCTGTGCTGTAAAAAAAGGTGGTTTCAAATCTACGCCCCATACAAGTAATGGTGGGACTTAATAACCGTCATAGCTAATGTCAAAATAATTAAAAATTGAGGGCGTTTGAATTCAATTGGCAGATCTGTAGGAATCATATTCGTGTTAGAAACACATTTTCGCATCGAAACTTGCCTTTCAAAATGATGGCTTCATTGGCGTTTTTAATTTATTTCTTAATACCTAATCGTGTACCATTAAACAAACGTGGTGGGTTGAAGCTACGAAGTATAATAATCGGAGCTCTAAAATTAAATTCAGTGGTGCCCAAAACCCTATCCAATGGGGTTGGAAATTTCTCTGCCTGCACACCGACACTGTTAACACTGTAAAACGACTGTAAATGTTAGCGTGATTACGGGAAAATTGTACTTATTCGAATACAAAGGAAAGTATAACATGTGAATGCATTTGTGTGGGCACCACAGGTCTAATAGTTAATAGTGTGGTGGCTCAAAAACTCAAAAACTCAATTGGATAACTCACAGTTTCGGTGGTATTACAAACTGCAGTCGATAGCTTTAAACTGAGAGACTAGTTTGCGTAGAAACAGACAGACGGACAAATGGACATGCTCATATCAACTCAGGAGGTGATCCTGATCAAGAATATATATACTTTTTGGGTTAGAGATGTCTCTTTCACTGCGTTGCACACTTATAATTTTATTGGTATTAAAATTATAAAAAAGTTGGTATTATAATTGGACAAAATTATAATACCCTCTGCAAGGGTATAAATCTTGAAGCTTAGTAAACCAAAGAAACAACTTCTTCTCTAATTCTTAAACCACGTTACCGAAATGGAAACATCAGCGTTTAAGAGAAACTCGTCTCTACTGACCGACTCTACTGAATCCTCTCCCGCGTCAGTAGTTCGCAGTGTAAAACCGCCCCATCAAGGTGACAACAAATCTCGCATCAAAAATATGCAGTTTTTGCAGCGGAGTTCTACTGTAACCTCAGCAAACAGCGATTATAAAAATAAAAATTTTGGAAAGTGCCAAAGCGGACTAAGTTAAACAAACTTGAATGGAACGCGACATTAAAATTAAGCGTAAGCATTGCCCGCAAAATAATCTGGATGCTAAAAAAACCCAAAAAAGAAACGGCGTCTAAAAGATCAATGAAGAACCAGGAAGATCCAGTAACAAACTTTTCTTCATAAAAATTTCTTACAATAAAAGTAAATGAAAATCTTAATTATATTTAAAACTACTTTAAAGATTTTCATGCATATGTACTGTAGAGATACTGTGAGATACCTATTTGAAACAACTTATCAACGCACTGCACGCTGATTTGTTACGGGATCCTTTCTTGAGTCCGATAAGCGGAACAGTTATGCATATTTGTGTTAGGCTACTAGGGATCAGTCAAAAACCATGCTCTTTTTCTCTTCTTTACATGGTTCCGATTCTTTGAAACTTTATTTTTGTAATTCCTATTTATTCTTTATTTTTTTCAACGCTTGAAGATTCTACAAAGGGCCATAACAATGTGTAATTTTGGGATTAACATTTTCATTATAAACTTTATTTCAAATTAACGTTTTACAGTTTAAATATAATTGAAATTTTTCAATTTTATTGAACATGGCCATTAACATTGAACGGACCTTGTTCAATGAAATGATTAAACATTTGAATACTGTATGTTATGGTTTAATTATACCTATAATAAAACCATCAATTATTACTTTTCCTGTATTTGTATTATATACTGTCGGATGTTTCAACCGCTGAAAAATCAGGCTGCAAATAACACAGTGCGACAAAAAAAGAAAAATTAGAGGAACTTTTGAAGAGACCTAGTAGGAATCGTTCATTAGGTCGAGTATAGTATAAAACCATGTTTGAAATTTTTCAAACACCCTCAAAATCTTGATTTATTTGGAAAAAACGGTGTTTCGGGACTTTTTTGCACTTAAAAATTCCTAAACGCGTAATTTTAAACCGAATTTAAAATTTTTTTATTTAAAATTTAAAAATAGTTAAATGTTTTAGCTTTTGAAAAAAAAATAGATCTTTAATTTATTTCAACATAAAGGATAAAATTTTTACGCAAGAAACTGACATTTTTGAATTTTTGTCTTGTTTTTCGGACTTTGACGCCATTTTTTCGGTACAACTTCCAAGAAATGGAAGAGAATTAATACATATTAATATTGTCTCATTAATTCTGAATAAAACGAGACCAATTTCGAAATTATGAAGAAGTTGAAGTTATAACGCTTTTCCCAAAACAAGTCAGTGCAATTTTACTAGCGCTCCGGAGTAAAAGTGTGTGAAAGAAAGGAATAGGCGGAATGGAAGGGCACACTATTGCTCCGGAACGCCAGCATAATTGGACTGCATGATTGGATGACTGCATGACTGCATGATTGTTTTTACGCAAGCTAGTCTCTCAGTTTTAAAGCTATTGACATGAAACTTTGCACACACCCTTTTTTCCTTTGCACGCAGTATATAAGTCGGAACGGCCCGGATCGGTCGACTATATTCTATAGCTGCCATATAGCGGATTGATCGGAAATGGTATAACTTTGGTGTTTTTTGGAGTACTTTGGGTTCAAAGAGAGATATATAACTTATATAACATATAACTGAACGATCGGAAATGACCCAACTTTCGTGTTTTTGGCGATAGAAGTTTGGGACTTTTTTTAGGCTGGAAGATGCAGTAATTTGAACAAAAGAAATTCCTGCATCGTTACAAACACCTCTACTGCGGCATGCCTGATCTGTGTAGGGCACTCTCACATAATTAATTCTTGTCCTAGATTTTAAAGACTTTCTTCGGAGAATAACTTCAGGAAGTGAGGCGAATGGGTCTGAGCCGCAAGTGTTTTGTATCCGGTGTTGTATGCAAGTATTTTGTCGTGCACTTGCTCTCGTGCACTTGCTCTCGTGCACTGTCGTATGTGTGGTCGTATGCACCGCAGCTTATTGGAGCTAGCCTCTTCTACAAACTTTTGTGCGTTGGACGAATTTAGCTTTCGCCTGGGCTACCTTTAGTTCAGAAAATACGTCTTTGTTGGGTAGTCGGAGGTGTGGCGGAGGAGGAGAATCACGTGGCGAGGTCCTCATGGCTACGGAGAATTCCCATTTAATGAATGAAGGAATCAGGACACGATGAATGAGTGGCTCGACATGCTTCTGCTTCAATTTTGGGACGTCGATCCAGTGAAAATATGGTAATCCGCTCTTTAGTATCTTCTCCAAGAAGCGCCCATGTTGTTGATTATCTTCCGGGGATCAGCCCATCTTTGGATTCCCTATCAAGGACTCCCATGACTCGGCGAAAGATCGGTATGTTGGCTACAGCTGGACTACAGCTTCGCCTCACTTTATTTGGTAGCGCGATCTCTTTGGTAAAGGTGCCTGCTCCAGCCGACTTTCTCACCTTCGGAAAGATTTCCCTTGCACACCTTATAATCTTGGCCTGGTCCTGGCTAGAGTTTGCCTTAGGGGCCCCGCCGGTTGGTAGAGGGGTTGACCCTGAGGTTTCCTCTCCACGCCGTTCAATGGTACCATGGCTATTCCCGCTTTAGAGTCTTGAATTTTACGGGTCATTGACCCCATTTCCGGAGGGAGTTCCGATCTCCCCTTTGGTTTTTTGTGTGTTTGATGAATTTATGTTTTGTATCCACGAGTAAGCAAAAAGGGGTTCGTTCATCATGACATAGCCAGAAACAATAACCCTGGTTAATACGGGAAGGTCGGCCGGAAGGTCGGTTCGCATTTTAGCGTCCGAGCCCCCCTTGGACACGCATCCTTTGGCATATGCTGTTCCACCTTGGAATTGGATCCAGATACCAGCCGCCCTCGCGTGGAGAGTATTGATTCCTCGCGACGCCCTCGCGTCGTATTGATTACGAATAACGGATGATGATGATGGAGAAACCAGTGAGGAAATGTAGAACCTGTTTTACATTAATCTTAAACTGACTCCGAGCCATGCAACTGATTCTAAATCATGCGAAGCTCTGCTCCAAAACCAATTAATGTGTGTAAACTGGGGGAGCATTTTTTTGCCAGTTTTGAAGGATAGCAGACAGTAAAAGTTAATAAATTTATATTATATAAAATGGATTTTGAAGCTAAAGGTATTTATTTTACTTTATGAAATTAAATTGATATGGGGTTAATAACAAACTAACTTGATATGTGAAACCTATTTGTTTGTTCCTGTTTTTGTCTCTTAAATCTCTTGTAACCAAAGTTTTAGTTGTGTCCCACACGATTCCTCATTAAGAATTTTTTTTTTTTACCCGTTTTCCCGTTTTTCGGACTACAACTCAAAACTATTGAAAGCAGCCGACAATTTGGAAATCGATTTAAAAAAACGCATTTATGAATTTTAAATGGCAAAGAAGTTCCAAAAAACAGTTTTTAACAGTTAATAAGTATTTTTAGTGTCAGTGTTGTAATGTAATTGACTAATCTACAATGTTATGGCATAACATTGGTGTTTTCGGGTGTTTTTTTCCAAGCGAAAAAGATTCAAAAAAAAAAATTGTTGGTGAATATCCATTATAATGGGGGGCAAACTCCCATTTTCCATAGTGCAAAGGGTTAGAAATTCTGCCGCAGCGCTGCCGGCACACTGACATTAAGAGCCCTGTCAAATTTTGTTTAAAAGCTCTCTCATTTGCTCCCATTTTACCCTATTCGTCAGCCCAAACTTAAAAAAGGATCATAATATAATTTCCGATCGTTCAGTTATATGGCATCTATAGGATATAGTCGGCCGATCCGACTTATATACTGCGTTCAAAGGAAAGAAGGGTGTATGCAAAGTTTCAAGTCGATAGCTTTAAAACTAGTTTGCGTAGAAACGGACAGACGGACATGCTCATATCAACTCAGGAGGAGATCCTGATCAAGAATATATATACTTTATAGTGTCGGAGATGTGTCCTTCTCTGCGTTGCACACTTTTGACCAAAATTAAAGTCTCCTTCGTCTTCGACTCCATAAAGTACACATATATATACATATATTCTTGATCAGGATCACCTCATGATTCTTTTCATCTCATGTCTTTCTGCCTGTCCGTCTGTCAGTTTGAAAAGATATCGTCTTGAAACTTTGCGCCCACTCTTCTTTTCTCTGATAAAAGTATATGTGTAAGTCGGAACGGCCGACTTGATCCTATAGCTTGATTGACTTGATTGATCGGATATGTCGTAACTTTTTGAGTTATAGAATTGGGACTGCCAAATTTCATAACGATGGGCCGTCTATATCCTATAGTTGCCATATAACTGAACAAAATGGTATTTTTTGTAAAAATAGTGTTGTAAAGCACCCACAAAAGCAATTCTTATCGTAGTGAAATTAAAGGAAAAAGGGAATTGATCTTAAGTACAGTGTGTTTTTATTGTTGTAAAATTAGAAAATAGAATATAAACAAAAATGTCGGGACTCTTGGCAACAAGAGGTGAGTTTAACTTGGGCACGTAGGAATGACACGGATGAAAGAAGAGGTTTTTGTAGTTACTGCAAATGTACAACTACCGCAAAACTCTTTGATTTAAGGATTCCAGAAAACTATAAGACATTGAACAGATTCATATTTTTTCTGTGAACAATCCCAGCGGACCATTACGCGAGCATTGGCGAAGGGCTTTTTACAAGATTCGCTTGTGGATTCGAAAACGCATTATAGATAAATAAAATGTGAATTTGCATGAGAAAATAGTACGGCAAATACTAGTGAATTTGAATACGGCACGCGGCGCATGCCGTTTAATTGCAAAATGCAAAAACAAGAAGTCTTGTAAATTTTTTGCTCTTGTTGTGTCTGTTTTCGTTGTATTTCACTTTTTCTTTCCCTTCTTTGCAGACAATTAGTGAGCGTGGACGCGATTTAAATTTTGTTTAAATTTTGGAGAGATCTCCGACCCTATAAATATATATATTCTTGATAAGGATCACCTCCTGATTTGATTTGAGCATGTCCGTCTGTCCGTCTGTCTGTCTGTTTCTACTCGAACTAGTCTCTCAGCTTAAAAGCTATCGACTTGAAACTTTGCATACACCCTTCTTTCCTTTCTTTTCTTCCTTCTTTTCCTAACTGAGCAATCGGAAATGACCCAATTTTCAATTTTTTGAAGATAGAAAGTTGTAACTTCGTTGTAACTCAGATGATCCGACCTACCAAATTTCATAACAATCGCCCGACTATATCTTAAAGCTGCCATATAACTGAACGATCGGAAATGGTTTTTGGTAAAAATACAAACTTTGTTTTTTTTGAAGATGGAAGCTTGGGACTTTTGTTTTGTCTTGGAATAAACTGATTATATTATTATATTCTCATAAGGATTGGCCAACTATATCCGATTTTTGCGATATACCATAATCTGCTTTTAACTGCAAGGGTATATCAACTTCGGCTCCGCCCGGAGTTAGCTTTCCTTTCTTGTTAGATTTTGTATTTTAACAAATTGGTTTTATTATGCAGGGACCGTAATCATTATAAGTAATATTTAAAAAAAAAACTTTGTAATGATTACTTATCGATTTTTAATTTTTTAAATCAAGACTAATAACTATTTTTGATCGAAAAAATAAAAATCAACAATAATCATTAGGCTTGAACAAGAAAAATAAAACTCAAAAATAATGATTATTCGTGATTTTCATTTTTTTTTATCAAAATAAAACTCACCAAGCAATAACTTTTGATCATTTAAGGATATTGCCAATATTGTCCTATGTCCTTATAAAGGGACCCTAGAGCAATAATTGACAATAACAACAACAACAAAAAAATGCATTTTACCTGTGTTTGTTGCAATTTTTTTATATAGTGTTATAGCTTCCATATAACTAAACGGTTTTTAGTAGAAATACCAACTTTGGTATTTTTAAAGATAGAAGTTTGTGACTTTTTTTTTAGATATTTTATTGTAATTAATTGGTTTTATTATGATATTCTCATAAGAATCGGCTAACTAAAATCCGATGTTTGCGATATATATCCGCAACTTGACTGCAAGGGTATATAATTTTCGGCCACCCTAAGTTTGCTTTCCAATCATGTTTTTTTAATTATTTTAATACTTATTTTTTAACTTATTGTTTAAAATCCAATAGACCAATAGTAAAATTAGACAAAAAATTTAAAATCTTCGAAAACAATATGATAGGAAATATTTTTATTTTACAATTCTTTCTATCATCAATTCTTAATACAATAATTATATTTTTCTAAAATATTATATTTATATAATGTACATGAAAATATTTTTTTTGACCGATTGCATGATTGACCAAAATACTTTTGACAAAGTATAAAGGGAGCAATAGACCTCCCAAGCACAGCCACTTCAGGAGGTCCAAATATGCACATGGTTCTTGAAAAAAAAATAAAAATAATGATGTGACATATTCTGAGTGTGCACTTCATGTCATGTGACCTGAAGAGCTGTATGGAGACACGCACATAATCGTGTTGCAGAAGAGAGCAGCGTGACATGACAATCTGGGAAAGACTGTTTTTTTTTTTATGTCAGAAAAAGCAAAATATGTACGTTATTTGGGCGGTGGACCACTTCAAGGCATCATGTCACATTCTCGTGAAACCCCGAAATGTCGATCTAGACGTTCAACCGTGAGGAAATGGTTACATTTAAAAAAACGTACTTTCTGAGATACTCAAGAATAGTCTTATAAATTTATCTTCCAAGTTTCCTGTGAAACTTAGCTTCACCCTTCAGTAGTTTGGTACTGTCCTGTCCCTGACTTATTGACTTAAAAAGCTCTTAAAAAATTTAACAGGGGCGTGGGATTAAAAGGGGCTTAAATATTTTGGTTCAACTTGACTTTAGGGTTTTACACATGCCCGTTTTGTGTGATTTCAAAAACACCGATAATCTTTCTCGTGTTTTGGCTAAAATCAGTAATAAATCTTCTCTTTTATAAGCTGTGTTGAATTTGTGGCTAAACTGCGTCAAAAAAGATTTTTAAATTTTATTGGATTGTATTTTAATAAATTTTTGTTCATCGTTAATTACTAAAAATTAATAAAAAATAAAATATAAAAAATGTATCTAAGATAATTTAAATATTAAGTTTATTAATATGATGAGATATTATTATACATATACATGGCTATGTACATCACGCATGATAAGATTATGTAGAAAACAAAACCCATACTTTACGACGTATACTTTACGAGTACCGGGTGTAAAAAAAACTTCTGCAGAGGGCTCCTTAGACATAAATGGAAAAATCTTATTTAACCTACCAATAAGTCAAAAATATATTATATATGTATATTACTTATTTATTTTTATAATTATTTATTATTAAAAGCTAAAACGATAGAGGTTTTGTATAGATATATAGGTGTAAAACGATATTTGTTTTACAAATAAAACAAGAAATAAAAGCTAACTTCGGGCGGATTCGAAGTTGATGCAGTTGCATTCGGATATATAACGCAAATATCGGATAAACATGACCGATCCTTGTATGATAAAGAATAAAAGTTATGTATGTCGTTATAATTTTGTCGGAGTTGTCTCCTTCAGTGCGTTTCACATTTGTGAAAAAAGTGAAGGAAAAAAAAAGAATTTAGTAAAATATATTATTTGGTTTCAATAACTTTTTTCAGGCGTCTGGTTTTATTCTACGATACTGTCCTTTTGAGTTTTATGAGGCATCCGACGTTTTCAATTATATTTAAATTTGGATTTTGTGGTAACCAGTCCAAAATGGTAACACCAAAATAAGAGTGTCCCTTATATGGATATCTTACTTCTTTATAGATGCTAAAAGGAATATAAATGCAAAATTTACCTTTGCGGCATAAATTCAACATGTGCCGACCGAGCTTCAAAGTTTACGTATTACAACAAATTAACTACATAAAATATATGTCGATGGAATAAGATGAGGATTGATAATCTTCATCTTATTCCATCTATATTTAACAACTGTGATAAATACAACAGCATAACAGAATCTGTTTGTTTATCTTCAACCGTAATGAGACTGTTAAAATCTTGCATTAATTTAACAGCCCAAGCAGTGTCATCGACCGCCTTTCAAGAAAAGGAGCATTTTTAACCCAAAAAGAAACATCTTTTTGAAGAAAGCTGTCGTCGATCTGCAGTCGAAATAAAAATTGTTTGCTTTTCTTTAAAACAAAATCATCCAGCGTTTTATCTAAAAGAAAAACAGGTTAAATAACTAAAGAAAAATAAAAGAGTTAAAGAAAACAAGAAAGGAAAGCTAACTTCGGGCGGAGCCGAAGTTTATATACCCTTGCAGTTAAAACCGGATATATATCGCAAACATCGGATATAGTTGGCCGATCCTTATGGAAATAGGAAAATATAATCCAATTTATTACAATACAAAATCTAAAAAGAGTCCCAAACTTCTATCTTCAAAAATACGAAAGTTGATATTTCTACCAAATACCATTTCCGATCGTTCAGTTATATGGCAGCTATGGGATATAGTCGGCCGATCCTAATGAAATTTGGTAGGTTGGGTCAACTGACCAAAAATAGAATCTGTATTCAATTCCAGCTTTCTATCTTCAAAAACACGAAAGTTGGGTCATTTCCGATCGTTCAGTTATATGGCAGCTATAGGATATAGTCGTCCGATCCTTATGAAATTTGGCATGTCGTAATGTTTTGCTAAAAATAGCTCTCGTGTCAAATTTGAACTCTCTAACTCTAAAAACACCAAAGTTATACCATTTCCGATCAATCAGTTATATGGCAGCTATAGGATATAGTCGGCCGATCCCGGTCGTTCCGACTTATATACTGCGTGCAAAGGAAAGAAGGGTGTGTGCAAAGTTTCAAGTCGATAGCTTTAAAACTGAGAGACTAGTTCGCGTAGAAACAGACAGACGGACAGACGGACAGACGGACAGACGGACAGACGGACAGACGGACAGACGGACAGACGGACAGACGGACATGCTCATATCAACTCAGGAGGTGATCCTGATCAAGAATATATATACTTTATAGGGTCGGAGATGTCTCCTTCACTGCGTTGCACACTTTTGGACAAAATTATAATACCCTCTGCAAGGGTATAAATATCTTGCCAAACAAATTTTGCGATACTTCATTCGATGATGGAATATAGCGTTTGTCGAAATTTGAACTTTTGTCTCTGTTTAAGCAAACAACCATTACCATCTTTATTTGGCTAACTTCGTCAGAGAGAGAAAGAATTAGAAAAAAAAAGAGTGAACCAAACATATTTTTAAAGAGTATATCGCTCTCGCCTTCCATCAAGCCTGATGCATAGCTTCTGGGGGTTTCAGTTTTAGTTTATTTTGCGTGTCCCCTCCCAAAAATACTTCGCATAATTCAACCAACTCGTGATAGTCGTTTCTTATAAAACCTGTGCTTAGTTGTTCCTTATAAAACATTATCAAAGGCGAAATGTTTGTAACGAAAACATGTGCTTTTATAAAATCAAGGCACAGTTTAGTGTCACTTGAATTTATCTTTTTCAAATAATCTCTAAAATTTTTAAAGTTCGGAATGTCCGGGCTATTAGTTATTTGCGTGATTTTGATTTTGAAAACAGCTGCTAGGACTAACTCATAAACATAATGACGGCAAGAAAAAAGCAACACTTCTCTTTCTTAGATCTGTTCCAAAATAGCACAAGCTCCATTGAAACGACCAGCTGGAAGAACTCTCAGTTTTGGTACTGCCAGAAGCTGGCCGTCAGCTTCTCTACCGTCAAATGAAGCAACGAATGGCAGGCGTTCCTCTTATGAACTTCGAACATCCAATTCGGGTAATAGGTTTTCATCCCAGTGGATTGTGACGATGTCAGGTATATTGTTTTGGAAGTCAGTTTTAATTGTTTCTGCCCTTGATTTTCTAGTCTCAGTACGAATACTCTGAATGGACGAGTTTTTGAGCGAAAAATCGTCGCTGTTTATATCAAGAGCTTCTACTACCGCCCGAAGAATATACATATACGGAGTCTCTTATACTTAATGGGCATCCATCTAATGCCGCGACAAGTTTATATCCTATAGATTATATCCTATAGCTGCCATATAACTTATTGATCGGAAATGGTACAACTTTGGTGTTTTTAGAGTTAGAGAGGAACTGGAACAGTTCCAGTTAGAACTGGAACTGACTGGAATTTAAATTTTACATGAGAGCTATTTTTGGCATAATACTCCGACCTACCAAATTTCATAAGGATCGGCCGACTATATCCTATAGCTGCCATGTAACTGAACGATCGGAAATGACCTAACTTTCGTGTTTTTGAAGATAGAAGTTTGGGACTTTTTTTTAGATTTCGTGTTTTAATAAATTGGGTTATATTATCAAATTCTCATAAGGATCGCCAACTATATCCGATGTTTGCGATATATATCCGGTTTTAATTGCAAGGGTATATCTACTTCGGCTTCGCCCGAAGATAGCTTTCCTTTCTTGTCATTTTAAAGTTTGGGGTTTCAAGTAGGCAAAATGAGAGCAAATGAGAGAGCTTCTAAAAAAAATGGAGAGTGCTCACACTGTCAGTTTGCCGGCAGCGCTGTGGCAGAATTTCCTACCCTATGCACGCGTGCTATGAAAAATGAGAGTTGATGTATGTAAATGACAGTTAAAAAAAATTAAAACGAGGAAGGAAAGTTTTATGTAAGCGCAAGCATATATTAAATTTATTCAATATAATTCAGTAATAGATATAATTCAGAGAATAGATTTATTAATTAGTACAGGGGGTTATTCTAATGACGGGGAATTGATGGATGGCCGTGACTGCAGCTCGATCTGCAAGGGCTCACGATTGAGTAAAGACTGACTTCAGTCGAACGAGATCGCCGCACGAGAGAATGCAGTCGCATACATAACACCCCTTAACACCCAGACGGATCGTAGAACTGGGGGCGACGACGGTCACGGGCCGATCTGCATGGCGGTCCTTCAGTCCCGTCTTGCTCAGGCAAACGCTGTGGCCCAGCTGGAGTTGTGGATCCGCCAGCTACTGCGTCAGTTGGGGTTGGAGTGGAACAGCAAGTTGGTGATGCTGTCTGCTCTAGTGTTGGCTGCTGCGAAGGACTGCGCAATCGCAGCTGATCCAGATGTCGCCTGACTGTTCGGTCGTCCTCGAGACACACCGAATAGGAAATCGGTCCCGTTCGCTTTGAGACGTGGCCCTCAAGCCACTTGGGACCGTTTGCATAGTTTCGGACCCAAACAGGGCTGCCTGTAACAAAAGACTTTTTAGTTTGGGCATCGCAGATCTTACCATATGATCTTTCGCCTGGACTTAATTTGTCAAAGAATGTCTGGAGCTCCCTATTGAATAGTAACTCCGCTGGCGAATGCTTCGTAACGGAATGGGGCGTAGTGTGCTGGTCAAACCTGAAACGAGCTAACGCTAAGTTGACATCTGTTTGACGATCTAGTTTCTTCAGGTAACTCTTCGTGGTTTGAACCATTCGTTCAGCCTGTCCGTTGGTTGCAGGGTGGAACGGCGCGGATCGGATATGACGGATCCGATTGTTTTTCGTAAACAACATAAACTCCTCGGAGGTGAAAGCAGTTCCGTTGTCGGACACGATTTCATCCGGAATGCCATGAGTGGCGAACAGTTGCCGAAGGAAGGTGATTGCAGCTGACGCGGATGTCGGCAAAATCAATGTGCAGGCGGGACCATGGTTTCTTGGCAGACTACCAGTGATGTACGTCCGACCGTGGGGGGGAATTTCTCGTATGTTGGCACGATAAACATTGACTCACCACCTTTTTGATATCTGCATCCAGACCGGGACACCAGACGTAGCTGCGGGCTATATCTTTCATTCTAACGATTCCCGGATGATGCGCGTGTAACGCAGAGAGAATTTCCTGCCTGTCCGTCAAGGGAATAACTGCTCGATTACCCCAAAATAATATTCCTTGGTTACTGGTCAGTTCGTTTCGCCGAACGAAGAAAGGGTACAGGTCATCATTACGCTGAACTTTAGCACTACTCCATCCCCTTAACACCCAGTTGAGCACCTTTCTGAGGGTGCAATCCTTAGACGTGTTGGTAGCTAGGGTGTTCGCGGTGACAGTGGGATCAGTTGCCCATTCGATCATGAAAACTTCTTTGGTTCGAGGCTTATGGTGTATATCTGACGTTGCATTACTTATTTTGGTTCCAGGCTGATGAATTAACTTAAATTTATACGCTTGAGGGATTGGCTTTTCTGTCGAAAAGATTCCCAGCAGTGGGCGATGATCTGTAATAAGCGTGAACTTCCTTCCATATAAATAGTTATGACATTTTTTGCCACCTGCGATTAACACTACTGCTTCTCTGTCGATCTGCGAGTAGTTCCTCTTTGACAGCGTGCGAGAGTAAAACGCAATCGGTTTCTGTGTCCCGTCTTCCATTTCGTGGCTAAGTACTGCTCCAAACCCGTATGGTGACGCATCGCAAGTTAAGATCAGTGGGTGGTCCGGAGAGTAATGAAGTAGAACAGCATCCGATGCGATCAAATTCTTTAATTCTGCACATGCTTTTTAGTGCACCGGATGCCATGTCCATGGTACGTTCTTGTCTAGAAGTCTATGTAATGGCTCCGCAATGGTGGCCTTCTGGGGCAAGAATGAGTGATAACAATTGTTCAGTCCTAGAAACGTTTGCAACTGTTTTTTCTCTTTTAGCGGTGGCGCCTCATGAATGGCTCTAACCTTGTCGGCTGATGGCCTAATGTCGAGAGCGTCAACTTTGAATTCAAGAAATTCGATGGAAGGAACTGACATTTGTCCTTGCGCAGACGTAATCCTGCCTAGTCCATTCAGGCTAGAACTTCTTTTAATCTATTCAAGTTCTTCTTCTGATTTACCCATTATTACAATATCGTCAAAATACGGAAGGACGCCCAATATGTTCTGCAGTATTCTTTCAATGCAGCTTTGGAATATTCCTAGGGCTGTTGAAATTCCGAATTGTAGTCTTGTGCTCCTTAAATGCTCCTTTGTGAGTAGCTATTGTTTGCTTGAAAGCTGACTTTTCGTCTACTTCCAATTGTTGATACGCCTGGGCCAAATCTATTTTTGCGAAAATTGAGCCTCCTTCTATCGAAGCTAATAGCTAGCAGCTAATAGCCGTGTTGATTGCAGGCGTTTATTTATAAGGCGTAGATTTATAATCTCCACAAATGCGTATGGAACCATCTTTCTTGACTATGGGAACTGTCGGAGGGCCCACCCAGAGTACTCTACAGGCTCAAGTATTCCTTGCGCACAGAGACGGTCCAACACGTCTTCATATGGCTTGGGGAGTGCGTAAAAAATTCGACGCGGCGGTAGTTTGACTGGCGGAACTTCCTGGTCCACTTTGAGGGCCACTGGCGGCCCCGTATACTGACAAGTTCTGATAAAAACAAATGCTCGAATTTCCTTAGAATTTCCGCGATACCATTAACGTATTGCACGCCATGAATGCCTTCTATGCGGATTCCGAGGGGTTCAAACCAGTTGCATCCTAGAAGGTTTGACCCGGTGCCGGACGTGACGACCAATGGCAGATTACAGATACGGCGATTGTTGTAGTGGATTGACGTGTCGGTGATTCCCTTGACCGGAATGGGGTTACGTTGATAGTCGCTTAGCTTTAGGTGGCACTTGACGAGATCGGGATTACCGTTTGGCCAGATGTATCGATACGAAGATTCCTTCATGATGGTGACGGGCGACCCGGAATCAACTTCGAACTGGCATGATCGACCGTTGATGACCACTGCCACGGATTTCTTGGGGCTGACCACCGGAACTATTTGATGAACGCGTCCGTGCGATGCCCTGTTGTTACGTATATTGCTGGGCGTAGGAGATGAAGATTTTGTTGACCCAGCTTGACTGTAACTGCGGCATACCCGACGTATGTGGCCAGTTCGACCACACTTCTTACGGACACTTCTTACGGACGTGCCGACCCCCACAACCCGCACAACTCGAACTTATTCCGTGGATGGACTCAGTGCTCGAAGACTCGAGGCGTCGGATATTGTCGCCTCGAATCCACAACGCACTCGCAGCGGCTGCTTCACTAGTGACGGCTCGTTCCATAGCCCGCTGCACCGTCAATTCGGGGTCGGCTAGCAGGTTTCGCTGGAGACCTTCGTCGCGCATGCCACACACAAATCGGTCCCGCAACATGCGATCTAACATCTGTCCGAAATTGCACCCTACCGCCAAGCTTCTTAATGTGGCCATGTAGTTACCGACGGACTCGTCGTAAAATGCAGCAATCTCCGATTGGCGGGGCTGGTTAATATAACTGGTTAATATATGACCAAGTGACTGGTTAATATATCATAGATTTCTGTTAATTCCAAATCACTGACTTGCCTGGGTGATGCTAACGACACTAGTAACTCATAAAAGGGTGCGCCCGCTAGTGTAAGAAACGCCGCCTTCTTCCGGTCCTTGTCCACGACGCTATTAGCTAAAAGGTACAGCTCGAAACGATTTCGGTACGCCTTCCATTTCCCAGGGGTTAGTAAGTCGAAAGGTTCCAGAGTTCCAACTTCCGCCATTACGACTCCGCAAGTTTGGACGACCACTTTTCGCTTATCAGTACTGGCCGCAGTATTTGGCTCAACTGTACAGCCGCTCTCAGCGAGACTCCCTCGTGGAGTTGATTGATTATCACTTATTTTTTCGCCGACAGTTCGGCGCTTATCCATGTGCTTGCTTCAAGAATAATACGACTACCTCAATAATACGACTACGTACGGTAAATACTCGTCACCGTCAATTCCGTCTCTCTTTCTCCCTGTACGATAATTGTAGAATTTAATAAGCTTACGCTCAGGGATTAGTATCCCATCCTCGCCAATTTTATGTATGCGCAAGCATATATTAAATTTATTCAATATAATTCAGTAATAGATATAATTCAGAGAATAGATGTAACAATTAGTAGAGGGGGTTATTATAATGACGGGGAATTGATGGATGGCCGTGACTGCAGCTCGATCTGCAAGGGCTCACGATTGAGTGAAAACTGACTTCAGTCGAGATCGCCGCACGAGAGAATGCAGTCGCATACATAACAGAATGCTAATGCCGGGGGGAGCCGAAGTTGTTTTACCCTATCAGTTATGTTCGGATATATATCGAAAATATCGGATATAGTTGGCCGATAGTTCTTTGAATTATAATACGATTTGTAAAGAAAGTCAGAATTATCTTTTTTCAAAAACACCAAGTTGGTGTCTTGTCTTTTTTTAAAAACACCAAAACAAGTTGGTTCATTTCCGTTTATTTAGGATATATCGTTAAGCTATAGAATATAGTCGGAATATCCTTTTGAAATCTTGTAGATCGGATCAGTTTGCCAAAATTAGAATCTGTACCAGCATTCCAACAAGTACCAACATTCTATAAAGCCTAGTACTCTGACGACTAAAATCCGCTGTCACACGTGTGCTAGCGAAATCGCTCTTTATTTGGCTACCGAGCTAGTGTGACCAAAAAACTTAAGAAAAAGGGTTTTACTAACAGCTGTTCTCTTTCTCTCTCTCTCTCTTATATTTCTCTTTTATTTTTCGCTCCATGTTTTGGGTGTCAAAATAAATCAAATGAATTATTTGTACACCCCGAGATAAGCTGCTTACTTTTTTTGATCCGGCAACGCCATTCAATTTGATAGCCATAATTTTCGTCGTCAGAGTACCGGCAAAATATAGGAGGCAATATCACACGTGTGACAGCGGATTTTCGTCGTCAGAGTACTAGGCTTTATATTTTTCGCCAACATTTGAAGACTCCTACATGGAGACTTTGTTTCAAAATTGTGCCACGCCCCCACAAATTGCGAATTTCTGTAGCCTCAGTATAGAATGGTTTTTTGAAAAACTTTTGATGCCAAACTGTTTCTTAAGTTAATATACTTGTATATCTTAAATTTTCGAGAAGATATACCCATATATATACCATTTGTCAAACTATAAGAGGTAGATCCGATTTGAAACTTGGACTTGTATGGTATCCGCGCAGATCAAGTTTGTGTTAAAATTTTTCCACGCCCACTTGCGCCCTCAAAACTGAAATCTTGAAGCGCCAGTTCATTAATGTGTTTGGAAAATGTTTTAATGCAACACTTTTCCCATTGGTTATCTACACCTATAAGGTCGAACAATTTTAAGAAGAGTTATAGACTTTTTAATCTTTTTTCCTACTAAATCGGTAGTAGGGAGTAGCAGGGAGGCTTCGGTTGTTTTTTCCAAGCGCAAAAATACGCAAACAAATTTTTTTTTGCTGAGAATCGATACCTTTAAACTTCAAAGTTTAGTTAATGTTTGGAGGAAAGAGAGGAGTACTGCGTATAATATAGTCGGAAAAATCAAATTTTCCTCGTCAAAAATTTATTTTATTTGAAGCCTAGTACTCTAACGACGAAAATCCGCTGTAACACGTGTGATAGCGAAATCGCTCTTTATTTGGCTAACGAGCTAGTGTAACCAAAAAAATTAAGGAAAAGCCAGTAGGTGACCAACGACGGAACGTTTGTGGTCTGCGACACTATGGTCCTCTACAGTCAACGTACTCCGTAAATTTCTGTGCTAGGACACAGCTCTCAGCCGCCGCAGTCTTGAGCTTCTATCAAAAATTTGTTGTTTTTTTTTTCAATTTTTTTTTTATTTTTTGAATCTTCTCTTTGCGAGACTAACAAGAGGTGAATCAAATCTTATATTTTTAACTTAACTAACAGTCATATTGACTGATACGGAGTTAGACGGCCCTCAAAATCGATTGCTGGGTTGGGAGGTCGTTGCATCTCAGGCGGGATACGCTAGAAACCCAAGTCAATCCTCAAGCGAGAAAATTTGGGTGCGAAGACAGTTTTTCTTTGTATGACTCTTTTTGCTTCTGGATTACGTCTTTTACTGCGAGGATGCCCAGATCCCGGTGGATGTTTTCGTTGCGAACATACCAAGGTGCCCCTGTGATAGTTCTCAAGATTTTTGATTGTGCGCGCTGTATGATGTCGATGTTGCTGCTGCTCGCGTTCCCCCACAGCTGGGAGCCATAAGTCCTGATTGGCTTTAGGACTGAATTGTACAGTAGTAACTTGTAGTCCAGGCACAGTGGCGATCGTGAGTTTATGATCCAGTGGAGGCTGCTGGCTTTCAGTTTTAGGTGCATCTTTTTGCATTGGATGTGCTTACGCCAAGTAAGTCGTCTATCCAGGTGGACGCCAAGGAACGTTACTTCGTTAGCTTGAGGGATCTGCATACCGTTTAGTAAAAGCGGAGGGCATGTTTGTTAGTTGTGCGCTCGTAGGAATATCCGCAGTATACAAAACATATAGACACGGGCCGAGTGCGCTTCCTTGTGGAACTCCAGCTTCGATGGTGTAGTCGCCCGAAGTAGCTGCGTTGCATGTCACTGAGAATACCCTATTGTAGAGGTATGATTCCAGTAGCTTGTGGGTGTATGTTGGCAAATACGTTTTAATTTTGTGCATGAGTCCGATGAGCCAAACTCGGTCGAAAGCTTCAGATACGTCAAGGAAAATAGCGCTGCAGTATTCTCGCTGTTCCAAGGCTGAGCGTATTTCGGATGTTAATCTGTTCACTTGTTCGATGGTTCCGTGGTTTCTTCGGAAGCCAAATTAGTGTGCCGGGATAATATTGCAAGCTTCCAGGTGTGGTATTATGCGAGTTAACAAGCATTTTTCAAACAATTTAGACAAACAAGATAGAAGGCTTATTGGTCTGTATGATGACGGAATTGTGTGGTCTTTTCCAGGCTTCGGTATCATTATAATGATGGATTTCTTCCACTTTTTTGGGAAATAGCCAAGATTAATGATTCCATTAAATAGTTTGCAGACGACCTCTATAGCACATTTTGGAAGTTCGATCAGCATCTTTGGGGTCAATAGGTCACCACCGGGAGCCTTTTTTGGTTTTAGCCCTCTTATGACTTTTTCGATTTCTTTCGGCCGGAATGAAGGTGCGGCTGGCTGAGGGGAGGACTCTGGCTGAATTTCTGGCAGGAGGAATGAATTTGAGGCTGGGTTTGGCTGGAAGACACTTTGGAGATGTGTGGCGAATGTTACAGCTCGGTCTTCGTCGCTGCAAGCACAGCATCCCGAAGAGTTTCTTATCGGGGTGGTCGTTTCAATTGGGGCGCTAAGATTTGGGTGGGCCCTCCACAGGGGGTACTTTGTGCTTCTTGGCGAGAGATTCTGGATGTACCTCAGCTGAGCATTTTCTTCCTGTTGGTGAAGAGCCTGGTCGAGTGATCGGGTTGCTTCCTTAAGGCGTTGTTTTGAAGCTGGTGATCTGCTGTTTTGCCAATCACGACACGTGCGCCTTTTTTCTCGCACAAGCTGTTCGATTTTCTGATTAGGT
Source organism: Drosophila malerkotliana malerkotliana (assembly GCA_018153235.1). Classification (NCBI taxonomy): domain Eukaryota; kingdom Metazoa; phylum Arthropoda; class Insecta; order Diptera; family Drosophilidae; genus Drosophila; species Drosophila malerkotliana. The sequence goes on from JAECXV010000159.1 coordinate 2,114,925, forward strand.
TTGAAGTGTTTGTTTCGGTCTACATCTTTCCTATGAGTAGGATTATAGCTGCCGCAACGAGTACTTCTTCCAGGGCGCTCGTAGTGTAGTCGATGTCCGATTCCATGTTAAATTCCGGGGCGAGTTCTATGTGGGCACTCACGTACTTTTTGTATTTTAGCCAGTTCGTTTTTGGCGTCGTCAGGCTGAAGGGGTGTTCTGTTATTTCTGGGCTTTGAAGAAGCGTTAGAAGCACAGGCGAGTGGTCTGATGATAAGTCCGAGACTACTTTGGCACTTATTAGATTGCGAAGTATGTTTTTTGTCACCGCAAAATCAATAAGGTCTGGGAGCTTTCGTGAGTCTTTTGGCCAGTATGTGGGACTTCCAGGGGAAACGTAGTCCAGTTTATTTTTCACATTTATAATTGCATTGTACAATTGCCCTCCTTTGAGAGTCACTAGACGTGATCCCCAGTGCGTATGTTTGGCGTTGTAGTCTCCTGCGGCTATAAATCGATCCCCAAGTGAATTGTAGAAGTCCATAAATTGTCCTTCCGAGATTGAGAAACGAGGAGGGCAGTAAACGGCAGCGATTGAAAGGATTCCGTTGCTTGACTGAATTTGTATCGATGTGGCCTCAAGAAGTTTGAGGCAAACCTTTTGTGAAAATGATGTTTAATGCGTTCTCTGATTAGAACGCCAGTTCCGCCGTGGGCTTTCCCATCTGGACTATCTGTGCGGTAGATTGTGTAGCCTCTTATTTGAAAGTTGAATTTGCTTGTAAGATGCGTTTCCACCAGTAGCATAACGTCAAGATGGTTTTCGGTCAAGAATTGTGACAATTCTAGTTTATGCCGTGAGACACCATTGGCGTTCCACATTCTTATTCGTAGCGCCTGCATAGATTATTTAGACTGCTGTGCTACGAGCAGCTGCTACGAGCAACATCACCATGTTCTGGTTTTGAACAAGCGTTTGCATGGATGCCGCAGCTTTGGCGAAGAAGACGTCTGGCGTGGTTTTTGACGCAATGTACGCATTCTGTGGATTTTGGTTGCGCGTTGGGTCGCGTGACGCATGCGACTCTTCAACTCCTTGTACACCATACATCCTCTATAGTTTGCCATATGGTTGCCTCCGCAGTTTTCACATTTTTTCACGGTACTGTCCTTGTTTGTAGTGCAGTTAGCGGATTTGTGGGCGTATCCGCAGACTACACAAACAGCCCGGAGTGTGCAGTAAGACTTTGTGTGTCCATACTTTTGAAAATTAGTGCATTGCACTGGACCGTTGCGTTTATGTGACTCTTCAACAGTGATTTTCCGATGCAAAAGATATTGCAGGTTGTAGATTGGGTGGACTTCGTTCTTCTTCAGCGACCTGCTTTCTGGCTCGAGCTCGACCTTGAAGAGGGGTTGTGGCTTTTTATCTTTATTTAGAATGTTAATAACATTCTTGGCGGCGACGCCTTTTTCTTTAGGGGCGGTTTTTATTTCCGTGGCGGTAACATCAGGTTCTACTCCCTTTACTTGTAGGCCCTTACTGCTTTTCAGCTGGTACGTGTAATAGTGTTTCTGTACAGTGTCCAGATATTTGGACACGATTCGGAAGTGCTCTTCAGTCTTGGTTTGCACCTTTGTTTCATGGATGTTCTTTGATAAGCGGAACAACATGAAAGTTGTCACCGTTCCCAATCAACAACGCAATTTTTTTGACCAGGGCACTCGAGCTTTTCTCTCTAATATAGATTGGAGGGGGCTTGGGTTTTTTTGCGGTGTCTTGGGGTGGTTGGTTTTCCTCAACCTCCGCCAGTGGTTCTTTATTGATCTTCAGGACACGGTTAATTTTTGTTATATTTCCTTCCGGATTACTCTGCGGGCTAAGCTTGCGCTTAATTTGGATGTAGCGATCCATTCCAGTCTGTGTGGCCGCTTTGGCACTTTCCGAAGTTGTTGTTTTTGTACTCGCTGTAGTCGTTGACGTCGCGGTACTTTGAGTTGCAGTGGTTGTCGCTGTGATTGCAGAAATTGTAGCACTGCTAGTTGTTGGTGCGAGATTTGTTTCCGATATTGGAGGGCGGGTTCTACACTGCGAATTCCATGACGCGGGAGTCGGAGTGAGCAGAGCGGGTGAGCAAGACCGTGCCCTTTGGGTTTTAGCTGTCAGTAAACCCGGGTTGCTCTTAATCGCCGATTTTTCCACTTCGGTATCGCGGGTAGAAAAGTAAGAGTAGAAGCCGTTTCTTTGGTTCACTGAACTTCTACGCTCGTTCTTTGGATCGTAGCTCAATGAGCTCATTGCGTGGCACTTATTTTTTTTTATAAACAATGCACTTGTTTTGGTTTAGCACATCACAACTATTATAAAAAGCTTGTCTATTGCTCTTAGTAAATTGTAGTTCAGCGTCTTTTCGCCTATATTGGGTTACCCCAGTTTTTTGATTAGCTGTATTATGGTACAGTTTTCCCGGAGCTCGGACAAAGCACGTCCGCTCAGTTCGGTAGTTCGAGTGGAACTTTGGAAAATGTTTATATCAAAAATAGTTACAATTAATTATTATAATTTAAAATTAGTCTGATTCCCTACTCACATAGGAATATGAGCTGGCACTCTCCTTCTCCATGTCCTCTATTTCCTTCTGCAGCTGTAGCTCTTGCTCTTCCAACATGCTCTGGTCGAATGAGCTGCTCGGTTGACTTTCGTCGAGGTACTCAGCAAATATGAGTTCTGGGTCCTCGAAAATTTCGGAAGACGTTGACGCCTCTGGTGGTTTTGGTAGTGTGGTCGTTCTGTGTATTTATGAATTAAAAATTATTACAAATTTGTAAGCTTGACCCAAACTTACCGCCTTTTGTCCGAGAGGTCCGGCAAAAAAGTCATTTCTGACGCTAAGTCCCAATCATATCGTCATTCGCTTTCGGACCGGGTACAACAGACCCTCCAGCACTTCCACTTGGTTTTTTTTCTCTGGAGATTTTGTGGTGGTAGCGCATGCTGGCCCGCAATGATTTCCATGCGCTTTTGCAATCTTTCACTATAAAAGACTTAGATTTTAGTAACAATTTGATTAAATATTAATTACTTACCGTCTTTCTGTAACTCCGCGGCAACAGCCTCCCAGGCATTATTTAGGCTTATGACATTAAAATGCCCCTTGTGGGTCAAATTCCATATTATGGGCTTCGCGCTGACCGCACTTATTAACTTCACTTTATCCTCGCGGGCTTCACTTTATTCTTATCCTTTTTTTATATGGAGTTCGGCCGCTGTAACACGTGTTACACGTCATTTCTGATCAATCAGTTATATGGCAGCTATAGGATATAGTCAGCCGATCTTTATGAAATTTAACGTGTCGTATTATTTTGCTAAAAGTAGCTCTACCGTAAAATTTCGCGTATACATAGCACGGGTAGGAAAGGGTAGGGTAGGAAATTCTGCCGCAGCGCTGCCTGCACACTGACAGTGTGAGCACTCTCAATTTTTTTTAGAAGCTCTCTCACTTGCTCTCATTTTGACTCATTTGACAGCCCAAACTTAAAGCCTAGTACTCTGACGACGAAAATTCGCTGTCACACGTGTGCTAGCGAAATCGCTCTTTATTTGGCTACCGAGCTAGTGTGACCAAAAAACTTAAGGAAAAGGGTTTTACTGAACAGCTGTTCTCTTTCTCTCTCTCTCTCTAATATTTCTCTTTTAATTTTCGCTCCATGTTTTGGGTGTCAAAATAAATCAAATTAATTATTTGTACACCCCGAGATAAGCTGTTTACTTTTTTGATCCGGCAACGCCATTCAATTTGATAGCCATAGTTTTCGTCGTCAGAGTACCGGCAAAATCTAGAAGGCAAAATTTTTTTCTTCTTCCTTTTTTCACACAGTTTTTTATATGGAGTTTGGCCGCTGTCACACGTGTGAAATTGATATGGAAAAAGTTTTCTTCATGGAGAATATAGATAAGGAAGCGTAGTTTTTCATTTGTTTAAGAAATGTTGCTAGCAAAGCTTTATTAAAATAAAATACTCAATTTTAGTTCCCATTCCAACTTTTGAATTAACGAATAATGAAATAAAAAAAATACGTTTTTTTCGCTCAGTGAATTCTTTGCTCTCATTGCACACTTTTGACCAAAATGATCATACCCTCTGCTATACCCCTGCAGTAAGAGTAAATATTATAAAAATAAACATAAAACTAAAATTCACTTTTTAAAAATTTAAACAACGCCAATCATAAAATCGAACCCTGGATCTCAAGGGTAAGGAGCACGCGCTTGTCATCTAGACTACCCTCCGAGTTGATTTAATGATACTTATAGTTGGTATTAAAGTAAAAGCGAGCATCTATAGCAAAAACAGAGCTGAAGAGTTAAGAAAGTAAGTAAGGGGTAGGGGGAAAGTACACCTCCTTGCGATGTGCGTCTCTTAACGAATCTCTGAATAGAATCTCCTCCTAGTGTTGACTTAAAGTTCTGTTTACCAGGATCTACCTTACCAGGTGCACGGATTGATTCTATGTCTAGTAAAGCAGTAAGCGCATATTCCTTGTCACTAAGTTCCTTTTCGACGAACGTAGTGATCTTGTAGAGAGCCGTTTCTGTGGCTCGGTCCATCCATCCCATAAAGGGCTTGACACTGTTGAAACCAACTGAGATTCCCTGGCTCCGTGTTTCCTGGATTGTCTTCTCTTGTGAGCATCCTGGGAAATAAGCCTCTTAGGTTTCTTTGCTGGACGTGGCCCAACTTCTATCCGAGGTTAGCGAGGAACTTCCTCAGGCGGGAGGCCTCTGAGGTCCCCTGAATGCTTGTGCTGGTCCCAGGCGTTCCTCTTTGCTTTACGCAGTTCCTTGTTATACTGTTAAAGGTCCGCTTTAAGACCCACCCTGGCGTTTAGATCTTTCCGGTTGTTAACGCCCTTTTTTGGAGGTTTCCCCAAGGATGTGTTTGCTAGAAAGTCTGAGTAAAGAGTGATGTGAAGTACCTCCCTTCTGTTCTTGGCGATGAAGGTGGGTTCTGAGCCCCTGTTACCCACTAGAAGTTTTGAGCTTAGGATAAAATCGAATATTGAATCGCCCCTCTCGTTAGTGTCAGTGCTTCACCCACTGATGATGTTGGGCTTTGGCGTTGGACCCTATAATCAGATCGATCTTTTGCTTCCCACTGTCTTCCACCAGCTGTTTGAGTAGCGGGTGCGAGGGGAGGGCATCCTGCTCGTGGCCCATTTACGCTGAGCTTGCCCTAAGAGGCCCTTTTTACCTGTTGTATCGGCCTGTATGTTGTCTCCAAGGATCCAGGGTTTCTGGATGAGGGCCATATCAGCTCCTATCTCGGCGAGGTGGAGTAGGAGGGCAGCTGACGGCACCTTTCTGCAATGGAGGTTTATTTGCAAGATTGTTAGAGACATCCTTGAGATTCTCCACCACACTAACCTCTGCTTTCGCTCGGTGCTCAACAGAGAGTCCTCCTCCAACCCGACGCCTTTAAGGGCCCTTGCTAAGTCGCTCTCCTCCGAGATGTACGCTTCCAAGATGTCCTCCTCCTCATTCCTTCTGGGTGCCCCTCTTCTGTCGGCTCCTCCAAGCCTGACTCTTGGACGTCTGCCTCAAGCTCGATGCCTCCAGTCTTGCTCCTGACATACGAATTGTAAACCCGGACCGTGGCATGCTCGAAGCCGTATTTGATCCGGTACTCTGATCTGATCCAGGATCTCCACGGTCTCCTCTTTAAGAATGAGGACGGCCTGCCTCCGTAGTCCCTTCGCATCCTCCACCTTGCCGACTCTCCAGTCCGCCGTGGGAAGTGTCGGGTTACAAATCTTCAGCATCACCGGGTTGGTGTTAGATTTGCCCGTCTTTTTGGTGAGCCATACTCGCGCCCTCCGCTTGCTTGGGACGCGTCTTGGAAAGCTATCGCTTTGACGCTACCCTGATATCAGCCTGCGTTTTCGTCTTTTGGTGGGGGTCCTCCGCTTTTCAGCAACTTTCAATGTTTTCAATGGCTTCCATAAGTTTTTCTGCTCTATCTTACCTCCGCGTAAGATCAGTTAGTCAGCTGCAGCTGGACCTTCTTCACTTTGGTTTTTGGTTCTGCAGCCGGCTTTTTCAGCTTCAGCGTTACTCCCGCCTATTTCTCTTGCCCACCTTATGATCTCGGCCTGGTCCGGGCTAGATTCCGCCGTGGGTTCGCAACTCATCAGAATGAAAGGTGCTCTCCTTCTATCCTTGTAAGAGCCTTTGCGCTGCTTCGACAGCAACTCCTTGGCCTTTAAAAGCCAAAGTGGTCGTTGACCCCATTTCTGTAATTTTTAAGGAAGTTCCGATCTCCACTGTGGTTTATGTGTAGAATTCATATTCGATCTGGACATATCCCGCTTGTCACAAGCCTAGTTAAGGGGTTACGCCACCCTGAAATTTTCAAAAAAGTTCAATTTTTTTTTACTTAATTTAAAAGACTATATTCTTACGCGTATTTTAAGACGTCCCCGAAGACAATATCTTGATAATTATGGAAGTTATGTTTATTTGAAGTCGGCACGGCAGGAGGGCACCTAATACACTTCTTTTTCTTTTTTTGCGTTTTTTTTTTTTTTTAATTTGTTTACTTGATGAAAATTGACACGTGAATCATGCCCACCATCAAGGAGCACTCCGGAAAAACCTATGATCGCCGATGTTCATATCTCCGCCATTTTGCATAGAAAACAAGTTTTTTTTTAGAATTTATAAAGCTCATTAGTTGTGTTGAATAGAAATAAAAGTAGAAAAATCCTATCTCAACTAGTTTAGTCACAAGAAATTCCTGAAAAACCGTCCCGTTTCCACGCGGTCAGGGTGGCGTAACCCCTTAAAACCTGGAGATTGGTTTTTGGCCAACCTTTGCACTATAGGAAATTTGACCACTTTTTCTGGCCAAAAACCATTTTTTGAAAGTTAAAGGATTTAAATAATTTTAACTGCATATCATTCACAATAGATTAATTTTTAATGTTGCATACCAGAAATTTTCATAGATGGCGCGAAGAAATCAGCTGTTAAAAACAGCTGTTGATGTTAACATTTCCATGAGCTTAGAATTTACGATTTTTTGGTGCGATTTTAAAAACGCGAATACTTAAAATTTTATGGACAAAATCAAAAGTTTTGAAATGAATACTTTGTTAAGTGGTTTGTATTGTGTGTTTGTGTATGTGAAGTGTCCAAAAAACTTGTGTTGTCCTTTTAATAAAGTGAAATTGTAAGCAGTCTAGCATAAGAAATTTTTAGAAATAAATCACATTTTTAAAAAGAGATTTAAACTAAGTCAGACCGAGTCGGACATTGTAATTTAGTCCATGTTGTAGATTGTTTAATTTTCTTCAAATGAGTGAAATATGAATATGCATAAAAATTCACTTTCGAAGAAATTCATAATTTAAGGAGGCAACCTCAACACCTTAAATGTGAATCTGTAAGCTGTGAGACTAGTGCAAAACCGAACAGTTAGCTTGTTATTTTTAAATAGGGGGCGGTGCCACGCCCAAAATTTTTTCATTTCTGAGTTCTTTTGACCATATAAACTCAAATCAAAAATCAAAATTTAAATATCTTAAATAATCGATGATCGCCGATGTTCATATCTCCGCCATTTTGCATAGAAAACAAGTTTTTTTTTAGAATTTATAAAGCTCATTAGTTGTGTTGAATAGAAATAAAAGTAGAAAAATCCTATCTCAACTAGTTTAGTCACAAGAAATTCCTGAAAAACCGTCCCGTTTCCACGCGGTCAGGGTGGCGTAACCCCTTAAAACCTGGAGATTGGTTTTTGGCCAACCTTTGCACTATAGGAAATTTGACCACTTTTTCTGGCCAAAAACCATTTTTTGAAAGTTAAAGGATTTAAATAATTTTAACTGCATATCATTCACAATAGATTAATTTTTAATGTTGCATACCAGAAATTTTCATAGATGGCGCGAAGAAATCAGCTGTTAAAAACAGCTGTTGATGTTAACATTTCCATGAGCTTAGAATTTACGATTTTTTGGTGCGATTTTAAAAACGCGAATACTTAAAATTTTATGGACAAAATCAAAAGTTTTGAAATGAATACTTTGTTAAGTGGTTTGTATTGTGTGTTTGTGTATGTGAAGTGTCCAAAAACTTGTGTTGTCCTTTTAATAAAGTGAAATTGTAAGCAGTCTAGCATAAGAAATTTTTAGAAATAAATCACATTTTTAAAAAGAGATTTAAACTAAGTCAGACCGAGTCGGACATTGTAATTTAGTCCATGTTGTAGATTGTTTAATTTTCTTCAAATGAGTGAAATATGAATATGCATAAAAATTCACTTTCGAAGAAATTCATAATTTAAGGAGGCAACCTCAACACCTTAAATGTGAATCTGTTAGCTGTGAGACTAGTGCAAAACCGAACAGTTAGCTTGTTATTTTTAAATAGGGGGCGGTGCCACGCCCAAAATTTTTTCATTTCTGAGTTCTTTTGACCATATAAACTCAAATCAAAAATCAAAATTTAAATATCTTGCTTAGTTTTTGAGTTAGAATGTGTTTCTTAAAAAGTAGGCGGTGCCACGCCCACATTTTTTTTAAATCTTGAATCTATTGACCATGTGAACTCAAATCAAAAATCAGAACTTAAATATCTTGTTTCGTTCTTGAGATATTATTTTTGGCCAGAAAAAGTGGTAATATTTCCTATAGTGCTTTGGCCTAAAGCTTTTCTGCTTGTATGAGCTTTTAAAGCTTGTATGAAATGAGTAGTGTATATGTTGGTTAGTGATCGCACTTTAAAATTTCTTTGGAAATTTTTAAAAATTTTTAATAAAAATAGGTTAGGATGAGATGTTTCACCTCTGAGATGTCGATGTGAAATATATTTTATAGATGTTTTTCTTTGAGAAACTGAAGGGCCGAGAAGTGGCAGAGGAGAAGATTAACTGTTTCTTGGGAATTTGTGTTTGTCATAATTTTGAAGAACAGAAACTTAGAAAATGACTGTTACCGCCGTCATAGAATTAAGTTTATATTTGAAAAATGAAATCGTTAAAATTAGTGTTGAATAATGTTAGAATAAGTTTTGAAAAAAGCTAGACGTAAGCTTATCGATATACGATAAAATGAAGAAGGAGGCGTTGCGATCGCTAGGTGGAGCTAACGAGGCGAGGGAAAACGACGAAGTTTTTTAGCTCGCGCGCCATGATTTGAGCTTAAATAAAGGAAAGAACAACCAAATCCATGTTTGCTTAAAAAATCGTGCAACAACCTCGCCCCGACCTCAACATTTCTAAAAAACTTCCTCCAAAACTTCGTTACCTGCGGATTAAGGCAGAAAAACAGCGTCGCGTCGCTAGCAGATAACAGCTAGACCGACAGGAGGCGTCAAATTTTGGAAGGAACGAAAGTGAAGGCGTCGCGTCCCTAGCAGCCAAGGCTAGGTCGAGTTAAGCACGCCATTCTTGGGGAAAACCAGGACTCTTGCGGATAAAGGCAGAGGTAAGGCGTCGCGTCCCTAGCAGCCACAGGCTAGGTCGAGTAAGCACGCAGCCAAGAAGACGAAAAGCAGACGCCATATTGCAAGCACGCCGGACGACGCGAAGCATGAACGTTGAAGTGTGCAGAATTTGCGAGAACAAAAACAAAACAGCGTCAGAAAAGTGGGTACAGTGCGACGTTTGCGGAAGGTGGTACCACTTCGAGTGTGCCGGCGTAGAGGACGACATTGAGAGTAAGGATTGGAGCTGCGATTACTGTCTTGCGGGTTGCAGCCACATAGCACCGTTCAGCGGTATGCAACGATCACCAGTACAGCCTCAAACACGTGAAGACGCAATGGATACCCCTGAACCGCACGGCAAAGCGCTAGCCATCGATACGCTAATCGATACTGCCGGCAACGGAGAGAACATGAATGTTCGGGAAGGCAATTCGGACATGAACAAGAACCAACTCTTGTTAAATATGCTCGAGGAGAAAAGACAGTCTGAGGCAAAGTTCATAGAAGAAAAGTACAAAATTCTCATGCAGATGAACCCCGCTGACGTAGCGGTAGCTGGGATGTTTCGAGCCACAGATTCACCTACAAGTACTCAAATAGCGGCCCGGCAAGCTATACCCAAGGACCTTCCAACATTCAGCGGGGATCCTGAGGACTGGCCGTTATTTATCAGCACATTTGAACACAGTACGACAGCAGCGGGATATACGAATGTGGAAAACATGCTACGTCTGCAAAAGTCGCTTAAAGGGAAAGCTCGTGACTTGGTTAGAGATAAACTCCTACTTCCTAACCTAGTCCCAGAAGTCATCAGCACTTTGAAGATGTTCTTCGGCAGACCAGAGCACATCCTAGAAAGAATGGTGGAAAAGGTGCGAAGACTGGCACCACCCAAAGACAGATTGGAGGCGTTAATAGAGTACGCGCTGGCAGTGCGAAACGTCTGTGCCACTATGGAGGCGTGCGATCTGAAGGCGCATCTCAACAATCCAATGCTGGTCAAGGAGCTGGTAGATAAGCTTCCCAACCAACACAAGCTAAACTGGGCAATGCAACCCCGCGACGATAGAGTGGCCGCAGTCAAGGCATTCAGTGATTGGCTGTATAAAATCGCAGAGGCAGCGTCACTAGTGGTGGCGCCATCGTCTTACAAAACGGGCGCAGTTAACTCCCACAACAGTCGCCGCCCGGACAAGGGAGTGGCAGATGAGCCTGGACCAGCACGAGGCCAAGCACGATCGAACGCGATCCATACGGAAGCAGCTCAGCAGCAAGTTCAACTGAGGTGCGTAGCTTGCGGCGACCCGAGTCACAACCCAGCACAATGTCAGGTATTCTCGAACCTTGACGCGGAGCACAGGTGGCAGGTAATCAGAGCGGGTAAAGCCTGTTTCTGCTGCCTCAAGGTACACCGGAACAGATGCCGAACCGGGAACTGCGGAATTAATGGCTGTACAAGGAGACACCATGAGTTACTTCATACAGAATATGTTCCCAACATAATCGGCCAAGACAGACCACAGAGTCACGTTAGTACGCACCGAGACGATAACCACGGAAGTCAGTTCTTTCGCATCATTCCAGTCAAGCTGCATTACGGCAGCAGGCAGACTGAGATCTACGCCTTTTTAGATGAAGGATCATCCGTGACCTTAGCAGATGCATCCGTATTCCAAAGATTGGGAATACAAGGCCAGGCAGCGCCAATGTGTTTGCAGTGGACCGCAGAGACGACTCGACTCGAGAGTGGATCCGTGAAAGCATCCGTCCAAATCTCGGAAATGAATTGCGACAAGGTTTACTGGTTGAACAACGTCCAGACCGTTCAGAACCTAGCACTACCGAGACAGACAGTCAACATGAAGGAGCTATGCGACAGATTCCAGCATTTGAAAGACTTGCCGCTAAGGTCCTACTCTGCCCAGCCGACTTTGCTAATCGGGACCAACAACTGGAAGCTAGCAGTCCCTCGCAAGATCGGCGAAGGAAAATGGAACGAGCCGATAGCATCGAAGTGCATGCTAGGATGGAGCATCCAAGGATCGGCGAACCCACAACGATCCATTTTCATGCACCACTGCGACTGCGACTGGCAAGAACTCCATGATGACATCAAGGAACATTTCAACCTTGATGCACTCGTACCACGAAAGATATACTCAGCTGAAGATGAGCTGGCAGTGAAGATATTGGAAAGCACATGCCAAAAGAAGTCCGGAAAATATGAAGTTGGACTTCCGTGGCGCGGTGGTATCAACAAACTCCCTGAGAGCCGGAGCAACGCTCTGAAGCGGCTTACCTGCATGAGGAAAAAGGTGTCTCAAGAACCAGATCTGTATGAAAAGATTGACACCCAAATCAGGAACCTCCTAGACAAAGGATACGCGGTCAAGCTATCCGAGGAAGAAACCAGCCGGGAGAACAGCCGTACATGGTATCTGCCAATATTCATAGCGCTGAATCCAAACAAGCCGAATAAGATAAGGCTCGTATGGGATGCAGCCGCAAAGGCACACGGATACGCGCTAAATGACTACCTACTCAGGGGACCAGATTGCCTGAATCCACTCATAGACGTCTTGCTAGCCTTTCGGGTCAACAAAATAGCGATTTGCGGTGACATTGCGGAAATGTTTCACAGGATCAACATTCGCCAGGAGGATATGCAGGCGCAGCGATTTTTGTGGTATGACAAAGGCAGCGACAAAGTAGATACATATGTCATGCGAGCTATGACTTTTGGGATTAGCTGCGCGCCGTTTATAGCGCACTTCGTCCGAGACAGGAACGCGGAAACCCACCAAGAAGAGTTCCCATTGGCCTTAAACGCCATCCAAAGGGCGCACTACGTTGACGACTTCATCGATAGCATGAGGAACGAACAGGAGGCCATCCAGATCACCAGAGAAGTCATAGAAGTACATCGGAGAGGCGGATTCGAGATCCGTAACTGGTCGTCGAATTCGGAAGAAGTGCTCAATAGCTTGCAGGATAATGGCAACGCTGGAACCCAAAAGCCCGTGAATTTTTGTGCAACAGAAAAGATACTTGGCATGTTCTGGGACCCACATAATGACATGTTCAAATTTATCTGCAGATTTTCAAGACTGAAGCGTGATGTGCTGGCGGAAAACGCAGTCCCTACCAAGCGAGAAGTATTACAAGTTTTGATGTCGATCTTCGATCCATTGGGATTCTTATCATGCCAAACGATCGGACTAAAGATACTCCTCCAGTGTATATGGCGACAAAAAATTGAATGGGATCAAGAGAGGATTCTAGAAGAATGGCGCCAATGGAAAACTATTTTGCAAGACATAAGGACTTTCGAGGTCCCTAGATGCTTTTCCCCAGCCACATCGGAGCCATGTCAAATTGGACTCCATACATTCGTCGACGCCAGTGAGCAAGCATATTCTGCAGTCTGCTACTTGCGCGTGGCAACGGATGACAGAGTCGGCGTATCCTTGGTAATGGCGAAATCTAAGGTGGCACCTTTAAAACCACTTTCGATTCCGCGTATGGAGCTGCAGGCAGCAGTTATGGGAGCACGCTTAGCCCAAAAGGTGATGAGCACACGCAACCTACGAATTGACAACGCCACATACTGGTCGGACTCCAAGACAGTGTTGCAGTGGCTAACTATGGACCCCCGCAACTTTCATCAGTTCGTGATGCACAGAGTCGCCGAAATTCTGGAAACAACACTGGTCGAGCAATGGCGGTGGATTCCTTCAAAGCTGAACGTAGCAGATGGAGCTACCAAGGTCACCGGGCAAACCCAACAAGAGACGTGGATAACGGGCCCGGAGTTCCTGAAGACCGATGCGAGCAACTGGCCAATATCCAAGAAGCAGGAGAGCATCATCGATACCTCGGAGATCCGGAAACATGTGATGACGACGCATTCGAAATCAGTGGTTATGTTCAACGCGCACGATTTCTCAAATTGGCGGCGGTTATACAGAGCAGTGGCGCTAGTACTCCTGTTCATTGATCGGCTGCGAGCGAAATGTGCCGGACAAGATATGCCAGCAACCACGACAACGGCTCATGTGAGCAAGGCAAAGATGCTGCTATACAAGCAATCCCAATCCATCGCCTTCGCAGCAGAACTAAAAACGTTATCCGCGGGAACGGCGCTCCTCAAGGGAAGCAGATTGGCCGGATTGAACGCGTACCTGGACAACGATGGAGTACTACGAACTAGAGGCAGATTGAACGCAGTTGACATAGCTGAGGACGCCATCATACTAGCTCATGGATGCCGAATAACCAACCTCATAGTTAGGAGCTACCACGAAAAGTATCACCATCTCGCTCATGAGACTGTAATAAACGACATTAAAAATTCGTTTTATATCAGCCGGCTACGAGTACTGCACAAATCTGTGCGAAACACATGCCAACGATGCAAGATCGACAGAGCAGTTCCCAGACTACCCCAGATGGCACCGATCCCGAGGGCAAGAGTTGGAAGCTTCGAGAGGCCGTTTACCTATACAGGCGTTGACTATTTTGGCCCGTTATTGGTGAACGTCGGCCGGCGCAAAGAGAAGAGATGGGTAGCTCTGTTCACCTGTCTTACGTTGCGCGCGGTGCATTTTGAGATCGCCTACAGTTTAGATACAAGTTCATGTATCATGTGCCTAGCCAATTTTATGGCCCTTGGAGGGACACCGAGGGAAATATTCTCAGACAACGGTACAAATTTCAGAGCCACGGAAAAAGCCGTGCGCGAGGGGCTGAAAAAGATCGAGCACGATAAGATCTCTATTAAGTTCGACGGCATAAAGTGGCGATTCAACCCACCAGGAGCACCGCACATGGGTGGAGCATGGGAGAGACTCGTCAGGACAACGAAAGGAATCTTGAAGAACATTTGCCCAAGTTACTCTTTCAACGACGAGGGATTGAGAAACGCACTGATGGAGGCGCAATTTATCATCAACTCGCGACCTCTCACGTTCGTAAGTTTGGATTCAGAGGATGACGCTGCCCTAACTCCAAACCACCTGCTGCTAGGATCAGCGAACGGATACAAGCCGCTGCCAAAAGAGGGAATGAATCTGAAGCGTAGATGGAACGAGACTCAGCGCTTCGGAGACCGCTTCTGGCAACGATGGGTTAAGGAGTATGCACCCGTATTAACCAGGCGCACCAAATGGTTCGAGAAGGTACCTCCAATCACTATCGGAAGCATCGTCGTAGTCGTGGATGAGCTTCTTCCCAGGAACCTGTGGCTAAAAGGACGCGTGACTGACGCAGTGATGGCCAACGATGGACAAGTTCGGCGCGTGACAATCAAGACGCAGCATGGTGCTATAGAAAGACCTGCAACAAAGGTAGCAGTTCTGGACGTCGGCTTAGAGGATGGTAACTGACCACGGATCGGGATCAATTACGGGGGAGGGAATGTTACCGCCGTCATAGAATTAAGTTTATATTTGAAAAATGAAATCGTTAAAATTAGTGTTGAATAATGTTAGAATAAGTTTTGAAAAACGCTAGACGTAAGCTTATCGATATACGATAAAATGAAGAAGGAGGCGTTGCGATCGCTAGGTGGAGCTAACGAGGCGAGGGAAAACGACGAAGTTTTTTAGCTCGCGCGCCATGATTTGAGCTTAAATAAAGGAAAGAACAACCAAATCCATGTTTGCTTAAAAAATCGTGCAACAACCTCGCCCCGACCGCAACAATGACATTACAGTTGTACAAAAAAATTGGATAATTTTGAAAGCAGGATTACTAAGAAATGCCAAGGCTTGCCAATATAATGAAAAATATTTTGAAAAAAAAATCAGAAATGGCTTGACATGCCGCTTATTTTTTATAATTTCTATAATTTCACAACAGCGCCATACAGATCACAACAGATCAACCTAAGAAGGATTTTTTTGAGATGTGTCCAAAGGCGCACAAAAAGAAGTGTCGGGAAACACAGGAAACAACACATGTTGGTGGCTACTAGCTGAAGCTTGTATAAATCTGGAATCCGAACCGCTTCGAAAATGGTTTCTATATACCATTAATACAGACGGGAAAAAAACTTCTGGGAAAAAAATGGTCGTTGGACACACAAGTAAAATTACCAAATCGTTTCTCGAATGAAGAAGCACTTGCACTTAATGTAGATGTTGGCCACACAAAACATACATACCAGCTAACGCGGATAAGTGCCAAAGAGAAAAAGACAGAAATATACCCCAACTATCATAAATTGCAAAAGAAAGGACTATGTACTACCCAGATGTATTTGTCTCGTACCCTCACCAATTCAACTTGGTTCTGCAATTTAGTGGAAAAATACGCGACTATTGTTGACTATTATTCAGCTATTGTCGGCCGATAAAACTGATTTACGGCAATAATCAAGTGAGTAAACAAGTTTGGAAATTGATAGCGTGAAGTTCCAAATATTGTTCATCAAGCCAACGATTTGCTAATTTACCATACTTCATAAATTTCATACGGCGATGCTGGATGGTAAAACATTTGGCGTTCTAGCAGAAGAATCCATACAGACATGTGTTATTTGTAGAGCAGTACCAAAAGATATATATAAATTTGACTTGGTTGAAATTTTACGGTTTATCTAGTTTTCTTGCGTAGATAAAATTCTTTGAATGTTATCTTTCAATAAAGAAATGAAAAGTTCGTGATGTAGGTAAGCCGGAGGTGAAAGCTAAAAAAAATAAAATACTGGTTGAGCTAGAAAGAAAATAGGGTTATAGTGGAATAGTAGTCATACCAATAGTGGACTAATGGCTGATTTGGTAGCTCGCGTTACTGGATTTAGCGAGGCGCTTACTTAAAATTACAATTGCTTGAGATCGAGCCGATCGGTTTAATGGCCACTAAACATTTTTACTACACCGAACTACTAATACATTTTTCGACGCGAACTCTCAGTTGTCTCGCAGTTTTAAAGCTATCGACTTGAAACTTTACACACACTCTTCTTTCCTTTTCATGCAGTATACAAGTCGGAACGGCCGGGATCGGTCGACTATATCCTATAGCTGCCATATAACTGATTGATCGTAAATGCTATATCTTGGGTGTTTTTAAAGTTAAAGAGTTCCAATGAATGCTATAATAATACGACATACCAAATTTCATAAGGATCGGCCGACTATATACTATAGCTGCCATAGAACTGAACAGTATGAAATGACACAACTTTCGTGTTTTTTGAAGATAGAAAGTGTGAACTTCATATAAATTCTATCTTGGTCAGTTGATCCGACCTACTTAATTTCATAACAATCAGTTTTCCCAAAGAAAGGGATCTTTTGAAGTTGTTTAAGAGCCAGGTAATGGCGATTTCGCCCGCGTGTTAAAGTTTGTGGGAGGGAAGGTTTTGGCTGACGGAGTGCCTGTTTTTGGCAAGCATCCGGGGAAGTGAGTATCTAGCAGCATAGCTAAAATTTTTCTTACTCGTTTTAGTCCAGGTGTCATCTTCTTTTTTAAAAAGATAAAGTTATAGATAAAAACTTTAAAACTTTATCCGTCCGAACAGATAAAGTTGCATGCGGTGCGCTTCGCTTTTTGAATGGTTTTTTCGTAGGTGGCCAGGGAAGCCTTATAGTCGATCCAGAGGCTTTTCTCGTTTCCGGCCTTTGCCCTGTCAAACAAAGTTCTGCTGGCCGATGGGTGGGTAACTAGCTCTGACGACCACCAGGGGGGCTGTTTTTTTTGGGCTTGGGTAAATTTTTGCACCCGAGCGTTCAGAATTTCTACCGTTTGCGGATAGTCTGGTGGCTGTGGTGTTTTTGTTCACAAGGATTTGGAAATATTTGGTCCAGTTAGTTTTCCTATGGCTTAGAAAGACTTCTGGCTTGGAGCTTTTATATTCGCGGTCTTTCAGAATTTGGAAATGGCTTGTGCATCAATAAGAGCATCAGCTAGCATTCCTGTATTCATCATAAAGCTTAGAGGCCCAGACGACCGAGGGGCGCTCGAGAAACGATTTGTTAGTACATATTAAGCTAATTGAAATTTGTTAAGCTAAGAGGAGTTAGTAAGGAAATTTAAAATTCTATATTTTAAATTAGAGGGACAGGAAAGAGATGTAATAGAGTAGAGACCATTGTAGTTCGAACATAATACCCTAAAAGGATCATGCAGTGCATATGTCGAACTACAACGGCTAAGGAACAGAGGACTAAAGTTTCGAGTCCTTCTATTAGGAATGTTGAAATTTAAGCGTGTTAGTAAATGCTGGCTATCTACATCCCCGTTAATAAGGTTATGCAGAAAGTAGTAGAGATTTATAAAGTAGAGATATTTCTGTGGTCGGAGAAGGAATGCTTATCTAGCTCTCTTCAGAAAGATACATAGCTGGGTAAAGGGGCCCATCCACAGGCGAGCATGTTCGTCAACATGCTCGCCTACTTGAATTTCATTTTCCCCACTAACTAGAGCCAACATTCGAGCGAACATCATTTTTCGATAAATTTTCAAACTATCAATATGTCAACGGACAACTATAGCGGCACTCTAATTGCACTTATGGCAATAAGTATTTGCCATAAATAATATTGCAAAATAATATTGCACTTTTTAATCATTTTTCTCTACCAAAACATTTTTTCAAACTGACGTTCGTGCCAACATTGCCGTCCATTGGCGAGCATGTTGTTGCAAACGTTGTCAAAATAGAACGATTTCAATTCCATTCAAACATTTTGACGAACACAAAATTTGACAACGCACACTACCGAACATGTTCGCCGAACATGCTCGCCTGTGGATGGGCCCCTTAACTAATTCGATACCAGTGTTAATCAATTCTTTTCGGTTTGTAATAATAAAAGTCACTTCCCTTAGAAACATACGTAGGTCACAAACATACTCACCACGGATATTTGGATTTAAGCTCGCCCATTGTACCATCGTCCACCGCACCCTATTAGAAGGCCTATATCGGGTATCTCGCTTTTCTTCGCTAGAAACAGCTTCCTCAGAAAGATACTTAGGTCACAAACATACTCACCACGGTTATTTGGATTTGAGCTCGCCCATTCTACCATCGCCCACCGCACCCTATTGAAAGGCCTATATCGAGCATCTCGCTGTCGCTTTGCTAATAACTCACCTGTTGGTTCCGACAGTACCCGGATGAAAGTTGGCTTACAGCCAACTTTGGAGTTTCACTCCACGGTTATTACCGTGTCGTCTGCTTATATAAAAATATGCTTATATGCTTTTTAGCAAGAACACTACTAATAACACTAGTATAGAGGGAGCACGCATTTTTCCTTACTTCACCTGCTTTATCCACTCCGTTGAACGTTTAGAAGTTTTGGCTCTCTCGTGGCTTCGCAGTACTTGGCGAGTTCGTATACCTATATGTTTTCGCTATTTTCCTATAAATATAAAAACTAATCTTGTACGGTACAGTTATTTTTATTACCATTCTTTGTGATTTATGTTGACAAATATGTATATATTGAGGCACCGAATTTGGCCCATTAATAAAAAAAAAACTATAAATTTTATCAAAAAAATATTTGTGTTCGTGTTATACATAAAGAAACCTATAAAAAATAACCTAAAAGTATATGAACACACGAATCGTCTCAAATCGTGAAACCAAAATGTTGTGTATGCGATTGCATTCTCTCGCGGATCGATTTCGCTTTTCTGAAGTCAGTCTTCACTCAATCGTGACCCCATGTAGATCGAGCTGCAGTCACGGGCAGTTCATCAATTCTCTGTCATATTAATTAGCACCTGTACTATTTACTACTACTATTTCTCACTATTTTATTACTTAGATAAATTTAATATATGCTTGCGCATATATAATATTGGCGACGAGGATGGGATTTTAATCCTTATTTTTAAGGGATTTTAAGATTATTAATTTCCACAATTTTCGTACAGGGAGAGATAGAGAGAGAGACGGAATGAACAGTGACGAGTATTTACCGACGTCCAATTGCGGTAGTCTTACTATTCTTGAAGCAAACACTTGAATAAGCGCCTAACTGTCTATCAAGCTGAGAAAAGCGCCGGCAAAGAGGTAAAACAAGAGATAAGTGATAATCAATGAACTCCACGGGGAGTCTCGCTGAGAGTGGCTGTACAGTTGAGCCAAATACTGCGCCCAGTAGTGATAAGCGAAAAGCGGTCTTTCAAACTTGCGGAGTCGCCATGGCTGGAGTTGGAACCTTTCGACTCGCTAACCCCTGGAAAACGGAACGCGTACCGAGATTGCTTCAAGCTGTAACTTTTAGCAAATAGCGTCGTGGACGAGGATCGGAAGAAGGCGGCGTTTCTAACACTCTTATTAGTGTCGTTAGCATCACCCAGGCAAGTCAGTGATTTGCAATTAACAGATGTATGACATATTAACCAGTCACTCTGCGCCTTGCCAATCGGAGATTGGTGCATTCTACCATTTCCACAAGCGTGATCAACACTCCGACGAGTCCGTCGGTAACTAAATGGCCGCATTAATAAGTTCGGCGGTAGGGTGCAATTTCGGACAAATGTTAGATCGCATGTTGCGGGACCGATTTGTGTGTGGCTTGCGCGACGAAGGTCTCCAGCGAAACCTGCTAGCCAACCCCGAGTTGAAGGTGTAGCAGGCCATGGAACGGGCCGTCACTAGTGAAGCAGCCGCTGCGAGTCGTAATCGATTCGAGGCGACAATGACCGGGGCCTCGAGTCTTCGAGCACCGAGTCCATTCATGGAATAAGTTCGAGTTGCGCGGGTTTTAGGACATGCCCGCAAGAAGTGTCCGTTCCGCAACGCCACTTGTCATCCCTGTAGTCGAACTGGCCACATACGTCGGGTATGCCGCAGTAACAGTCAAGCTGGGTCAACAAAATCTTCATCTTCTACGCCCAGTAACATGCGTAACAATAGGGCATCGCGCGGACGCGTTCATCAAACATTTCCGGTGGTCAGCCCCAAGAAATCCGTGGCCGTGGTCATCCACGGTCGCTCATGCCAGTTCGATGTTGATTCCGGGTCGCCCGTCACCATCATGAAGGAATCTTCGTATCGGTACATCTGGCCAAACGGTAATCCCGATCTCGTCAAGTTCCGGTATTCCGGTCAAGGGAATCACCGACACGTCAATCCGCCACAACAATCGCCGTATCAGTAATCTTCCATTGGTCATCACGTCCGGCACAGGGTCAATCCTACTAGGATGCAACTGGTTTGAACCCCTCGGAATCCGCATAGAAGGCATTCATGGCGTGCAGTGCGTTAATGGTATCGCGGAAATTCTAAGGAAATTCGACCATTTGTTTTTATCAGAACTTGTCGGTATACGGGGCCGCCAGTGGCCCTCAAAGTGGACCAGGAAGTTCCGCCAGTCAAACTACCGCCGCGTCGAATTTTTTACGCACTCCCCAAGCCATATGAAGGAGTGTTGGACCGTCTCTGTGCACAAGGAATACTTGAGCCTGTAGAGTACTCTGGGTGGGCCCTCCGACAGTTCCCATAGTCAAGAAAGATGGTTCCATACGCATTTGTGGAGATTATAAATCTACGCCTTATAAAGCGGAACAGCTGCATTGCCATCAAATTCCTGCAATCAACACGGCTATTAGCTGCTGGCTATTAGCTTCGATAGAAGGAGGCTCAATTTTCGCAAAAATAGATTTGGCCCAGGCGTATCAACAATTGGTAGTAGACGAGAAGTCAGCTTTCAAGCAAACAATAGCTACTCACAAAGGAGCATTTAAGGAGCACAAGACTACAATTCGGAATTTCAACAGCCCTAGGAATATTCCAAAGCTGCATTGAAAGAATACTGCAGAACATATTGGGCGTCCTTCCGTATTTTGACGATATTGTAATAATGGGTAAATCAGAAGAAGAACTTGAATAGATTAAAAGAAGTTCTAGCCCGAATGGACTAGGCAGGATTACGTCTGCGCAAGGACAAATGTCAGTTCCTTCCATCGAATTTTTTGAATTCAAAGTTGACGCTCTCGACATTAGGCCATCAGCCGACAAGGTTAGAGCCATTCATGAGGCGCCACCGCTAAAAGAGAAAAAACAGTTGCAAAAGTTTCTAGGACTGACCAATTGTTATCACTCATTCTTGCCCCAGAAGGCCACCATTGCGGAGCCATTACATAGACTTCTAGACAAGAACGTACCATGGACATGGCATCCGGTGCACTAAAAAGCATGTGCAGAATTAAAGAATTTGATCGCATCGGATGCTGTTCTACTTCATTACTCTCCGGACCACCCACTGATCTTAACTTGCGATGCGTCACCATACGGGTTTGGAGCAGTACTTAGCCACGAAATGGAAGACGGGACACAGAAACCGATTGCGTTTTACTCTCGCACGCTGTCAAAGAGGAACTACTCGCAGATCGACAGAGAAGCAGTAGTGTTAATCGCAGGTGACAAAAAATGTCATAACTATTTATATGGAAGGAAGTTCACGCTTATTACAGATCATCGCCCACTGCTGGGAATCTTTTCGACAGAAAAGCCAATCCCTCAAATCATTTCCAACCCGATGATCGAGAAATTTTTTTGAGAGCGTATAAATTTAAGTTAATTCATCAGCCTGGAACCAAAATAAGTAATGCAGGTTTCCTAAGCCGCTGCCCAACGTCAGATATACACCATAAGCCTCGAACCAAAGAAGTTTTCATGATCGAATGGGCAACTGATCCCACTGTCACCGCGAACACCCTAGCTACCAACACGTCTAAGGATTGCACCCTCAGAAAGGTGCTCAACTGGGTGTTAAGGGGATGGAGTAGTGCTAAAGTTCAGCGTAATGATGACCTGTACCCTTTCTTCGTTCGGCGAAACGAACTGACCAGTAACCAAGGAATATTATTTTGGGGTTATCGAGCAGTTCTTCCCTTGACGGATATAGATAAAGATATAGCCCGCAGCTACGTCTGGTGTCCCGGTCTGGATGCAGATATCAAAAAGGTGGTGAGTCAATGTTTATCGTGCCAACATTCCCCCCCACGGTCGGACGTACATCACTGGTAGTCTGCCAAGAAACCATGGCCCCGCCTGCACATTGATTTGCCGGACCGTTCCGAGGGAACACGTTTGTGTTGGTCGTCGACTCTTTTACGAAGTGGCTTGAAGTTTGCTCCGTAAAATCGACATCGGCGGCAGCTGCAATCACCTTCCTTCGTCAACTGTTTGCAACCCATGTCATTCCGGATGATATCGTGTCCGACAACGGAACTGCTTTCACCTCCGAGGAGATTAAGTGATTTACATTCCGCCACAAAGCATTCGCCACCGGAGTTACTGTTCAATAGAGAGCTCCAGACATTCTTTGACAAATTAAGTTTAGGCGAAATATCATATGGTAAGATTTGCGAGGCTCAAACTCGAGACACGTCACGAAGTAAACGGGATCGATTTTGTATTCGGTGTGTCTTGAGGACGACCGACCAGTCCTGGCAGCATCTGGATCAGCTGCTATTACGCAGTCCTTCGCAGCATCCAACACAAGAGGAGACTTCATCACCAACTTGCTGTTCCCCTCTAACCCCAGCTGAAGTGGTAGCTGGCGGATCCACAACTCCAGCAGGACCACCGAGCTCGCCTGAGCCAATCGGAAGTGGAGGACCGCCACGCAGATTGGCCCGTGACCGTCGCCGCTCCGCAGTTCAACGATCCGTCTGGGTGTTAAGGGATGTTATGTGTGCGATTGCATTCTTTCGCGCAGCGATCACGCTTTACTGAAGTCAGTCTTTACTCAATCTTTACGGGTCAGGGGTTCGTCTTCACGGGCCATTCATCAATTCCCCGTCATATTAAACTACCCTACTCCTACTACTTCTCCTATTTCTCACTTAATTGTATTATTTAAATAAATTTAATATATGCTTGAACATACATAAAACAAAGCATGAATTCGATATCTCATAAACACAGTATAATGTAGCCCTAACCATACAGCATATAGACAACATATTTCATACAACGAATATGGACGGAAAAATTTCTTGCGACAGGCCCCAGAGCGAGATCTTATTCTCTTTCTCTTTCTGACAGGAGCACGATGAAGAATGCTGGTCTACGCTGGATTGATCTTTGTATGTATGCATGTCAAACATTCACATACACGGGGGCATGTGTGTGTGCGATATCGTTACGAAGCCAGCGCAAATCGACAGCAGAGCCGGTGTATATTTTCCTCATAAACTCTGGTCCTTGTAGTGCCCTATCAATAAATTCGAATTTGGGTAGCCCCCCGTTGATTCAAAAAGAACCTACTATGTCTACTCCAATGCGTGTCATGGAGTAAAATCCTCCTTAAACTCTATTTCTGAGCTGCTGTGTATTTTCCTTTCAAAATCTCTCACTGTCGTGCAAGCTATTTTTCTTTGACCACATCCAACTTCGCTAGCAGTAGCTAGTGTCCTTTAAATTTTAAATTGTAATGTAGTCGTTGCCAATCTCGCCAACCGAAAATCTCTGTTTTGTCCGTGGCTGCTCTACACAGCTCGCTTCATGGTTCACAGATGCCCTTAGTAAGGACAGTCGGTACACTCCGTCATGCCCAGGAGCCAGATCTAGGACCCTGGTTAGGAAAGAACATGCTCTTTTATGGGCTTCAGACTTCATAGCGTAATTTAGGGAAGAGCATGGCGAATAAATAAAACAACAACTATGTTGCAGGTGGCCTTTATTTGCCAGAAATGCGCGTCATTTTAAATTATCCCAACAAAACTACCGATAACACTTTTTTTGGTAACCAAATTGTATTTGTTAACGGCAAATTAGATAAAGGCGCCGTTAAATTTTCAAATTTATTTGAGGGTTCAATTTATCCCTACAAACGCAATGCCCCGGTACAATGTGCGAACTGTGAAGAATATGGCCACACAAGGTCAAAATGCGCTCGGTGCGTGTAATTTGTGGATAGCTTTATGACTCAGCACACTGCCCATCGAGCAAAGCAGGCTGCAACTTGAAAAAGTGCCGCAACTGGGGCGGCAATCACACTGCTAACTAAATAGGTTGCCAAGTTTATTAGAAGCTTAAAAGTCGCATCCACCAGACAGGAATTACTGCCATCACCCAAAATAAACAGTTGACATCCTTCAGATCAAACCCTGATCCCTACGTATATCTACGTGGAACTCTAACTGCGTTTCACAGAACAAGCTCGACTTTGTTTCTTCTGGCACACCAACATATTGGCCAGATTGGCTTGAATATAAAGTCCTGCTGTATAAATCGGTACTGAAACCTATAAAGATGTACGGCTCCCAGTAATGGGCGAATGCCAGCAATAGCAATATTGACATAGTCCAGCGAGCTCAGTCGTAGATCTTGAGAACAATCACCGGGGCACCGTGGTAGGTTCGCAATGAAAACATACATCGTGACTTAAACATTCTACCAGTCAAAGAAGTGATAGCAGAACAGCTGAAAAAGTGTCAAGCTAATATGCTAGCTATATTGCACCCTAATTACCTGGCAAGAAGTCCAAGGAGGTTAAGCAACCAACCACGTCTTCGTCGCAATGACTTACCTACCCAGCGACCGACTTGAGGGACGCGCAGTCCCCAGAATTCAGTCTTAGTACAGTGTAAGTTAAATTTTAATGTAAACCCGTTACATGGCAATAACACCGATTTTTATGATTCTTTTTTTGTTTGGTATTCATATGTAAATAAAAAATACAATTTTACCTTATTTTTAAAAAGAAAAAGGAGTTATGAATTTCTGCATCAAATGTGCTTAAGAGGAAAATATTTTCTTATTACTTATTATATTTATTAATTCAATTGGAAGTTTTAAAAACAATTATTATGTTTATTAAAGCAAAAAGAAACAAAAATTTATCGCACTCCGTTTGGGAGAACCCAGTTCAGTTTGGATACTTGCAGCGCAGCCAAACAGGCAAATGACCGAATTGGTCCTGCTGAACCTTCAGCAGTTGGTGACCTGAATTGGTGACCTGAATTGGTTCCTTCTGCTTCTTTTCATCCAATGCATATTGGATAATAGAGCCTCGATTCCCTTATTTTTTTGTTGCGTCCAATTTATTCAACGATCTGCTATTTCCATACGAAAATCCGGTGAATTAAGCAATTTTTGGTTTGATGCCGTAGCCTTGTGAACGCGCTTGTATAAAAGGCAAGCATTGCTAACAGTTTGGTCTAGAAGGTGAAGGTGATAAAAGACTCTAACATGTCACCTTTGCCTGCGATACAGAAAACGGACGTTCAATCTGAATGTACTGGTTTTTATGACGATTGACGGGCAGAATCTTTGGGAACAAGTTCAGCCGAATTTGACTCCAATGTAACTTCTTTGTTGTCCATCCAAGATGTTAATAATCAACTCCACGGTGCCAAGTGTTTTTTTTCCCCTTTGGAAAATTCTTTGAACTTGAAATTTATAGGACATTGTAGGACATACACAAAGATTATAAAGAAGCAAATCACAAATCGAGTAAGATTACATAAGAAACAAATTAAACATCAATGTTATTCATTGAGATCAGGCTGAAAAAGTTATACAGTTGTCAGTATTTTTCTATGTCTATAGTCATTTTGTTGCATATCTGCAACAAAGCAAAAATGTTAATTTACGTAAATTTTAATGCAAGAAACACAAAAACTCAAATTGGAAAAGTGATCAGCTTTTGAGTTAGATAAATACCTAATTTAGTGTGATCAAGACTTATTATATAAAAAATGAATTATTAAAATCATATTTAATTACTTTATAACGCACACGAAAAAATAATTTCATTAAATCGGTATGATGCAGATATGCATCAGCACCACCTCTACCTAAGCTCCAAAGAGCACATTCTCTACAAATAACAATACAGTATATGGGAAATGGGGAGAAAGACGCACAAGTCACTACTATGTCACTTTAAAACAGTGGTCGGCACCCCAATACATTGATATGATTTTACCGCATTAGTGTTAGTAACGAATAGCAGAAAGTAGGCTGTGAGCATGACGTTTCACACATGTATACTGTGTGTGTGTGGCAGAGCTCGGGCAGAGAAATTTCCTATACCCCCGAGATAGGGCCGTGCCGACCTCTGCTTTAAAAGTTCAAAATCACTGTTGCACTATGTAATTTGATAAGTGAAATATTGTGTTAAGATCGGTATTGAGTAAGTACCGTACAGCTTCAAAGACGCGACTGGGTAAAATAGTTGCAGTCATGAAATCGGGAACGTTCACTACTGCCCTCTTATTGCCGTTCATTGCCGAGAGATATTATTTCGGTAAAAATAGGAAGTCTTTGAGACTCAGTGATTACTGGGTCAAAGCCGTTAGAAAAACAGAGAGATTTAGAGGAAAAGAAAGGCAGAGAGTTTAAGAGAAGAAATGTAAAGGAGACACCTATGATATAATCAACTTACATAAAAACGAAACCTTGTGTCTCCACAGCAAAATCAAATTTCCGTTGGTCGTTCCTTTATGTTCCTGTGATACAGGTTGCTTGCTTAGGCTCAAACCCTCTTTCGCTTCAAATGTTGCTTTTTTTGCTTTCATTTTATGTTGCAACTGCCATTCAGTCGATTTTGGGGGCTTATCCTAAAGTATATTAATTGATCCTCTGCCATTTGCCGAATTTGTTGCTCCCAAATCCATCACTGTTAGTTGAAGTAGATTCCGAATTCGCTTTTAAGTTTCAAACCCTGGTAGCCCAGATCCTGACGACAATTCGCAAGTTCTTCAGCATGCCGAATACGCTCGGCAGAATGGATCTCCGGACTAGTCTTCTGGGAAACTTGCTCACCAGTATCGCTCTGCTCTCGTCTCCGCTTCTCATCAACCCTACTCTCGACGGTTCGTATGTGTTTCCATGTCCCGAATTCGTTCCAAAATGCGATATTCCGAAAAAGTCCTTGTCCGCTCAACATAATCCTCTCGACGGATCGCATGTGCTTCCATGGCCCGAATCCGTTCTGGAATTTTAAAACTAGGAATAGTTATCCGAAAAAAATGCTCAGCCATTTTTCGTAACTGTTCTCGTTCCCGCTCCTTAGAGTCCTTTCGACAGGTCGCTTGTGCTTCCATGTACCAAATTTGTTCTGGAATTCGATATTCCGAAAAAAAACTCCTCTTTCGGAAGGAATGCTCAGCAGTGTTTGGCAACTGCTCTCGTCTTCTCTTCTTCGTTTCAGCACCGCACGGGCTGCGGATTCCTGAGCCTTTTCTCAGGAAATTTAATTCGAATTTTATTTTTAACGGGTCCTGCTACAGGTTAAAGCAGCTTGGTGTCGTTGCTTCTGGGACAAAAACGATTAACGTGACATTTTTTTCGGTGCTAATTTAAAAAAATTTATTTTTTGGAGTTATAATGGAAATAAAGAAAGCTTATGTTTCAAATATTATTTTAAAACAGTTGACAACACACTTTTGGATAAATTTTCATGTTTTAATTTTAATAAATACTTTGAGAAAAATACTTTTGCACACTTAAATTTTTTGCACTAATAAAAATCACCCTTCAAAGAATATATATTCTGAATCAGGTGGTTAAGAATTGTAGTTGGTAAAAATATTTGAAGTATTTGAAGAAGTGGTGTTTTTGAAGATAGAAGCTTGGAAAATTTTTTAAATTTTGTTTTCTAATAAATTGATTTTGTTATGAATTTTTTACAAGGGTCGGCCAATCATATCCGATATTTGCGATATATATCCGATCTTAACCGCCAAGGGTTATTAACTTTGGCTCCGCCCGTAGTTAGCTTTCCTTTCTTGTTGTTGGCTGTTATCAACCAAACCCTCTGTCCCTGAGGCTCATTAAAAAATGTGGGTGCAAAAAATATGAAATTCTAGTCTATGAAATAAATCTAACATTTCAATAACAAAAAGAGATGCCAAACTTGTAAACGCCTTCCACTTTTTGCAAAATCCGCCCTTGAGCAGAGTTCAACGGGAGAGAGTACACCTTGGCAAACTGTCGGCACCAACGCACAACAACATCATAGACCAATAGCTTAGTAACGGCGTAGGAGAAACTTTGAGGTTCACAGCTTCACCTACAACCCACAATTCCTGATAGACATGATCAACACACTCACCACCCACAAAATTGATAAAATTAAATTTTACTGGTATTCTTAAAGCAAGACTTACAAAATTGGATCAACCACACGTAATTCTGTTTGATTGTTGTCAAATTGTTGTTGCACACTTTTCCGCTTGGGCAAAACAACAACTGCAGCCCCCCACGGCCATACTACCGGTTCAGTAGGGAAGGAGACTAAAAAGTCTATAATTCCTCTAAAAATTATCCGATTTGGCTACTTTTTGGCTCATAAGTGTAGATTAGCCATTGGAACAATTTGGTATCCATTTTCCCAAAAACATAAAAAAAACTGGCTGTTACACCAGATTTCTGTTTTTGTGGCGTAAGTGGGCGTTGCAAAATTTTGACACAAACTTGATCTGTGCGGATACCACACTGGTCCACATTCCAAATGGGATAGCTTTATCTCTTATAATCTTCGAAATCTACAAGTTCAAAATTTTAGTCAGGTTGAATGTGTAAATTGTGTACATTGAGGATGGAATCCAATTTACTATCCACATCCAGAAGAACCTAATGTTTGGTTTACCAAATATATGCTTTTTGCGGCCCGAGACGAGCTTCACAAAGTTTACCTCTACAGAAGTTGAAATTTGCTATAAAAATAGCGTGTGAAATAGTTCCAGCGCTTGACCGCTTTTGCACCCCCTCAACCCCACTTCCTTGACTTTGCCCCATGCCACCTGTCTTGGTGTGTGGGGAGACTAAATCTCCTCCCAGTATATGTATTCTTGATCAGCATCAACACCCGAGTCGATATGTCCGTCTGAAACTCTGTCCGTATGAACGCGTGGATTTCAGAGACTATAAGAAAAAGAGCTATAGAATGGCATTCATTTGGCATGGAGACTCATACAATGCCCACGCAGCTCAAGTTTGTTTCAAAATTTTTCCATGCCCCCTCCCGACCTCAGAAATCGTGAGTTTCTGTAGCGCCAGTACAGAAAGGTTTTTAAAAAACTGTTGATGCCAAACTATTTCTATAGTTCATTTATGTCTGAAAAACAGATATTGAATTTGTTTTATTGAGAAAAACAGGCTTGAATTTTATCCTAATCGGCCGATTTTTAGACGACCTATTTTTACCTATTGTGTATTACAGGCGGATATTATCGAAAATGTACGACTTCCGATCGGAATGATGTCGGAAGAAGCTTAAGAAGCCCGAAACAAAGATTTGAGAAATTTTCGCTTGAGCCATTCACGTAAAAACTCTCGCCAAAACACAATGGAGGATCTTTTGCACTTATTGTTAGTATCGTCAGATTCATTAATAACACGCTTTTCCAAAATTTTGACCTTGATCGAGTCAAGGCAGTTTTCTTTGAGATTGAAGGCCAAAATCTTCTTATGGACTACAATGCCCAAGAAGAAAATTCAGATTCTGACTCAGAAAACAATTTTGATTCAGGCTAGGACAATTGAATCTAGTTTATTTTGTAAAACTACATCCAAATTTAAAAAAAAATAAGAAAGGAAAGCTAACTTCGGGCGGAGCCGAAGTTGATATACCCTTAAACGCGGATATATATCGCAAACATCGGATATAGTTGGCCGATCCTTATGAGAATATAATAATATACCCTTGCAGAGGGTATTATAATTTTGTCCAAAAGTGTGCAACGCAGTGAAGGAGACAACTCCGACCCTATAAGGTATATATATTCTTGATCAGGATCACCTCCTGAGTTGATATGAGCATGTCCGTCTGTCCGTCTGTCTGTCTGTTTCTACGCGAACTAGTCTCTCAGTTTTAAAGCTATCGACTTGAAACTTTGCACACGCCCTTCTTTTCTTTGCACGCAGTATATAAGTCGGAACGACCGGGATCAGCCGACTATATCCTATAGCTGCCATATAACTGATTGATCGCAAATGGTATAACTTTGGTTTTTTTAGAGTTAGAGAGTTTAAATTTGACATGAAAGCCAAATTTCATAAGGATCGGCCGACTATATCCTATAGCTGCCATATAACTGAACGATCGGAAATGACCCAACTTTTTGAAGATAGAAGATAGAAAGCTGGAATTTAATAATGATTCTATTTTTGGTCAGTTGATCCAACCTACCAAATTTCATTAGGATCGGCCGACTATATGAAATAGCTGCCATATAACTGAACGATCGGAAATGACCCAACTTTCGTGTTTTTGAAGATAGAAAGCTGGAATTTAGTACAAATTCTATTTTTGTCAGTGGATCCAACCTACCAAATTTCATTAGGATCGGCCGACTATATCCTGTAGCTGCCATATAACTGAACGATCGGAAATGACCAAACTTTTGTGTTTTTGAAGATAGAAAGCTGGAACTTGGTACAGATTATATTTTTGGTTGATCAGTTGATCCAACCTACCAAATTTCATAAGGATCGGCCAATTATATCCGATGTTTGCGATATATATCGGGTTTTAGCTGCAAGGGTATATAAACTTCGGCTCCGCCCGAAGTTAGCTTTCCTTTCTTGTTTTTAATGATATTCCATATCTGACGCTAAATTACCCAAATTGGCCACTGTGGGATGGGGGAAAGTAAAGATGAGAAGCCTAGCCGCAAGACAGAAAGAGCAGTGAGGGGGGCAGCGCTTCGGGAGAAAGTAGAGACGACGTGGAACGTAATGGTTCTCGGGGCGGCCGTGCTGCCCTGTTTAGAAAGTTCGGCGGGGTTAGCTTCAGCAAAAAAGCAAGTAGTGGAGGGGGCGACGTAAAATGTAGCGGACCCTCGAAGTCCGAATAGCCAAAGCAGAGGTCCGTGGCCGGGAGAGGCGAGAGGGCACGGACGGCGACCCGCCAACAGGAAAGTGGCGTGATCTTGGAAGCAGGATTAACGGCAGGAGCAGAATCTAGAAGAATTAACGGGCGCTCCAAGCAGTATATTAGGAGGCCCATTGGAGTGAATCGAGACGAGTCTTTTTAGGAAGCTTTGAGCGTTGAGTTGGAGGACCGCCTTTGTGTTAGAGCCGTCCGACATTCAAGTGTTAGAGCGATTCTAAAAAGGACCCGGTAGTTTGAGTTGAAGGACCGGCTCTGGAGAGTCCAACAGCTCAAAGAGAGTGGAACGTAAAGGACGAGCTAAGAATGTATCCTTTGTAGGACGGTTCTTCTAATAACCCAGGATATCAGAGTCGAGTTGGGCCATTCCCGACTACGACATGTAGTCTTGCTATGAAGTGAGAAAAGGACAAGTGTGGCGTACGCCAGACTGAATCGCGACGTACAGGTGTGGTCCTGCAAAACAAGGATAGGCCAACTCGTAAACTTACGCCCAGTTAAAAAACCGATCAGAAACACCCCGGTCACCAGCCAACCAACTCCCAATCCGGTCACGCTAGCGCGGTTGTTTCCCCTGTAAAGCGGAAACGCGTCGCACGGTCTTTCACGTTAACTACCGATCCTGACAACCACAGGTGTTTCCAGGTGAAACGGAGACGGCAGTCAGCAACTAACTCCCGATCCAGATTTGCTAGCGCGTATGCGCGGTGTTTGCCTGGTGTAGCAGAGCGGAGGATCGCTGCTCAGTCTTTGATCAGTCTCAGACGACCCAAAGGGGTGTTCTGAAAGGTAGGAAGCCAGCGAAAGAGCGACTGTTGGGAAAACCTACGGCAACTGAGGTTTCCTCTACGGCAAGAGGAATAGCAGCGGCAGTGGAGCGGCGGCAACGACCGTGACACCAGGAACGGCCAACAGGAAGCGTTGACGACGGAGCCGGGCGGAACCAGGAGAAGCAGCAACCATACGGAGCGGAGCCCGACCATTGTTGGGATCAAAGAGTAGTTAATATTGTATTTGGGAAAATTCTCTGAATAAAGAGTTCGTAAAATATTATGCTGTTTGTATTATTTCTGGGCTCGGGCAATCACGTCGAACTATCAATTCGATGGAACAGACCCACAAACTCTGTGAGCTAACCACGGCAAATGCAAATCGTCCAAATCGTATATAAACTAATTCCCATATAAAAGTCGAATTTTTCGATTAATTTAGAGAAGATATAGACATGTGTATACAAACCAATTCCCAAACAAAATTTATTTAACTAACCTTTTAAGCAGTGGTCGGGACTCAATACATTGATAAATATGAATGAATTAGTATTTGTCACGAATAGCAGAAAAAAGGCTGCGAGCATGACGTTCCATACATTTATACTGTGTGTGTGCGGCAGAGCTCGGACAGAGAAATTTCCTATGCCCCTGGAATAGGGCCCTGCAGACCACTGCTTTACAGGTATGGATTCACTGCAAACTAATTTTTCTGAGGAAAGAAAATTAAAGCAGAAAGGAAGCAGAATATAAAGTCTATAACTCCAATTGTACAATTGTACAATCCAATTATAAATGTGAAAAATAAACTGGACTACGTTTCCCCTGGAAGTCCCACATACTGGCCAACAGACTCACGAAAGCTTCCAGACCTTATTGACTTTGCGGTGACAAAAAACATACTTCGCAATCTAATAAGTGCCAAAGCAGTCTCGGACTTATCATCAGACCACTCGCCTGTGCTTCTAACGCTTCTTCAAAGCCCAGAAATAACAGAACACCCCTTCAGCCTGACGACGCCAAAAACGAACTGGCTAAAATACAAAAAGTACGTGAGTGCCCACATAGAACTCGCCCCGGAATTTAACATGGAATCGGACATCGATTACACTACGAACGTCCTGGAAGAAGTACTCGTTGCAGCCGCTAAAATCTCTACTCCTCATGGGAAAGAATAGACCGAAACAAACACTTCAAATCTAATCAGCAAATCGAACAGCTCGTGCGAGAAAAGAGGCGCACGCGTCGTGATTGGCAAAAAAGCAGATCACTAGCTTTAAAACAACGCCTTAAGGAAGCAACCCGATCACTCGACCAGGCTCTTTACCAACAGGAAGAAAATGCAAGTTAAATTATTTGTAGTTCGGTGAATTAAAAAAATGTAAATTTTATTTTTTAATTTCACAACTTGGTGTTAAACCTTTATTTATTAAACGCAAAAATTACAAGACACTTTTGATTTTTCTTAAATATTTTTGTCAACCGTTCGCGGTCTCGGTCAAAATAGGACTGACTTCTTAATTCTAAATCTGATCCAAAGAACCTCGGCCTTCGGGAAGCTTGGGCTTGAGATTGATTGGGCTTCGGAAGCTGATGTTTACTTTTGATTTTGATTTTTTTATGGGGAACCGAGATCGGACCTCAGAGCCAAAGACAAAGCCGAAGGCAAATGCAGAGTTTGAAAATATTGTTTATAAAATTCATAAGTTCAAAATTCATAAATTCAATATGAAATTAGTTTAAATGATCTCTTAATTCTGTTAAAAAAATTTCTTGGTTAATAGGTTTTTCTGGTTTAGGCCGATGTTTTTTGGTTACAAATAATATAGCATTTTTGTATTTTATAATAAGTGAAAGAATCAAATATATAATGATTAAAATTAATAATATAAAGGTAAGTGATATTTTAGTATTCTTAATTTTGACGAATGGGTTTAAAATGTTTATATTATCTAAAGAAAGATCAGAGTTATTTGATAATATGTAATCGGATATTTCATAATTTTTAAAGTGGTTCGTAGTTACGTATTCAAGAATTTTATTTTCCAAATTGGTATATGAGATATTATTAATTTTAGTTGTACCATTAAATGTTATTAAAAACGAACCGTTTAAATGGGAGTTGTTAACAATATTGTTCCCATTTATAAGAATGGCACCATCTTGTATGATGTCTATTTTTTTTATTTTTTTTCTCTTATTTTTTTACAGGTTGATTTCTCACCATTTAATAATCGGGTAAAACAAGTTTTTTTGTTACTTAGAGTGCAATAATTATTAAAAAGTTCGTTCTTAAAATTAGACATTTCGTAAAAAATATTTTCGCATTTTGCGACTTGATTGCTTAATACTAGTTTTCCATCGATTTGGGAAATCGCTCTAGCGTGATATATTTCACATCTGTTTTTTATTATTGGGTATGTTATATAAATTATTAAAAGTTCTTTATGCAATGCGATTTTAAAAGAAGAGATGTCCATTAAATCAGCTATAATTACTGGTTTTCGTTCATGTTTTAATATTTCCAAGATGTCATCATTGTTTAAAATTTTGGTATTAAAAACATCTATTTTTGCTAAAGTGATTGTGTCAATTAAATTTTGCAGATCAAATGTTAATAATCGCAAGCGATGTTTTCAAAGTGGTAGACCACATCATGGTCCGGAGTTCCAGCTAACCATTTCCACACGGTGCCTAACTCATTTATCCCTCTTTTTGATCTAGTTGATATTAATTGCGATAAAATTAGTTCGATTACTTTTATGTCATATTTAATTTCCCATTGTGACCTTTTATTAGTATCCCTTTTAATATTATATTATCTGATTCCAAATTTATTATTTCTTTATAAAAGCTTAAGTTAGTTACATGGAATAAATCTGCGTATGAATCGTACGTCAATACGTCTTTATTGTCCTTAAATAGAAGATATTCGTGACTTGTATAGTCAATTATTTCTGATTTTGTTAATAAAATAAGGTGTAGTATGAGCACCTGTTAAAACAAAGGTTTTATCCCAGAAAATCTGGGAAAGGAAAGAAAAAAAGGATGATATATAAATACTTAGAATTTTATATTATCTTTGTGAATAATTCTATTTCTATTGTTGATTATTATTTTGTTGGGTAAATTTTCTTTAACTATTTGTTTTTTATATCTGGTTTTAAGTTTATTTCTTTCCCCGTGTTTCTTTTCAGAGACTACCTGTCCTATATGATATTCTTTTTCTTTTTTGTTTTCATTATGTGTTTCCAACATTTTCTCTTGAGTATTTTTCAAAAGTTCAGGAATGTTCTCGTGCTTTATTTTATTATATAATACGTCAAAAGGTTCTTGGTTCGTTGTAGAATGAATGCTCTGATTATATTCTTGAGCGGCTCTTATTATTATTTCGGAAAAGTCAGTTAAATTAAATTCTTCTTTAATGCATCGAGCTAATTCTGTTAATGTAGAATGTGCCCTTTCAACCTGTCCGTTTGACGTGCTGTGCCTCGGATCTGCGTAATGTAAAGTTAAATTGCACCTTTGTGCGAAAGATTTAAATTGGGCCGAGGTAAAGCTCGGTTCATTATCGGTCATTATTACTTTTGCTTGTGGAAAATGCTGAAGAAGTTCCATTACTTTATTTTCGATATTTAATTTATTTTGGATTTCTTTTACTACTAGAAATTTAGAGTAAGCGTCAATACAAGTTATGAAAGTAAGACCTTGCGCGTAATATATATCAATGAGTAAATTTTCTCCTTCTTTACTTGGAATTGGGGCTTCCCCAATTGGAATTTTTATTGGGTGCCTGTTATATTTATTTTCGTTACAAATCACGCAATTTTTAATATATTCTTTTAATTTTTTAAAACAGTTTGGCCATTAATATAATTTACTGATCTGTTTGTAATTCTCTTCTAGCTCCCTATGAGCACGGCTGTGCGTTTCTTCTATTATTATAGCTTTATCTTCCTCGTTTTCCACGTCTTGTAGTAAGATTCTTGTAAAAAGGAATGTGTTTGTGAAATTATTTTTTAAAGGTAATTGAATTTGAAATAAGTCCTCTAAGGTACAATGAATTCCTACCGTAATGTTAGGTGGAAGATACTCTCTTAATATAGTTATTCAATTTTCTGGTGTGTCATATTCAATTAAATGTCGTGTCCTGTCAAAAATTTTCAGTGACTCATGTATTGTATACCTCCCCGTTGTTAATAACAGTTGTTGTTTAAATTGATTTAACGGTTTACGGGTCTCTTGTATTACATTTTCAAAACTACTTTCAGCTGAATGCTGTGTGTTCTGATCTGAGTCTGACTGGTCTGTTTGTTCTATATCGCTGTCAGTAATATTATTTATCTGAATTCGAGATAATGCGTCTGCAACTACATTTGTTGTACCGGGCTTAAATGTTATTTTCGGTGTCAAACTTTGTATGAAAGAATACCATCCTTTCATATCTACATTGGGATTTTTATCCGAAATTGTGTAAGATACCATAAAGTTTGATGGTCGGTTTGAATTTCAATTCCAATTACTCCGTATAAGTAATTTCTTAGATTTTTAAGAGCCCATACTATCGCTAAAAGTTCCTTCTTATTAGTCGCAAAAGCTTGTTCTGTTTTAGACAAGGTTTTTGAAATAAAAGTAATTGGTTTTCCTTCTTGAGATAAAACTGCACCAATTGCGACGTCTGAAGCGTCGGTGGTCAAGGTAAATTTTTTATTATAGTCCGGTTGAACTAGTTCTACTTGAGCAATGAGATTTTCTTTCAGCTCGTTAAAAGCTTTAATTGCTGGTTCATCCAGCTGAATCAATATTTTTGTTGACATTCTTTTTGAGATTTTGCCATTATGACCTCCAAGATATTTTGTTAGAGGTTTGACTATGTAGGCGTAGTTTGAAACAAATTTTCTATAATAGCCCGTGAAACCTCGGAAACTTCTTAGTTCCCGAATATTTTCTGGAAGCGGATATTTTCTAATGGTTTCAATTTTCTCTGGGTCTGTCTTGATGACGTTATAGGATACCATGTATCCTAGAAAACGGGTTTCGCGTTTGAAAAACTTAGATTTTTCTAAAGAGATTTTCATGTTTGCCCTCAATAATATATTTATAATTTTGTTTAGATCTGTATAGTGTTGTTCAATTGAGTTTGAGAATATTATAATGTCGTCCATATAGACATGACACGTTTTCCCTATTTGTTCTCTTAGAATATCGTCCATTGCTCTCTGAAAGATTCTTGGTGCATTTGTTAATCCGAATGGCATTCTTAAAAATTCGTATTTTCCATTATTTATTGAAAAGGCTGTTTTTTCGACATCAGATTCTTTCATTAGTATCTGATGAAATCCTGACTCTAAATCTATTGTTGAAAAATATCTTGCTTTTCCCAAATTTGATAGAATTATTGATGGGTCTTGCATTGGGTACCTATAGTATAGTACTTTCATTTAATTTTTTATAATCAATGACGAGTCTTAATTTACGGCTTCCGTCTTGATTCTCTCCTTTCTTGTTCTTTCTTGTCCTTTATGTCTGTTCTAAAAGGAATTTGCATATTTATCTTTAAATGCTCCTTTTCAATATAGTGAACTATCTTTTCCCTCAGTCCGCCTAATTGGTCGGTACCTATATTATTTATTTGATTTTTGACGGTATTTACTTCGTCGGCACTCTCAGGATTTTTAATTCCCAAGATATTTTTATTTTCTTGACGGATATTTCTACGTCGGCGTTCGCAGGATTTTTAATTCCCAAGATATTTTTATTTTTATTGACGGATATTTCTACGTCGGCGTTCTCAGGATTTTTTGTTCCCAAGACATTTGTATTTTTGTTGACGGATATTTCTACGTCGGCGTTCTCGGGATTTTTAACTCCCAAGCTTTTCTCACTATTTTCAACAAATAATGAATCTGTCTTTTCGCTTCCATTATCATCAAAATACTTTTTTATAATAAATTCTTTTAACGGAAGAATATTATTTTCTTTAATTAAAAGTATTTCATTTTTCTCATCATTATCATAATATTTTAACTTCTCCTGTTTCCCATTATATTCCAAGATTCCCTTATCTATATTTATTATAGCTCCAATTTTTCTTAATAAATTGAATCCAATTAGAATATCAGATTCTAAACCTTCGATTTCATAAAATAATTGTTTTGTTTCAAATATATTTATAATATGGTAATACCTAATAATTGAGTAGCCATGAACTGTTGTTACCTTTTTGTATATTGGTAGCTCGTTTTTATTTTCAAAAATTCCCATTTTTATGTAACAAGCAGTGGCTCCTGTATCTATTAAAACTTTTAGCTGCTTCTTGGTTTTTCGATCTATCCTATTTAAACAAGGCATTCCTCTGTAGGGGTCTGGTCTAACAAGAAAGGAAAGCTAACTTCGGGCGGAGCCGAAGTTTATATACCCTTGCAGTTAAAACCGGATATATATCGCAAACATCAGATATAGATGGCCGATCCTTATGAGAATATGATAATATAACCCAATTTGTTATAATACAAAAACCAAACCTAAAAATGTCCCAAACTTCTATCTTCAAAAACACAAAAGTTGGGTCATTTTCGATCGTTCAGTTATATGGGAGCTATAGGATATAGTCGGCCGATCCTAATGAAATAAAAAACAAGAAAGGAAAACTAACTTCGGGCGGAGCCGAAGTTGATATACCCTTGCAGTTAAAACCGGATATATATCGCAAACATCGGATATAGTTGGCCGATCCTTATGAGAATATGATAATATAACCCAATTTATTATAATACAAAATTTAAAACAAGTC
Organism: Drosophila malerkotliana malerkotliana; assembly: GCA_018153235.1. Lineage (NCBI taxonomy): Eukaryota > Metazoa > Arthropoda > Insecta > Diptera > Drosophilidae > Drosophila > Drosophila malerkotliana. The sequence goes on from JAECXV010000159.1 coordinate 2,153,775, forward strand.
CCAAACTTCTATCTTCAAAAATACCAAAGTTGGTATTTCTACCAAAAACCATATCCGATCGTTCAGTTATATGGCAGCTATAAGATATAGTCGGCCGATCGTTATGAAATTTGGTAGGTCGGATTAACTGACCAAAAATGTAATCTGTACCAAGTTCCAGCTTTCTATCTTCAAAAACACGAAAGTTGGGTCATTTCCGATCGTTCAGTTATATGGCAGCTATAGGATATAGTCGGCCGATCCTTACGAAATTAAGCATGTCGTATTATTTTGCCAGAAATAACGCTCGTGTAAAATTTGAACTCTCTAACTTGAAAAACACCGAAGTTATACCATTTCCGATCAATCAGTTATATGGCAGCTATATATCCTATAGCTATATCCTATAGCTGCCATATAACTGATTGATCGGAAATGGTATAACTTCGGTGTTTTTAAAGTTAGAGAGTTCAAATTTTACATGAGCGTTATTTCTGGCAAAATAATACGACATGCTAAATTTCGTAAGGATCGGCCGACTATATCCTATAGCTGCCATATAACTGAACGATCGGAAATGACCCAACTTTCGTGTTTTTGAAGATAGAAAGCTGGAACTTGGTACAGATTATATTTTTGGTCAGTTAATCCGACCTACCAAATTTCATAACGATCGGCCGACTATATCTTATAGCTGCCATATAACTGAACGATCGGATATGGTTTTTGGTAGAAATACCAACTTTGGTATTTTTGAAGATAGAAGTTTGGGACTTGTTTTAAATTTTGTATTATAATAAAATGGGTTATATTATCATATTCTCATAAGGATCGGCCAACTATATTCGATGTTTGCAATATATATCCGGTTTTAACTGCAAGGGTATATCAACTTCGGCTCCGCCCGAAGTTAGTTTTCCTTTCTTGTTTGAGCTTGAGTTTGCTCTCTATTGTGATTTGGGTTATAAAAATTTGAACGATTTTTATTTTGATGATAATTATTATTATATCTACCTTGATTATCGTTTGCCTGCCAATTATTATATCTTTCCTGGTTACTATTTGACTTCCAATTTTGGCTCGGCTGCCGATTGTTGTTGGATTTATTCTGGAGTTGAATCGGTGGTTCAACATCCATTGGCTCGATAGCTTGTTGCTTATGATTATTATTTTGCCAAAAATTTCCCTTTTGTGGCCAATTGTAATTTTGGTTATGATTAAAATTATTTCCCATTTTAGTGGTATTATTATTTTGCCGTATTTGATCAAATCGTAAGTTGTTTCCCCGAAATTTCCCCGATAAGTCCGGATATAAATACTCGTAGAACATTTCCCCTTATTGAATTGTTTGTTTCTTTGGTAATTACACTTGTTGTCCTTTCCGTATGTCATTATGGTTTGTTTATTAGTAAGGTCATTTTTTTATTGACTTCGTTATAGTACTCAGTAATTGTCATTCGTCCTTGCCTGAGGATACTTAGTTCTGACTCGAGAACATGTATTGGTCGTTTGTCACTATATATAAAGTCCAATCGGGATAAGATTGCTTTAAAGTTTAAAACTGTGCCATGATTGGTAAGAGCATCATGGGCAGCTCCCATAATTTTATTTCGTAAAATTGTTAGGGCGATAAAATATTGTTCACTTTCAATTTTATAGAGACTCATTGCAGTTTCTGCAGCTTCCCTCCAACCTACATATTGTGTTGTTTCCCCTGTGAAATTTGGTAAGGATTTTACCACTTCAAGTGTTGTATCGCATTTTATAGCTGGGTCAATTGTTTACACTGCCTGCAGAAAAATTTGGTGCTGAACCTCCGGTTGCCATTGTTAGATTTAGTTCACAAAAGCTATTTATCAAATCTTCCAGAATTATTCTTTATATTTTTTTTGTTAAATCGCGAATCTTACTTCTGCAATATATAAATCTTACATTATTTTTCTCAAATTTACAGATCTTAAATTATAGTCTTTAATTTTTTTATTATTTTAAATTAATTCCTCATGATATTGTCCCGTTGGGGTCTTCCTTCTGTGTGGTTGGTGGTTGATAGTTGATAAATGGATAGAGAATGTCCTGTCTTCCTTCCTTGGTTTTTTTTTGTTGGAGCGAGTTGTCGTTTTTATTTGAGAATGTCCTGCCTTCCTTCCCTGGTTTTTCTTGTTGGAGTTGTCGTTTTATTTGTTTTTGTTGTTCTTGTTTTTTTTTTTTTGTGCGTTGATTTTTTTTTAGTTTTTGTGTTCTTGTAATGGTTTGGTTTAAAATTTCGGTCCACCTTTGTTTTAATTCACTCTTTATGGATTATTTCATTAATTAATTTCCATTTACTTTATTGTTAACGATCACTGTAACTTGGTAGTGTCGTTTGGTGGATGTTTTAATTTTTCCACTAAAAATGTTGAGTTGTTGACCGCGCGAGTTCCGTTTATGTTTAACTTATTTTTCATTATACTATTTTTTGGAGCTTTATGTGACGCGGCCCACGTTGGGCGCCAGTTAAATTGTTTGTAGTTCGGTGAATTAAAAAAATGTAAACGCAAAAATTACAAGACACTTTTGATTTTTCGTAAATATTTTTGTCAACCGTTCGCGGTCTCGGTCAAAATAGGACTGACTTCTTAATTCTAAATCTGATCCAAAGAACCTCGGCCATCAGTTGTGTTTAGATTAGAGGCTTAAGATGAAACTGTCGCATCTTATTGTGAAATTCGATTACGCTGATCGATGCAATTTGGTGGGTACTTGAAACGCAAAAGGCGTAATTGATTGGGCTTCGGAGGGAAGCTGATGTTTACTTTTGATTTTGATTTGTTTATGGGGAACCGAGATCGGACCTCAGAGCCAAAGACAAAGCCGAAGGCAAATGCAGAGTTTGAAAATATTGTTTATAAAATTCATAAGTGGGAAGCCATAAGTGGCCTGGATTTATGGGTTGGATAATTGAGCCAAAGATCAAGCCAAAGGCAAATGCAGAGATTGAAAATATTGTTTATAAAAGCCATAAGTGGTCTGTATTTAGGGGTTGGATAACTTGCACAGCTGAGGTACATCCAGAATCTCTCGCCAACAGGCACAAAGTACCCCCTGTGGAGGGCCCACCCAAATCTTAGCGCCTTAATTGAAACAACGTGGAAAGGTCCTTTAAGTGGAAAGGTGGCTGTCCGACTGGCGCATTAAAATAAACAAACAAAAGCGTTAACATATAACTTTTACTCTTAATAGACAAACATGCCCTCCGCTTTCACTAAACGGTATGCAGATCCCTCAAGCTAACGAAGTAACGTACCTTTGCGTCCACCTGGATAGAGGACTTACTTGGCGTAAGCACATCGAATGCAAAAAGATGCACCTAAAACTGAAAGCCAGCAGCCTCCACTGGATCATAAACTCACGATCGCCACTGTGCCTGGACTACAAGTTACTACTCCACAATTCAGTCCTAAAACCAATCTGGACGTTTGGCTCCCAGCCGTGGGGGAACGCGAGCAGCAGCATCATAGACATCATACAGCGCGCACAATCAAAAATCTTGAGAACTATCACAGGGTCACCTTGGTATCACAACGAAAACATCCACCGGGGTCTGGACATCCACGCAGTGAAAGACGAAATCCAGAAGCTAAAAGAGTCATACAAAGAAAAACTATCTTCTTCCAAATTTTCTCGCTCAGGGATTGACTCGTATTTCTAGTATATACGCAACGACCTCCCAACCCAGCAATCGATTTTTAGGGCCGTCTAACTCTGTATCAGTCAATATGACTGTTAGTTAAGTTAAAAATATAAGATTTGATACACCTCTTGTTAGTCTCGAAAAGAGAAAAGCAACGTAAAAAAAAAATATAAAAAAAAGCCCTTGCAGAGGGTATTTTTGATCTGTTTTTGAAAAAATAATGCGTTTGTGAAAACAGAAAGTTAGAACTTCATACAGATTCTATTTTGATCTGTTAATCCCACCTAAAAAATTTCATAATGATCCGCAGACTATATTTTATAGCTGCCATATAACTGAACGGTCGTAAATCGTAAAAGTAGAGGATAAAGGATAGCACCTTCTAAGGCTGGGAATGAGGTTGTACGTCATCGTCCCTTCGTCGATGTGTCCCAGCAGTCCTGCCAGGCTGTGAGCGACCTCTCCTTGCCTTCCTTCCTTGTAGTTGCACCGAGGGCGCCGCCAGCACCGAGTGAGTGCGAGTTTCCTTTAGCTCCCTGAGCTCTCGCGCGCGCTCTTTCAGCGAGACCATCCCCGCAATGACCAGAATGGCGTCGTCAGAGACTGTCCTGAAGCCGCTGCATCTACCCCTCTCCTGTGCCGAGGCATCGCTCACGAGGAGCCTTCTCCTGTTGAAAAAGATCCTGGCGAGGCCCCTGGTAGTGGCTGCAGCCTTGCCTTGGATATACTCTAGGTGCTCGCGGAAGGAGAGCCGGGCGTCGATCATCACGCCTAGGTATTGTTGCACGCTGGGCAACATCATAACCAATTCCACCAACCAGAATCGTCGCCTTTTCCAGCACCTTGCGGCTGCTGACCAGCACCGCTTCCGCATTTTGCGGGGCTGGCTTAGTCCAGCATTTTTGAGCCACTGCTCCATTGCCTCAATTGCCTTGTTTGGCGCTCTCTCCGCTTCCCCCCTATGATTGGCCAGAACCACCAACGCTACGTCGTCTGCGAAGCCCGTGTCTGTCCGTGTCGACAAGTAGCACTCTGCAGCTAAAGTAACTACTGACAACGTTTATTATGGCACTGGGAACGTTGAACCGCCTTAGGGCTGCCAGTGTTTTGACCTACTCCGCCGTAATGAAGGGGTTCCTGATGTCCAGGGTGACTATAAGGCAGTATTGCTTGTAGCCACCCTTCCACCTGGTTCCCGCTATTGCGTTGCGAGCAATGCCAACCACCGCTGCTATGGCATCCACTGTCGACCTTCCCTTCCGAAACCCATACTGCTTGGGAGACAGCCCTCCCGCCTCCTCTATGGCAGCTTCGAGCTCCTCCGCGATTACCCTCTCGAAGACCTTGCCCGTTGTGTCCAGTAGGCAGATTGGCCAATAGGACGACGCCTCCTCTCTTGGTTTCCCTGGTTTGAGGAGCAGCAGGAGCTTCTGCACCCTCCACCTGGTGGGAAACGTGCCTTCGCGGATACATTTGTCTGCGGTGGCAGCTTCGCAAAGCTACAGTGCCAGAGCCAGCTTCAGGGCTTGGTTAGAACCGAATCCGGGCCGGGTGCTTTGTTAGGTGCTAGGCCTCTCCCTATGGCCAAAACTTCCTCTTCCGTTACCACCTCAGCCACTCATTGTCTGCTGGGGGGTGACCTGGCTGCCGGCTGGGAATAGCGCTCGCACTCGGGTCCGTGGAGGAGGACTCTTGCGCGCAGCCTCTTCACCACTATCCGGTATACGTTGTCCCATGGGTTTTCCTCCGCCGAGTCACACAGCTCCAGGAAGCATTTCTTTTTGCTATCTCGGATGGCCACCTTCAGTGCTCTACGACGGTCCTTGAAGGCTAGGTGCCGCTCTTCAAAGTTTTCGCTGCCTCTCGCTCGTTGCATTAGCCTCCTCCTCCTTGATGGAGTCAATCTCGTCGCTCCACCAGTAAACGGGAGCGTGGTTTCGGCGGTAGCGGCTTCTTAACTGCATGCTCGTCATGCACGCTGCCCCGAGATTAGCTGCCAGAGTGTCAGCCATTTCGTTGGCTCCGCTTGGTGGGACGTTGCCAATGTCACGCGCTGCCTCGGTGAAATTCCTCACCTGGAGCGTACTGACTCTGTAGCCTCGTGGGTTTGGTTCCCTCGGTCGTTCTTGCGGCCGTAAAGCTGCCGCTTATCTTCCAGCTAGCGCCAGTCGCTAGCGAGGGGCTTGCGAACGTTAGGGGTATGATGGATCCTGCTCCGGCTCTGCTGAAGTTGTATTGGTTTCCCTCGTTTAGCAGTACGAGGTCGAGTGAGGCAACGGTTTCTCTCACCACTGGGCAGCCCCAGTTCTGCGCCCACGCGTTGAAGTCCCCAGGACATCAGAACGGCCTCTGATGTCAATTCCCAGCAGTCCATAATGCGCTCAAATTCATTGCTGGTCGGGCTAGGTGCCATATAGCAGCTGTAAAGCCGCACGAAATCCTCCGCACTGAGTGCATTGTCGCGCCGGTTGCGCCGCAGCTCCAGATGGCGGCCTTCCCCGATAGGTCCACTGCCCAGCGGTTGTCTGAGCCAGTCCTATGGGGCTCGCTTAGGAGCGCTATGTCCGTCTTCGTCTCCCTCGCAGTCTGCGACAGCACATCTTGAGCCGCCCTACAGTGGTTCAGTTTCAGCTGAAGCACTAGCATCCTGACGTCCTAGGTCCGCCTCCTTTCGCTGAAATGGGGAAGCTTCTGCTTTCAGTCTGATGCCTCATATTCGGCCCTTTCGGCCCTTATCGGCCCTACCGGCCCTTATCTTTACATGAAAAGCAGCGGAAGCAACAGCCGCTCCTGTCCTTCGAGCTCTTGCAAGCGCTGTGCCTCATTCCAAGGCACCTGTAGCAGCGAGCAACGACATCCTGTTTCTTTATGTGGCATACAGTCCACCCAACTTTCACCTTGCCCACAGCAATAATGGCCTTGGCAAGGCTCGCGGGGAACGCCACGATAGCGGTCTCGCAATGTGTCTCGTCATACCATAGCTGCTTCTCAGTTTCACTTCAAGGCGCCCTGGTCCACCGCTGCCTGCTGCGCAATAGCCGCGATGATGTCCTCCAAAGTGGCTAGTGCGTCGAGTCCTCGTAGTTCGATGAGCGACTCCTTGGTCTCCTCCGAGTACGCCCGCACCTCTGCCTTGCTCCCTATGACCGCCTCAATGCAGCCTTTAAGGTCTGTGTTGAGGTCTCTTTCTTCCTGAACAATTCCAGTAACAGCCCGCCCTTGGCTGTCTTCCTCATTTTCTTGACGCATGGGCCCAGACGCATGGGTCGTCTTGCTTCCGGTCCTCCCTGCGTGTTACCATGATTTTTTTTTTATATACTTTATTAGTCTCAACAACACTAGTTTAACGTACTTAGCATAACATAACCAAAGGGGGGGTTGCTCGTGGGTAATGGACAGTAAGGGCTTGAGGACGGACGGGACGACCGTTAGGGTCTGTTTTGGTCCTCTGGTATTGAGGAGGATCCGGGTGAGGCCCCTGATAGTGGCTGCAGCCTTGCCCTGGATATATTCTAGGTGCTCACGGAAGGAGAGCCGGGCGTCGATCATCACCCCCAGGTATTTGATGGCCCGCTGGGAGGTTATGGCCATTCCACCAACCTGAATCGTCGCCGTTTCTAGAACCTTGCGGCTGCTGACCAGCACCGCTTCCGTCTTTTGTGGGCTAGGCTTAGGTCCCGCATTTTGGAGCCACTGTTCCATTGCTTCAATCGCCTTGTTAGCCGCTCTCACCGCTTCCTCCTTATGTTTGGCCACAACTACCAACGCTACGTCGTCTGCGAAGCCGACGACGTCGCATCCCGCTGGGAGCTGCAGTCTCAGGATCCCGTCGTACATGGCGTTCCACAGCAGCGGTCCCAGGACCGATCTTTGGGGCACACCTGCCGTGACGCCGTAGGTCTCCGTGCCCATGTCCGTGTCGACAAGTAGGACCCTGCAGCTGAAGTAGCTGCTGACAACGTTCATTATAGAATTGGGGACGTTGAACCGCCTTAGGGCTGCCAGGGTATTGCTCCAGTCCGCCGTGTTGAACGCGTTCCTGATGTCCAGGGTGACTATTAGGCAGTATTGCTTGGAGCCACCCTTCCACCTAGTTCCTGCTATTGCGTTTCGAGCAATTCCAACCACCGCTGCTATGGCATCCACTGTAGACCTTCCCTTCCGGAACCCGTACTGCTTTGGCGACAGCCCTCCCGCCTCCTCTATTGCGGCTTCGAGCCTCGAAGCGATCACCCTCTCGAAAACCGAGTCCGGGCCGGGTGCTTTGTTGGGGGCCAGGCATCTCCCTATGGCCAGGACTTCCTCTTCCGTTACCTCCTCCGCCATTTCATTGTCTGCTGGGGGGGTGGGAAGCTGGGTGACTTGGTTGCCGGCTGGGAACAGCGCTTGCACTATGGACCTTAGTACGATCGGGTCAGTGGGGGACTGACTTCCTGGGCGCAGCCTCTTCACCACTATCCGGTACGCGTTGCCCCATGGATTTTCCTCCGGCGAGTCACACAACTCCAGGAAGCATCTCCTTTTACTGTCTCGGATGGCCACCTTCAATGCTTTGCGCCGGTCCTTGAAGGCTTGGTGCCGCTCCTCAAAGGCGTCGCTGCCTCTCGCTCGCTGCATAAGCCTCCTTGTTCTCATGCACTCAGCTCGGATGGAGCCAATCTCCTCGCTCCACCAGTAAACAGGAGCGTGGTTTCTGCGGTAGCGGCTTCTCCGCTGCATGCTCGCCATGCACGCTGCCTCAAGCTTAGCTGCAAGGGTGTCAGCCATTTCGTTGGCTCCGCTTGGTGGGACGTTGCCGATGTCACGTGCTGCCTCGGTGAAGTTCCTAGCCTGGAGCGTACCGACTCTGTAGCCTTGGTTCCCTCTGTTCGGTTCCCTCGGTCGTTCTTGAGGGCTGCCAATTGAGCACAATATTGCTTCGTGGTCGCTGGCCGTAAAGCTGCCGCTTATCCTCCAGTCAGCGCCCGTCGCTAGCGAGGGGCTCGCGAACGTCAGGTCAATGATGGATCCTGCTCCGGCTCTGCTGAAGGTGTGCTGGTTTCCTTCGTTCAGCAATACGAGATCGAGTGAGGCGAAGGTTTCTCTTACCACTCTCCCTCTCGCATTCGTCCTCGGGCAGCCCCAGTCCTGTGCCCACGCGTTGAAGTCCCCTGCTACCAGGACGTCAGAGCGGCCTCTGATATCCTTTCCCAGGCAGTCCATCATGCGCTCAAACTCACTGGTAGTTAGGCTAGGTGCCATGTAGCAGCTGTAAAGCCATGCCCCACCTATCCGAGCCCTTACGAATCCCTCCGCACTGTGCACTGAGTGCATTGTCGCGCCGGTTGCGCCGCAGCTCCAGATGGCAGCCTTCCCCGATAGGTCCACTGCCCAGCGGTTGTCGGAGCCAGTCCTATGGGGCTCGCTTAGGAGCGCTATGTCCGTCTTCGTCTCCCTCGCAGTCTGCGACAGCACATCTTGAGCCGCCCTACAGTGGTTCAGGTTCAGCTGAAGCACTAGCATCCTGTCGTCCTAGGTCCACCTCCTTTCGCTGACATGGGGCAACTTTTGCTTCCCGTCTGATGCCTCACATCCTTCCGGCCCTTGTCTTCACACGAGAAGCATCGAGGGTCCTTTTTGCAGGTGGCCGCCCTATGGTCCAAGTCTCCGCAGCGGAAGCAACAGCCGCTCCTGTCCTTCGAGCTCTTGCAAGCGCTTGCGATGTGCCCCATCCCAAAGCACCTGTAGCAGCGAGCCACGACCTCCTTTTCCTTCATACGGCATACTGACCACCCAACCTTCACCTTGCCCACAGCAGTGATGGCCTTGGCAAGGCTCGCGGGGAAAGCCACGATAGCGGTCTGAGTCTCGCCATAGGTGCTTCTCAGCTTCTTGACCTTCAAGGCGCCTTGGTCCACCGCTGCCTGCTGCGCGATTGCCTCGATGATGTCCTCCGAAGTGGCTAGTGCGTCAAGTCCACGTAGCTCGACGAGCGATTCCTTGGTCTCCTCCGAGTACGCCCGCACCTCTGCCTTGCTCCCTAGGACCTCCTCGATGCAGCCTTTAAGGGCCTCTGTGGGGTTATCCTTCTTCCTCACCAATTCCAGAAGCAGCCCTCCCTTGGCTGTCTTCCTCACTTTTTTGACGCATGGGCCAAGGTCGTCCAGCTTCCCGTCCTCCCTGCGTGTTACCATGATTAGGATCTGGCTGTACGTCAGGCCTGCTGCTTGGATCACTATGGAGTCGGGTCGGGCTCGTCTCCGCTCCGGTTTTGCCAATGCTGCTTTGGGCCTTGCTGCTTTGGGAGTTATACCGCTCTTTCTCGGTCGCCAGAGTCCCTTTTATGGGTGAACCGCAGTAGCAGAGGGGTTGGCAGTTGGTCGGCTTCATGACCTTCATCACCACATGGCAGAACAGAGTTTTCTAGCCCCTTCCGCACTAGGTTGGTCAAAGGAACTGAGGTAGCAGCCCTGAAAGGTATGCTACCCTTCTGCTTCGTCTTGAGTAGCTGGCGCCCCCTAGCGGGCTCCTGCAGTCGCGTCATTGCGACGTTCCGCAGCCCTGGTGCGCTTGGCCTGGAGCTAGCGCCCTCTACCGGCAGACACTGTAAAACGACACTGTTGATTGACGATCAGCTGCGGTGACCTGCGCAATGCGGTGACCTGGTGGGGGCAGCCACGTTTGTTTAGCTCCTTCGACCCAGGAAAAAGGGACCCAGGGACACCTTTTCTAAATTCTGCCCGGGAGCGCCCGCCCGGCGCCTCCGTCCGTCCCTCTGTCCGTCTATCTGTTTCTACGCAAACTAGTCTCTCAGTTTTAAAGCTGTCCCATAGCTGCCATATAACTGATCGATCGAAAATGCTTTGGTGTTTTTAGAGGAGAGTTGGGACTTTTTATGGATTCCAATTTTGGCAATACGGCATATCAAATTTCATGAAGATCGGCCGTCTATATCCTATAGCTGCCATATAACTCAACGATCGGATATGGTATTTCTTGTAAAAATACCAACTTTGGTGTTAGAGGAGCCCTAAATAAAGGGTCTTACTCCAATGAGTTCCTTTTGGAAACTGTTTTTATTTTTTAAAATTCTCCTATAACTAAGATACATGATAAGATATTCATGTATCTTAGTTATAGGAGAATTTTAAAAAATCTATTTAAAACTTAAAACTATTTAAAAGTACTTATCAACGCATTGCACGCTGACCTGCTATGCGACCATTTCTCAAGTGCGATAAGCGCTCCACTTATGTATTTGTGATAGGTTGCAGGGGATCGGTTTTAGACCATGCTGTTTGTCTCGTATTTCATGGATTAAATCCCTTGAAACTCAAACTTAAGAATTTGTACATACAATAGTGTTCAATGTTTGAACATTGGTGTTCTTTTTTTAGAGATTTTTTAATGTCATAAATTGGTTTTATTATGATATTCTCATAAGGATCTGCTAATAATATCCGATGTTTGCGATACATATACGGTTTTAACTGCAAGGCTATATCAACTTCGGCCCCGCCCAAAGTTTTCTTCCTTTTCTGGTTTTTATTAACACTTCCGATCCTTTGTCAACTAAGCAAAACACGATTAGCAGTTTTGAACATTGCGTACTCAGTTAGTGAATCTTTAATAAACATGCCCTTCTTATTCACATTTGAAGCACTATTCAGCTGTCCTTTTTTGGTTGGTCACATTTAAAAGCTTTAGATCATAGAGGGGCAAGCCCATGGCTCCTCGAGCTCTCGTTGCTCCCCCCGTTATTCGTAATTTTTGGCGCCAGCAAATCGGGGCAGACGATCAAGTCGCGCGGTCAGTGAAGCGTGAAGATTTACAAAAACAATGCTACACAAATTCCGAGGCAGGTAGCGGGCCCGACGCCGCGGTCCCGAGTTTGCAACAACAAGTATTAAGGGTGCGTTTGCGCACAACGCGACAAAAACCATGCTGTTTGGCTGAGCTGCGGCTCCGACCGTTAGATTTCGTGCTCATCTATGCTCTAGATTTTAGACTTTATATTCTCTTTTTCAGCTTCTTCAGATACTTGCAGCGCAGAATAAGGCATTTTTATTCGTTTCCAATGGCCAGCCCGTTAACCGATCAGCGCCTCTTATTTCACGTTTTGGCTTAAAGTCTCGGTGACATTGAAAATAAAGTAGCATGTAAAATTCCCATATATAATTCCTCCTGCATATATACTTTGGGAAACTCAAACCAAGTTTGGAAAATCAACGAGAAGCTTCATTCATTATATTGGAGAGGGCTGCTTAATTATTATCTCAAAATCGGGTTTTGACCTTCTTTAATAGGTCTTATCTCGGGAGCTAGAAAAAACCCGCCATTGCCTTTCTTATTCTGTTATATTTTATAGGTGAGGTAAATTATATTCTAATTTTGTTTTTTCTATTCTTCTTCTTACATATCCAACACAACATATCTTTTTACTCAAAAACTTAATTAAATATTAAAATGAATTATTCGGCTTACAAAAAAATGGTATTTTCGTTTATTTATTATTAGGATACCATCAAACTTTTCTATATTTCTGATAATATTAATTTTCTCACACATTACTGAAGTACACTTTTTTTGAGTATCTCTTTTATTATGGCAGCTATAAGATATAGTCGGCCGGTTCTTATTAAATTCGGTAGGTTGAATAAACTTACTAACAAGAAAGGAAAGCTTACTTCGGGCGGAGCCGCAGTTGATATACCCTTGCAGTTAAAACCGGATATATATCGCAAACATCGAATATAGTTGGCTGATCTCTATAAGAATATCATAATATAACCCAATTTATTATAATACAAAATCTAAAAAAAGTTCAAGCTCCTATCTTCAAAAATACCAAAGGTGGTATTTCTACCAAAAACCATTTCCGATCGTTCAGTTACATGGCAGCATTAATATATAGTCGGCCGATCCTAATGAAATTTGGTCCGTTGGGTCAACTAAAAAAAAATAGAATCTGTACGAAGTTCCAGCTTTCTATCTTCAAAACACGAAAGTTGGGTCATTTCCGATTGTTCAGTTATATGGCAGCAATAGGATATAGTCGGCCGATCCTTATGAAATTAAACATGTATATTTTGCTAAAAGTAGCTCTTATGTAAAATTTGAACTCTCTAACTCTAAAAACGCCGAAGTTATACCATCTCCGATCAATGAGTTAAATAGCAGCTATAGTCGGCCGATCCCCGTCGTTCCGACTTATATACTGCATGCAAAGGAAAGAGGGGCGTGTGCAAAGTTTTAAGGGGTTATATACAGTTGTACCGCGCAAAAAATGGAATTTCATCGATTTTTTTTGACACTATAGAAAATATTTATGAAAAATGTTTTACCGACATTGTTTAGTACATGTTTCTGGATACTTAATTAAATTTTTTCATAAAAAAATATTACATAATAAATGTATTATAATGTTATAGCCGAATTCCCGGATCGTCTTTTTTCGATGGTGTCTTGCGGTGGACAAGATTTCTCAAAAACGGTTCATCCGAAATCCAAAATTCAAAAAATTTTAGTTAGTATATTGTATTGTCTAGTCCGTGAATGAAGGATTGTTAAAAATTTGGATTTAAAAAAAAATGGCGACGGTTTTAACAAAAAATGTACTTTTTCAAGGTATAAGATTTTCGATTTTTATGCTTTAAACAAGAAAGCAAAGCTAACTTCGGGCGGAGCCGAAGTTTATATACCCTTGCAGCTATAACCGGATATATATCGCAAACATCGGATATAGTTGGCCGATCCTTATGATTACATCATAATAAAACCAATTAATTACAATAAAGAATCTAAATAAAAGTCCCAAGCTTCTATCTTCAAAAATTCGAAAGTTGATATTTCTACCAAATACCATTTCCGATCGTTCAGTTATATGTCAGCTATAAGATATAGTCAACCGATCGTTATGAAATTTGGTAGATCGGATTGACTGACCAAAAATAGAATGTGTACCAAGTGCCAGCTTTCTATCTTCAAAAACACGAAAGTTGGGTCATTTCCGATCGTTCAGTTATATGGAAGCTATAGGATATAGTCGGCCGATCCTAATGAAATTTTGTAGGTCGGATTAACTGACCAAAAATATAATCTGTACCAAGTTCCAGCTTTCTATCTTCAAAAACACGAAAGTTGGGTCATTTCCGATCGTTCAGTTATATGGCAGCTATAAGATATAGTCGGCCGATCCTTATGAAATTTGGCACGTCGTATTATTTTGCTCTCAAAATAGCTCTCATGTCAAATTTGAACTCTCTAACTCTAAAAACACCAAAGTTATACCATTTCCGATCAATCAGTTATATGGCAGCTATAGGATATAGTCGGCCGATCCGGGCCGTTCCGACTTATATACTGCGTGCAAAGGAAAGAAGGGTGTGTGCAAAGTTTCAAGACGATAGCTTTAAAACTGAGAGACTAGTTTGCGTAGAAACAGACAGACGGACAGACAGACAGACGGACAGACGGACAGACGGACAGACGGACAGACGGACATGCTTATATCAACTCAGGAGGTGATCCTGATCAAGAATATATATACTTTATAGGGTCGGAGATGTCTCCTTCACTGCGTTGCACACTTTTGACCAAAATTATAATACCCTCTGCAAGGGTATAAAAAGGAGTTTTCCAAAAAAAAATCCCCCGTTCACGGACTAGCTAATATCATAATAAATAAGTGGTAAAAATTTGGTGTTGATCGGATTAGTAGCTTTTTAGTAATCGTGTCCACCGCAATGGTAATTTCGAAAAATCAAGATTCTGAGATAATCGCGTTTAAATGTTCCAGTTTGTTCAAGTTTGATGTGCAGGTAGTGCGTTATAAATAGCTACAACTTCGGTTCTACGGATCCGATCGTTATGAATTTTTGTGAGAGTATTCTCAACATTATATACTTAAAGAATATGCAATAAAAAAAATCGATTTTTTCATCTATTATAACTGTATATAACCCCTTAAGTCGATAGCTTTAAAACTGAGAGACTAGTTCGCGTAAAAACAGACAGACAGACGATTAGACAGACGGACAGACGGACGTGCTTATATCAACTCAGGAGGTGATCCTGATAAAATATATATACTTTATAGGGTCGGAGATGTCTCCTTCACTGCGTTGCACACTTTTAGACAAAATTATAATACCCTCTGCAAGGGTATTAAAAGAAACTAAATCTTAATTTGGGCAGAACCAAAGTTTATATATCCTTTGATATCATTTGGGATGAAAGTTAGGATGGGATATTATTGCTTATATCAGACACAGTTGGCTAAACCTTTTGAGAATACCATCGTAAAACAATTTCCTATAATAAAATTACAACATCAAAGTATGAAGCCCGTAGCTTTGGAAGTGGTAGACTAGAACGAATAGACACAGCCAGACGGACATGCTTATATTGACCCAGTAGGTGATCATGGTCAAGAATTTGTAGACCTTTTAGAGTCGGGTCACTGAGTTGGAAACTTTTAAATAAAATTTACTTTTCTAAGAGGTCTAAAAATAAAAATAGTCAAAATAGTTATATGTGAAATAATGTAATAAATTATAATATTAATACATAATCAATCAATGTTCAATTTTTTCTCAAGTTTTTTTTATTTTCAGTGCACAAATTCGTAACAACGCTTTCTTAACACGACGTAACCATTAGAAATTAAAGTCTGCAAGTTGAAACCTAATTGTGTGCTGCAACTTAATGAATATTGGTCCGGAAAAGCATACGCACTTGCATCCGCAATCGCAACAGTGCCCATATCCTCAACAACTGTCAGTTAATCACGAAAAAGATTCGAAAGTAAACTCTGTTTTTGGATCGACAAGACAGCAATGCCATCAAATTGACTATGCATACCCACTGATCAATCATGACCACTTTTCCTACCAATTACATCAGTCTAACCCTCACTTTTACCATGCAGTGTGTTTAAATTCCACTGCCGATTCGAGTATTCATTCTGAAACCAAGTCCGGCTCTTTTTCAATGGTGATGACACCCAGTAGGTGTAGCTCGCCGTTTTTGCCGCTCACGATTCCTCTTCCATCTACACCGATACGTCACCAAGATCAAGAGCAGTTATCATCGGACTACATCCAAAAACCGGCTCAATCGCAGACTCATCGAACGTCGCCGAAGCAATCCATGAGTGTAAACTTATCTCAATTGGCCCACGCACAGCTAGAGCTACAGAGCCATCTGCACCAAAAGCTTTCAATCAGCTATTTTCGTAATTCAGCCTCTCCTACGGACAGCGGCGGGGCTGTTGGAATAGAAAATGGTGGGAATCAGATTAGTGGTGGGTCCCGTGGAGTCACGCCACCGCTTCAGCAAAACTTAGGTGCCACACAAATAAATACTTTGAGCGAACTGGAAAGCATGCAGCCTTTTGATTTTCGAAAGCTCAGATCGGGCTCACTGAGTGCCTTCTCAAGTCCGTTACCACCCAGTCCAACAGAATTTTTTCCCCATCACCAACGTCACAGTAACCAGTTCTTCAGCGCCATGACTATGGCTTACCATTTACCGCCACCGCCGCCACCGCTTCGTCTGCCGGCTCCGGCATCTTCGGTACCACAGACTTCCGGATCCCAATTGCATCCACACACTGGCGCGTCTACTACTCCTGAAGAAAAAGAAGCCATCGGAATGCAGAGTTGTGGTGGAGGTAAAAACGACGGATCCTCTGCCTTGGGATCAGGATCTATGTCAGGCTCTGGCTCAATTGCGGGTACTAGCCCGCAACGAATTACCCGCTTGGTGCTGGCGTCAAAAAAAAGTCAGTTTCCCGGCGGCGGAAGCAATAAACGGCAGTGGGGGTCCATGCCGTCCAACTTGGGAACTCAGTTCATCAACCCAGTGACGGGGAAAAAAAGGGTTCAGTGTAACGTGTGTCTAAAGACATTTTGCGACAAGGGTGCACTGAAGATTCACTTCTCAGCTGTACATTTGCGAGAAATGCACAAATGCACAGTAGATGGTTGCAGCATGATGTTTAGTTCCCGACGTTCAAGGAATCGACACAGCGCCAATCCAAATCCAAAGCTTCACTCTCCCCACTTACGACGCAAAATCTCGCCACATGATGGGCGAAGTGCGCAGCCCCATCCGCTTTTATTACAAGCTCCTAATGGACTCATGGCAGGCCTGACGCCGTTTGGCTCCTTTCCTCTGTTAACTCCCCCACCGGACCTACGTCACCACCATACTGTAATAAGTGGTACAGTAGCTCCGCCGGCGGGCGGAGCTGTCGATCTTAAGCACAGTCAGGAGTACTTGAAACGCCCATATATCGACAATGGAGTGGTACCCGACTCTGGAATATTGGATGTTCGGAGTCGGAAACACAAAGTGGAAGCAGAAGGTGAAGATGAAGATGACGATGAGATACTAGAGGTGGGTATATTCTTGCATTTTATTCCAAACAAATACACACTAAATCCGCAACCTTCGGGAGGAGCCGATTTTGATATACCCTTACTGTTAATTAACCATTTATATTATAAAATATATTCATATATGTAGAAATATATATATGTAGAATATTGTATATATACATATGTATAAAATATTAGATATAATTAGCCTATTCTTTTGGGATTTTCATTTTCTAAGTAATTTTCTAGCTTCAACAAGAGATTGATTCCCTATGGATTCAATCAATCGGAAATGACCCAGCATTCGTGTTTTTGAAAATACGATTTGAAATTTCTACAGACTATATTTTTTGCCAATTGATCCGACCCGCCAAATTTCATAAGGGTAGGCCGTCTACATCCTATACATCCATCCTATCTATAGCACACAATACATTGATATTATTTTAAAGCACTAGTATAAGTAACGGTTAGAAGATAGTAAGCTAAAAGCATGGAGTTTCATATAATTATACTGTGGGTGTGCAGCAGAGCTCAGGCAGAGAAATTTCCTATACGAGGGTATATAAACTTGGCTCCACTTGAAGTTAGCTTTCCTCTCTTGTTTTATTTTCATTAAAAGATTAAATCTTTTTATTTTAAAATGTTTTTGTTAACAATTTATAAATGTAAAATTGTTGTAAGAGGTACGAGGTAAGAGGTCATTCCAATTTTCCAAAATGGGTTCTAAACCACAGTAATAACGATTTTGAAAAACCGTTATTGTTCAACAATATAAATACCCCAAACTAGGACCACCTGCATTCATTAATTTTTAGCCTTGCGTCCTGTATTGCCAAAAACATCAACGCTACAAGGCAACAAAGTATTGGAAATGTTATGTTGTTTTGTTTCATGTGGAGTTGCCTTAAACGGCTCCCCACACGCGTAGGTCCGAAGAAAGGGGTACTTCAAAGGCCTTGGCTGTGGCAAACGGAACGTTTTATTCTATAAAATTCATAAATTAGTTTACAATTCAAATATTAATTCTTCTTCTTACCGCAGTGTGCCCTCCTACAATTCACAAAACAATGAAAGGCACTTTTCGGCGGCATTCACATAATCCCGATTAATAAGCCCGTACTTCAATGGGCCAAAAATCGAATAACTTAAAAAATTCTAAATTTCCTATTAATACTGACTTAACTATCGATAACCATGTTTTGACCGTCGACATCCCCGACCCCGTGAAGACCCGCTTCACTCAAATCTAAAACTGCAAGTTTAGAGACGGGCCGCAACATTGTCCAAGATAGTCCATTAGCTCCTCCATCCATCTCCATCAGCTCCGCTGTAGACCTCCTCCACGATGCCCTTGCGCCACTCTCGTCTGGGCAAGGCAGGATCGCAGACAAAGACCATATCGCCCTGGCGGATGGGCTCCGTTCCCTGGCAGCACTTCTCGCGGCGCACAAGCGTAGGCAGGTACTCCATGGTGGGACTCCACATGGTCCCTCGGAGCGACTTCTTTCAGGGTATGGCGCAGCACTCGCTTGACGCAATGCCCCATCTGCTCCCATACTCCGCCTCTGTATCCTCTCCGTCTCGATCGCATCTCCAAATCGTCTGGCCTCCTTGTCGGCTCCCACGAAGTTCTTGCCCACCTCGTACACATCCGGGTCTCGATCGTCGTTACCATCTCTCCAAAGGAATCGTTGCGAACATCGAGCTCCAACCTTTGCTGCAGCATCAAACACAAGCCGGACCTTACCAGGCTTGTTCGGGTATTTGACACCGAATTTTGGCAAATACCATTGCTTGTCGCTCTTCACCGCGACCTCATCCGGCTGCAACTTCCTCGCATATCCTTTGGACACGTAATTCTTGATCCGATCGTATTCTAGCGCCAACGGTCCGTTGCGCTTCAACTTCTCGACGTTGATCAGCCGTCTGTGTGCCACCTCGTACCTCCGTGGCAGCACAGCGTGGTCATCCTTCCAGAGCAATCCCGTCTGGTCGCGACGCCCCACTTTCACCGTGGTGTCGTCGAGGATCCTTTGGGCCCGCGCGTCGTCGCTGGCTGCCACCGGTGGCGCGAGCTTCACACCAAAGCCTTCCATCTCGACGTAGTCCTTCACCATCTTTTCCATCGTGTCATCCACTGACACGGCTAGAAGGCAGGACCTCGGTGACGGTGTAGTTGATTGTCCACTTACTGGCCCAAACACAACCCATCCAAGCTCGGTTGCGGCCGCAAACGGTCCCTCTCTGGCAAACCGCCTCGTCCTAAGTGGCAATCCCAAATGTCCATGGTCCAGTCCGATGAGCAACTTCGGCACCATGTGCTGTAGGGCTTCATCGGCAGTCGCGAATCCTTATGAACGCCCTGGACATCTCGTCGACATAAAGTCTGAATCGGCAGACTCAGGCTCGAAACGGCGTACACGTTCCTCAAAGGGTGACGAGTGGGCTTCCCAGCTCCACTGATCTCCAGGCTCACCACGTTGGTAGGCTCCCTGCTGGCTCTTCCTCCAAACCATTGGATGTTCAGTTGTCGACGTTCGCCTCGCACTCCCAGATCCCTCCGTAGCTCGTCGTCGATCATCGTGACGGAGGATCCTTCACAGCGTTACTGGCAGTATACGGAACAAAAGTCTGCCTCCTTCGACGTCAATACTTAAGTTTCTCTGCATGGGCGCCTCCGCTGGCTGCGGGCCCTTCTCTTCAGGCTGTTTCTGCGGACAGCCGACTCCTGGGTCCTCTCGTGGTCCCTGTAACCACCTCGCGGCGAAGACCTCCTGTCCGGGCTGCGTCTGGCAACTGGTGACATCTGGTTTCCTCCGTTGTAGCGCCTGAAGCCACCTCGCTGCTCCGGCGGCCTTCGCCCTTCGTCCTCTTCATGTAGCAGACGGTGATGCAGTCTACGGCATCCGTTGATCTGGCACTCGCCATGCACATCGCAGGATCTGGCCGCATGTCCACTCCGTAAGCATGTGAAGCAGAGCCGATGCCTCTTCACCATGCTTCACCTGCCCGGTGGCGAAGCTCCAATGAATTCCCTGCAGCTCGTCGTAGCATGTTGCCCTCCACAAATTGGGCAACCTCCATGCCGGTCATCCCGCTGCTCGTATCCGTTCTGGTCGACGCTCGCGTGTAGAGCTCGACGCCTCGGCTCCTCTCCATCGACGTCCAAAATTGTACACACGATGTTCGCGTACTCCTGTAGGGTTTCCCAAATGTTGCTCTGCCTTCGCCGACTGCAAGAAGGCCGTGAGGTTACTCACTTTAGTTGCGAAGGGAACGATCCTCGCCAGGTTCTGCTCCGTAATCGGCTGCACCTCTCGCACGCTGTTCAGCTGGCTGCGTATTAGCTGCTCCATCACGGCTTTGACGTTCGCAGGGTGAATCAGCAGCGACTTCACTGTCTCGCGTGCTTCATCTTTCAGCGCCTTCAACAGCCTCTGGTTGTTCTCCAGGTCCGTGCAGTTGTACGCTTGGATCGTCTCCACAAATGCACAATTAAAGATGGGCCAATCCTCGGGCTGCCCTCCAAATATAGGCAAGTCCGGGAGCCTCCTTGGCCCATTAGCTTGGGCTCCATTCGGCGTCATTCAGGCGTAGGATCCAACTAATGGTGATGCAGTTGCTACGTTGTGGATGCTCCCGCCCGGTAGCGCGAATCCATGCGCTGTCTGCGCAGCATTTGTAGCACACAGTGGGTTGCTAGTCGTTAGCAACGGTGGTCCACTCCAAGATGGCGGCAGCGTGTAGGTCCCACTGGTCGCGCCGAAACTGCTATTTGGGACCGGCCCGACCCCGGGCTTAGTTTGGGCCTCACCGTTCGATGTGGCGGCTAATGGCGGTCCGCTCCAAGATGGCGGCCGCTCCGACGCTCCACTGTTGGCGCCATTTGCGCTTGGGCCAACTGCGATTGGCGCGCAATTGGCGGTGCTTGTTGTGTCCAAGGCTTTGACCTTCTTCAGCTCGTTCTCCAACGCCGTAATCCTCTCCAATAAGTACGCCGTGAGTGGCTGGCCCACCTCCGGCTCTGAGCTCGCAGCTGTGACAGCAGTACTCCTTGGTTGGGACGCTACTGTAGTCGCCGTAGTGGCTGTGCGAGAAATGGCCGCCGCCGTGGTTATGTTAACCCTTGGCCGGTTTTCTGCAGCACTACTCGCTGGCTGCTGCGTTGTTGTAGGGGTGGCTTCCCCTCCGTTTAGCCGGGAACTCCTCCTGGGGGAATGCTGCATCTCCACTTATCCAAGTAAATATATCCAAATATGGCGCTGCCCTAGCGCTCCAAAATGGCGGACCTGTGCCGTCTGTCTGCTGCCGCTGATGCTCGGCGCTCCTTGCGCCTCCCGACCGCTGGTGCTTGGCGCTCCTTGCGCTTCCTATCCTGACGCTGGCTGCGTCTCCTGAACTGACGCCGGCTGCGTCTCCGTGTCGCTGCGACTCCGTCCGTACTCAGAGATCGGCGCTGGCTGCGCCCTCTATGTCGCTGGCTGCGACTCCTCTGCATGTACGGGAACTGCGCTCCGGGCGCTCCTGGCAACTCTCTAGCTGGTCGTCAAGCCGTCCTCCAGCGCAAGTTTCCCTTGCAGTCTCCCTAGGACTGCGAATAAAAGATGTTGTTTTGTTTCATGTGGAGTTGCCTTAAACGGCTCCCCACACGCGTAGGTCCGAAGGAAGGGGTACTTCAAAGGCCTTGGCTGTGGCAAACGGAACGTTTTATTCTATAAAATTCATAAATTAGTTTACAATTCAAATATTAATTCTTCTTCTTACCGCAGTGTGCCCTCCTACAATTCACAAAACAATGAAAGGCACTTTTCGGCGGCATTCACATAATCCCGATTAATAAGAATAACTTAAAAAATTCTAAATTTCCTATTAATACTGACTTAACTATCGATAACCATGTTTTGACCGTCGACATCCCCGACCCCGTGAAGACCCGCTTCACTCAAATCTAAAACTGCAAGTTTAGAGACGGGCCGCAACATTGTCCAAGATAGTCCATTAGCTCCTCCATCCATCTCCATCAGCTCCGCTGTAGACCTCCTCCACGATGCCCTTGCGCCACTCTCGTCTGGGCAAGGCAGGATCGCAGACAAAGACCATATCGCCCTGGCGGATGGGCTCCGTTCCCTGGCAGCACTTCTCGCGGCGCACAAGCGTAGGCAGGTACTCCATGGTGGGACTCCACATGGTCCCTCGGAGCGACTTCTTTCAGGGTATGGCGCAGCACTCGCTTGACGCAATGCCCCATCTGCTCCCATACTCCGCCTCTGTATCCTCTCCGTCTCGATCGCATCTCCAAATCGTCTGGCCTCCTTGTCGGCTCCCACGAAGTTCTTGCCCACCTCGTACACATCCGGGTCTCGATCGTCGTTACCATCTCTCCAAAGGAATCGTTGCGAACATCGAGCTCCAACCTTTGCTGCAGCATCAAACACAAGCCGGACCTTACCAGGCTTGTTCGGGTATTTGACACCGAATTTTGGCAAATACCATTGCTTGTCGCTCTTCACCGCGACCTCATCCGGCTGCAACTTCCTCGCATATCCTTTGGACACGTAATCCTTGATCCGATCGTATTCTAGCGCCAACGGTCCGTTGCGCTTCAACTTCTCGACGTTGATCAGCCGTCTGTGTGCCACCTCGTACCTCCGTGGCAGCACAGCGTGGTCATCCTTCCAGAGCAATCCCGTCTGGTCGCGACGCCCCACTTTCACCGTGGTGTCGTCGAGGATCCTTTGGGCCCGCGCGTCGTCGCTGGCTGCCACCGGTGGCGCGAGCTTCACACCAAAGCCTTCCATCTCGACGTAGTCCTTCACCATCTTTTCCATCGTGTCATCCACTGACACGGCTAGAAGGCAGGACCTCGGTGACGGTGTAGTTGATTGTCCACTTACTGGCCCAAACACAACCCATCCAAGCTCGGTTGCGGCCGCAAACGGTCCCTCTCTGGCAAACCGCCTCGTCCTAAGTGGCAATCCCAAATGTCCATGGTCCAGTCCGATGAGCAACTTCGGCACCATGTGCTGTAGGGCTTCATCGGCAGTCGCGAATCCTTATGAACGCCCTGGACATCTCGTCGACATAAAGTCTGAATCGGCAGACTCAGGCTCGAAACGGCGTACACGTTCCTCAAAGGGTGACGAGTGGGCTTCCCAGCTCCACTGATCTCCAGGCTCACCACGTTGGTAGGCTCCCTGCTGGCTCTTCCTCCAAACCATTGGATGTTCAGTTGTCGACGTTCGCCTCGCACTCCCAGATCCCTCCGTAGCTCGTCGTCGATCATCGTGACGGAGGATCCTTCATCTAGGATCAGCGCGTATGTGTCCACCTGGCGATCAGCTCCGTACAGCGTTACTGGCAGTATACGGAACAAAAGTCTGCCTCCTTCGACGTCAATACTTAAGTTTCTCTGCATGGGCGCCTCCGCTGGCTGCGGGCCCTTCTCTTCAGGCTGTTTCTGCGGACAGCCGACTCCTGGGTCCTCTCGTGGTCCCTGTAACCACCTCGCGGCGAAGACCTCCTGTCCGGGCTGCGTCTGGCAACTGGTGACATCTGGTTTCCTCCGTTGTAGCGCCTGAAGCCACCTCGCTGCTCCGGCGGCCTTCGCCCTTCGTCCTCTTCATGTAGCAGACGGTGATGCAGTCTGCGGCATCCGTTGATCTGGCACTCGCCATGCACATCGCAGGATCTGGCCGCATGTCCACTCCGTAAGCATGTGAAGCAGAGCCGATGCCTCTTCACCATGCTTCACCTGCCCGGTGGCGAAGCTCCAATGAATTCCCTGCAGCTCGTCGTAGCATGTTGCCCTCCACAAATTGGGCAACCTCCATGCCGGTCATCCCGCTGCTCGTATCCGTTCTGGTCGACGCTCGCGTGTAGAGCTCGACGCCTCGGCTCCTTTCCATCGACGTCCAAAATTGTACACACGATGTTCGCGTACTCCTGTAGGGTTTCCCAGATGTTGCTCTGCCTTCGCCGACTGCAAGAAGGCCGTGAGGTTACTCACTTTAGTTGCGAAGGGAACGATCCTCGCCAGGTTCTGCTCCGTAATCGGCTGCACCTCTCGCACGCTGTTCAACTGGCTGCGTATTAGCTGCTCCGGTCGGCCAAACCTAAAGCGCAGCTGCTCCATCACGGCTCTGACGTTCGCAGGGTGAATCAGCAGCGACTTCACTATCTCGCGTGCTTCATCTTTCAGCGCCTTCAACAGCCTCTGGTTGTTCTCCAGGTCCGTGCAGTTGTACGCTTGGATCGTCTCCACAAATGCACAATTAAAGATGGGCCAATCCTCGGGCTGCCCTCCAAATATAGGCAAGTCCGGGAGCCTCCTTGGCCCATTAGCTTGGGCTCCATTCGGCGTCATTCAGGCGTAGGATCCAACTAATGGTGATGCAGTTGCTACGTTGTGGATGCTCCCGCCCGGTAGCGCGAATCCATGCGCTGTCTGCGCAGCATTTGTAGCACACAGTGGGTTGCTAGTCGTTAGCAACGGTGGTCCACTCCAAGATGGCGGCAGCGGGTAGGTTCCACTGGTCGCACCGAAACTGCTATTTGGGACCGGCTCGACCCCGTTAGTTTGGGCCTCACCGTTCGATGTGGCGGCTAATGGCGGTCCGCTCCAAGATGGCGGCCGCTCCGACGCTCCACTGTTGGCGCCATTTGCGCTTGGGCCAACTGCGATTGGCGCGCAATTGGCGGTGCTTGTTGTGTCCAAGGCTTTGACCTTCTTCAGCTCGTTCTCCAACGCCGTAATCCTCTCCAATAAGTACGCCGTGAGTGGCTGGCCCACCTCCGGCTCTGAGCTCGCAGCTGTGACAGCAGTACTCCTTGGTTGGGACGCTACTGTAGTCGCCGTAGTGGCTGTGCGAGAAATGGCCGCCGCCGTGGTTATGTTAACCCTTGGCCGGTTTTCTGCAGCACTACTCGCTGGCTGCTGCGTTGTTGTAGGGGTGGCTTCCCCTCCGTTTAGCCGGGAACTCCTCCTGGGGGAATGCTGCATCTCCACTTATCCAAGTAAATATATCCAAATATGGCGCTGCCCTAGCGCTCCAAAATGGCGGACCTGTGCCGTCTGTCTGCTGCCGCTGATGCTCGGCGCTCCTTGCGCCTCCCGACCGCTGGTGCTTGGCGCTCCTTGCGCTTCCTATCCTGACGCTGGCTGCGTCTCCTGAACTGACGCCGGCTGCGTCTCCGTGTCGCTGCGACTCCGTCCGTACTCAGAGATCGGCGCTGGCTGCGCCCTCTATGTCGCTGGCTGCGACTCCTCTGCATGTACGGGAACTGCGCTCCGGGCGCTCCTGGCAACTCTCTAGCTGGTCGTCAAGCCGTCCTCCAGCGCAAGTTGCCCTTGCAGTCTCCCTAGGACTGCGAATAAAAGATGTTGTTTTGTTTCATGTGGAGTTGCCTTAAACGGCTCCCCACACGCGTAGGTCCGAAGGAAGGGGTACTTCAAAGGCCTTGGCTGTGGCAAACGGAACGTTTTATTCTATAAAATTCATAAATTAGTTTACAATTCAAATATTAATTCTTCTTCTTACCGCAGTGTGCCCTCCTACAATTCACAAAACAATGAAAGGCACTTTTCGGCGGCATAAACATAACCGCGATTAATAAGCCCGTACTTCAATGGGCTAAAAATCGAATAACTTAAAAAATACTAAATTTCCTATTAATACTGACTTAACTATCGATAGCAATGTTTTGACCGTCGACATGTTATATGATTTTTTTGATCGAAAACTTTCAAGTTCTTATATTGATTCCAATGGTATTAAGAATAGACTCAAAAGCAACCTCCTTGACTTCTATGGGATTAAAGTTAAACGACTGCTCAAGTGACTCAAACTCATTCATAGAGTTTCCTGAAACTATAAGTGAAAATTTACACTCTGCAAGAGGTATCGTAGATGTCTGCAAGATATTCTTCACTTATGCTGAGTGCATAACATTTTTCCCAATTTCCAGTCGTCCAATTCGGAGGTTACTTGGAATAGTTTTTCAATTCTCTGGGTAATGCGTCTTCCATTGGAAGGTGTGACATTTCCTGGGATGAAAACGTTAAAATTAACCTGCTTTGGATATTAGCCAACTGTTTAAACCATGATTTTGTATTTTGAGTTCCATTTAAAGCTTTTGAGCTGACTTAAGCTAAACCACCTTGTACTGACGCAGTACTATACTGACTTAAAGAGGAGTCTGAGATTAATATTGGTTAAAATTTTGAAATAAGTTTTAATAGTTTATGGTTTCATTAAGTATTTTCTTGAAAAATTGACTAAACAACCAATTTAGTCCCATAAGTTTTCCATCTCTCTATAATTTAACCCCATATATTTTTTATGGGGTATAAAACCCCATAAAGTACATATATTCTTACACAGCATAAACAGCCGAGTCTACATAGCCATGTCCGTCTGTCTGTCCGTTTGAACGCGTGGATATCAGAGACTATAAGAGATAGAGCTATAGAATTGGAGCCTCTGAAAATGCCCACGGAACTCAAGTTTGTTTCAAAACTTTGACTCCCGCCCCACAAATCGCGAATTCCTATAACGCCAGTACTGGAGGGTTTTTTTAAAAACTTTTGATGTTTAACTATTTCTAATGTAAATATTAAATGATTTTTATCCAAATTGGACGATTTCAGCCCCAAAGCATGAATTAGTGATGCGCAACCAACTTAACGCTATACAAATCAGGTGACAACGCCATGCATTAAAGTTTAAGCTAAAAACCAGAAAGGAAAGCTAACTTCGGGCGGAGCCGAAGTTTATATACCCTTGCAGTTAAAACCGGACATATATCGCAAACACCGGATATAGGTGGCCTATCCTTTAAAGAATATCATAATATAACCCAATTTGTTATAATACAAAATCTAAGAAAAGTCCCAAAATTGTATCTTCAAAAATACCAAATGTGGTATTTCTAGCAAATACCATTTCCGATAAATCAGTTATATAGCAGCTATTTGGCTAGGCTGCTGCGGTGCTCATTTAGACGTTCCATATATTTCTGAGCAAGTTCCTGCAGCTCTTCTCCGAGCTTGGGAACGTTGAGATCTCGTTCGATGTCTCTGGTTTGCATAAACCACGGAGCTCCAAAGATCCTTGGAAGAGTTTTCGCTTGCAAAACCCGTATTTTGTTCAGGTCCTTTGGTCCTGGACGAGTTTTGGATACAAGTAATGTGCCTGCCAAATGTAAGTTTTTTATCCAAAGTGACACCGAGATACTTGTATGCAGGAAGGCCTCTGATTGGACTAAAGTTGATGTTGACTCCTGGGCAGGTACTTCGGCAATTGGTGAACGTTACATTGGCACATTTTTCTGCGTTTACACAAATGTTCCAGTTCATGGCCCATTGGTGAAATGCGTCCATATACTCCTGTAATACAAATGCGGCAGCCAAGATACTACTGCTTTTGGTCAGGACAGCAGTGTCATCAGCGTAGGTCGCAATTAGCACGTCTTGCTCATTCACTTCAGTGATTGGAGTTTTTGTAGGCATATCTGAAGCATAGATGGGGTATAGAGTAGGGCCGAGGACTACCTTGGGGACGCTACCTTGGAACTCCAGAAGAGATCGGCTTGGTGGACGACTTGTATCCATCAGCAGATACATGGAATATGCGTTCTTCCAGGAAGCTTTTCACGCGATGGAACAACTGTGGCGTAAGAATATATTTGGCTTTGTACAGGAGCCCAGGGTGCCACGATCTGGCAAAATCCTGCTGTAGTCAAGGAAGGCAGCAACTGCATACTTCTTCTTCTTAAAGGCTTCTAAAGCAAATTTGACAACTCTGTGCAATTGCTCAGTGGTTCCATGTCGAAGATGAAAGCCGAACTGGAATTCCCGAATCGCACTGGTGACATTCTGTATATAAACATATGTATATTCGCCGATTTCCAAACTTTCGGAAAGTAGCTAACAGTACGCTTTTGAACAACTTTACCAGGCAAGGCTTTGCAAGGCTTGATCCGGTATAAGTCAGATCGTTCTGTTGTTCAAAGGGTCTTCACCGGGAGTTTTCTTTGGCGAAAGTTTACCTACAGGGTCTTTAAGTTCTGTCAGTGAGACAGAGCTAGCAGGCAAACTCATTTGAAATTGAGATTACAGGAACTCTTTAACTTGTCGACGTTTGCTTTCAGGCGAGTATTCGTAAGGCTTGAAGCGTTGCTCAAGGTTGTTAGTGAATGCTAACTTTCTCTAGGCTCGTACGGCACCAGCACCCTGAGGGATTTCTTATGGCTGATTTTGGGGTAGGCTGAGCCTTATACCGTTTTGGGATACGCCACAGCCAGTAGTTAGGACTAGCGTCTGTGTCCAGATTTTCCAAAAATCTGTCTATAGATTCTGGTTTTCTTCGGGCGAGCGCCTTGCTTAGACCGTTGGCCATCCGATTATGTATCTGATGGATTCGGGCGTCTCCCATTCTTGAATATTCTCTTCTTACTCTTTGCTTTAGATTGAGGAGCGCACTGATTCTGGGTGGTGGCTGGGGATGTCTAGAAGTCTCTACGTTGGTGACTGGTGGGTGCAGCTATATCAGCATCCTGGTTTATCATGCGCATGAAAATGCTGATGAAATTGTCAATGTCAGAAGGTTCCTGGATTTTTATGTTAGCCTCGCTCAGCTGTTCCAGGAGGACTTGGAAAGCGTGGACTCCTCTGGCAAGGAGTCGTAAGCGCTGGGTTTTTTTCTCAGGTTTTGTATGCAGTATGGCTATGATAGGAGTGTGATCTGAGGAGAGTAAATGAAGTGTTCTTACTTGTAGCCTGTCTATAGCGTATCCATTGATGAAGTAATCAAGCGCTGTCGGAGTAAAAAGTGGGTTAACCCGTGGCAAGTATTTGGTAATGCCCATTTACAATGACTTCTTGCAACAGTTACTCCTTCTTCAGGCTCGTAAGTTTTCCCACCATGCATGTTTGGCGTTATAATCACCGCCAGCAATGAACTTACTTTCAAATCCGGCCTGCATTTTCCTGCATCAGCTTAAGTAGAATGTCCAGTTTGGTATTGATGTCACGGATGGCAATATCTATCGCTGTGAACTTATGGCTGAGCCTAGGATCGGAAGAAGAGCTTGGGTCAATCTGCAGGGTTGAGACAGTCTTTGCTTGCATATCTTTGGGTCGAGCTATATCAGCATACGATTTATTCGTTCTTAAGGCTTCTGCTGGAATGAATCCACGCAAAGCGCGTCGTGGATCATTGGTTGTCGGGAGTCTAGGCCTCGGCTTTTGTTTTTTATTTTTTTCAATTCTGACTGGGCAGCTTTTATCTGTCGTGGCGTGGTTACCGCCACAGTTTTTTCACAAGAATGTATCGCTCGACAGTGACTTTGTATCCCCAAGTTTTGTTATTTTTAGGGAATATGCTACGTTTGCACCCTGCTATAGGTTCACATAAAAAAAGTTTTGCCTAGTTTTAAAATTTTTTATCTTTGTTCACCTGTATGTTCTTCCAATCTGTCTTTTTGGGGCTGTATATGTTAAGCACGTCAAAACCGTTGTCAGTAATTCCCTGTTCAATCTGTGATTTCGGTACATTTGAATGTTTTCTTTTAGCTGATGGTGTCAAATGGGCAGTTAAGCAAGCGATGCTACCCGAAAAGCGACAGAGTTTGCGGCATATATTCTAGAAACACCAAATTTTAAAGCGCGAATGTTGTAGTTTGAGGAGCCAATTCTATGATCAAGAGATTTTTAAGATCTAATAAGACCGGATCGCTTACGTTCGGTACTCAAATAGCAGGTATTTTGTTGAATTTTGCGGATTGGTCATCTCCACCAGGGGGATTTGTATCCCCATTGATAGAGTCAACGTGCTCCAGGTCCTTCAGGTTTATTTTTTCTCTCGATTTTTATGCATAGGTTACTAACTTCGACTATTAGTTGGTTGTAGTGGTTGTAGTAGTTTCGGACTGCTACCAGAGTAGATAGACTATCACTGAATATAATATATATTTTTCTTTGGTTTCAACTTCGTATTTTATAACGAAGGTAATATCATCAATAATAATTCCGGGATTTTGTTTATTTTCTTGTGTAGTTGATT
Organism: Drosophila malerkotliana malerkotliana; assembly: GCA_018153235.1. NCBI lineage: Eukaryota > Metazoa > Arthropoda > Insecta > Diptera > Drosophilidae > Drosophila > Drosophila malerkotliana. The sequence continues at coordinate 2,183,852 of JAECXV010000159.1, forward strand.
GATTTTGAGTTGTAAATGTTTTTGGTAATTTTGATTCGTATTTATAGTGTAAGTCTTGTAATAGTTTATGTGATTCGGGGGATGAGTCATACTTTTTTGGGGCATCGATCGATGCTGATTGCTTAGACTGAGAAGAGTGGGTAGGGGCGTGCGGGGGTAGAGGGATGGGCAGAATTAGTTGGGACTTCAATGGGTTTTAAACTTTTAATTTTATCATTTTTGTTTTGGTTTACATTTTGGCGACGATTAGGTGTAGTTTTGACTACAGAAGAGTACGAAGCGGTGTTAACCGGTGTTAAGAGGAGCCCCAAATAAGAGGTCTTACTCCAATGAGTTCCTTTTGGAAACTGTTTTTATTTTGTACAATTCTCTTATAAGAAATATACATGAAAATCTTAAATCTATTTAAAACTACTGAAAGTCCGATCAGATGCCTCTGTAGTTGGCAGCATCGGACTTTTCCCCTTTTTTATCTAGGGGAATAATGAATGATTCCTTCCACTTAAGGGGAAAAATCGAGGTTTCCAAAGACAAGTTGAAAAGTCTTAGAAGAGGTTTGCACAGAGCCCTGGCACAGTATTTTAGCACACAGCCTGGTACTCCATCGGGGCCTGGCGAATAAATGGGTTTGACCCTTAGAAGATCAGATAATAAGTTGTTCTCAGAGAAAAACGGACAGAAAATAAGATTTGCTGCTTGAATGTTATATGCGTAAGGCTGATCAGTCAATTTAGGCGGAGAATAAGTTGTTTGAAAAAATTCTGCGAATAGATCGGCAATGGCCTGATCAGAGGTCGCAGAGAAATTTTCAAACGTAAGCAGACGTGAAAAAGATACGTGTTTACGCTTAGTGTTTACAAAGTTACTGGACTGCTTTGAATACTGAGTAAATTGTATCCAGCAAAAAAAATTTATTTAAAGCACAATAAAATTTTTCTAAGGTCACGTTAAGATCAGTGCATGCCTGAATATCGGACCAGACATATATATCGATAAGGCTACTAAGTTTATGAAAATCAGCATTATCATTATCAATATCAAAATCAGCGTGGAGACATCTGATCGATACCAAGAATGGTTTCGATGGATACATCCAGCGTGGGGTGATATGAATCCTCTGGGGTTGAGAGGGAAAAAGCTCTGAAGAGAGCGGTACCATCAGGATCAGATACAAAACATAAGTCTAAAAGCCGACCTAACGAATTTCTAACATGGTTAATCTGACCTAGGGACATGTCAAACATGCCCGCGGTGAAGTCATGGTGAGTGATAAGTGACATAGATGGTGAGTTCTCGACGTTGGACCACTTTAATTCTGGTATATTAAAGTCGCCCACCGCGATGAGCTGGTCACGATCAGTCATAAGATTAAAAATGGATTGAATACCGGACAAATTCTGCCAATATGTGGGCGGTTGAGACGAAGGCGGTATATACGAACATGTAATGTATAAAGATTTCTCGAAACTCAATGCCACCAAACTCTTGTGATTTCACCTCTGCAGAAGCAAGATGGGAGTCTACCGAAATGAGGATTCCACCCCCCGGATGTCTTACGCTCCACCCCCCATTCGGCGGATGTCTTACGCTTAGGGAACTCATTTAGCAGCTGAAGGCCTCTAAACTGAGTGTCAAGCTCACAGAGCTGGTCATTGATTTTACGAAAACCAGTGATCAGCTTTTTAAATCCATTTTTGGTCTGTCTCATGAACGACCTCATTTCGCCTTGGACAGCACGACAATTTTCACAACAATAATGAATACAAGACCTATGGGAAATGGCATCCGAGACTGAGGCAGTGCCCCTGGCATACTTGGCGTGTACAACGTTTTCACATAGCCAGCAATGGATGGTAGGCTGGGCTGAGGAAATTGTCTTGTTACAAGACTTTATAGCACACACAAGTTTAAATTCCATATTTTTAATTAATAACAAACAAAATTAATAAATAAAAAGTTAAAAAACACTATACCTTGAACCACTGTGCCAAATAGGAAGACGAAGCGGGAGCTTTGGAGAGTGCAAAGGAAAAGTGCAGAAATATAGATAAGACGGGGAAGAAGCATGTGTATCTACAATCGTGTTCAATGCTTCAATGTTCAAAAAAAAGGTGTTTGTTGTTTTAGATTAACATATTATTTAACATCATCAATCTCTTTAGTTAATTTATATCTTTTAACAGATTATTTATGTATATGTGTACTTTTGTTTTTGTATAAAATTTATATATTTCATTTCTTCAGTATTAGAAAATTTTTATAATTATAATTGTTCGATAACAAAGTGGACTGTAAATATGAATAAAATTTTATTGAATTTAAATTTCAATGTTTTAAATATTTTAAAATTGGTTATAATTTTAATGTCATGTTCAACCTAATGTTTGAACATCCTGGAAGGGGCCACAAAAGTGCCTTTTCTTATATTTTAATGTGTATTTTATATGTAGTTTTAAATATTAATGTAATTAGGACTGTAATTTGTACATTTTTGATTGTTGTGTTTACCTCCCACAAAAGGCTACAGAAAATATTTAATTTTTCATTTTTTACATATTTTTTTTAGCTTCACTTTTACGCTTAAGTACATTATTTTTAACATTCGGCATTGGGAATGGTGATGCTATACCCAAAAATTGTCTGTTTGACTTTAGTTTTCTTCAATAGGATATAATCATTACAGTAATGATTATGATTACAAAAGTGAGGAGCCTGAAACATGATAAAAATCGATAAATATTTTTTAGCTCAAAATTTTGTGCTTTCAAATCTTTTATATGTTTGGCCAGGTGAGCTATTTCTGAAAGGTTTTACAGGACTTTAAGCTCATTTTAGAATTTTCCCTTTCAAATTGTTTTTCCTATTTTAATTTGGTTTGATTTTTATTTATTTCATATTACCTATTTTTTTTTCTACTATTGAAAATAAATAATTTTTTATCTAACTCCTTCATGCATGAATTAGGTAAATTGTTTATAACCATTTGAAATTACGAAATTGAAATTGTTCACTATTCTTTTTGTTCCTTTCTTCCTGAAATATTTTATTTTTCCCCAAAGGAGACCACGATAAATGACAGATTTTGTATTTTCGTCGGACAACGACCAACCAACTTACCAACTTCGTCGGACTAACTCTTTTTTACCCTTGTATTTTTGTATTATTCCACATATTTTCCTCTTTCTTTTCTCCAATCTTGGATTGTATTTATCAAAGCTGTAGAAATAATTGATTTTTTAATGGGATTGGATCTTGTGCGACCTGACATGATCCATCCGAAAATCATCTTTTGTCCGAGATGTAAACCTCTTTTTTCTATCTTCTGCATAATAATTTGTGGATATAAATCTGCAAAAATTATTAGATCAATTCGACCAGGTTTATCGAAATTGGGATCGGCTAAATAATAGCCTTTTCAATCAAATTTATTAACATTTAAGTTGTTTGTGGGAAGAGTTTGCTTTAATTTTGGTATAATAATTTCGTTTGTGCTAAATTGTTTTGAATATTTACTATTTTTCTTGAGTGTCGTTGGTGACCTGTTGGAGATACTCCGCCTATTTATGAGGGAGATTTTATTATAGGCAATTTCAATTTCTGGGCTGCCTGTTTATAATGTACTTTGTGACCCATTGTCAATCAAAGCTCAGAATTTCTTAAATTCACCATCTTGACCTTTTATTTGAACATAAGCGGTGGCCAACAACACTTGTTCAGAAGTCATGCACGTGAAGTCACTAAGTCACTTGACTTCAGTCGTTGTTCACTTGAAGTCAACGAACTAAGCCGTTGATTCCAAGCCAACGAACTAATTCTTAGATTCTGTGACATCCTTTAAATTTTGAATTTCACTCGATTTTGTAACTTGGCCCTCATACTGTTGTAGAGCCTCAATATTTAATTTATTTAAAATGATATGCGCAAAAATGCAATCTGATTCTTTGGTCAGATTTGCTTTTAGAAGCATCATATAAATTTATTTATTTATTGAATCAATTGTATTTTTTAGATGCCTATATGAGTCCAAATTTATTTTTGGAAGCTCAATGAGGCGATTAAGCTGATCTGAGAATATTTTTCTATTACTCTCATATTGCTTAATCAGCAATTCCCAGGCTCCATCATAATTGTTGCCTGAGTCAAGCAATAAATGGGAAACCACATTTCGTACTTACACTTTTAGAGCACTTTTAAGGTAGTGTAGCTTCAAGGATGGACTTAAATCCATTCTTGAATGCACAAGCTCCTTAAACAATTCATAAAAATAGTCCCAATCTTTGGAGTTTGCAAAGAAGTTTGGGACCTTAATTTTTGGTAGGCTAGGTAGTTCTACCTACCTTTTCAACTATTCTTGTTTGGATTTTAGTATCCGTATTTTTTAATGTCTCCCTATCCTCTTCTAAATATGAATGTTTTGCGAGAAGCGCATCTATTTGCCGGGTGAGGCGCACCTGGTCTTCAATAATCAAAACTTTATCTTTAGTCGACACATTACTTTTATACCCTTACAGAGAGTTTTATAATTTTGGTCAAAAGTGTGCAACGCAGTGAAAGAGACATCTCTGACCCTATAATGTATATATATTCTTGATGAGGATCACCTCCTGAGTTGATGTAAGCATAGCTAAAAGCTATCGACTTAAAACTTTGCACACACTCTTCTTTCCTTTGCACGCAGTATATAAGTCGGAACGACCGGGATCGGTCGACTATATCCTATAGATGCCATATAACTGATTGATCGGAACTGGTTTTTAAAGTGAGAGAGTTCAAATTTAACATGAAAGTTATTTTTGGCAAAATAATACGACATTCTAAATTTCATAAAGATCGGCCGACTATATCCTATAGCTGTCATTTAATTGTATGATCGGGAATGCTATTACTTTGATGTTTTTATAGCTAGAGAATTCAGATTTCTTAAGATAAGAAAATAATACGATATGCCAAATTTTATAATGATCGGCCGACTAAATCCTTTAGCTACTGTTTAGTCGTAACTTGTTTAAAAAAATAATATGTGAGGGAAATACTTAGAACTCGCAACTTGGGCTACTTAGCTATGAGACGGGGCATAGAAAGCTACGAGCAAATAAAATAACCCCCAACGAGCCCGAGCTGCAAGATATCTACGTGTGTTCCTTACTCCCATACTTATGAGAAATATTTGAATTGTACCGCCTAAAAATATTATCGCTCTGTTAAGTACTCGTTCTTGTAGTCGCTGCGTCGCAGTTTCGGATGAAAGAATAGAAGGAGCAGATAGAAACTAGTAATAAATGAACTTCCATTGAATTCGGTTGATGCGTTTCTACTGGGGCCATAGTTGCTGGCCTGAAACAGGCATTTTCGCAGTTTGCCATTTGGAGCAAACATTTTGTGGCGCCCCCGGGTGGACTCAGAAGGACGTATCATCATATATACATAGCAGATCAGCTATAAGTCCATCCGCAATCTCATTTTGGGCTTGTACTCGACACGCCGCTGGAATTCATCCTTCATATAGCAGATCAGATTTACATATATACATTCACCGTGGAATCTTAGTTTGGGCTTGTACTGGACACGCCGCTGGATTTCGCTAATCGCTAAGTAAAAAATTGATATAATTTCGGTAAATGAACTACATACATAAGCCTGCAAATAAAAGCCAAGGCGTACGTTTTGAGGCAAACACGTGTCAAGATTACAAGTTGGTTCTTTAGTTGCTTGGTACCGTTCTTTTTCTCTTCACATGCACATACCATCGCACACATCACACACACATACATACAGCAAAAATACAGTGCATCGATCAGAGGGAGCTTTGAAAATCGTTGCAGCACCTTAATTGCGCTTAGCCCGAGTTTTGTGGATTCGAGTTGTTCAATTTGTCTCTCTTCTGTAGAGTAACGGCTCACGCTTACACTTCAGCTCACATACAATTCGGGTACAGTTATAACAAAGTTCAAAGTTAGAATAAGTTCAATCAATAACCTATCGTAACACTAGATAACTGTGCTTTCTACTTGAGAATACAATTTCAATTAAATCAGTGGGTGGCAAAGATTCACTTATATTGACATTTTAGCGTAAAATTGCATCATGGCTCCGAAGCGACGTTTAAGTCGTCAGCAAAGTTCAAGTGTACATGATGTCAATGATGGCAACGATCGTGCTAATTCATTACTCTCGCGTCTTGAAATTGTTAAGGGTGACATAGACCGCATGGGAGAGTCTATGCAACAACAAATCGTATCCATTCGAGGCAGCGAATTAGAGTGCAGATTAGACATTTTAAACATTTACATAAATCGTGCATTTAACCTTCTAGAGGAATTTGGGTCCATTAATCCGATATTGTCCTCGCGAGCTGAGCTTGAGGATAAGTATGTAGCCACAAAATCTCTTTATATGTCAGCTAGTGTACAGAACCACCATTACTTGACTCGACCCTTAATACCACAAGCTCCCACAATAAAAATTTACCTCGAATGAATTTACCCAAGTTTTCCGAATGCTACTCAGAGTATAAGAACTTTATTGGTTTATTCACCAGTCTCATAGATAGCGATCCAACTCTTAGCGACGTCGAAAAATTTAATCACCTGTTGTCATGTCTGGAGAAAGAAGCGTTGGATACCGTAAAAGCATACCAAATAACTGAGACCAATTACCCAAAGGCACTAGCCGCCTTAAATCGGGTGTACGACAATCAGTGTTTAATTTTTTTTTATTGTATTTCACGCCTCTTCGACATTCCCTCAATGCAGGGTCCGTCCGCCTTGTCACTGCGTCATATGATAGATACTGTCACAGCTATCTACGAATCCTTGCTTTCACTAGGCAGTGACAAAGTAATAGCAAATGCAATGCTCATACACATCGTCATGACCAAAGTGGACGCAAAAACTAAGTATAAATGGGAAGAAAGTTTAGACTTTCAAAATATCCCCCTTTGGCAGGACTGCCAAGATGCACTCAATAAACGCTACCAACATTTAGCAGCAGATGAAGCTACGTCAAGCACGCAAAGGTCTCGTAAGTTGGGGCAGCCAAATTCTTTAAACAACTTTAGTAAAACGTCCTTGTCCGTTGCCAATACTACTCGAACCCAGGATCCAAAATGCTATTATTGCAAAACTTTGGATCACTACATTCACGCGTGCAGTTCGTTTGTGGCCGCAACAGTCGCTACACGATTCAAAATCGCTAAGACATTCCCATTGTGCATAAACTGCCTAAGGAAAGGGCATTCCGTTCTTTCGTGTCAATCCTCTAAGTGTCGCGTGTGTTCAAACTACATCATTCACTGCTTCATAGATACAGCTCCGACTCTTCACCTTTCGAGCTAGCTTCCACTCAAGAGCCGATTGTGACACAACCATTGACCACCCCTGCCGTCCACCACGCGATGACAGCCGACTCAAATAAAATTGTATTAGCTACAGCCCTTGTTAACATTACAGGTAGCAATGGTCAAATGCATCTTGCTCGTGTGCTTTTAGATTCCGTGTCACAGGTAAACTTTATAACAGAGGAGTTATCCAAAATTCTAAAACTTAAGCGCGATCAAAAAGACACAAACCTTTTTGGAATAGGTCAATCAGCTGTATCAGCTCGCCATGTAGTTCAAGCAACTATACACTCCCGAACACAGGCATTCCAATTGGAAGCTGAACTTATTGTTCTGAAGTCAATATCCTCGTCCCAACCAGAGAGGGCAGTTCAAGTGTTAGACTGGAACCTCCTGGATCATAAAGTTAGCTGATCCACTGTTCCACAAACCTCAGAGAATTGACATATTGCTTGGTGCTGACGCATTTTTCGACAGTATAAGGATGAAAAATTACAAGTCTATTGCTTGAATACCATTACATACGGCACGGCCTGCGTACCGTTCTTAGGTATCCGCTGCCTCAAGTACCTCAGTGAGATATATTCAGTTTCCCACCCTCTAGTATCCTTAGTCTTATCGAATAGCTTCTATGTTGACGATCTTTTGTCAGGCGCGGATACAATCGAAGAACTTACGTCGATGCGAAACGAAGTAGTTGAAATCTTAGGCTCGGCCGGGCTTGTTCTTTCGAAGTGGGCAACTAACTGTGAGCAGCTAATATATCTTAATCAGTCTACAGATTTATCTGTCGGGGAGCACGGAGATACCAAGGCGTTAGGCCTCGTTTGGAACCCAAAACATGACATCTTTAAGTTTTCTTCGCGAGAGATGTGTACAAGCCATGCGCCAACAAAAAGATCTATGTTGTCCCTTACTGCCCGCATATATGATCCTCTTGGGCTTATCTGTCCTGTTGTCACAAAGGCCAAAATTCTTATACAACAGATTTGGCTGCTTAAGATAGAGTGGGATGATCCAATTTCTGAAAGCCTTCAGCAGAAATGGCAATCGATCACAATTGGTTTGGAAGAGTTGGATATATTGACTATTCCAAGGCATGTAGGTACGACAAAAAATACCGTATGTCAAATACATGGCTTTGCGGATGCCTCAACTGAGGCATACGGATGTTGCCTGTACATCCGTGTCGAACATCCACATGGTGTGGAAGTTAAATTGCTTACTGAAAAATCAAGAGTGGCCCCTCTGAAAACAAAGTCGGTACCACGACTGGAGTTTTGCGCGGTGCACTTGCTAGCCAACTTGTGGGAAAAAGTTCGTCCACTGATCGACTCTCCAGTTGAACGAGTTGTAATGTGGTCCGATTCAGAAATCGTCTTGTATTGGCTGCAAACACATCCTTCAAAACTAAAAACCTTTGTTGCCAACCGCGTCATCGAGATTCAAGAGATAACCTCATCGGCTAGTTGGCGCCATGTACCCACTGACAGCAATCCAGCAGACTTTCCATCTCGGGGTTGTACAGTTAATGAATTAAAAAATTCATTTTGGTTTGATGGTCCCCACTTCTTGACACAAGATCAAAGGCTTTGGCCTCAAAATACAAAAATTCAGCAAATCAACACTAACGAAGAGTCAGAGACTTCCTACGATTCGTTAACGCAACCAAATCTCGCTTGTGGTCTTCGCTAAATTCTACCTCGGTTGAGCTCGGCCTTCTTACTTTTGTAAGCGTCATCCAGCAAAATGCATATAAAAGTGAACTCATAAAATTACAAAAATCAGTTTAATTGCCAGACTCACTTCAAAAATTAAGTCCATTCGTTGTGACTGAATCAATCGGAAAGCTCGAGGTGTCTTTGTTGCGAGTAGGAGGTCGATTGTTCAATGCACAGTTAAGCTACAGCGTAAAGTTTCCGCTTCTTATGCCAAAGGGCAACAGATTCGTGAGTTTATACATTCAACATCTGCATAGAACAAACTGTCATGCAGGACCCAGAGCATTGGTTGGTCTTGTTCGCCAAACAATATGGCTCATAAATGCTAGGCGCGAATGTAGCGCGGTCGTACGACAATGTGTACATTGCTTTCGATACAAGCCAAAATTAGCTTCACAAATAATGGGTAACTTACCAACCGACCGTTTGATAGGAACAAGGCCGTTTGCAATTAGTGGAGTTGACTTATTTGGGCCGATTCGAGTATCGCTAGGAATTCGTGGCAAGCCTCCAATCAAGATGTATGTATCGATATTCATTTGCTTCCTGTCAAAAGCCGTTCATCTTGAACTTGTAAAAGATCTCACCGCTAATACATTCATTATGTGCTTATCTAGATTTGTCGGAAGACGTGGACCCATCGAAAAATTGTATTGCGATAACGCCACGAATTTCTCGGGCTCGTCTCGCATCATACATGACCTAATGAGCAAATTGGAAACCCATAAGGACGCAATGACAGCATTTGGAGCACCTCGCCGATTCGAATTTATCTTCATCCCTCCTAGAGCCCCACATTTTGGAGGGCTTTGGGAGGCGGCCGTTAAATCGGCTAAACACTTGTTTCTCCGAGCTGTGGGCAACGCGTTACTAAAAGGAGACGAGCTCCAGACGGTGATAGTAGAAGTTGAAGCAGTGCTGAATTCGCGGCCGATCATCGCTGACGGCTCAAGCCCAAACGATGGTGAAGCTATAACCCCTGGGCACCTCCTCGTCGGGACCAGCTTGGCGACCTTGCCTCCAGCATCCGCTCAGGCAAATGTGGAACCGAATTTATCGTTTCTTCAGCGCTGGCATCTGGTGTCTGCGATAAAACAACGCTTTTGGCAGGATTGGTCACGAGACTACTTGTTGAGCTTACAATAACGCGTGAAAGGGAATAAGGAGTCGCCAAATGTAACTGCTGGAACCGTTGTCGCAATTCAGGTGGACAATCTGCCACCTCAGACATGGCTTTTGGGCATCATCACTGAAACGATTACAGGTGCTGATGGAAGGGTCCGAGTGGCCATCGTAAAAACTAAAAATGGAATCTACAAACGTGCTGTCCATAGACTTGCACCATTACCTATCAATTGAAGCCCTTCGGCCATTCAACGCGGCCGATGTTTAGCCGTAACTTGTTTAAAAAAATAATATGTGAGAGAAATACGTAGAACTCGCAACTTGGGCTACTTAGCTTTGAGACGGGGCATGGCAAGCTACGAGCAAATAAAATAATCCCCAACGAGCCCGAGCTGCAAGATATCTACGTGTGTTCCTTACTCCCATACTTATGAGAAATATTTGAATTGTACCGCCTAAAAATATTATCGCTCTGTTAAGTACTCGTTCTTGTTACTCGCTGCGTCGCAGTTTTGAAGTAAAGAATAGAAGGAGCAGATAGAAACTAGTAATAATTGAACTTGCATTGAATTCGGTTGATGCGTTTCTACTGGGACCATAGTTTCTGGCCTGAAACAGGCATTTTCGCAGTTTGCCATTTGGAGCAAACAGCTACCATATAACTAAACAATGAGAAATGATTGTCTTTTTACTTTCGTATTATTATAGCCTTGCAGAGGGTATAATAATTTTGTCCAAAAGTGTGCAACGCAGTGAAGGAGACATCTCCGACCCTATAAAGTATATATATTCTTTATCTGGATCACTTCTTGAGTTGATATAAGCATTTCCGTCTGTCTGTTTCTACGCAAACAAGTCTCTCAGTTTTAAAGCTATCGACATGAATCTTTGCACCCACCCCTCATTCCTTTGCACGCAGTATATAAGTCGGAGCGACTGGGATCGGCCGACTATATTCTATATCTGCCATATAACTGAACGATCGGAAATGACCCAACTTTCGTGATTTTGAAGAAAGGAAGGTGAAACTTAGTACAGATTAAATTTTTGGTCAGTTAAGGATCGGCCGACTATATCCTATAGCTACCATATAACTGAACGATCGGAAAAGGTTTTTGGTAAAAATACCAACTTTTGTATTTTTGAAGATAGAAGCTTGATACTTTGTTTGAGCTTTATTTTTTATAAATTGGTTATATTATGATATTCTCATAGGGATCGGACAACTATATCCGATGTTTTCGAAATATATCCGGTTTTAACTGCAAGGGTATATCAACTTCGGCTCCGCCCGAAGTTAGCTTTCCTTTCTGGTTGTATGTATTTGTATATAATTTTTATACCCTTGCAGAGGGTATTATAATTTTGTCCAAAAGTGTGCAACGCAGTGAAGGAGACATCTCCGACCCTATAAAGTATATATATTCTTGATCAGGATCACCTCCTGAGTTGATATGAGCATGTCCGTCTGTCCGTCTGTCCGTCTGTCCGTCTGTCTGTCTGTCTGTTTCTACGCAAACTAGTCTCTCAGTTTTAAAGCTATCGTCTTGAAACTTTGCCCACACCCTTCTTTCCTTTGCACGCAGTATATAAGTCGGAACGGCCGGGATCGGCCGACTATATCCTATAGCTGCCATATAACTGATTGATCGGAAATGGTATAACTTCGGTGTTTTTAGAGTTAGAGAGTTCAAATTTGACATGAGAGCTATTTTTGGCAAAATATTACGACATGCCACATTTCATAAGGATCGGCCGAATATACCCTATAGCTGCCATATAACTGAACGATCGGAAATGACCCAACTTTCGTGTTTTTGATGATAGAAAGCTGGCACTTGGTACACATTCTATTTTTGGTCAGTTAATCCGATCTACCAAATTTCATAAAGATCGGTTGACTATATCTTATAGCTGACATATAACTGTACGATCGGAAATGGTTTTTGGTAGAAATATCAACTTTCATATTTTTGAAGATAGAAGCTTGGGACTTTTTTTTAGATTTTTTATTGTAATTAATTGGTTTTATTATGATGTAATCATAAGGATCGGCCAACTATATCCGATGTTTGCGATATATATCCGGTTTTAGCTGCAAGGGTATATCAACTTCGGCTCCGCCCGAAGTTAGCTTTGCTTTCTTGTTTGTTTTGGAGTTGTTCCGAAACAAAAACACTCTTTACAGAAAGGAAATATGTATATTTTTGTTCTCTTTCTTTTACTTAATGCTCATTGGCATTTCTATAATTTTATTCTCTGTGTTTCTTACCTCTTGGGGGGAAACAACAGAGGACTTCGATTTTTAAACTGGGCTCTTTTTTACCCAGATCGCAGCCTTATTTTTAAGCTACCCTAGGCTGAGAATTTTTATTTTCTGCAGCCACTTATAGGTGCCACTTGTTAAACCTGTGTCTTTTACCACAGGGGGGAAAACGTCAGGGCGTCTCGAATGGACCAAATGTTAAGAGGAGCCTCAATAATAAGGTCTTACTCCAATGAGATCCTTTTGGAAACTGATTTTATTTTTTACAATTCTTATGTCATCAAATGTCAATCTTAAAAGGAAGATTATATAATTCGAAGGTTAGTAAGATAACACCACTCGGTTTAGACACGCCATCGTAAGATTTTGTAAATTTGTACACTCGGATGACATTTTGCCCTTTTAGTTCGTCAATGATTTCTTTTTCAGTAATGTCGCAGAGATAGGGGTAAAAAACCGTTCTTTTAACAAAACTGAGAGCTTTGTGGAGTTTAAGTTTTATTTTGCAAATACCGGTAAGTTCGTTAGTGGTAATACATTTTTCGGCATCGGTTTGGGTTTTAACAAGCACGAGTAAATTTCCGTCCCTGAGATTCGAAATTGACACAATGTTTTTGGTTGTTAATTTTAAGGCACTGTGAACGGCAAAGCACGAAAATTGGAAAAATTTTTTAGAAAAAACCGTTATTAGACTGAATTTGGGGTTTTCCACTGGAGTTGTACAAATGGAGGTCCAGAAAAGACATATCCAGGTTTTGCGGTTGTCCTCTTTTTTTGAAGGGGGGCTAATGGCAAGCGGCGTAAACCGATTGTCTCCCAGGTTGGGAGGGCCGGGGCCATGTTGGGGTTGATAAATTATTATTTAAAAAGTTTTTTATGAATTATCTGCATAGAGATATTTCGCAGCAAAAAATTTGCTGCCAAGAAGAATGGGAGATAAGGACCACGAGATAAGAAGTTGATCAAAAGGTGCTGGTTGAAGATAAGAGACGTCTGCTCGCAACGAGAGATAGTCAAAGACTGTGATCAAGAATATATATACTTTATAGGGTCGGAGATGTCTCCTTCACTCTCCTTCACTGCGCACTGCTGACCAAAATTATACATACCTCCTACGATTTAGTAAGGTAGCAGACTAAAAAGTCTATAACTCTTTTAGAAAGCATCCGATTAGGTTGATTTGTGGGTGTAGATTAGCCATTGGAACAGTTTGGCATCAAAAAATTTTCTATAAACATTAACGAACTGGCGCTGGGCAGGAGTGGGCGTGGCAAAATTTTGACCAAACGAGTTCAATTTCCAAATCGGATAGCTCTATCTCTCAAAGTCATCGGGATCCACGCGTTCAAAATGTTAGACCGCTTATATGGGAAATTAAGGATCCACGCGTCTTCATCGCTGCCCTTTTCGATTGAGGCATCTTCAAATCGGCCGAACAGTCTTGCCTACTCATCTAGGTGATATAAACTTTTTCGCTGGAAAGCCAACTTTTTTCCAACTTATTGACTTTAACCTTTGCAACAATACTCTTTCTCGAAGAGTGTCCATTGCGTATACCCCTGACTTAAGCTCAGACCACATCCCTCTTATTATCAGACAATCCCTGCCTGGCTTTCCTCCTCCCCGAAATAAGTTACAGATGAAAAGAAGTTCCGGACCCTGAGGGTAAGATGCAGAAGACTAAGATGAAGACTACTCCTTAACAAAATAAGCAAAGCATCAAAGGAATCATCACCAACCTTAGCTACATCTTACAATACCAACAGGCCAGATGGGCTCTACAAAAACCATATGACAGGCAAAAAAATAGAAGGAACTACCCGTATGGTGGACACGTCGAAGCCAATCGCTGCAGGAGTTTCCCAAGGAAGCCATCCTATACACGGTTTTCACTCACAATGCTCCTCAGGAGCCACACAGAGATCATTGTGTGTTGCCACCCATGCAGATGATGAGGCCATTTTGGTGGGGAAAAATGATGTTTATTAGGCAACGGATACCCTGCAGAGGTTCTTGAAATAGTTAGAGAATTGAGCCTGCCGATGGAATGTTTTAATTAACCCCGAAAAGTGTGCAGTGGTGACATACACACTTCGTATAAGGCCTTCCCCCGAACTATTCCTCTACGGAGAGTTAATTCCACAAGCGGTCGAGCACAAATACCTGGGCATTACCTTTGATAGGCGCTTTACTTTGGCGTCCCACACCAAACAAGTTGTTGCCAGTTTGGAAGACAAGTTGCGACGCCTATATTGGCTAGTTAAAGGTTATAGAAAATGGACCCTCTTTAAAAAAGTTATAATTTATAAAATGATTCTGGCCCCGATATGGAAATATCGGGAATTGGCAATATACGGTGTATTTGAAAAAAACCCATTTAATTTTCACCACAAATTTCAAATTGTTTTTACAAAAATAGATTACTAGGAATTATTGATCTGCAGCACAATTAGAAAAAAAGGAACCCCAGGGCAAAGGGTAAAATCTGATTTGCGATCTAGTTATTTGGACAGGATGTATTTTCTTTACATATATTCTCTCGAAAAATAGTTGAACATGAAAGTTTCCCATCTTTATCAAGCAGAACAAGTCGCAGTCATGAAATTGTAAGCGTAGTCTAGTCTCTTTCATAAATGCACTATGATGACGTGGATATAGTAGTTGAGCACTTTCAGTTAGCACTTAGGGCGATCTGGATAATCGAAGCCATTAGCAAGCCAGAGGGATGGTTGTTAGCTGCAAAGAGTTTTTAACAGCCCCGAATCGATAAAAAAAAAACAAAAAAGGACGACTATAGCCGAGTTTCCCGACTATATTATACTCGGTACTTATCTCTTTCACCCACAATTTAACTAAAGTTTAAATTTTAAATATAAAAAAAAACATTTATAAATCTTCTAAAAGGCATCCGATTAGGTTGATTTGTGGGTGTTTATTAGCCATTAGAATAGTTTGGCATCAATCATTTTGTATAAATATTAACGAACTGCCGCTACAACGAAATTTCTGTTTTCGGGGTTAGAGTGGCGTGGCAAACTTTTGAAACAAACTTTAACTGCATGGGGATTCTAAATGCCTCCATGCCAAATCCTATAGCTCTATCGACTCGGCTAGCATCAACAGCCGATCAACTCGAGCCAACACCTCTATAGGGTCGGGGATGATTTCGTCTCTATGTTACATTTATTCACACGACCATACTATACCCGTGTACTCTACGAGTACAGAGTAGTTCAGGATCAATCAAAATTTATTTCATGTTAAATTCAAAATCTTCGTCGGTCAAGCTCCATGTTTAAGGGTCACCAAAAACCGTGCATTTCACTAGAACGAGTGTTTTGTGATATTCTTTGCTATAGCTGCCGGTCTAGAGGGGAACATAATCAGGGAGCGCAGCTGAGCGAGAGTGAGACAGACCATTGGAGCATTGGAAAGGTGATGCTTGGCTGGTTTCGCCGCCGGCTCCCAGAGCCCTCCATATTGGGGAGAATGTGAAGAAAATAGATCGCCATTTAATCGTCCTAGCCAGACAGAAATCCTGAAGAGATTATTGATGATCGCTGCTAAGAAATAAACATTTAAGCTCCAGTAACTCGTTCTTGGCTTCTATAAAGTTAGTTGCGTTGTCCGACTAAATCTGTCTGGGCCTTCGCCTGGTCTAAATAAATCGTTTCAGGGCGCCCGGAAAAGAGCCGACAGTCAGATCCTTCATCAGTTCCAGATGCGAGGCCTTAGAGCAAAGCATATAAATTCGCTAAAGAAACATTTTTTGAGAGCCCTTATTCCGGGCTTCCGGATTGTAAAAGAATGGCCAACAAAAGTCAACGCTGGTCACATCGAATACTTGGAAGCCTTCAACACGTTCCCTTGACAGATTCGTCATGATATGCTTCAAAATTCGCGGCTTGGTGCGGAAGCATCTGATTCACTGGCTGAGCATATTGGATACAGATTTCCCCTACCCAATAGGCCAGTACTGGCAGCAGATTTTAGCCAACAAAGCTAACGGACCGGAATGCCAACCATTTCGTAAAAGCGCATTATGAAGGCTGCTGTTACTGGGTGACCTCGTGGCAATGTGATCGGATGCCGTCCATCATAGTCTAGTGAGAAGTTCCAACGACGCCCATAAACGCAAAGCCGACCAACGTTGTCGATAAACAGAGACAGAGACGATATCAGCAATTTTTTGTAACTCAAAAGCTGCAAAAGCGGAACAAGCCGCAACATGATAAGTGTTCCTCCCTTATCAGTGATGTCATTATGGCACAATTTGTAGACGTACGCGAAGACTCTCTGCAGTTTATAGAACGAAGTAGAACATCAATGAAGACGCAAAGTCGCAGTAAGAAAACCTCTCTTCGTCACTACAGTCATTAGTCTTGCTAACAGCTCAGCATCTGAGCGATCGTTCAGGTATATGGGAGCTATAGAATATAGTCGGCCGATCCTTAAGAAATTTGGCATGTCATATTATTTTGCCGAAATAGCTCTCGTGTAAAATTTGAACTCTCTAACTCTAAAAACACCAAAGTTATACCATTCCGACTTATATACTGCGCGCAAAGGAAAGAAGGGTGTGTGCAAAGTTTCAAGACGATAGCTTTAAAACTGAGAGACTAGTTCGCGTAGAAACAGACAGACAGACGGATAGACGGACATGCTCATACCAACTTAGGAGGTGATCCTGATCAAGAATATATATACTTTATAGGATCGGAGATGTCTCCTTCACTGCATTGCACACGTTTGGACAAAATAATAATACCCTCTGCAAGGGTATAACAAGGCCATATCATTGTATTTGAATATGGACAAAATACCAACGAAGTCTACAATATTTGAAAAATATATTTCGCAGGTGATTCACAAAATTCTATGGTACCGATCTAGCTAAAATTTGGATATGTTGTTCTTAAAAGTAACACCTCTGTCCCGTACTAAAATCATTTATTTTTAATGATTAGTTTTTTTTTTTATTATTAATTTAAGATAAATTTTTAAAATTAAAAAAAAATTTGTTTTGTGTGTTTGCCATTTTGTTGTTTATTGATGAAAATATTTCATTCTAGTACGGGACAGAGCCATAAGCTTACAAAACAATAATCTAATTCTAATTCTAATTCTAATTTTTTGTTTCGGATGACTCTAGCAGTCGAAATCACCTTCGCCAGTGAACTACCTTTTTTTTTATATGCATACTTTGGCATGCTATAAAGTGTATTAAACTACACAAAAATAAATTAAACAAAATATTTTCAAATAGTTTATGATGCCTATAAAAACATATGTGAAAATTGAAACGATCGCATTATTTTTTATTACAAAAAAATTTTTTGAAATAACCTCTAAAAAGTAGGCCGGAACATGAGACTACATCCTTAATAAAGGCCGCATATCTTACAGCTGCCATATAACTGAACGATCGAAAATGACCCAACTTTCGTGTTTTTGAGAATAGAAAGTTGGACCTTCGTACAGATTATATTTTTGGTCAGTTTATCCGACCTACCGAATTTCATAACGAGCGGTCGACTATATTTTATAGCTGCCATATAACTGAACGACCGGAAATGGTTATTGGTAGAAATACCACCTTTGGTATTTTTGAAGATAGAAGTTTGGGACTTTTTTTAGATTTTATATAATAATAACTTGAGTTATATTATCATATTCTCAAAACGGATCGACCAACTACATCCGATGTTTGTCGATATATATCCGGTTTTAACTGCAAGGGTATATCAACTTCGGCTCCGCCCGATGTTAGCTTTCCTTTCTTGTTTTTCGTTAATTCAAAAGTTCTTAAACAAATGAAAAACTACTCTTCCCGATCTATATTTTTGTATGGAAAAAACTTTTTTCAAGTCAATTTTTGAAAAAATGTTGGAAATGAAAGAGCTTCTAAAACAAGCGCAGCGACAGAATTTCCGACACTGCTGCACGCGTGCTATGGGAAATGAGAGTATGCCCCCACTGTTTTACTGCCAGATCTCGCCATAAGACGTATAAAAATCTTCGCGCTTCTTTTTATATTTGATAGTTTGGCTATCTACGTTCTAAGATCCTATCTACATCTGCATCCATAATGCCTCGCACTATTCGGCTTAACTCATGCCCCTCATTATGAAAGAACCAGTAGAGTACTTTGCCTATCTAAGCTTCCACTAAACCTGATCTTTCAGCTTTTTAGATTACATACGGGCGATATGGGCTCCTTCGCTTTTACTTACTATGTACCTGCACCAAAAGCCATTTTTTGGAAAAAGGAGAAAATTAGGAGAAAATTCCTTATCAGTCCGGCTGACTGCAAGGCACTGCGAGATCAATGGCCAAACGTTAAATTCCAAGCCATTTCGCAAACAGTTTCTAAAAGTTTTTGAGTTTGGCCTAATGCCATTAAATCAGCCCAAGAAAAATATATTGAACGAGAAAGAAAAGCTAAATTCAGACGGAGCCAAAGTTGATATACCATTGCAGTTAAAACCGGATATACATATATGGGAAAAATCGGATGTACATAGTTGGCCGATCATTATGAGAATATCATAATACAACCAACTTAATACAATAAAAAATCTAAAAAAAGCCAAGCTTCTATCTTCAATAATACAAGATATTTTACAAGGTATTTTTACTAAACACCAAATACCATTTTCGATCGTTCAGTTATAATGCAGATATACATAGGAATAGTCGGCCGATCCTATAGTCGGCTATAACACTCATGCTAAATCCGAACTCTCTTACTCTAAAAAAAACAAAGTTATAGCATTTCCGATCAATCATTTATATGGCAGCTATAGGATATAGTCGGCCGATCTCGGCCGACTTATATACTGCGTGCAAAGGAAAGACGGGTGTGTGCAAAGTTTCAAGTCGATAACTTTAAAACTGAGAGACTAGTTCGCATAGAAACAGACAGACGGATAGACTGACATTCTTATATCAACACAGGAGGTGATCCTGATCAGGAATATATGTACTTAATAGGGCCGGATGTCTCCTTCACTGCGTTGCTCACTTTAGGACAAAATTATAATACCCTCTGCAAGGGTATATAAAGTCCCAAGCTTCTATCTTCAAAAATACCTAAGTTGGTATTTCTTTCAAATACCATTTCCGATCGTTCAGTTATATGGTAGCTAGAAGATGTAGTCGGCCCATCGTTATAAAATTTAGTAGGTCGGATTACCTGACCAAAGGTATAATCTCTACTAAGTTCCAGCTTTTTATCTTCAAAAACAAGAAAGTTGGTTCATTTCGGATCGTTCAGTTATATGGCAGCTATAGGATATAGTCGACCGATTCTTATAAAATTTGGTGCGTCGTCGCATTATTTTGCCAAATATCTCTCATGTAAAATCTGAACTTTCTTACTCTAAAAACACAAAAGTTATACCATTTCCGATCAATCAGTTATATGGCAGCTATATGATATAGTAGTGCTAAACGCCACACACGCTTGGCAGCCAACGGCACAGAGATAAAATTATTTGACACCACACGTTTGACACTGGAAGCAGGACTACGTCGTCCATATACTTTGTAAATGATGCTACCAATTCTCTAATTTAGTCGCTGCAGTTAGTAGCGTCTCAGTTAAAAAAGAGCCTAAGTTAGTCGCTGCAACCATTGACATTAGAGCGGATCAATTTTTATGGAGCAAAACAAAAAAACGTTGAAAGCGTGGTTACCTATTAACCTATTAAAATGTATTGAATGGATTTTATCTCAGAAAGTCTTTCGAGGAAAGAGGGGCTTTAAATGAAATCTTGGGCCTTACCGATAAGGTTAAAGCAAAGATTATACAATACATAGATCAGGGACATCAGGGCCCAAAACGGTCAACTTGTTTCGTTCAGCTTGTTGGTGAGGGGGTGTATGTATCTTTACATGTATGTGTAAAAAAAAAATGTGTGTCTTTGTATGTATGTGTCGCACGACGGCGTAAAAATGTTTTGGCAATTTCTCATCGTTTCTGTTTATAATGCGCCGATATAGTAGTAGAACAAATAGTACTTTTGATCGATACCGCTCGAGTCAGGGTGGTAGCGTAATGCATAGGGTAGCTGCTCTAGTCACATAAAAAAATTAAAAACAACATAATTATTTTTACAACGTTAAAAAGTAGAATTCTTTCTTGCCATCTCATAAATTTGCCATCTGTGCCATCTTGTCATCAACAGCCGAGTCGATAAATTCATGTCCGTCCGTTCGTCCGTCCGTATGAACGCGCGGATCGCAGAGACTATAAGAGATAGAGCTATAGGATTAAGCATGAAGACATCTACAATACCCATGCAGTTCAAGTCTCAAAATTCAAAATTTTTGCCAAACTCCCTCCCACCCACACGAAATCGCGAATTTCTATAGCGCCGGTACTGGAAGGTTATTTCATGCACTTTTAATGCCAAACTATTTCTAAAGTTAATATATAAATTTCAAAATAAATAAATAAAATAAAATTTCAAATTTTAAATCAAATTGGCCGATTTTTGGAGGAGATATTCCCATATACTTGTATATACCTTTTCCCATACAAACGGGCTAACATTTTAAGCGCGTGGATCTCGAAGACTATAAGAAATAGAACTATCAGATTTGGAACTAAGGATCGTATGATATTCGACAAAATTTTGCCACGACCACTCTCCCACCCATAACAGAAATCTGGTTGTAGAGTCAGTTCGTTAATATTTTTGGAAAATGTTTTGATGCCAAACAGTTCCAATGGCTAATCTACACCTACAAATAAAAAAAACAGCAAAATCGGATATTTTAAAAGTGGAATTATAGACTTATACTGAATCGGCAGTATGATCGTAGGGGGGCTGAAGTTTTTGTGTCCAAGTGCAAAAGTATGAAAAAAAAATTGTTTGCTGAGAATCCATGCCTTTAAAGTTTTAACTATAAAGGTTAGTTTAATTTTAGGTGGAGGAGATGAGTACCGGTTATAGTAGGGACTCGACTATAGCCGTCCTTTCTTGTTTTAAGTTTTAAAGGTCTTTTTAAATTTTGTACACTATGAAATTGGTTTTATAATGAAATTCTCCTAAATTTATCATTTTATAAATTTTGCATTTTTTCGACTAGGATTGTTAACCATCTACCATCTAGGTAAAAATCATGTCTATCAGTTTTAATAGAAACTTGGAAGTTTTAATAGATAGTAATTATAGAAACCATACTTTATATCTATTTTACAGCTTTGCATCTGACAAATTTTTAAGCTTAGGCTCCGCTTAAAGTTCTTTTTGAGTTTTATTGGTGTTGAAATTTGAATCACAATCACGATGCATAATTTTAAAATCCCTTTTTTTTTTACTTTCAGGTGGGCATTCACATCGCAGAAGATGATGATGACGTAGCAGATGGAGATGATGATGACTATGATGATCTAGAAGAAGAGGGGATATTGGTTGTTGGTGATGAATTGGATAGCATCCTCGAGGGGGGTGAGCATCATAACATAAAAATAGGACCCAAAAACAAAATTGCTGAGACCAAAACGCGATCCACACTTGCTTTAACCAGCCACACTCACACCAAAGAGGTGCGCAGCGCAGACATTTTTTCTCTGACCACTTGCGAAAAAGATGAGACACTTGCTCAGGTAGCAGCTAGCAAACGAAAGAGAAAAAGTCAAAATCCTGTGCGTTGCCCGGTTCAGAACTTTCCCGACAGCTCCCTGGACTATGACGTTGCTGCTGATCTTTCTCTTAAAAAAGTGTGTCTACCAGTAAAGCGAAAAGAAATCATTGTACCAGGCAAAGAACCTGAAGTCCTTGGCGAGTCCACAAAGGCGATTCCATCACCGCCGCTCACGCCCTATGGCGACCATAAGACCGTGGTTAATATTAAGACCGAGTTGCCCGAGGAGTCGGAACTAAGCCAAGAAAATCATTACCTACAAGAAACAGACATTAAGATGGAGTCATCAGAGGATATTGGGTTTGATTCAGCTGAAAGCAAATATGCAGATTTTCTCGTTAAGCCGAAATTTCTTGGCGATAATAAGTCTGAAATAAAAGATTATCCCTCTAAAAGCGAAAACAAGAACAGAGTGATCGAAGAAAAGCTTGAGGCGAAGAGTGAAGTCAATGCTTCTAATCATCATGAAACTGAACTAGAGCTTGAATCGGAGCCAGATGTGCCCATTGACCGAGAAAACCCTCTAAGGTGCATGGCCTGTGGTGAAATTTTTAAAAACCATTTTCACTTAAAAACTCACCACCAAAGTGTGCATCTAAAGCTCCATCATAAGTGCAACATTGACGGCTGTAATGCCGCGTTTTCTTCAAAACGTAGCCGAGACAGACACAGTTCAAACATCAATCTTCACCGGAAGCTTCTTTCCACTAGTGATGGTAACAGCACGCTTACTGTAGTGCAGGATCCGTTACTGGAACTAATGAGTCTCAATATTAATAACAATAAGACCGCTGTTGGTAGCACTTCTTCGTCCTTAACTACGGGCGTAGATGGCGTTAGTGCCGGTCCGGGAATCGGAAGCATACAAGCAGAAATCTTGGCACGTATTTGTGCCAGGGCGCACGGGGCACTAAACGTTCCGCTTGGCTTTGAGGCTTTGCAGCATCGCTTTGCTTTTGGTCATAGACATAGGCATCCATTAGGAATCAATCAAGGGGGCAGCCCAATTCTTTTTCCTAGCCTACATCGGTTTCCACGATTTCCTCAGCTGACACCAAACATACTCGCTGCAAGAGCAGCATCAGGAGGCGGTGGGCTTGGACTTTACTCACGAAGAACTTCGTCCGACTCAAACTCGCAGCACTCCACCACCCCTCCAGACTCAAAAAGTTCGCCGCAGCCATACTTATTACCGTTGGCAGCAACAAACTCTCGATCCGGCTCAGGATCTGACTCACCGGACATTACGCTTGTAAATAGTGCATCATTAAATGTGGGAGGGGGTTCTATTGCAGTAGAAGAAGTGGGTCAAGGGCGAAGCTCTGATTATATATCATGACCTTGTACCTCGTTTTATACTGAGGCTTTGGCGTTTTATTACTAGGGGCCAATGCCTTGGACACACATGTCATTTACAAATATTTAAAATATAGACTACAAAAATTCATTCACTATCAGGCTAGTTTTAGGAGTACGGCATTGCTCATTTAAACTCGAGGAAATAAGGAAGCTTAAGCTTTCATCCTCCGTTACCAGTACGAAAATTTTTCACTAAGATTAATAAAAAAAATATTAAGAGTAAAGTAAAATTTTTTTATATAGAAATAAACTACATTTGCGATTCTTTTTTTAAACAAGTATTTAAAAAAAAAAATTTTTTCAAGACTTGACTGTTAAAATTATAAAATAAAAAAATGCCTCAATTATTTATTTAACTTAATAAATTTGCAGTGATACTTGTTTAAAAAAATTTTATACTCACAGTGGGTATGCAACGCGGAAAGAAAATAAACTTCTTAAAACAACTTTAACAATTTTGAGTGATATTTAATTGTAAAGTCATTTCATGAAACACCGGTACTATTTTTTTATTGAATTTTTTTTCTCATAAAACTTTAAGTAATTGCAAAGAAGAAATACAACAAAAAATCTCTAATTATGGTATTGTAATTCTCCGATCTAATTTTTAAGATCTAGTTTCATTATTTTCTCTTGTTTAAAACTGATGTATAAGTAATAAAATACTGGTTAGTTAGTTTTAAAAATTCTCAAAATTATAATATATGTTTGCAATAAAATAACTGAATTTTTCAAAATTTAATGTTTTATCCGTATGCTATGCGTTTTTATTTATAAGTTCTGGTGGAAATCATTTGTTTTGATGGGAAAAATTTATTATACTATATATACGCTATGTTCATTTTGAACTAATAAAATAAATTTTGTATGCTATAGTTTTGGCCTAACTATAGTCCGTGCGAGGACTATTGGACTCATACCCAATAACCAGGCCCGTCGAGAGGGAATTTCGTGAGTTGTACCCCCCGGGCCCCCATATAAAATGAAATATTTTTGAAAATAACGTTTTATGGTTTTATTGCACACAAAGACTACCGTAAATGTACCTACATATTTTTATACCCTTGACGAGGGTATTATAAGTTTGTCCAAAAAAGTGCAACGCAGTGAAGGAGACATCTCCGACCCTATAAAGTATATATATTCTTGATATTTATATATTCTGTCTGTCCGTCTGTCAGTCTGTTTCTACGCGAACTAGTCTCTAAGGTTTAAAGATATAGAGTTGTCTTAATAAAGATCGGCCAACTATATCCAATGTTTGCGATATATATCCGGTTTCAACTACAAGGGTATATCAATTTCGGCTTCGCCCAGAGATAGCCTTCCTTTCTTGTTCTATTTATGGCAGGGTTGTACTCATTATATCTTTATTTTACCAAAAAAAGCCACTTAGTCAAATAACGACACTCAGTGGCAACCTCTACCATGATATTAACACTACCTGTAATCTTTTAAATATCCAAGCAAGCTGTATAGTTAGAGAGTTCAGATTTCGTAAGAAAGCTATTTTTGGAAAAATAATACGACATTCCAACTTTTATAAGGATCGGCCAACTATATCCTATAGCTGCCATATAACTGAAGCATCGGAAATGGTATTTGGAAAGAACAGTTTAGTGTTCTTGAAGGTAGAAGCTTGGGAATTTTTTTTAGATATTCTTTTGTAATGAATTGATTATTTTATGAGATTCTTATAAGGATCTCAAAAACTATATCCGATTTTTGCGATATATATCCGGTTTTAACTGCAAGGGTATATCAACTTCGGCTCCGCCCGAAGTTAGCTTTCCTTTCTTGTTTTAAATAATTTAGACTTCGTTGGTATTTTGTTATTTGTCCATATTTAAAGACTATGATCTGGCCATTTAAAAAAAGAGTTTGTCGCGAAAGAGTATGATATTTTCTGTTAGTTTTATCTTTAATTGTAAGTTACACACAAAAAAATTAAATAGGAAATTTAATCCTCAAGGTATGTAAATTATTATAACTAAATTTTTACAATGTGTTGTTGGTAAGTTTTTAGGCCGCTGTTAAAAAAATGTATCTGTGTTTCTGTGGAGCGTAACTTGTCTAGGCCAGTCGAGGTCTATGAAACATCGATGTTTTAAATAAAAACAAAATTAAGTGCTTTTGGTTCATTTTAAGTTGTAATAAAGTTTAAAAAAAGTATAATTTCCAACATAAACAAAATTATCCATTTTATTATTTACCTTGAAAATAAAAACAAAACTAAACAAGAAAGCAAAGCTAACTTCGGGCGGAGCCGAAGTTTATATACCCTTGCAGTTAAAACCGGATATATGTCGCAAACATCGGAAATAGTTGGCCGATCCTTATGAAGACATCATATTAAAACTAATTAACTAAAATAAAAAATCTAAAAAAAAGTCCCAAGCTTCTATCTTCAAAAATAAGAAAGTTGATATATCTACCAAGTACCATTTCCGATCGTTCAGTTATATGGCAGCTATAGGATATAGTCGGCCGATCCTAATGAAATTTGGTAGGTTGGATCAACTGGCCAAAAATATAATCTGTACCAAGTTTCAGCTTTCTGAAACACGAAAGTTGGGTCATTTCCGATCGTTCAGTTATATGGCAGCTATAAGATATAGTCGGCCGATCCTTATGAAATTTGGCATGTCGGAATGGTTTTCCAAAAGCTCTCGTGTCAAATTTGAACTCTCTATCTCTAAAAACACCAAAGTTATACCATTTCCGATCAATCAGTTATATGGCAGCTATAGGATATAGTTGGCCGATCCAGGCCGTTCCGACTTATATACTGCGTGCAAAGGAATGAAGGATGTGTGCAAAGTTCGCGTAGAAACGGACAGACGGACATGCTCATATCAACTCAGGAGGTGATCCTGATCAAGAATATATATACTTTATAGGGTCGGAGATGTCTCCTTCACTGCGTTGCACACTTTTGGACAAAATTATAATACCCTCTGCAAGGGTATAAATAAGTCCCAAGCTTCTATCTTCAAAGTTTGTATTTCTACCAAAAAACATTTCCGATCGTTCAGTTATATGGCAGCTATAAGATATTGTCAGCCGATCGTTATAAAATTTGGTAGGTCGGATTAACTGACATAAAATATAAT
Organism: Drosophila malerkotliana malerkotliana; assembly: GCA_018153235.1. NCBI lineage: Eukaryota > Metazoa > Arthropoda > Insecta > Diptera > Drosophilidae > Drosophila > Drosophila malerkotliana. The sequence continues at coordinate 2,210,426 of JAECXV010000159.1, forward strand.
CTGTAACCCAGTTCCTGCTTTCCATCTTCAAAAACACGAAAGTTGGGTCATTTCCGATCAATCAGTTATAAGGCAGCTATAGGATATAGTCGGCCGATCCTTATGAAATTTGGCATGTCGTAATATTTGACCTTTCGAAAAATAGCTTTCATGTTAAATTTGAACTCTCCAACTCTAAAAACACCAAAGTTATACCATTTCCGATCAATCAATTATATGGCAGCTATAGGATATAGTCGACCGATCCCGGCCGTTCCGACTTATATACTGCGTGCAAAGGAAAGAAGGGTGTGTGCAAAGTTTTAAGTCGATAGCTTTAAAACTGAGAGACTAGTTCGCGTAGAAACAGACAGACAGACAGACGGACATGCTCATATCAACTCAGGAGGTGATCCTGATCATGAATATATATACTTTATAGGGTCGGAAATGTCTCCTTCACTGCGTTGCACACTTTTGACCAAAATTATAATACCCTCTGCAAGGGTATAAAAATATAAAAACAAATTGTTATATAAATTCCACTTTCCTCATACTACATCTTCTTCTATAGTTTTCTTAATCCACTATTATATACATATATACATATTTACATTTTAATTATATGTTTGCTTTTGTTAAAAAATAAAAGTTTGTCGACAACGGTCGATGATAGCCGAGTCCGTCGGTCGCTTATGAGTTGCGCAGCCTTACTGAACACTCTTTCAGACTCACAAGAAGATGCTGGTACACAGAAATATTTTTTAGCCAATGTCTTAAAGGCGTCACCATCTGTAGTCATCTAAAATATTTTAATAATAAAATATTTTATACAAAAAATAGGAAAATATATAGCATTGCATAGTTTCTTACCTGGCAGTAAGCAAGGGGTGGTTTTGGTTTTGCCTTCTTCTGTTTTCAATTTAATATTGTTAATTTTATGGTGCAGTTCGCATATAACTGGTATAATTTAAGAAACTGATACTTTTTGATTTGATGAAACAGAAATCGTAGCGTCTCCAAAGGGGGATAGCAATCCCGATATGTCTTATAAAATGTCGACTTCTTTTTCAGAGAAGGCCGGTGGAGCGTTATGCGAATATACCAAAGCCAATGTAATGCACTCTTTGGTCTTAAGGATTCGCTTGACCATTTCAAATGCGCTGTTCCAGCGAGTTGGCATTTCTTGCAGCAGAGTATAGGGACTATCTCCCGTGCTTCTTTGAATTTCGCGTAATCAATCTGACTTCTTTTAAAAAAGGCAACGATATACTTACATTTTGAAAGGATTGGATCGATGTCTGGCAATTTTTTAGAGATCTTGAACAATAAGGTTGATTAAGTGAGCCACACAGAGTAAGTGTTTATATTCCAAACGACATGCTTTTAACATGGTCGACTCATTGTCGGTTACAACACAAACAACCTTATTTCCAACTCCCAAATCATCAAGCACAGCCTTTAATGTTTCGAAATTATTGCTTGCGTTGTGATTACTTGCATCGAGAAGCTGTCTTGTTGCTAGAACTGCAGATTCAAGCTTGAAGCTATTTTGAGACAAAGTGGCATGGACATAGAAGTCCAAAGGTCCGTCGTAATGGCCAGAAAATCAATGTCTATCAGAATGGAATAGAGCTTGTTTCTTAGAAAATCATATTGGGTTGGCAGAACTAAATCGCGCAGGTGTGATCTACTAGGTAACTTATAGCGCGGGTCCATTTCATTCATGAGCTCTTTAAAACCTTCGTCCTCAACGCATGAAAAAGGTTGAACATCGACTGCTATCAAGTTCATAACCTTATTATCCAGGATACGTTTTCGAGCGGAATCACTATTGTAAAATGCATGAGATTTTGCAAGAAAAGTTTCCATTGCTGTTGATTTTTGGCCAGTTCCGACTTTTAGGCGACCACCATGAACGTGCTTCAAATGGTCCATAAGATTTGTGGTGGTGCCCGCTGTCTTTATAGCCTTACCTCAGTAGTTGCAAATTCCATGAGATTACTCGACTGTTTTTTTTAAATGATCCCAAGCTATAGACACATCACACTTCCTCCTCTTTGGCTCCTCGTTCGATCGTGGCTGCTCGTTTGTTGTTCCTATAAAAATATGCCATATTAATTCAAAAGTACAACCACAGTTTAATGCAAAGGTAAAAATGAATGCAAGTATGTATGTATGCATGTTGACGTGCATAAAATTGTGATAAAAACTTGGCTTTTTATTACTCACTTTTCAAAAATCTTTCTATGTCTAATCGCCTCCGCACTCACGACAATACCACCAACAAGTATCACTAAATTTAAAATATTCTGTTAGTAATTTATAATGAAATAATGGAATAATATCATTTTATTACAACTTACAAGTTATTCGTCAATCTTCCTCGAAGTGCTTTAGAGATGGAAAAACATCGATGTTGCCTGGTAAAACATCGATGTTACCAATGTTTCGAAAACATCGATGACATCGATGTTGGCATCGATGTTTCTCCACCTCTAATTTTTTGGATTCATTAACACTAATTTGCCAAAATGCAACAGAATTCTCGACCGTTTTAAAGAAAAGAATGGCTCGCATTATCTTGAAAAATTTAGTTTCTTTAAGATGATATTCTACGCGAAATGCTGAAAAACGCTTGACATACACTTAGGCAGGACTAAGGTTAAAGCGAAAATTGTCATCTGATCTGGTCGATAAAACTGAATATTGCATGCCACTGTTGTTGCAAGCAACTTCTACACTTCTACATCTTCTCTACTACAGAAAGCATTGAAGAGAAAATATAGCTGGTATGACGAACAAATTTAACCAGAAAGATTGAAAATAATTGAAAATAATTTAACAAAACGACAATATATTATTATAAAAGCAATGAGTAATCTCCATGGATGCAATATTTATTCGGCAATATTTACTCACTTATTGGGAAGTTACAAAAATGAAATTTAAATGCAGACCAATTGCAATTTGCAATTAAAACTATTAAATTTTAATTAAAATTTAAATGCAATTTAAATTTAAAGATAAAATATCTTATTCAAGATATGAAGTTGAAGTTCTGAAGCTCCTATTAACCAGTGTCCCGTGATGGCCTTGACCGCCAGACTGCAGTCCTGCCTATTGAGAGTGATAAGCATCATTGATCTTTCCAAGAGCGGATAGGCCATATCATGCGTGAGCTACTACAAAGTGATCCCTGCATAAGGGAAGGCCTACTGGTTCTTTCTCCGGGAGGAGAGGATTGGTAGTACCTGCCCTTGCTAGTTCGTCAGCGGCGCGATGCTGTTCCGCCATCTCGTTAAGAGATCTGCGACAGTCATTCACTGTCCTGGAGTTGGATGAAAATCCGTCAAGGGCTTTGAGTGCCGCTTGACTGTCTAAGAAGATACAAATAGTTTCTTGATTGCAATTAAGTGCCGGTGATCTACGTGCCTTCCCGATAGCTATTATTTCTGCTTGGAATACACTACAGTGGTCGTGGAGTCTGAAGAACTCTTTTAGATACAGCCGCTCGCAGTCAAAAGCGCCTCCCACCTGGCCATTCAATTTTGAACCGTCTTTGTAAATATGAAGGGAACCGGCTGGTCCCGAGATCTGTGTGGCCCATTCCTCCCCCGTTGGAATAGATACCTTTTATTTTAAGGTGGGATGATCAACAGGAATACAGTAGTCTGTGGCCCTCGTAGACGTAGAGTGGTGTAGTTCCAACTTGGTATGTCCATCCGTCTTGCGTAGCCTAATTTCCGTTAGCGTGGCTATTTTGGCCCCTACTATCTCTGCAGGTAATAGGTCGAGTATGAAGTCTAGGGCGTCTGATGGTGTGGTACGTAGGCTGGCTAAATGCAGACCTCCGCCATCTTGTAATGCAGATGGGTCTTATGACCGCTGTGTAAAGCCATCTGACTATCTTTGGGGACATTCTCCATTTGAGTACCTTGGCTTTTCGGCATGTGTAAAGCGCGATAGCTGCATTGTTTGCTCTATCCATAGTGTTTAACTTCCAGTCCAGCTTCTGTCTAGCGCAATTGCTAGGTACTTGGCGTTACCACTGAGGGAGAGTGTTTCCCCAAATATTTTTTGGAGGAATTAAATTTGGTACTTTGTACTTCCTAGTGAAGAGGACACTCTCGGTTTTGGATGGGTTTACACCTAGTCCGTTTCTTACTAAGCATGCATGGCCCTGCGGTTCCTTAGTTTGTCCGTCAAGCGGTCGCATAGAGTCTGGGGAAAATTTCCAGAGAAGGCAATTGCGACATCATCCGCATAAGCCATAGCTTTAACCGCCACGTTCCACAGTAGGGGGGAGAGTACACCTCCTTGCGGAGTGCCTTTGAAAAGATTCTCCTCCTAATGTCACCTCAACAGTCCCGTTTACCAAGATCTGCTTTATAGGGCGTACGGATAGATTGTCTATTCCAAGTCTCGTCAGCGCAAGGATTATAGAACAAGGCAGGATGTTGTAGAACGCACCTTCTATGTCTAGAAAAGCAGTGAGTGCGTATTCCTTGTTACTAAGTGCCTTTTCGTCGAATGTAGTGATTTGGTGGAGTGCCGTCTCCGTGGATCGGCCCTTCCTATATGCATGCTGTGATCCCGAGGTATCATCTGGGTTGATGGTAAGATGAATGTGGAGACTGCTTAGACTCTCCATTGTCTCCATTGATCCAGAGTCAAGAACAGAGCCTGATGACTGATGTCGAGATGGAGAAGCTAAGAGCAGACGCTGCAACTAGGGACAACGATCAAAGAGCTGCAGCCAAGAGACGTTATGATGCAAAACACGCAAAGCCAACCACCTATAAGCTTTAAGATTTTATGTTGGTGGAGAACGAGCCGAGTAGCACGGGAACTTCCAGGAAATTGGAGCCTCACTATAAAGCACCTTTAATTGTCAACAAGGTTTTGCCCAACGACAGATATCTAGCTGAAGATATCCCCCATGCTCAACGAAAACAACGCCACGCCGCTGAGAATTTATCAGGAAGACCGAATGTAATCAGCTGATCAAAAACCAACTTTTGGGCGATGTGACCATCCGTCCGACAGTGTGACCATCACCGGATATACCAGAACCAGACTGGTAACTGATCCAGAGAGTGAAGAGTTTTAAGCTAGAAGCGAATCAGGAAGATCGCAATAAGCTTAGACTAATGCGACAATAATGTAAACCTATATCTACCATAACCATAAGCAACAATAAACCTACGAGACCACTCAACAGCCCTTTACTTTACAAATCTCACTGGTAAAAAAGAAAGACGGCATAGATTATCGAGAACTTAACGCAAATACTCTATCAGATAGATACCCCTTGACATTAATATCAGAACAAATAGATCGTCTGTGAGGCGGTAAATATTTCTCTAGCCTAGTATTTCAACGTGCCATAGTTCGAGCTTTAGAGGGCATGGTTAATAAAAACGAAGTAGTCTACATCGATGCGTATTAATTGTTTCTAGTACTACAGAGGAAGAATTTGAAAGATTGGAAACAGTGCTAAGCGTATAATCAAAGTCAGGATTCCCTTTAATATTAAAAAGTGCCAATCTCTGTAAAGGGAGATAGAGTACTTAGGTTTTCTTATAAGAAATGGCCAGCTAAAACCCAATTCTCTGAAAATACAAACTTTAACCCATTTTCCCAAGCCAGAATCAGTCACACAAACTAGACAGTTCATAGGTTTAGCATCTTACTTTAGGAAATTTCTTCCACATTTCTCAGAAGTAATGAAGCCTCTTTATCTGCTAACATAAAAAATAAGCGAATTTGACTTGAAAGAAAAGAATGAGGAAATTCGCCAAAAAATCAATCATGCTCACTAGTGACCCCGTTTTGATTATATTCGATCCCAACTTACCAATAAAGCTGCATACGGATGATAGCGCCAGTGGGTATGACGCTATCCTATTACACAAGGTAAATGGTCAGCGCCGTGTAGTTGAGTACTTTAGTAAATGCACCACAATATCCTGCACATATCATGCACAAAATTAAAACGTATTTGCCAACATACACCCACAAGCTACTGGAATCATACCTCTACAATAGGGTTTTTTCAGTGAGATGCAACGTAACGACTTCGGGCGACTACAGCATCGAAGCTGGAGTTCCACAAGAAGGCGAACTCGGCCCGTGTCTATATGTTTTGTATACTGCGGATATTCCTACGAACGCACAACTAACAACGTCAACGTTCGCCGACGATACCGCTAACCTTAGTCGCTCCAGATGCCCAACGCAGGCAATAACCCAACTAGCTAATCATCTTATAAAAGTTGAAAGGTGGCTGTCCGACTGGCGCATTAAGATGCACCTAAAACTAAAAACCAGCAGCTTCCACTGGATCATAAACTCACGATCGCCACTGGGCCTGGACTACAAGTTACTACAATTCGGTCCTAAAGCCAATCTGGACGCATGGCTCCCAACTGTAAGGGAACGCGAGCAGCAGACTCATAGACATCATACAGCGCGCACAATCAAAAATCTTGAGAACTATTACTGGGGCACCTTGGTATGTTCGCAACGAAAACAGCCATCGGGGTCTGGGCATCGTCGCAGTGAAAGACGAAATTCAGAAGCAAAAAGAGTCATACATTGAAAAACTATCTTCGCACCAAAACTTTCTCGCTCGGGTATTGACTCGTGTTTCTAGTATATCCCGCCTGATACGCGTTGCCCAACCCAGCAATCGATTTTTATGGCCGTCTAACTCTGTATCAGTCAATATGACTATTAGTTAAGTTAAAAATATAAGGTTTGATACACCTCTTGTTAGTCTCGCAAAGAGAAGATTAAAGAAATAAAGGGATGGGGTGCGTCCATCATGACATAGCCCGCTTGTCACAATAAGCCTGGTTAAAACTGGGAGGTCAGCAGGTCTCCCAGAGTTCGCATATTAGCGTCCGAGCCCACTCGGGCACGCATCCTTCGGCATATGCTGTTCCACCTTGGATTGGGGTGATTTAAGGAAGGGAGTGTTCTTCTCCACGCCCGACTACAATTAGCCAGCATCCTCGGCAGAGACATGACCTTACCGGGACCAGCCGCCCTCACGTGAAGAGTATAGTCGCACTACTAGCGGTGTGCACAGTTACGGCACGCTATTGCTTGCGTGTAAGTCCCCCGGTTGTACCCGTTGGATGTCGGCTAATACTGAATAAAACAAGACAAATCTCATCCAGAAATTATGAAAATTATTCAAGGTAATAACGTTTTTCCCGAAATCTTGCGAGAGCTCCGGAATAACAGTGCGTAAAGGAAAGCAATAAGCGCAATGGAAGGGCACACTGTTAATAATAATACTTTCTCAAATTATAAGTATAAATTCAACAATATTTTCCAAAATTCATATTATAGACTAAAACCACGAAAGGGTCTATAATGTGTTTGACTTTTTTTAATATTCCGCCATCGATTATGATGTTTTTATAATATCCATCTGTGTAAAAAATTATAAAAAGTTTACGTTATATATGTCCTCAAAATTTTGTCAACCGCCAACACAGCTGCGTTGAGTAATGAAAGAGCGCAAAGCAAATAAAAAAATAACGGTTCTTGCATTATAATAGGTTTTATTTGTAAATTTAGAAAATGAATTCTAGATATTTAAGAAAACAGCAAGTGAAATCGTAATCGAGTTTTATGTTTTAAAAAAATACAAATGCACAAATTGCCGGTACTTTTTGTTGACGTTTTCTCACAAGCATATTATTTTCTCGGAACAGCGAAGTAACCATTCACCCAGTAATCGGTGTGTTAAGTACTAACACAGGGCCATTAGCCACCTCCAGTACTTGCAGGATTGTGTTATGCAACTACAATTTGTATAGGGGTGGTTACTGTTAAGTTACAAACCAATAATGACATCATTTTGACTTACTGTAATGCCAATCCAATATTATATTAAGAGACTTTTAAATGGATTGAAAACCGCATTCCACCGTACGAAATAACAATTTTTTGGATTGGAACCAAAAAAGAGTGGTATATAACATAGTATGTGTTTTGTTCTTACATCTTGATAAATAGAATATGACATTTTGTGTGTAAATGTCAGGTTTAAATTAGTGTCCGTTCCAAAGATTTTTAGGAAGAGATACAAGACGTTTCCAACTTAGGCCAATGTATGTGCCAAGGTATGGTTCATGTGGTAGGGTTTGTTAGGGGTCGATAGTCTCTGCAAGCGATGCCTAGAGAAGGCACGGCGGTAATAGAAGTGGCACATCAGGGCGAAATGAATGAGGAAGAAGCCAGGACGAACCGGGCAGGATCCAACCGCTGTGACTGGAAAGCAGGGATTAAGGAGACAAAAAAAAAAAAAAAGCAAGGAAAAAGAACGGCAACAGGAGGAGGAAACGTGGGAAAAATTCAATTCATGCGTGGCACCCAGGTTTTTTTTTTGAGAATAAATTAAAGAATTTGAAAAGTACCTGAAACCCTGTCCTTGTCGTAGTAATTTATATTAAATATTTGTCGGAGATAAGTTAGATTTAATTTGAAATACTTTATTCAATAATTCAATAAGAGGAAATAAATGGGCATTCCAAATGAAGAGAGAATGAAGAGAGAGAAGCTTTTCGAATGAGAGCGCGGTGGGGAAGGAGAGTAAAGCCCTGCTAAGCGTGGCGCAATGATGGAAAGGAGGAAGAGGAGAGGCAAAGCAATTAAGAACAGCCCTGAGAAGTGAACGGACGGGAAAGAAGATCATTGCGACTCGGTGCTCGTTGTTAAATAGAAAAATGACAAAGGAAAACAACCACCCTTTCCCGACATCAGAAGTGGGATCACCGCCCCTACACGATTACTCGGAAAATAGATGGTGCAGTCTATTAGAATTGCAAAACAGAGTGATAACCGAACTACCGGGGGGCTCCATAGCACAGTGGTTGTTCCCACAGGCCAAAAATAAAAAAATTAATAACGGCAAAAATGAACGAAAAGAAAACAAATCGCCTCTAAAATGTCCAAGCTTCTTCATGGCAAACCAGATTTTTCTAGATAACGGGATTTTCTAAAAATAGATTTAAAAATGTGAACAGTTACTCATTTGTAAAGCGCAGCTGCGCGCCTCGCGAATATTTAACAACTAAACCGAATTTTGGAGTGGTCAGATCATTATTTACGTGTTCAAATTAAAATTATTTGTAATGGATTTTGAAGTTGAAGGTATTTTCTATAAAATGAGATACAATTTGACATATTAATAATAATTATTGTTATTATTGTATTACTATGAACTAATGCATGTTTTTTGCCTGAACGTCTTTTTCATGTTTAGCTAAAGTTTTAGTAGTGATCCCATAAAATTCTACAATTCGTTTATATACCAATGTGTTTGTCGGTCTCCAAAGGTAACAAATGTGTAAAAATTTTTTGCCAAAATTGGCTATGTACCTAATATTGTAAAAATACCAACACCATCTTAACTTTTTCAAGGTCACTTTTGCCGTATATTTACTTGTTATGCTGTTACTCTGTCTTCGTATGTCATGCTTGTGTTTACTTTTCCAACACTATTTGTTCATTGTACAAATAGTTTTTATTTTGTTTTATATTCCGTTGCATTAAATTTAAATAGGTTCTTCTTATAAGTGTGTGTTTGCACGATCTTATATTTTTAATTTATGGTGCGGCAAAAACTTCAAATGACAGTAATACGGCAAGAAGGTTTTTTAGTGATACAAAATTGTCTACTGATATAACAGGATTGGATGAACATGTTTAGAGAGATGTGGAACATTACTGCAACGCATGGCATCTGGATATAAAATAAAATTTGGAAGCTTTGCACTTGACACTAAATAAAGTATACCCATGGTATTACCCTCTACCTTCAGTTCACAAAGTTTTAGTCCACGGTCCGGAAATTATAAATTTTGCGCTTGTTTCGATAGGAGAATTATCTGAAGAAGCTGACGAATCCAAAAAAAAATCCTATAAATAAAGACATAAAAAAATGTAGACAATATCATACTAGGAAAATGTCACGAGTTGACACAAATAGGGATTTATTTAATAGATTGCTCTTAAGTTCCGACCCTTTCATAACTGGGCAAAGAAAACTGCCATGCACAAAAAAAAACAAATTGTTAAGCGGTCTGCATTTGTTGTTAGATGAATAAAATACATAATACATATATGAATTCTTGATTGTTTTTACTTTTGGTAAGTCTCCACCAGAGTTCTCATTTACTGGTCAAATATTAAATATAGATCTTGGAAAAAAACAAGTTTTTTAAAAGTTTCCATCTTGGAAGGATATGTGTATCTACCTGCACCAAACACATAATCTGTGAGATTGGTTAAGATATCTGTTTGGTCATTGAGGGTTTTCAATGCCAATAAAATAAAACGAAGAATTTAATTATTTTTGAACGTTACAAATGTTTATTCCTGCATGCAGATGAAGCCGGATGATCCGCAGATAGACCAGCTTATGGTGCATGCAGGGACTCAAGTAAATACAGAGAGGGCGGCCCGACTGGTCACTGCAAAGCTAAAGCTCTCGATAATGGAGAGAGCGGCCCGACTTAGACACTGCGAGCTAAAACTCTCTATAGAAATCCCGTTGAATCCAGCGGCCGAGAGAGAGTCGGCTTGCGATCAACTAAGCTTTTGTACAAACTTAAGCCTAATAAATAAACATTACACTAAGCATTGCACTAAACATTACATAAACATTATTTAAACATAAACATTAAAAGCATGGCTGCTGGCTGACACGACAATATATTTAAAAACAAACAGGTTTTGCATACTAAATGTTGATTTTAAACAGATTGTTCCTATGGCAGCTATAGGATATAGACGTCCTATATGACCAATTTTTTTACTATATACTGGTGTTGGCAATGTTATTTTAGATTTTTCGTACTAATTTCATAACGATCCACTAGAAGTATTTTTGCCTGCGTCTCCATACAAGCCCAACCACTGTGCTTAGCCTAGTGGGTAGTGTAGCTGCACGCTAAGCGTAGGGTCGTGGGTTCAAATCCCACTCATGACACATCATTACCACCAAAATTTTTCGGCTTCATTCCCTTAGTGGACTCTTTTCCGATACTACTAAACATGTGATGTCGAAAAACGGTATTCCCAGATATCGACAGGTGGCAGCTCCATCTCTGGGATTGGTCGCACCTGGCACCTGGTCGCACCAATCACCAGATCGACTGAAAAACAATGATTAACGAAACTAATACAAGAGAAGAAATCAACCACCCCCCAACCCGTTGACGACCATTCGCATATCGAAACGGACTAGAATTGGACAATGGAATGTGAGGACTTTAATGGAACCAACCAGACTAGCGCAGTTTGAAGGAGAAATGGAGAAAATGCAGATCGCAATCGCAGGCATCAGTGAGATGAGATGGAGAGGTAACGGGACAACAACAACATCAAACGGCAATCTAGTGATGTACAGCGGGACCAATGATGGGGGCAGGAGCGGAGTCGGGATATATGTGTCCAAACAGTAAAAACAGGCACTAATTTCTTTAGCCCAGTATCCGACAGAATCATCAATGCCAGATTCCGATGCAATGCTAGACATATCACCATCGTGCAGTGCTATGCCCCAAAAGAAGACGCCAGCGATGACATCAAAGTCGACTTCTACAACGCCCTCACATCCTCACTCACTAGGACATAAAAATTCTTATGGGAGACTTCAATGCGAAAATCGGCCCCAACAACAACGGATTGGAATCAATCATGGGCCGACATGGTGTTGGCACACGCATCAATAATGGTGACAGGCTAATCGACTTATGTCAGACCTTCCAACTGGTTATTGGTGGAAAGGAGGAAATCCATAAATACACATGGACCTCTCCGAATGGACATACTCGCAACCAAATCGACCACATCTGCATAAGTAGGAAATGGAGACGCTCGATAATGGATGTTAGGAATAGGAGAAGTGCGTCTATCGACAGTGATAATCGGAGAGCTTTTAATCAAGCTCAGACGAAATAGAAACACAGTCAACAGGACCACAAGAAGACCGCCTCCCCTTAACGAACATCGGCTGAGTGATTCCAACCTATCCACCAGAATGGCCACAACGTTGCGTGAACAGCTGACATCACAACCGGGGAATCACTCATGGGAACAAACATGCAGTATACTGAGGAGCACCTTGGAGGAGATGCTTGGCACCCGACAACGCAGGCGCACGGAATGGATATCAACGCACACTTGGGAACTTATCAGCAAACGGAACAGCCTAAAGTCGAAAGCATATCATGACTGCAGAGCTCGCGCCGAACACAAAGAGCTATGCAAGTTGGTGAAGAAATCAGCAAGAAACGACAAAAGAAAATTTCTGGACAGGCTCGTTGAAAATGCAGAAAGCGCAGCCAACATGAACAACATGCACTCAAACTGTGGAAGGCCCTCTCCCCGGTACCTCTTGTTCATAGATTTCCAGAAGGCATTCGATTCGGTAGACAGAGCAGCGATATGGAGGGCAATTGCAAGAAAGGGAGTGCCAGTGAAAATCTTAAACATAGTGAAAGCTATGTATGATGATGCTGAGCTGGCGGTACTGCACAACGGGAAAATTAGTGCACCCTTCCAGACGAACACAGGCGTCAAGCAAGGATGTCCTCTATCACCACTTCTGTTCAACTTGGTAGTCGACGAAATTATGAGAGAATTATGCATGGACAGACGCGGAATCACTTGGAACTTCACCCGACATCTAAAAGATTTGGATTACGCGGATGACATATGTTTCTTGGCTCACAAATTCGAAGACATTCAAAGCTAGGGACCTCGAGATCCGAGCCAGCGCAGTAAGATTAAAGATCAACGCATCAAAACGAAAGCTATGCGGATCAACAACTCCAACACAAACAACATCACAATCGGAGACCAAACCATCGACTTCGTCGACAGCTTCACCTACCTCGGTACTATCATAACATCAAATGGTGGAGTGGAAAGTGATGTGGAGAACCGACTGCGCAAAGCGAGGTCTGCATTTGGAAGACTACACTGAGTATGGAGAAACCGGCAGATAAACAGAAAAACAAAGCTGCGCATATTCAACTCGTGTGTAAAATCCATACTGCTATACGGATCGGAGACGTGGCTGACCTCTCAAAGGATATTGATGAAGCTGCAGGCTTACATCAACAAGTGCCTGAGAATAATACTTGGGGTATTCTGGCCAGACAGAATATCCAATGAGGACTTATGGCACTGCACAGGAGAGGTCCAAATCCAGAAACAAATAAAGACACGGAAATGGAAATGGATTGGCCACGATCTGAGGAAGGAACCAGGATGCATCGAGGGAATGGCTGTGGAATGGAACCCACAAGGAAGCAGAAGAGTGGGTCGCCCAAAGATGACCTGGCGCCGTACAGCACTCCTAGAAATATCCCGGGAAAACATCAGCTGGGACACGATAAAACAAACAGCGCCAAATAAAGTTAGGTAGAGACCCTTGTAGAGGCCCTAAGCTCCCGAGAGGAGTAATAAGGAAACAAAAAAAAAAACCGAACTACTCAAAGCAACGCCGCAGCAACACGCGCGCCATATCCGCGATGTTACCGACATTCAACCCCGAAGCTGCAGAAGCCAACGCAGCAGCATGGTGCAATACGGCGGATTTGAATCTAAGTGAACATCATCAAGAAGGTGCATCCTCAGCAAATCGCTGCTCGGTAGTGCATCATAGTGGCTGTCGCAAATTTGTTTTACTGGAGTGAGCTGGTCGCAATTCCGAGAATTGTTCATGGAACGCTACGAAGGCAACGAGACTCCGGCAGCAGTGTTGCCCAATAAGCTCAAGGGACGTCACAATGTAGATGAATGCCTCTTGGTGTTTTCCAGTCGATTAATTAATTCATTGAACAAGTGGAAATCAATAGCCCATGAGGAGATTGCCATATCCCTACTCTTGGATCATGCATTCCAAATCGACCCCAGACTGCAGTGTGTAGCGTACACTACAAACATAAAAACACATGCTGAACTGAAACAACAACTCAAGTCGCACACGTTCAGCAGAAATGTAGAATTTTCTGGAATGGAGGGACCCGAAAAAAAGAGGTTCAAAATGCAGATGCCGATTAGATGCCATAATTGCGGGAAACTTGGACATAAGGCAATGGAGTGTCGCAAAAGGAGAACAGAAGAGAACCAGGCACTAGAGAGATCAACGGTAACTTGTTTCAAGTGTGGCGGCGTTGGACCTATTGCGCCAGTGTGTTCGAGAGGAACAGGAACAGGGAACCGAAGCAGCAACAAGAGAATGTTAGACATGTGCGCAGTACATCAGCCTAACGGGACTGCAATTAAATTTGGTGAGAAGTTTCCATTTTTCTTTGATTCGGGATCTGAATGCTCTCTGGTAAAAGAAACAGTCGGCGCGAAGCTAGCCGGTAAAATAATCCATAACATGGTTGTTTTGAGAGCCATACGCGACAACGTTGTCAAAAGCAATATGCAAATTCTGTCCACCATACAAATCTCTGAATTTAATTTAGAATTGTTAGTTCACGTAGTGAAATATGATAATAAATAGGATATGAATATGATAAATTAATATGATATGATAATTAGACAAGACATTTTTGAACGAGGGTGAGAAAGAAATAGTGAGAGAAATTCAGCAAATGTTAGAATCTAACGTAATTCGATTAAGTAGCTTCCCCTTCTCTAGTCCAATGTGTTATCAGGTGATCGAAAGTCAACTTTTGGGCGATGTGACCATCCGTCCGACAGTATGACCACCACCGGGAATATCAGAACGAGACTGGTAACTGATGCAGCGAGTGAAGAGTTTTAAGCTAGAAGCGAATCAGGAAGGTCGCAATAAGTTTAGACTAATTCGACAAGGATGTAAACCTATGTGTACCATAACCATAAGCAAGAGTAAACCTACGAGACCACTCAACCGCCTTAACTTTACAGTTCAGATGTGGGATCCTCTTGTCTCATTTGAGAAGTGTTATCCCGTCAAACTGAAGTTTGAAGGCACAAGAGGTGCAATTGAATTTGTCTTAAAGAATAAGTAAGCTTTGTTATCATAAGAATAAGATAAGTAATATAGCAGATTGATAATGAAGTGTTATGATAAGTCTTGAAGTATGCAGGGCAACAGAGTCGGAGATAAGTTGGATTTAATTTGAAATACTGTATTCAATGAATAATTATAAGTTTAGTGTATAGTCTAAGAGGAAATAAATGGGCATTCGAAATGAAGAGAGAATGAAGAGAGAGAAGCTTTTTGAATGAGAGCGCGGTGGGGAAGGAGAGTAAAGCCCTGCTGAGCGTGGCGCAATGATGGAACGGATCTTCGTTTTCACGTTTCAAGAAGTGAAAACGTAGAATACAAAATGTGAGAGTGCAGATTCGTGAGGAGAGGAGCTTAGGAAAGGCTGGTATGGACTCCAACAATCCAGGATTTGGCCCAAGGAAGATAAGTCTTCACTGGGCCCAATACCGTAGTATCCTCTCGTCCAGTGTTTGAAAAGCTACACTACTCCCGTAGTTTTTCGTTTTGCTATTACTACCGCTTTCACTTTTTTCGAGAAACGAAAAGTTCAAAGCTATAGCTATAGCAATAGCTAATGTTCCGTGGCTTAACCGATTTCTGTTGTCCGACAACACCAGTTTTAATGAAGAAAATACCCGCTCTATAGTTACCTACAAATATTTGGAAATTTAAATTTTGTTTCGCATTAAGTAATAGTTCTTACTTGAGTTGGCGGTATTGCAAAACATATTTTGCTTAGTTCGTAGAGCTCTGCATCGCATGATTTCCTCTCTTTCCAAAAATTTAAAACATTGGTACTGGATTTCATATACAGTATTTTTAATGATTCAATCTTTGCATGTACATCGGTTGACTCATTTGGCACAACGCTTACACTTTAAAAGTCACCAAAAATATCAAAATTACTCTTACTATTGTTGTCCTCTGAAGTAATTGAGCTAGTAGACGATAACAATGTTGCAATGGAAGTGTGCGTTTTGATTTGTGCCCACAATGTTTTTAGGAAACTGACTGCCCTTTCTTTTTGTGTGCTGTCCATTATGTGAGGGAATCTTGGGTATAAGTATAAACAAGCTTCGAAGCCAACATTAGATGTTAATTTTTTGGTCCGAGCTTCCATACTTTCAATAAGCGCCTCTTCAATTGTATAACTAATTGAATTCGGAGCATTTTTGTGATTAAGTTGGATTAGTGGTCAGCATACAAATTCATACAAATTTCCATACCAAAGTTGCTTCACTTGAATCTGCACTGTGGTCTTTTATAGTGGAGCCATTATAGTCACATACGTCTCATAAAGTCCCATAACATTTTATTTACCATAAAATCGTCATCTCTTGATATATTCTCGACAGTTTCAATAAGGCTTAAAATACTTTTCGCCTTATTGAGTTGGTCAACCATGTTGTAAGTTGATCCCCATCTAGTTGGACAATCCAGTTGAGGTAATTTAAAATTTTTCCGATCAATTTTTCAATTGAGATAAATTTTTCAGCTTCCGAATGTATTTCATAAGATTTCGGCACATTAACAAATATTCTTTAATAATTGCATTTTTGTCACGTCGAGTGCACAAAGCTGTCTAGTGCACTATAGGAAATTTCTGGCCAAAAATAATATTTCAAGAATGAAACAAGATATTTAAGTGTTGATTTTTTATTCGAGTTCACATGGTCAATAGATTTAAGATTTAATTTGGTCGTGGTTTCGCCCACTATTTAAGAAACACATTCTAACTCAAAAACTAAGCAAGATATTTAGATTTGGTTTATTTTAGTGTTTTATAAAGCCATAGTCTTCTTTTGGAAAAGTAGGTGTGGTTTTTTTTTTAAATTAAAAATCTTTTAATTTTTTTAAATTTGAATCGGTTTTGCACTAATCTTACAGCTAACAGATTCACATAAAAGGGGTTGCCTCCTTGAAATATGAATTTCTTCAAGAGCACATAAAAGCGCACTTTCATATTTTACTCATATGAAGAAAATTAAACATGGATTAAATTATATTGTTTGTCTCGTCTCGACTTAGTTAAAGTCTTTTTCTAAAAATAAGATTTAATTCTAAAAATTTGTTTGCTAGATTACTTACATTTTCACTTTATTAAAAGTTTTTTGGACACTTCACAGACACAAACAAATAATACAAGCCACATTGAAAAATATTCATTTCAAAACTTTTCAAAAATTTAACTTTTCGCGTTTTTAAAATCGCACCAAAGAATCGTAAATTGTAAGCTCATATAAATATCAACAGCTGTTTTCAACAGCTGATTTCTTCACAGTGGCGCCATCTATTGAAATTTATGTTACACAACATTAAAAATTAATCTATTGTGAATGATATGCAGTTCAAATTATTTAAATTCTTTCAAAAAAATGATTTTTGGCCAGATAAAGTGATCAAATTTTCTATGTGCAGTGTGTGTTGCACAGCGAAATATTTTTATATCACCGACAAGCGCATTTTCGATTTTTCCATAAAGCTCGATTTGCTTTATGTACTCTATTCACAATACCGGCATTTTTCATGTCATCATCGCTCAAGGTCATTTCTTATAAAATTTTCGACGTCCTTATTATATTTTCCCTTTTATCTGAAATAATTGACACGATTTGGCGTAGAGCTATACCGTATTTGTCAAATACAGAAAGAATCTTCTCCTCTGAGTTCCGCCATTCCAAGAACTCATTATTTTATTTCATCTGAACTAATGAATTGAGCACTGACGCCCAATATATTCCGATCAAGTCGCGTTTTTTATAAAAGAATCCGATGTTTAAATTCGTTATGTAATTCTTTTCGAAATTTTTCTACTACCTGTCGAAGAACAGATTTACACTTGGTTCCATTTAATGAAAAGTTGATCCCTCTTTTCTTTTAGACCTTGACATATCGGATCAATTATGTTACGCATATTGTCTGAATTAAGCACATTAAATAGATGCTATTCTCAATTACTAGACCAGTGTAGGACCGGATTAATTGGTTATCTTTAATTTTGTTTTATCTTTTTTTAACATTCGAAAACATGTTTTGATTTAAGGAACCCGTTGTCACCCTCCTCAAAATATTTAAAAATGTTGAACGCTTTATTGGTCAGAAACATATTTGCACAATGAATCAAAAATTACAAGTGTCTAAACTATTTTCTTTAAACGCATTCTTACAAAGTGTGGAAAAGGACGAAGGAAGGTTAACGAAGTGGAAAGTCACAAAGTGACGGTGCATTAAAAGCAGGTGAGCAAAAAAAAAAAAAAATACGCTAGAGCAGTAGCACAAAAATAATATTTTTCGCTCTGCTCTGCTCTCGCTCTCGATTTTTGGCTCGGGCTACGTCTACGTTTACTTGGAGCACAGAAGCACATAGCTTTAGCTTTGATCTTTTCTTAGCTCGGAGCAGAGCAGAGCTGTTATGACCACTTCGGGTCCGACTGTCCGCCTATCGGCATGGGTCTGGTTCCGACTAGCTCATCCGGGGCCGTGGCTCCCCTGACCCTTCCCATCTGACCGTTAACAATAAATTTATCCAAAAAACACAAAGATCTCTCGGACATTACTCAACACTGAAACTCCCACAACATTCAAATTCAAGATTCTTAATCCCAACACACGTAACATTTATGCTTGCCCTATCAAATCACAGATCTTAATACTCCTGTTGACTTGGAGTTTTATGGCCTTCCCTCCCATCCTTAGCGAAACGCTGGCCTTTTCTTGCGTCCGCCTCTATGTCAAACTCCTGATCTCCCCTCTATTTTCCCATTAACCCTTCCTCATGCCCCCTGCCGTATACCTCTACTCACTATGCATTTTCTTCAATTAATTTTTATTTCAACCTAATATTTAAACAATTCAGGCTCCGTTCTGGAGCTTTTGCTTCGCGGTCAGGCGCTTTCCTTTTTTAATTTTTTTCATCACGCGGGGTTTTTCAAATTTGGTTTAAAATTTTCCCTACCTAGGAGAGCTCTCTACAGTGGAGGGAAATTAAATCTTCCAGATTCTACGGCCGCTATCGGAACTCACAATTTTGATATAAATAAATAAAATTAAATAGGACCTTATAATTACGTACAAGCGATACAAATAAAAATAAAATAAAACGTAAAAAAAAAAAAATAATTAACAAACAATTACACAATAAAATAAATACTACTATATAAAAACTATATGCTATATACTATGGCAACGTTCACCATAGTATATAGCAGTTTTAGATGATATTTTTAGTCTGGGCCTCTCCCAAGTAAATATTTTTAATGATTTATCCAAAATTCTTGATCTTATATTTTTAAATAATGTGGTTAATAGTAAAGTAGAATTATGCAATGCACCATTAAGTCCATGTGATATGGGCCACAAGCCGTTAGAAATTCATTTTGAGTTTTATAGTTTTTGGCCTTCTGCTTCACCCATTCCATATTATCATCTGACCTAACCTAGATATGATACTAACTTGTCACTTATTAATGCCTCTATTTCAGCCTTTGATTGGGTTTCCCTTTTTTCGGATGGCTCAATCGATGATTGTTATACTAAGTTCTTGGTTGCCCTTTTAATATTATTGATACTTATGCCCCTGTAAGGGTACGAAGATCCTATAGGCTTCCCTGGTATACAAAAGGTTTACAAAACTTAAAGAATAGAAGGGATAAGCATTACATACGATTTATAATGACAGGAGAGTCTTGAGCAGGAGAGCTGTACCGGAAATTTAGGCGGGAATTTCATTTCCTTAATAAGTTCCTCTACAATCAGTACATATCCGATGTCGAAGCTAGCCTTCGATCCAATCCTAAAGCTTTTTGGCGGTTTGATAACAGCAAAAAGTCAAAATCGGACATACCTTCATCCATATGTTATGGTAATTTAGCTGCCGACTCGGATCAGGGCATTTCTGATCTTTTTGCAAAATACTTTGCCTCTAACTTGGAGCCGAAGGTTCCTTGGAGTGATAATGAAACTCTTCTTAGCATTGAGCCTTTTCTCAATGTGAGTAGCATGGACGTATTAGAATGTGAGCTAGTTGAAGCCACAGGACATTTTACCGAGTCGCTCACACCTGACGTGGATGGTATCTCCCCATTCTTCCTTAAGAGGAGTACTCCCCTTCAACTGCTGTTCTCCCTGTTTCTCTCATCTGGTAGATACCCCTATCGGTGGAAGATTATATCTATAACGCATATTCACAAAGGTGGCAGTAGGTCTGATGTTACCAACTATCGACCTATAGCCAAAATTTGCTTTGAATCTTTTGAAAACCGATCAATTCCTCTGGTCTTCCTCAAGGCAGCTCTCTTGGACCCCTTCTATTTATTATTTTTATTAATGACATATCGTCTTGCTTTCGTCATTCCTACTTCTTAATGTATGTGGGCGACCTTAAAATCTATAAAGCAATTAGCTACAATATTGACAGTTACTTGTTACTCATGGTGCTCCGTAATCTTCTTACATTAAACTTATCTAAGTGTATGTTTACCCGTTACAGTAAGCGGTCTCTTGAAATCTGCACGGGTTATTCCATCAATAATTATAGTTTGGCAGCTAAAGAGGAGGTGTTAGACCTTGATGTTTTATTCGACAGCAAATTTAAATTTTCTGGTCACTTAGACTATATTCTGCCTAAAGCGTATGCTATGCTGGGCTTTGTTAAGTGGCACATGAACCAATTTAAAAGTCCATGCTCGAGCCTCAGCGTCAACGCTGCATTTATTCGGTCGAGGCTGGAATATGCCTCAATTATGCCTCAATTTTTCAAATTTGCTCTTCTGCCTTTAAGGTTTCAGCCTTCTTCTCAATGTTTACACGTTGGAAGATCGGGGTAAACTGGGAGCTTTAAATTTTTTGAACAATGTAGTTGTTGATAACATTGATTGTCCTTTTTTATTGGGACTCATTAATTTTAATGTTCCTCAAAAGGAACTTCGTACCTTTGCCCCCTTTCGGGTCAAGTGTCACAGGGGCAATTATCTTTTAAATGAGCCGATTGAGCGGGCTCTTTCTTATTTTAATTCTTTGCCGCCTAGCCTCCGAATTGAGTGGGGCTCTGATAAGGTTGTGTTTAAACGCATGTTAATCAGGCACTTATTAAGTTTTTATTAGTATGGTAGTATTATTTATTAGTTTGTTAGTTGTTATTATGTAGCCATGTAAGGATTTATCCGTTGGCAAAATACATAAATAAAAAAAAAAAAAAACAATCAGGGAATTGATGGCGGGATTTCCTCTTCTGTGGTCGTACATATGATCAGATGCGAGGTATTTTCCCGAAGTGATGTCCTCGTCCAGGAGTTCTGGCCTCTTTATTTAATCTTTAGATTTTAGATTCTTAGGCGGGCTGCGCATGCGAAGTTGATGCTCCGCAGAAAAAAACCGCATGGAAAGCCAAATGCAAATGCCGGCTTGCCTGGCCTGAGGTTCATCCACCCCGGAATTAACGGTGAGAAGAAAAAAAATCGCCAGGCTTTCTTATCCGGATAAACGGGTCTAGTCGGTCTGAAAAGAAGAAATCCATTAGCCATGGCTCTTCTTCCTGGACCGACCTCTTACTTATATTGTTCCCCGATCCTGCCTCCTGTCTCCGTCTCTTCCTTTGAGATTTTTCCTCGGAATTATCCTTCTAACTTTTATTTTTTTTTGTTTCTCACTTCCTGCTTTCTCGGGCTTTCAGTTTTTTCACATTTTGATACATACACTGTATACTGTATACATAAGTGATTTATCACTTCGCCGCCCGCTCCATTGGACACTCGCCTTCTTTCTAATCTTTCCCAGTTCTCCTGGGCCCGGAACGGTTATTCGGATAGGCCCGTTACTCCAAACCTTGAACTGTCCCGGGTCAACAACCCTTCAAAAAAAAAATATCCCAAATTTCCCTGTATATTCTTAGGTGGCATCACTGGGGCCTACCATGTCCGACTAGGTGGCATCACAAGTCCGACTCATCTATCGGCCACAACAGCCACACTAGCATTTTACGCTTTCCAACGTCAAATGCTAAAAGAAAAAAAAGGACGATTTAATCCCTCTTTCAGAGCAGACCCATTATCAGGAGGCCCATCCGGACCCTATCTTCAGCGCCCAACGTGGGACGACCCCCTAGGACTCAACCTCTTCTTCCCAATCTCGACGCTTGGTGCCACCGCGCTTGGGGTTGTAGATTTTACAGCGGTCTTTGATCTTGCAAGTACCTACTTTACAGGTCAGGTGCCTGATTTATTATTTCCTTTCTCTTCCAGGTACCTCCTCGTTGGTATTTCTTTTCCTCTTTCTCTCTCCTTGTCACTGTCTCAGATCCTTCAGGTGAAACACTCCCGCCGTCTTCCCGTCCAGATTCTCTACCTCGTACATGTGGTCCCCGATAGGCTTCCGGATTCGACACCTCACGAACTTTCGTGCAAATTTTGCATTGAAATTCTTCCCAAAATCGGTGAGATCAAAATTCCTCCGGAAGACTTCTTGGCCAGGTCGAAACCACACCATTCTCCTATTGTACAGTCTTGCACTGGTTTCATGTGCCCCAAGCAAGTATCTTCTCACAGCATCCCTGATTAACGCCATTCTTGCCGATGAGGGCAGACAAAGGAGCTCGTTGTCCTCTAGAGCTTTCTGGAATGGCCTGAAGGTTTCCGTCTCTGCTCCTATGCCTGGCTGCGGGCCTATTCGTAGGCTTCGTCTCCTCACACGTTCGACAGTCCCTTACAAAACCCCGACCTGAGCTACCATTCCCGTCCAGTTAAAACGCTTGTTCTGCACTCCGTTCGCTTGCACACGTAGCCGTTCACAACCTTAATATCCGGGAACATCTATTTTTCCGATTTGAGCACCTGCCTCAACTCCACGTAATCTGGTTATTCAAATTCGGTCGTTTTAATTCCGAGCATCCAGTCATCTTCTGGCTCCTCGACGGCTTCCAACATCCTAGATAGTGTGTCTGCCACCACATTCTCGGTCCCTTTGCAGTGCTCGATTGCCATCTGGTACGGTTGTAGCTTGAACGACCACCTAGCCAACCTTCCGGCCAGGTTCTTTACGGACATGATCCACTGCGGGCTCGAATGATCCGTAAGCAGCTTACATGGCATCAGTTCGACATACGGCCGAAAACGTTCCACTGATAACACGGCATCCAAACACTCCTTATCCGTTACGCTTCTGGGAAAAGCTTCTGGGTTTAGCTTCTGGGAAAAGAGGCCTATGGGACGCTCGCCCTCATTTTTCGCTGCTCCTACCCCTGTGTCCGAAGCATCGCACTGCACATAAAACAAACTTTTAAGATCAGGATTTCTGAAGACTGGCGTCGTAGTCAGTGCCTTCTTCAGCATCGTCACCGACCTTTCTGTCTTCTCCGTCATCACAAATTTGCCCTTTCTCAGAGTATCCGTCAGCGGCGCCGCCAGTTCTGCGAAGTTCCTGTGAATCTTCGGTACCATCCTGCCATCCCGAGGAATCGCAGAACTTCCTTGGCATTCTTTGGCACCGTCACCCTGTTGATTGCTTCCACTTTCTCTGGATCGGTTCTCACCACTCCTCCGCCAATCACATAGCCCAGATAGCGCAGCTCCTTGTAGCAAAAGTGTGACTTCTTCAGGCCTATTGTCAGCCCTGACGCCTTCAGGCTTTTGGAAACCTCCTCCAGCGTCCTCATGTAGTCCTGAAAGTTTTCCGATACCACCAACAAGTCGTCCAGGTACACCAAGACGCTTTCCCTGAGTTCCTGCGGTATCACCTTGTCCATGAGGCGACACAGCCTCTGGGCTGCATTCGTTAACCCGAATAGCATAACCACGAAATGGTACAAGGGACGACCCAGTACCATGAAAGCCGTATACCTTTTGCTGGCGTCGTCCAACTCTATCTGCCAGAACGCGTGCTTCAAGTCCGTACTGGAGATGTACCTTGTTGTCTCTATATGACTTGAGATCCCCTCAATGTTTTGCTGCGGATATGCGTCCTTGATCGTAATTTTATTTAGCTTCCGGGTGTAATATGCACATATAGAAACACATATGTCGACCAGCCACTGTACCAAGCGTACTTCAAGGGCACACACTGAAGTGTTTATGTTTGTTTATGTTATTGATGACAAGGAATTTATGGGAAAAAAAATCTGAGTGAGTAAAGTGCAGGGATGGGTAAACGCGGAGGTGTACAAAACAAAATCAAAAGAAAAGAAAAAAAAAGTAGCACACCTTAAATGGTTTCTGCACTCGTAAACAAGTACATTGCCTCCAGCGTTGTCAACAAGGCTAAAGTTACAAGCTGAACTTGACTTACTAAAATCAAAATGAAAAAAAAAATACCCATAAGATCTGACACTCACTCAGCCCTCACATACAAACAAACTGAGCAACGAATAATTAAACCTCCAAGCTACAACTACAAAGAAGACCAGAGCAAAAAGAAGACCGACATCGCTTCCTTGAGCGCACACCGTTATCCTTGCCAAGCACCTGTGAAGCCAGCACCGGTGCCCCATCAAAAAAACAACCTGGAGCCAGCCCCGCCTGACGACCAAGGAGAGAGGCAGCGCTTCCTAGAGCGCACATCATATTTTTTTTTCTTTACCCAATGCACTGCGTTGCATATTTTTTTTGTATTGCACTGCGATGCATATATTTTTTTATATATATAATATAATATAATCGAAAATTGAGCAATATTAATGTTGCCCAATTAGCGTGTGGCCTAAAAACCATATAAAACTAGGCAGGTTTCTTTATGTTTAAAAGAAAATAATATAGGAAAAGAAAAAATTAATTTAACAATATGGCCAAATAAGGAAATTTTTATATAAAGACATTACACATTTACACAAAGAAAAATTCCATAGAAATTTAAGAAAAATATGTAAATGAGCCAAAGTAAATGGCAAATTAATAATAAATAGAATTACACAATTAAATTAAACAAGAAAGGAAAGCTAACTTCGGGCGGAGCCGAAGTTGATATATCCTTGCAGTTAAAACCGGATATATATCGCAATACATATGAGTATGATTACACCATAATAAAACCAATTAACTAAAATAAGAAATCTAAAAAAATGTCCCAAGCTTCTATCTTCAAAAACACAAAAGTTGATATTTCTACCAAATACCATTTCCGATCGTTCAGTTATATGGCAGCTATAGGATATAGTCAGCCGATCCTAATGAAATTCGGTAGGATGGATCAACTGGCCAAAAATAGAATCTGTATTAAGTTTCAGCTTTCTATCTTCAAAAACACGGGTCAAACAAAGTTGGGTCATTTTCGATCGTTCAGTTATATGGCAGTAATAAGATATAGTCGGCCGATCCCTATGAAATTTGGCATGTCGTAATGTTTTGCCAAAAATAGCTTTTTTGACTCTCTAACTCTAAAAACACTAAAGTTATACCATTTCCGATCAAACAGTTATATGGCAGCTATAGGATATAGTCGGCCGATCCGGGCCGTTCCGACTTATATACTGCGTGCAAAGGAAAGAAGGGTGTGTGCAAAGTTTCAAGACGATAGCTTTAAAACTGAGAGACTAGTTCGCGTAAAAACAGACAGACAGACGGACAGACGGACATGCTCATATCAACTCAGGAGGTGATCCTGATCAAGAATATATATACTTTATAGGGTCGGAGATGTCTCCTTCACTGCGTTGCACACTTTTGGACAAAATTATAATACCCTCTGCAAGGGTATAAAAAAAACATATTAACGTATGAGAAGACACCCAAAATGGGTTTAGTAGATGTAAAGCAGGTGGACTCCACTGCTAATGTAATAAATAAAGTTGACTCCAAAACAATTGATGTAGAGCTAACGAACATTTTATTATTAATAATTGTATTAATTATGAGCGCGTATATTTGTGAGGCATATATATTTCATAACAAATTTATATCGAAGAGAGCCATAAATAGAAGCCAGTCTAATGACCTGGACAAAATATAAAAATTTAAAAAACAAAGAAAAGGGCCTACAATAATTAATAAAAAGATGTTTTGCTAAAAAAATAAAATACCACATTTATAATATATATATATAATTATATATCTTCTTCAAAATAGTTTGAAAAAATATATTTTTATTTGAGTTCCGGTTTTGATACAGTGTGATTCTGATTCTTTCAAATTGCTTAGAATTTCAGAACAACTGCTTAGAATGTTAGAATTTTAGAACTAACTCATCTTTAGGGCTCTAGGTCCTTTTTATAGCTACCCTTGCTGAAGCTTTTTGCAGATCAAAGCTCGAAAGAGAGGCTCTCTGAGAGAATAGATTGAGTCGGAACCTTTTACTTGAGGTGTCAGTTGACATGGAAGGCTTTGGGTCTCAATTAATCGAGGTGACAAGAAAATGTGAAGTGGGTTCCCATTTAAGAATGTTTTGATCTGTTTAGTTTTAATTCACTTAAAAGGAGTGAGAAAGATTTGAGTCGGGATTTCTGTTTACCCAAATATTGTTTTGGTTTTCAATCTAAAGTGACTCTTAGAAATTGGAAATCTGAAATGAGGCTGTTTTCAGCCGAATTGGAATAATTAAATGCTTATGTTTTTACAAAAATTGGAATGAGGCTATTTGCAGCTGCGTTACGAATTTCAATACAAAAGGCTTCAGCTTCGGGTTACAAAATATACACTATACACTTAAAGAAATTTTGTTGATATGTTACTATATATATACTCCTAAATAAAAAATACATATTGACTTTTCATCCGACCCTGACATAAATATGTCTCCTGCAAGAAAGTGATAAAAAGGGATCGCAGCAGGTCAATTGGTTCCTTTTTTTTCTTGACCCTTCAGGGTGGTATTTCACTTTTCTGCGAAAAGGTTTTCTTGAGATATACTTACTCCTTTTAAAATTCTAAATTAAAATTCTAAATTCTCAAATAAATTAAGATTCCGTTCAATATTTATAATTCCTAATTTTTCGTTAATAGTTTTATGAAATCTCTCTATGTCAGAAACGCCATTTTTACTTGTGGTTATAGTTATTCTTACATCTTCTGATTGCAGCCAAAGTTGCAATGCTGAGCACATAAATGCGGAATCTTTGTCGGCTTTAATTTCTTTTGGTTTACCCATTTCATTAAATATCCTGAGTAATGCCCTTTTTGCTTCTAACCAATCCCTACTGTTGACATTTATTAAAGCAGCATATTTGGAATATAATATTTATAATAGTTTATATAATATTTATTATAAAATTCTGAATTAATCTCTGATAATCGGGAAAATAATATTTTTCTTTAAAAAGGCTTGTTTGTTTTTCTATTCCTGGATATAATAATTCTACGTGAGCTTTAAGGACAATTTCCTTGAATTCTGCGAATGTTTGGACATCTATTAATATTGTACTGGTTTTCATAACTTTGGTTAAGTTATTTGGGCAGATAATCTCTACATAAGCATTTTGAAATATTATAAAGTCCATTTCACAAGGAAAATAGATAACACTTTTTTTGGAGCATAAATATTCTTTAATTAATTCTTTTGCATATTCATGGGTCATTTCTTTATACATTATTTTAAGGTTGGTTTTATGAAAGTATTGAGTCAATTTAACTTCATTTGAATTTTCTTTATGAAATTCAATTTGTCTATTGTAATAGTTTAAAGGTCTTTCCATTATTTCTATATAATTCTGATTGTCTTCTTGTGCACTATGTATGGTTGCTATTGTGGGTAATGATGGGGTACTATCCGGTGATTCTCCTAAAAAATTTTCATCTAGCTTTACTCTTGACAGAGCATCAGCTACCTGGTTTTCCTTTCCCGGCAAATATTTAATAGTGAAGTCAAACTCGTTTAATTTTATTCTCCATCTTTGTAGTTTCATATTTGGTTCTTTTATATTATGAAGCCAAACTTATGGTCTATGATCGCTAAGAATTTCGAATTTTCTACCAAAGAGATAAGACCTAAAATATTTAGTGGCCCAGACTATAGCCAGAAGCTCTTTTTCTATTGCTGAATAATTAATTTCGTGTTCATTAAGAGTTCTACTAGCATAACAAATAGGTTTATGATTTTGTGATAATACTGCGCCTAAGGCGACGTTGCTAGAATCTGTTGTTAGAGAAAGTAGTTTTTCAAAGTTAGGGTAAATTAAAATTGGGTCTGATGTAATGAGAAGTTTTAATTTCTCAAATGCTTCTAAATATTCTTTATCTGATGAATTTATAGTTGAACCCTTCTTTAAGTTTACTGTCATGGGTTTTGCAATTTTAGCAAAATCAGGTATGAATTTTCTATAAAATCCACAGAGACCAAAAAATGATTTTATTTCTTTTTGTGTTTTTGGTATTGGAAATTTTTGTATTGCCCCATTTGTTTGGCTTTATTCCTTCTGTTGTTATTATATGTCCAAGGAATTCGGTTTCCTTTTTCATAAACTCACATTTGTCAAGTTGAAGTTTAAGATTAGCTTCTCGAAGTTTTGAAAACACCTTTTTTATAGACAATATGTGTTCCTCTAATGAAGTAGAAAATATAATTATATCATCCATATAAACAAGGCAATGCTGGTACATTAAATCTTCTAATAAGTTGTTCATGCGACGTTGGAAAGTTGCAGGAGCATTTTTCAGACCAAATGGCATTCGTGTGTATTCGTAATGTCCATTTTTTGTTGAAAAAGCTGTTTTTGAAATAGAATTTTCATCCATTTGAATTTGATGAAAACCCTTGGCAAGGTCAATTGTTGTAAAATATTGACACTTTCCAAGTTTGTCAAGTATTTCATCCATAACTGGTATCGGATACTTATCATCAATAGTTATTTAATTTAGACTTCGATAGTCTATTACTATTCGAAATTTCTTTTTCCCTGATGCATCCTCTTTCTTTGGGACTATCCATGTTGGAGAACAATAAGAGGATTTCAATTTACGTATTATTCCCTGATTTATAATTTCTTTAATTTGGACTTCGACTTCTTGATCATGAGCTTGGGGGTATTTATAAGGTATTTTGTAAATAGGATCTTCATGTTTGGTTTGGATTGAATGTTTTATGGCACTGGTAAAGGTCAAATTTTCACCTTCCCTGTACTGGATATCACTAAATTCAAATAAATGTTATTTAATTTTGTTCTTTCTTCTTCATTTAGATGATTTATTCAAAATTTATTATTTTCTTCCAAGTCATTATTAATTGCAAAATTAAAAGATATATCCTCAAATGAAGGTGGACTGAAATAATCTTCCAATGTTTCCATTTTGGAATTCCTGAAATCTTCGTAATATATCATGGAAAAAACAAATCCGCTCAAAGTGACGGTTTCCTGTTTATAATTAATTATTGCTTCACATGCTTCTAAATACTCTCTTCCTATCAATATATCATATTTTTGGGAAAAATTTTGAACCCAAAATGGTTGGTCGATCGGACAAAGTTTACTTGATTTGAAATTTACGGACTTATTTAATTTAAGGGGTTATATACCTTTTATTTCTTAAAAAAAACGAAAAATTTTTTTTTTGCTGAATCCTGTAGTATATCCCCTAGAGAATATTTTCCCAAATTTTCATAGAGATCCGAATAATAGTTCGATAGGAAAACAGCGTTTTGAGGCACGGTTCGTCACGGCTGCGGACAGCGTCAAGCAACTTTGAATGCGATTATCTCAAAGTCGTGTTTTTCCAAAAGTGCCTTCGCTGTGACCACGATTGCACAAGAACTATTTGATCGATCTTCTTTAATTTTATTTAAATTATTCGTAATGATTGTGCCGATTCACGATTCAGTGAACGATTCAGTTTTTTTGCGCCCATTTTGATTTCGCAGATAAAATTTTTTTAATAAGATTTTTAGAACTCAATCAACTCAACTTTTTGGAAAAATGTTTACTGTATGCAGAAAAAACCAAATATTCTTAAAAAATAATCGTTCACGAACTGGAAATAATACTGTACTAATAAAAATTTTTGGTTTTTTGATTTCGGTTGACCTGCTGGACTTCTATCGTGGTCACCGCAAGCCGCTATAAAAAAAAAGGTTTCCGAGAGAATTGCCATAACTTTGTAAATTGTTTATATTTTTTCAAGAACAAACTCTTGTTGTTTTGATAAAAACATGTACTATCAATAAAAAATAATTTCAGTGTCATAAAATAATTGCTACACACCTAAAAAAAAAAAATCCAAAGTTCCCTCAATTTTTTTGCTCAAAAAGGTATATAACCCCTTAATTACACCATTAATTGTGTGCACTTCTGACGTTTTTAATGTTTGTGGGAAATTAAAATAATTTTCTTTTATTAGGTTGATTGAACTTTCTGTATCTATTACACATTTAAATGGGCGATTTTTAATAATTATTCTGATGTAAGGATTTCTATTTCTTCTATTGGATCCGAGGATATTTGATGAAAATTTTCGATTACCATTTTAGATTGATCGCTTGAATATTCACGCTGTCTTTTCACTGGTTTGTTAGAATTAGTACCTTGTAAAGAAGATGTTGGCTGTTGATAATTCATAGAATTCTGAGCTCTACCTTGATTTAAGTTTTGCTGCAATTCCTGTCGAAATTGTTGTTGATTGAAATTATATGGTTGTCTATAGTTACTTTGCTGATTATAACTTTGTTGATTATTATTATTATAAAAAGAATTATTTCTTGGGAAATTATTATTTTTTTGATAATTTCTCCTATCTTGTTCGTTTTGATTTGAATTATGTTGTGATTTAACTTTATCAGAACCAGAATCATAACAACCTTCTTGTTGTGCTACTTGTTTAAGATTACTGACTGTTGTTATGTCGTGCCTTGCTAATGTCATGAATAACCTGTCAGGAAGTTTTCTCATTATTACATCTTTTACAGTATTATTCATGGCATTATTATAAATCATTGTATTTAAATTATTGTTTTCTAACGACAATTTGTTTGTTATGACAAATATTTTATATTCTAGATCCTCGACGAACTTACGAATGCTACCATTGAAGGGGCTATTGTAGAGTCGTCTTAGTAATTCCTCGCATGGGGGTTGGGTTTTATATTCATCGATGAGAGCACTCCTTAGATCGGGCCAATTGGTTGCTGCTGATAGCTGGGACACTCGCTGTGCATCTCCTGATAATTGAATCTCAATTGCACTGAAGAATACAGCTATTTGACGAGGATCAGTTGATGGATACAAATTTAAAATGTATTCGATCCGTCTGATGAATGCACTTAATTGCCTGGTGCTTCCATTAAAATTGGGAACTTGCCTAATCTGGCTTAAAGCCTGATTAAGGTGTAGCTCGGAGAGTAACTGGATTTGTGCCACTGGTTCAGCCATTGTAATGTTTGTATTTCTTATTAATTTCGGTAGCGGTCACACTAAGAATGCGGGCTACTAATTTATTTTAGGTTTTTATGTTTTGTATATTTTCGGTAGCAGTCACACTTCGAAAAGCGGGCTACAAATTTGTTTTAAGTTTTTGTGTGTTGTATATTTTCGGTAGCAGTCACACTTCGAAAAGCGGGCTACAAATTGAAATTAACACGTATGTTCTTTTGCGGATGTGAATAGCGATTAACACTCGCGATTAGTATTATAGCTGCAGTTGCATTAGCATGAAATACTTCAACGATGTTCTATGATCTCGATTGATCACTGGTCACTTTTGCACATCCTACCGACTGCGCCAATTATATATCTTCTTCAAAATAGTTTGAAAAAATATATTTTTATTTGAGTTCCGGTTTTGATACAGTGTGATTCTTTCAAATTGCTTAGAATTTCAGAAAAACTGCTTAGGATGTTAAAATTTTAGAACTAACTTATCTTTAGCGCTCTAGGTCCTTTTTATAGCTACCCTTGCTGAAGCTTTTTGCAGATCAAAGCTCGAAAGAAGCTTTCTCTCTGAGAGGCTTTGTTTTCTGAAGAGAATAGATTGAGTCGGAACCTTTTACTTGAGGTGTCAGTTGACATTGGACATGGAAGGCTTTGGGTCTCAATTAATCGAGGTGACAAGAAAATGTGAAGTGGGTTCCCATTTAAGAATGTTTTGATCTGTTTAGTTTTAATTCACTTAAAAGGAGTGAGAAAGATTTGAGTCGGGATTTCTGTTTACCCAAATATTGTTTTGGTTTTCAATCTAAAGTGACTCTTAGAAATTGGAAATCTGAAATGAGGCTGTTTTCAGCCGAATTGGAATAATTAAATGCTTATGTTTTTACAAAAATTGGAATGAGGCTATTTGCAGCTGCGTTACGAATTTCAATACAAAAGGCTTCAGCTTCGGTTTACAAAATTTACTGATATACACTTAAAGAAATTTTGTTGATATGTTACTATATACAATATAGATATATTAGATACTATATTAAAGAACAAAATTTATTATTATAAAGTATGAAATCCATTTTTATGTATAATGGAACAATTAAATAAAACAAAATCAATAAATATGAATTCTATGAATAAAAAAAAATATATATGAAAAATATAAATTCGGCAGGGTGTATTGGAACCACTCTGGTTGAGGGACCAAACTCTCGAAACAATATCTTATGTTACCCATAATATATTATCAGATTTAGACAACAGCATTTTGGAAGTAAAACCTACCACAATGGCTGACGAAACAATTGCCCAAAGGGCATACATTAGGGAAATATCGAATGCCATCCCGGAATTTAACGGGCAAAGGTTACACCTGCAAAGATTCATAACAGCTTTGAGGTTGGTCAACCTAACGAAAGGCACATTTGAAGCTTTGGCTGTAGAAGTTATTAAATCCAAAACAATTGGGTCCACTTTGTAAAGAGTCCAAAACGAAACGACGATAGAATCAATAATTAAACAAGAAAGGAAAGCTAACTTCGGGCGGAGCCGAAGTTTATATACCCTTGCAGTTAAAGCCGGATATATATCGCAAACATCGGATATAGTTGGCCGATTCTTATGAGAATATGATAATACAACCCAATTTATTATAATACAAAATCTAAAAAAAGTCCCAAACTTCTATCTTCAAAAATACCAAAGTTGGTATTTCTACCAAAAACCATTTCCGATCGTTCAGTTATATGACAGCTATAAGATATAGTCTACCGATCGTTATGAAATTTGATAGGTCGGATTATCTGACCAAAAATAGAATCTGTATGAAGTTTCAGCTTTCTATCTTCAAAAAAACTAAAGTTGGGTCATTTTCGATCGTTCAGTTATATAGCAGCTATAGGATATAGTCTGCCGATCCTTATGAAATTTGGCATGTCGTATTGTTTTGCCAAAAGTAACTCATGTAAAATTTGACTCTCTAACTCAAAAAACACCGAAGTTATACCATTTCCGATCGTTCAGTTATATGGCAGCTATAGGATATAGTCGGCCGATCCGAATGAAATTTGGCATGTCGTAATGGTTTGCCAAAAATAGCTCTCGTGTCAAATTTGAACTCTGAATTAGGATATAGTCTGCCGATCCTTATGAAATTTGGCATGTCGTATTGTTTTGCCAAAAGTAACTCATGTAAAATTTGACTCTCTAACTCTAAAAACACCAAAGTTATATTTTTAGACTTATATACTGCGTGTAAAAGAAAGAAGGGTGTGTGCAAAGTTTCATGTCGATAGCTTTAAAACTAAGATACTAGCTTTCGTATAAATAGACAGACGGACATGCTTATATCAACTCAGGAGGTGATCCTGAACAAGAATTTATATAATTTATAGGGTCGGAGATGTCTCCTTCACTGCGTTGCACACTTTTGGACAAAATTATAATACCCTCTGCAAGGGTATAAAAATGGCGATTAGTAATTGACTATCGTCAAATTAATAAAAAACTCTTGTCTGATAAATTTCCGCTCCCTAGAATAGACGATATATTGGATCAACTATGTAGAGCAAAATGGATGACTTAATAGTCATAGGTTGCTCTGAAAAACACTTGCTCAAAAACTTAACTAATGTTTTCGAGAAATGTAGGCAGCACAACCTAAAGTTACATCCAGAAAAATGTTCATTTTTCATGCATGAAGTCACTTTCCTAGGACATAAATTCACAGTTAAAGGAATTTTGCCTGACGACAAAAAATACGACGTCATTCAAAATTACCCAGTCCCACATGATGCGGACAGCGCTAGAAGATTCATTGCATTTTGCAATTATTACAGACGTTTCATAAAGAATTTTGGAGAATACTTCCGTCACATAACAAGATTATGTAGGAAAAATGTAAAATTCGAATGGACAACAGAACTTCAAAACGCTTTTGAACATTTTAAATCAGCATTTATAAATCCAACTCTGTTGCACTACCCAGATTTTAGCAAAGTATTTTGCATAATCACAGATGCTAGCAAATACGCTTGTGGAGCAGTCCTAACTCAAAACAAAAATGGACTTCAGCTTTCGGTTGCATACGCATCAAGATCCTTTACGAAAGGTGAAAGCAAAAGCAAGCACTACAGAACAATAACTAGCAGCTATTCATTGGGCAATAACACACTTTAGACCATATATTTATGGTAGACATTTCACTGTCAAAACAGACCACAGAGCACTTATTTACTTATTTTAAATGGTAAATACCAGTTCCAAACTAACAAGAATGAGACTTGAATTAGAGGAATATAATTTTACGGTAGAGTACCTAAAGGGTACAATTAAATAAAAAACATACAATTAAATATTCTGAAAGTCACTACCAGAAACCAAAGTTGACAAAAATCCTGCGCAGGAAAAGAACAAAAAGAATTGGATAAGCAATCTATTGCAGAAGCTTCAGAGCCCAACGTATATGAAGTCATTAAAAATGATGAAGTACGTACAGTGACCTTGCATGTAAATAATAAGATGTGTTTAAAGAGCGAAAAAAAAATTACAGCAAGATACGATGTTAGCGATTTGTATACTAATGGAACCCTTGACTTAGGTCAGCTCTTCCAAAGGCTTGAAAAGCAGGCCGGTATTCACAAAATCAGCCAATTCAAAGTGGCACAGTGGGAAAATATCTTTGAACATGTTTCAATTGATAGTTTTAACAAGAAAGGAAAGCTAACTTCGGGCGGAGCCGAAGTTTATATACCCTTGCAGTTAAAACCGGATATATATCGCAAACATCGGATATAGTTGGCCGATCCTTATGAGAATATGATAATATTACCCAATTTATTATAATACAAAAACGAAACCTAAAATTGTCCCAAAGTTCTATCTTCAAAAATACGAAAGTTGATATTTTTACAAAGTACCATTTCCGATCGTTCAGTTATATGGCAGCTATAGGATATAGTCGGCCGATCCTAATGAAATTTGGTAGGTCGGATCTTCAAAAACACAAAAGTTGGGTCATTTCCGATCGTTCAGTTATATAGCAGCTATAGGATATAGTCGGCCAATCCTAATGAAATTTAGGTTGGTTGGATAGGTTGGATCATCTGGCCAAAAATATAATCTGTATTAAGTTTCAGCTTTTTATCTTCAAAAACACGAAAGTTGGGTCATTTCCGATCGTTCAGTTATATGGCAGCTATAAGATATAGTCGGCCGATCCTTATGAAATTTGGCATGTCGTAATGGTTTGCCAAAAATAGCTCTCTTGTCAAATTTGAACTCTCTAACTATAAAAACACCAAAGTTATACCATTTCCGATCAATCAGTTATATGGCAGCTATAGGATATAGTCGGCCGATCCGGGCCGTTCCGACTTATATACTGCGAAGTTGATATTTCTACCAAATACCATTTCCGATCGTTCAGTTATATGGCAGCTATAAGATATAGCCGGCCGAAATTAATGAAATTTGGTAGATTGGATGAACTGACCAAAAATAGAATCTGTACTAAGTTTCAGCTTTCTATCTTCAAAAACATGAAAGTTGGGTCATTTTCGATCGTTCAGTTATATGGCAGCTATAAGATATAGTCGACTGATACTTATGAAATTTGGCATGTCGCAATGTTTTGCCACAAAAAGCTCTCGTGTTAAATTTTCTCTAACTTTAACTTTAACTCTCTATTTTTTAAAATACCGAAGTTATACCATTTCCGATCAATCAGTTATATGGCAGCTATAAGATATAGTCGGCCGATCCCGGCCGTTCCAACTTATATACTGCGTGCAAAGGAAAGAATGGTGTGTGCAAAGTTTCAAGACGAAAACTGAGAGACTAGTTCGCGTAGAAACGGACAGACAGACGGACAGACAGACGGACAGACAGACGGACAGACAGACGGACAGACGGACATGCTCATATCAACCCAGGAGATGATCCTGATCAAGAATATATATACTTTATAGGGTCGGAGATGTCTCCTTCACTGCGTCGCACACTGTTTGGTCATTGAGCGTTTTCAATGCCGTAAATAAAAGAATTTGTATTTAATATGACGTTATAAAAAATGTTTATTTCTGCATGCAGATCAAGCCGGATGATCCGCAGATAGACCGGCTTTGGTGCATGCAGGGACTCAAGTGAAGTACAGAGAGGGCGGCCCGACTGGTCACTGCGAAGCTAAAGCTCTCGAATAGTGGAGAGGGCGGCCCGACCTAGACACTGCGAGCTAAAACTCTCTATGGAAAGCTTGTTGAGTCGAGCGGCCGAGAAAGAGTCGGGTTGCGATCAACAAAGCCTTTGTACAAACTTAAGCCTAATAAATAAACATTACACTAATAATTACACTAAACATTACATAAACATTATTTAAACATTATTTAAACATTATTTAAACATAAACATTAAACGCCGTGCTGCTTGACCCGACACATACTTTTGGATAAAATTATAATACCCTCTGCAAGGGTATAAAAACGGTACAATGAAAACGTTCATTACATGGGTACGGAATATAAAAAAACAATTATTGAGAATTTATGTAAAAATTTAAATATTGAAAACATAATATCGACTGCACATCATCACCAGACTGTAGGTACCGTGGAGCGAAGCCACAGAACGCTCAATGAGTTTATTCGTTCATACATCTCAGTTGACAAAACGGATTGGGATGTATGGCTACAATACTTCGCCTATTGTTTCAATACAACCCCCCCTATGACACGCAACTATTGTCCATATGAGTTAGTTTTTGGTAAAACGTCAAATCTACCAAAACATTTTAATAGCGTAGATATAATAAAACCTCTTTATAATATAGAAGATGTTAAGGAATCAAAATTTAAATTAGAACAGGCTCTTAAGAGAGCTAGATTAATGCTAGAAGCTCATAAGCTAAAAGAAAAAATTATTTACGACAAAACTAGTTTAGATTTTGATTTAAAAATAAGAGATCAAGTTTAACTGAAAAATGAAACAGGACATAAACTAGTTTTTAAATATACAGGTGCCTATAAGGTAGAACAAATAGGAGATAGAGATAACATAACAATATCAAATAATAAGAATAAAAAAAAAGAAAGAAAAGCTAACTTCGGGCGGAGCCGAAGTTGATATACCCTTGCAGTTAAAACCGGATATATATTGCAAACATCGGATATAGTTGGGCCGATCCTTATGAGAATATCATAATAAAACCAATTAGTT
Source organism: Drosophila malerkotliana malerkotliana (assembly GCA_018153235.1). Taxonomy (NCBI): domain Eukaryota; kingdom Metazoa; phylum Arthropoda; class Insecta; order Diptera; family Drosophilidae; genus Drosophila; species Drosophila malerkotliana. The sequence goes on from JAECXV010000159.1 coordinate 2,247,898, forward strand.
AAAATAAAATATCTAAAAAAGTCCCAAGCTTCTATCTTCAAAAATACCAAAGTTTGTATATCTACCAAAAACCATTTTCGATCGTTCAGTTATATGGCAGCTATAAGATATAGTCAGCCGATCGTTATGAAATTTGGTAGGTCGGATAAACTTACCAAAAATAGAATCTGTACTAAGTTTCAGCTTTCTAAAACCCGAAAGTTGGGTCATTTTCGATCGTTCATATAGCCAAAAATAGCTTTCGTGTCAAATTTGAACTCTCTATCTTTAAAAACATTAAAGTTATACCATTTCCGATCAATCAGTTATATGGCAGCTATATGATATAGTCAGCCGATCCGCGTCGTTCCGACTTATATACTGCGTGCAAAGGAAAGAAGACCGTGTGCAAAGTTTTAAGACGATAAGACGCTTTAAAACTGAGAGACTTCGCGTAGAAATGGACAGACAGACAGACGGACAGACGGACAGACGGACAGACGGACATGCTCATATCAACTCAGGAGGTGATCCTGATCAAGAATATATATACTTTATAGGGTCGGAGATGTCTCCTTCACTGCGTTGCACACTTTTGGAAAAAATTATAATACCCTCTGCAAGGGTATAAAACGAAAGGAAAGCTGACTTCCGGCGGAGCCGAAGTTGATGTACCCTTGCAGTTAAAACTGGATATATATCGAAAACATCGGGTATAGTTGGCTGATCCTTATGATTTCATCATAATAAAACCAATTAATTCAAATAAAAAATCTAAAAAAAAGTCCCAAGCTTCTATCTTCAAAAATATCAAAACTGATATTTCTACCAAATACCATTTCCGATTGTTCAGTTATATGGCAGCTATAGGATAACGTCGGATATAATACATATATATATATATAAGTTATATAAAAATAACTATACATATAAAAATAATCATAAAAAAATAAATATACAAGTTATCCAACCCCTAAATACAGGCCACATATGGCTTTTATAAACAATATTTTCAATCTCTGCATTTGCCTTTGGCTTGATCTTTGGCTCAATTATCCAACCCACAAATCCAGGCCACTTATGGCTTTCCACTTATGAATTTTATAAACAATATTTTCAAACTCTGCATTTGCCTTCGGCTTTGTCTTTGGCTCTGAGGCGCGATCTCGGTTCCCCATAAACAAAAAATAGTTTAATGAAAAATAAGTTAAACATAAACGGAACTCGCGCGGTCAACAACTCAACATTTTTAGTGGAAAAATTAAAAAATCCACCAAACGACACTACCAAGTGACAGTGATCGTTAACAATAAAGTAAATGGAAATTAATTAATGAAATAATCCATAAAGAGTGAATTAAAACAAAGGTGGACCGAAATTTTAAACCAAACAATTACAAGAACACAAAAACTAAAAAAAAAAAAAAAAATCAACGCACAAAAAAAAAAAACAAGAACAACAAAAACAAATAAAACGACAATAATCCTTCCACTACAGGAAGTAACTTAATATAAAAAAAAAAAAAAAAATAAAACGGCAACTCCAACAAGAAAAACCAGGAAAGGAAGGCAGGACATTCTCAAATAAAAACGACAACTCGCTCCAACAAAAAAACCCAAGGAAGGAAGACAGGACATTCTCTATCAACCACCAACCACACAGAAGGAAGACCCCAACGGGACAATATCGTGAGGAATTAATTTAAAATAATAAAAAAATTAAAGACTAAAATTTAAGATCTGTAAATTTGAGAAAAATAATATAAGATTTATATATTGCAGAAGTAAGATTCGCGATTTAACAAAAAAATATAAAGAATAATTCTGGAAGATTTGATAAATAGCTTTTGTGAACTAAATCTAACAATGGCAACCGGAGGTTCAGCACCAAATTTTTCTGCAGGCAGTGTAGCCACAGCCGGCAGTTTAACAGTAGAATTGATAAACAGATTAATAAACGCTCAATTGAATGAAGTTAGCAGGAAAGTAGAATGTTTAGAAGGAAGGTTAGCCACAGATGCAAACACTGTGGAAGATTATAAAGTACAAACAATTGACCCAGCTATAAAATGCGATACAACACTTGAAGTGGTAAAATCCTTACCAAATTTCACAGGGGAAACAACACAATATGTAGGTTGGAGGGAAGCTGCAGAAACTGCAATGAGTCTCTATAAAATTGAAAGTGAACAATATTTTATCGCCCTAACAATTTTACGAAATAAAATTATGGGAGCTGCCCATGATGCTCTTACCAATCATGGCACAGTTTTAAACTTTAAAGCAATCCTATCCCGATTGGACTTTATATATAGTGACAAACGACCAATACATGTTCTCGAGTCAGAACTAAGTATCCTCAGGCAAGGACGAATGACAGTTACTGAGTACTACAACGAAGTCAATAAAAAAATGACCTTACTAATAAACATAACCATAATGACGTACGGAAAGGACAGTGTAATTACCAAAGAAACAAACAATTCAATAAGGAGAAATGCTCTACGAGTATTTATATCCGGACTTAATGGATCTATTTCAGAAACTCTTTTCTCATTAAATCCACCAGATTTGCCCAATGCTTTGGCAAAGGTCCAAGAATTAGACTCAAACAACTTCCGTGCTCAATTCGCAAATAGGTTTAATGGATTTAAAAATGAAAGTAAACATCGGGGAATCAACTTACGATTTGGCAGAACTTACGAACTTACCAAAATTGGCAGTCAAATAGTAACCAGGGAAGATATAATAATTGGCAGGCAAACGATAATCAAGGTAGATATAATAATAATTATCATCAAAATAAAAATCGTTCAAATTTTTATAACACAAATCAAAATAGAGAGCAAACTCAAGCTCAAAACAGGGAATCTGATGGAACAGAATGTCAGCCAGCTAATAAAGTAACCAGATTAAATAATATTAATGAAGACCATTTTTTAGACCAGACCCCTACAGAGGAATGCCTTATTTAAATAGGATAGATCGAAAAACCAAGAAGCAGCTAAAAGTTTTAATAGATACAGGAGCCACTGCTTGTTACATAAAAATGGGAATTTTTGAAAATAAAAACGAGCTACCAATATACAAAAGGGTAACAACAGTTCATGGCTACTCAATTATTAGGTATTACCATATTATAAATATATTTGAAACAAAACAATTATTTTATGAAATCGAAGGTTTAGAATCTGATATTCTAATTGGATTCAATTTGTTCAAGCATTGAACACTATGTTTTATAGAAATTCTTAAGTTAGAGTTTCAAGGGATCGAACCCATGAAATACGAGTCAAACAGATGGTTCAAAACCGATCCCCTGCAGCCTAACACAAACAAATACATTAGTGGTGCGCTTATCGCACTGGAGAAAGGGTCGCATAGCAGGTCAACGTGCAGTGCATTGATAAGTAGTTTTAAATAGTTTTAAGATTCTCATGTATCGTACTTATAAGAGAACTTCACCGAATAAAATCAGTTTCCATAAGGAGCTCATTGGAGTACAACCTTAATTTTGGGGCTCCTCTTAACATTTGGTCCATCGAGACACCCTGACGTTTTCCCCCCTGTGGTAAGAGACTCAGGGTTAAAAAACTGGCACCTATAAGTGGCTGTAGAAAAAATGGTCAGCCCAGGGTAGCTAAAAAATAAGACTGCGATCTGGGTAAAAAAGAGCCCAGTTTAAAAACCGTAGTCCTCTGTTGTTTCCCCCCAAAAGGTAAGGGACACAGAGAATAAAATTATATAAATGCACAATGGGCATAAAATAAAAAAAAAAATTATAAAAATGAGTCAAAAAAAAAAAAGGGCTCAAGGAGTATTCTCAACCGTATTTTGGGGCTCCTATTAAAATTGGCACCTAAATAGTGGCTAGATGTGCATTGACACAGTCAGTCAAAGGTAGCTAAGATGGCTGCGAACTGGGCATAAAAGAGCTCAGTGTAAAATCGTAGTCCTCTGTCGTTTCCCCCCAAGTGGTAAGGGACACAGAGATTGAGAATTGCCATCGAGCAATAAGTGCGTTTTTTGTTTAGCGCACGGCTATCCGAGGCCTAAGTCGGAATATTTATTGAAAATCTTTGGGCTGGAATTCAGCCATCGGATCTCCAAAGCGATACGGCGCAAGGAGTTAAAATCACAACTTGTGTAAAAAAATATATGTTTTTCCGGAACAACACCGGGAATACATAAATATTGAAAATAATATACGGCGTGTTCGAGGCCAAATATCGAGCAAAAAGAAAAAGTCGGGTTCCTGGGAACAACGACAGCCAAAGTCTTTGGCATTTTATACGGCGGGACCAACGTCTGCGGCAGGACCACCGGCGAGTAGAAGAAAAACATCAGCGGCAGAAAAAACAACTAGCTACACCATCAGCAGCAGCAAGGGCGGATCCTTTTACATCATCTGCAGGAGGAACACGCATCAAAAAAGAAAATTTAACTGTATGGTATGGTTAAAAAAAAAAAAATATTTACAATTTAAAAATAATGATAAAAAAAAATCGGTAAAATATATATAAAAAATATCAATTAAATTTTATACGAAAAAAAAAAAATTAAATTTTGAAAAGTAATTAGCCCTCAGTAAAACAAAAATTTTAAAATTACAGTCCACTAAAAAATCGAACAAAAAATTAATTTTTCAAAGTAAATCTAAATGAAAAAATATACTAAGGCACTTTTGTGGCCCCTTGCAGGATGTTCAAACATTAGGTTGAACATAACATATAAAAGATTGAATAATTTTAAAATTTAAATTAAATAATTCTTGCACAAATTATTAAAAGAAAAAAATGTATACAGTCCACTAAAAATTATAATCGAAGAAAAGGTTAAAGTAACATCAAATTTATTCAAAAAATATTAATCAAAAACACATTAAATTTACGCCTCTTTTTCGGCCCTTTCCAGAATGTTCAAGCATTGAACACTATGTTTTATAGAAATTCTTAAGTTAGAGTTTCAAGGGATCGAACCCATGAAATACGAGTCAAACAGATGGTTCAAAACCGATCCCCTGCAGCCTAACACAAACAAATACATTAGTGGTGCGCTTATCGCACTGGAGAAAGGGTCGCATAGCAGGTCAACGTGCAGTGCATTGATAAGTAGTTTTAAATAGTTTTAAGATTCTCATGTATCGTACTTATAAGAGAACTTCACCGAATAAAATCAGTTTCCATAAGGAGCTCATTGGAGTACAACCTTAATTTTGGGGCTCCTCTTAACACAATTTGTTAAGAAAAATTGGAGCTATAATAAATATAGATAAGGGAATCTTGGAATACAATGGGAAACAGGAGAAGTTAAAATATTATGATAATGAGGAGAAAAATGAAATACGTTTAATTGAAGAAAATAATATTCTTCCGTTAAAAGAATTTATTATAAAAAAGTATTTTGATGATAATGGTAGCAAAAACACAGATTCATTATTTGTTGAAAATAGTGAGAAAAGCTTGGGAGTTAAAAATCCCGAGAACGCCGACGTAGAAATATCCGTCAACAAAAATACAAATATCTTGGGAACAAAAAATCCCGAGAACGCCGACGTAGAAATATCCGTCAACAAAAATACAAATGTCTTGGGAACAAAAAATCCTGAGAACGCCGACGTAGAAATATCCGTCAATAAAAATAAAAATATCTTGGGAATTAAAAATCCTGAGAACGCCGACGTAGAAATATCCGTCAATAAAAATAAAAATATCTTGGGAATTAAAAATCCTGAGAGTGCCGACGAAGTAAATACCGTCAAAAATCAAATAAATAATATAGGTACCGACCAATTAGGCGGACTGAGGGAAAAGATAGTTCACTATATTGAAAAGGAGCATTCAAAGATAAATATGCAAATTCCTTTTAGAACAGACATAAAGGGGGAAATAAATCTAATCCACGATAGGCCAATATACGGGAAGCAATATCCGTATGCTCTATCTGTCAACGATTTCGTGAATAGCGAAATCAAAATAATGTTATCAGAAAAAATAATAAGGCCTAGCAGAAGCCCTTACAATTAACCACTTCTGGTAGTCCCAAAGAAAGGAGAGAATCAAGACGGAAGCCGTAAATTAAGACTCGTCATTGTTTACAAAAAATTGAATGAAAGTACTATACCTGACAGGTACCCAATGCAAGACGCATCAGTAATTCTATCAAATTTGGGAAAAGCAAGATATTTTTCAACAATAGATTTAGAGTCAGGATTTCATCAGATACTAATAAAAGAATCTGATGTCGAAAAAACAGCCTTTTCAATAAATAATGGAAAATACGAATTTTTAAGAATGCCATTCGGATTAACAAATGCACCAAGAATCTTTCAGAGAGCAATGGACGATATCCTAAGAGAACAAATAGGGAAAACTTGTCATGTCTATATGGACGACCCGGACTAATGTAATGGTGTTGCTCCACGCGCTTTCACTCTCTTTTATCACTCCGAGTCGTAGCATCTCATCGACTTCCTGATAGATCAGCGTCTGTACTGCTGGAGACACGGGATAGTGCCGATCCTTGATAGGCGTGGCCCCTTCAGTCAGCTCGATTGTATGTTTCATGACCGCGGTCCTTCCTAATCCACTTTCCTCGAAATTCAGAAAGGATTTTTGGACGCTCTCCAGGTGTTTACTCTCCGCTTCACTCAATTGAAGATGCTCATGTTTACCTTGCGCCACCGCTGTCCTGCTCGTCTCCTCCTGGTCCATTTCCACTTCGTCTACTTCAAACAATTCTGTGGCGATCTTTAACTCCTGCCAGAAATTCACTCCCAGATATAACTCTTGCTCCAACGATGGACATAGGTAGAACAAGATTTCTCTTTTTTTATTTTTATACTCCACCTCGGCTTCCATGGAATTTCTAGACGCTTCACCCATTCTCTGCAGCGTCTTCCGACCAAATTGACGGAAGCTCCAGAATCCAACAGCCCTTTCATTTCCATCCCTGCCACCTTGACCATAGCGTAGGGTCGGGGGTCAATCTTGGTTACCACTCGCGTCATTGACATCACCGAGCTGCTTACTCCCTGGCGTTCCTTTTTCCTTCTTCTAAAGCGCTCTCGATTTTTTTTGCCCTTCTCGTGACCATCGTCATCCACGCCAGCTGGTTCTGTCGAAGATTCTCTCCCTCGCCTCTTTGAACCGTCCCATAGCAGCTCAATCCATGGCATCGCATACTGATTTTGTAGATGTTCTACTCGGAATATGAAATCCTCCGCCCTCATCGTTCCTGGACGTCCGGAAAACTGACATCCCCACTTATCGACAGGTACATATTGCCGGCTTCTCTGCTGTGATTCCTGTCCCGGTGGTAATCGATAGGTCCCTCCTGTATTTGCGTTCCTTGGCCCGTCTCTTTGCGATCCAAGGAAGCTTCTGTTACATCTTGAACTACGAGGTTTCCACTCGTTCGGCGGTGCCGGGAACTCCCAATTTCAATTCCCTTCCGCCCTTTGATTTCTTTCCGCCATTACTCGGTTAAGAAAGACGTTCAGATCTTTCGGTCTCGGCGCATCTCCCTGTCTCCTGTTGGAGCTCGGTGGTGCTAATGAAATCGCAGGCTTTTCCGCCTTTTGTTTGTCCTCCTGACGCATTCCTGTACTGGAAGAACCGTCTGCTGACCCTGACGGCTGATTATTCTCCACCTGCGTCGTCATTGTGGACTCGGAGGATCTAGAGGACGGGATTTTTTCCCTGCTTTGCTCTATCTTCCGGATAATCTACTCGAATCCTGTCCTCAAGCATGCGTCGATCCTTCGATCTACCAACTGGCTGAGATCTACCCTTAGCTGCTCTTAAGATGTGTGTATGAGGGCTTGAATCTCCCGACGATTAAACGATGCGTAGGCCTCTGCGTTCATGCCGTATTGCTCCTTTATGGGATCTTATTGAACATGGGAATAGGTCCCATATGGAGTGGATGCTTGATCCAGGCTGAGGTTTCTCGGTTTCTCAATCCCGATTTCTTATATTCAATTTTCTAACTGGGGGCTATAAGGAAGGACTTCTTGGTTTCGAATTGAGTGTTTTTCGTCGGATCTGTGATTCCCTGGTATTAGGGTAAGCGTTAGAATTGGCATTGTCGACTATTCTTATCATCAATTTTATTGATGGTTGATGGTCAAGATGCCTTTCATTTTAGAATTATATTAATTTGTACTCTATTTTTTAAAGGTTCCATCTTGGTCCTTTTTGGAGGAGCCCTTGGTCCAAAGGCTATTTGGATTCAGCCGTTTGGGACTTCCATTTCGGGATCCGGAACTCTATACACAAACTAATTACTTCTAATTCCCTATTACTATTCCCTATTCTCCCTATTATTTCTATTCCTTTAATTTCGCAAATTATCTCTTTTATTCATGGATCGAGACGTGTTTTTTTACCCCTTTCCAGCGCTATGTGTTTTTATTTCTTTATTGTTCTAAACACAGCCGTCGGATTCCCACCCATTCCTATATATTAAAATCTATCCCTAAGCTTAATACTATCTATTTATCACAGTAATTATTACAGTTAAATTTTTGGTTCCTAGTGCGCAAATCAGTTATTGGTTTTCTTGCCAATTCTGACGTCGGATTTGGAGTCAATAATCAACCACGATCCTTACTACCATGAATAAAGTTAAATACTTAGATTTTCTTTTTTCCATCCATCTTTGCAGTCCAGAGACATGCTATTTGGGTGCCTCTCGAGCGGTCATTTAGTTCTCTGGACTATAAAAGTAGATGTTCCTCTTGTGGAGGCTATAAAGTTGATTTAAAATTGGGCGCCATATTGTTATGACCACTTTGAGTCCGACGGTCCGCCTATCGGCATGGGTCTGGCTCCGGCTAGCTCATCCGCGGCCGTGGCTCCCTTGACCTTTCCCATCTGACCGTTAACAATAAATTTATCCAAAAAACACAAAGATCTCTCGGACATTACTCAACACTGAAACTCCCACAACATTCAAATTCAAGATTCTTAATCCTAACGCACATAACATTTATGCTTGCCCTATCGAATCACAGATCTTAATACTCCTGTTGACTTGGAGTTTTGTGGCCTTTCCTCCCATCCTTAGCGGAAGGCTGGCTTTTTTCTTGCGTCCGCCCCTATGTCAAACACCCGATCTCCCCTCTACTTTCACATTATCCCTTCCTCATGCCTCCTGCCGTATAGTTCTACTCACTATTCATTTTCTTTAATTAATTTTTATTTCAACCTAATATTTAAACAATTCAGACTTCCGGAGCTTTTGGTTCGTTTTCACGCGCTTTCCTTTTTGAATTTTTTTATACCACGCGGGGAATTTGGTTTCAAATTTTCCCTACCTATGAGAGCTCTCTTGGAACTTGGGACAACCATACAGTGGAAGGAAATTAAATCTTTAAGCTCCCACAGCCGTTACCGGAACTCACAATTTTGATATAAATAAATAAAAATTAAATAGGACCTTAAAATTACGTACAAGCAATACAAATAAACATAAAAAAAAATGTAACAAAAAAAAAATAGCTTACAGACAAATACACAATAGAATAAATACTGCTATATAAAAACAAAAAAATAATCGGGGTATCGATGGCGGGATTTCCTCTTCGACAATCGTAGATATGATCAGATGCGAGGTATTTTCTCCGAAGGGATGTCCTCGTTCAGGAGTTCTGGCTTCTTTATTCAATCTTTAGATTTCAGATTTTAAGGCGGGCCGCGCAGTTGATGGCCCGCAGAAAAAAAACCGGCATGGCAGAACCAAAAGGAAAATTCCGGCTTGCCTGGCCTGAGGTTCATCCACCCCGGAATTAACGGTGAGAAGAAAAAAAAATTTTCTTTTGTTAGGCCTGGCTTCCTTATCCGGATAAGTAGGTCTGGTCGGTCTGGAAAGAAGAAGTCCATTAGTTATGGCTCTTCTTCCTGGACCGATCTCTTACCTATATTGTTCCCCGATCCTGCCTCCCGTCTCCGTCTCTTCCTTTGAGATTTTTCCTCGGAATTATCCTTCTAATTTTTATTTTTTTTATTTTTTTCTCACTTCCTGCTTGCTCAGGCTTTCAGTTTTTTTACATTTTGATATAAATGTATACCTAAGTGATTTATCACTTTGCCGCCCGCGCCATTCGACCCTCGCCTTCTTTCTAATCATTCCCAGTTTTCCTGGGACCCGGAACGGTCATTCGGATAGGCCCGTTACTCCATACCCGAACCGTCCCGGGTCAACAACCCCCAAAAAAAAAAAATTCCTAATTTCCCTGTATATTCTTAGGTGGCATCACTGGGGCCTACCATGTCCGACTAGGTGGCATGGAAAAAAAGGACGATTTAATCCCTCTTTCGGAGCAGACCCATTATCAGAAGGCCCATCCGGACCCTATCTTCAGCGCCCAACGTGGGAGACGACCCCTTAGGACTCAACCTCTGCTTCCCAATCTCGACGCTTGGTGCCACCGCGCTTGGGGTTGTAGATTTTACAGCGTCCTTTGATCTTGCAAGTACCTACTTTACAGGTCAGGTGCCTGATTCATTATTTCCTTTCTCTTCCAGGCACCTCCTCGTTGGTATTTCTTTTCCTCTTTCTCTCTCCTTATCACTGTCTCAGATCCTTCAGGTGAAAAACTCCCGCCGTCTTCCCGTCCAGATTATCCACCTCGTACATATGGTCCCCGATAGGCTTCCGGATTCGACACACCGCAAATTTTGCATTGAAATTCTTCAAAAAATCGCTGAGAACAAAATTCCTCCGGAAGACTTCTTAGCCAGGTCGAAACCGCACCATGCGCGTTCTCCTCTTGTACAGGGTTGCACTGGTTTCATGTGCCCCAAGCAAGTATCTTCTCACAGCATCCCTGATTAACGCCATTCTTGCCGATGGGGGCAGACAAAGGAGCTCGTTGTCCTCTAGAGCTTTCAGCCTCTTCGCTATCTGATAGTCCGTTCCATCCGTGAACATGTGCTGTCCAAATAGGGGAAAATGTGGTGTTACTCCCGTTGCCGTATGCACCGACGTCCTTAGTGTCGCCTCAATTTCCGCCAGGTACCAGATCCCAATCCCTGTGGTCCTGGTCCAGATACGCTCTAATTGCGTTCAACACCGACTGGTTCACTCTCTCCGCTGCGTTTGACTGAGGGGAATACACCGCTGTTCTGACATGGCGGATGTGGACTTTTTCCGTCATCTCTTTAAAACGTTCTGCCACGAAGTGCTTCCCATTGTCCGAATGGATGGTCTCGGGAACTCCAAAAGTGTAAAATATCTTTCCCACCAGAAAACGTTCCACTGATAACACAGCTTCCAAACACTCCTTATCCGTTACGCTTCTGGGAAAAGCTTCTGGGCTTAGCTTCTGGGAAAAGAAGGCTATGGGACGCTCGCCCTCATCTTTCGCTTTCTGGAACAGCACTGCTCCTACCCCTGTGTCCGAAGCATCGCACTGCACATAAAACAAACTTTTAAAATCAGGATGTCTGAAGACTGGCGCCGTAGTCAGTGCCTCCTTCAGCATCTTCACCGACCTTTCTGCCTTCTCCGTCATCACAAGTTGGCCCTTTCTCAAAGTATCCGTCAGCGGCGCCGCCAGTTCTGCGAAGTTCCTGTGAATCTTCGGTACCATCCTGCCATCCCGAGGAATCGCAGAACTTCCTTGGCATTCTTTGGCACCGTCACCCTGTTGATTGCTTCCACTTTCTCTGGATCGGTCCTTACCACTCCTCCGCCAATCACATAGCCCAGATAGCGCAGCTCCTTGTAGCAAAAGTGTGACTTCTCCAGGCCTATTGTCAGCCCTGACGCCTTCAGGCTTTTGGAAACCTCCTCCAGCGTCCTCATGTAGTCCTGAAAGTTTTCCGATACCACCAACAAGTCGTCCAGGTACACCAAGACGCTTTCCCTGAGTTCCTGCGGTATCACCTTGTCCATGAGGCGACACAGCCTCTGGGCTGCATTCGTTAACCCGAATGGCATAACCACGAAATGGTACAAGGGACGACCAGGTACCGTGAAAGCCGTATACCTTTTGCTGGCGTCGTCCAACTCTATCTGCCATACTGGAGATGTACCTTGTTGTCTCTATACGACTTAAGATCCCCGCAATGTTTTGCTGCGGATATGCGTCCTTCATCGTAATTTTATTCAGCTTCCGGGCGTCAAGGCAGAGGCGATTCTTTCCTGGTGTTATGTATGCGACTGCATTCTCTCGTGCGGCGATCTCGTTCGACTGAAGTCAGTCTTCACTCAATCGTCAGCCCCTGCAGATCGAGCTGCAGTCACGGCCATCCATCAATTCCCCGTCATTATAATAACCCCCTGTATTAATTGTTACTTCTATTATCATTACTGAATTATATTGAATAAATTAATATATGCTCGCGCATACATAAAATTGGCGACGAGGATGGGATACTAATCCCTGAGCGTAAGCTTATTAAATTCCACAATTATCGTACAGGGAGAAAGAGAGACGGAATTGACGGTGACGAGTATTTACCGTACGTAGTCGTATTATTGAGGTAGTCGTATTATTCTTGAAGCAAGCACATAGATAAGCGCCGAACTGTCGGCGAAAAAATAAGTGATAATCAATCAACTCCACGAGGGAGTCTCGCTGAGAGCGGCTGTACAGTTGAGCCAAATACTGCGGCCAGTACTGATAAGCGAAAAGCGGTCGTCCAAACTTGCGGAGTCGTCATGGCGGAAGTTGGAACTCTGGAACCTTTCGACTTGCTAACCCCTGGGAAATGGAAGGCGTACCGAAATCGTTTCGAGCTGTACCTTTTAGCGAATAGCGTCGTGGACAAGGACCGGAAGAAGGCGGCGTTTCTTACACTAGCGGGCGCATCCCTTTATGAGTTACTAGTGTCGTTAGCATCACCCAGGCAAGTCAGTGATTTGGAATTAACAGAAGTCTATGATATATTAACCAGTCACGTGGCACCCCGCCAATCGGAGATTGCTGCATTCTACCATTTCCACAAGCGTGATCAGCAACCCGACGAGTCCGTCGGTAACTACATGGTAACTACATTAAGGATGTAGTCTCATGTGTGAGGTTGAAAAAATCGATTTTTTTTTTCACATATTTCGATAGTATTGTTTATTAAGAATGTACTGTTAAAGTTTCAAATAAAAATATCAAATAATGACAGAGATACAGCCCATAATCGAGAGCGCGCCTACACCGAAAAGTATGAGTTTCTCGGTAGCGTCTAAACTTTAAACGCCTTTTTCTCGGAACGACATTTTTGTGTGCGGCGCAGGTGATTCACAAAATTCTATGGTAACGATCTAGCTAAAATTTGGATATGTTGTTCTTAAAAGTAACACCTCTGTCCCGTACTAGAATCATTTATTTTTAATGATTAGTTTTTTTTTTATTATTAATTTAAGATAAATTTTTAAAATTAAAAAAAAAAAATTTTTGAAATAACCTCTAAAAAGTAGGCCGGAACATGAGACTACATCCTTAAGAAGCCTGGCGGTAGGGTGCAATTTCGCAATTTCAGATGTTGGATCGCATGTTGCGGGACGGATTTGTGTGTGGCATGCGCGACGAAGGTCTCCAGCGAAGCCTGCTAGCCGACCCGGAATTGACGGTACAGCGGGCCATTGAACGAGCCGTCACTAGTGAAGCAGCCGCTGCGAGTGCGTTGTCGATTCGAGGCGACAATATCCGACGCCTCGAGTCTTCGAGCACCGAGTCCATCCACGGAATAAGTTCGAGTTGTGCGGGTTTTGGGGGTCGGCACGTCCGTAAGAAGTGTCCGTTCCGCAACGCCACTTGTCATTCCTGTGGTCGAACTGGCCACATACGTCGGGTATGCCGCAGTTACAGTCAAGCTGGGTCAACAAAATCTTCATCTCCTACGCCCAGTAATATGCGTAACAACAGGCCATCGCACGGACGCGTTCATCAAATAGTTCCGGTGGTCAGCCCCAAGAAATCCGTGGCCGTGGTCATCAACGGTCGATCATGCCAGTTCGAAGTTGATTCCGGGTCACCCGTCACCATCATGAAGGAATCTTCGTATCGATACATCTGGCCAAACGGTAATCCCGATCTCGTAAAGTGCCACCTAAAGCTAAGCGACTATCAACGTAACCCCATTCCGGTCAAGGGAATCACCGACACGTCAATCCACTACAACAATCGCCGTATCTGCAATCTGCCATTGGTCGTCACGTCCGGCACCGGGTCAAACCTTCTAGGATGCAACTGGTTTGAACCCCTCGGAATCCGCATAAAAGGCATTCATGGCGTGCAGTGCGGCAATGGTATCGCGGAAATTCTAAGAAAATTCTTAGAAAATTTGTTTTCGTCAGAACTTGTCAGTATACGGGGCCGACAGTGGCCCTCAAAGTGGACCAGGAAGTTCCGCCGGTCAGACTACCACCGCGTCGAATTCCTTACGCACTCCTCAAGCCATATGAAGAAGAATTGGACCGTCTCTGTGCCCAAGGAATACTTGAGCCTGTGGAGTACTCTGAGTGGGCCACTCCGACGGTCCCCATAGTCAAGAAAGATGGTTCCATTCGAATTTGTGGAGATTATAAGTCTACGCTTAACAGAGCGGTACAGCCGCACTGCCATCAAATTCCTGCAATCAACACGCTATAAGCTTCGATAGAAGGAGGCTCAATCAGCTTTGATGCAAACAATCGCTACTCACAAAGGAGCATTTAAGGTAAAAAGACTACAATTCGGAATTTCAGCCAAAGCTGCATTGAAAGAATACTGCAAAATATACCGGGCGTCCTTCCGTATTTTGACGATATTGAAATTATGGGTAAATCAGAAGAAGAACTTGCGAGTAGATTAGGCGAAGTTCTAGCCCGTATGGACCAGGCAGAATTACGTCTGCGCAAGGACAAATGTCAGTTTGGGGTATCTTCCATCGAATTTCTTGGATTCAAAGTTGACGCTCTCGGCATTAGGCCATCAGCCGACAAGGTTAGAGCCATCCATGAGGCGCCACCACCAAAAGAGAAAAAACAGTTGCAAGCGTTTCTGGGACTGACCAATTTTTATCACTCATTCATGCCCCAGAAAGCCACTATTGCGGAGCCATTTTATAGACTTCTAGACAAGAACGTACAATGGACATGGCGTCCAGAGCACCAAAAAGCATTCGCAGAACTAAAGAATCTGATCGCATCGGAAGCGGTCCTAATTCATTACTCTCCGGACCGCCCACTGATCTTAACTTGCGATGCGTCACCATACGGTTTAGGAGCAGTGCTTAGCCACGAAATGGAAGACAGAACACAGAAACCGATTGCGTTTTACTCTCGCACGCTGTCAAAGGCAGAGAGGAACTACTCCCAGATCGACAGAGAAGCGGTAGCGTTAGTCTCAGGTGTCAAAAAATTCCATAACTATTTATATGGAACAAAATTAACGCTTATTACAGATCATCGCCCACTGCTTGGAATTTTTGCGACAGAAAAGTCAATCCCTCAAATCATTTCCAACCCGATGATGCGTCGAGCAATTTTTTTGAGAGCGTATAAATTCAAGTTGATTCATCAGCCTGGAACAAAAATAAGTAATGCAGATTTCCTAAGCCGCTGCCCAACGTCGGATACACACTATGAGCCTAGAACAGAAGAAGTTTTCATGATCGAATGGGCAACTGATCCCACTGTCACCGCGAACACCCTAGCTACCAGGCGAAACATCATATGGTAAGATCTGCGATGCCCAAACTAAAAAGTCTTTTGTTACAGGCAGCCCTGTTTGGGTCCGAAACTATGCAAGCAGTCCCAAGTGGCTTGAGGGCCACGTTTCGAAGCGAACGGGACCGATTTCCTATTTCCTATTTCCACACGGGACCGTGTGTCTCGAGGACGACCGAACAGTCAGGCGACATCTGGATCAGCTGCGATTGCGCAGTCCTTCGCAGCAGCCAACACTAGAGCAGACAGCATCACCAACTTGCTGTTCCACTCCAACCCCAACTGACGCAGTAGCTGGCGGATCCTCAACTCCAGCTGGGCCACATCGTTTGCCTGAGCAAGACGGGACTGAAGGACCGCCACGCAGATCGGCCCGTGACCGTCGTCGGCCCCAGTTCTACGATCCGTCTGGGTGTTAAGGGGTGTTATGTATGCGACTGCATTCTCTCGTGCGGCGATCTTGTTCGACTGAAGTCAGTCTTCCCTCAATCGTCAGCCCCTGCAGATCGAACTGCAGTCACGGATGGATGGCCATCAATTCCCCGTCATTATAATAACCCCCTGTACTAATTGTTACTTCTATTTTCATAACTGAATTATATTGAATAAATTTAATATATGCTTGCGCATACCTGGCTTCCAGACTACTGTAATTGTGTTGCTCCACGCGCTATCACTCTCTTCTATCACTCCAAGTCGTAGCATCTCATTCCTGATAGATCAGCGTCTGTACTGCTGGAGACACGGGATAGTGCACATCCTTGATAGGCGTGGCCCCTTCAGTTAGCTCGATTGTATGTTTTATGACCGCGGTCCTTCCTAATCCATTTTTCTCAAAATTCAGGAAGGATTTTTGGACTCTCTCCAGGTGTTTACTCTCCGCTTCACTCAATTGAAGATGCTCATGTTTACCTTGCGCCGCCGCTGTCCTGCTCGTCTTCTCCTGGTCCATTTCCACTTCGTCTACTTCAAACAATTCTGTGGCGATCTCGAAATCCTGCCAGAAATTCACTCCCAGGTATAACTCTTGCTCCAACGATGGACATAGATAGAATAAGATTTCTCTTTTTTTATATTTATACTTTACCTCCACCACCACCTTGCCCAAGATTTGCTGCGGTGCTCCGTTCGCTGTCCGAACCTTTGTGTGCCACGGCTTCCGCGGAATTTCTAGACGCTCCACCGATTCTCTGCAGCCTTTTCCGACCAAACTGGCGGAAGCTCCAGAATCCAACAGCCCTTTCATCTCCATCCCTGCCACCTTGACCATAGCGTAGGGTCGGGGGTCAATCTTGGTTACCACTCGCGTCAATGACATCACCGAGCTGCTTACTCCCTGGCGTTCTTTTTTCCTTCTTCTAAAGCGCTCTCGATTTTGTTTGCCCTTCTCGTGACCATCGTCATCCCCGCCAGCTGGTTCTGCCGGAAGATTCTCTCCCTCGCCTCTTTGTACCGTCGCACCCTCTCCTCCAAGCTCTCAATCACCTTTTGTTTTGCTTGCTCTATCCTTCCGGCTCCATCTTGGTTGTCGGGTACTTGTCTCTTTTTGCTATACTAACCCGGCTCACTGTCTCCTCTGAACCTCGGGCTCCTTCGCTGAACGTTGGTTGCCCGCTTCACCAACGTTCCTGTTGGCGTGTCCCTGCCTGCAGTTCGGATATTTTGGCGTTACGTTGTTGGCCAACCCACAATTGTAGCAGAAGATCCTTCTTTGCTCTGCTTCGCAGTCCATGTAGACGTGACCCTCTTTCTGAGAGTTCCAGCACTTTATCACATTCCGGGGTGCGCCGTTGGTTATTGTTGCCACCGTTTCCTCCGACCTTTCCATTCCGCCTCCTTCGGCTGATTCGTTTGTCCAGTAAGAATGTACCTCCTCCAGTCTTCCTACACGTGGATCATCCAGGGGCTTGTATCGAGTGGCCATGCGTTGCCTATACCCTGCTCCTCGCTCCGGAATTAGGACCCGTTCTACCTCCTTACATTCGTCGTGTAGGTGTTCCAGTGTGTACACCTGGATCGGATAGACCCACTGCCTCATCGGCTCCAGCAGATTTCGTTTTGCCGTCTAGATCATCAAGATCATCATTCTCCACTCCTGATTTTATGGATGCCACCAGTCTATTGAGGGCCATGAAATACTCCTCCACCGACTCTCCCTGCCGTTGTTTTCTTTCCGCGATATCTTGTATTCGATCATAATCGCTTCTGTTGTCACACTATCTGCGCTGGATGGCTTCTTTCAATTCTCTCCAGTCGTGTGGCGGCTTTGTCCCTATTAGTAGCCAGTACCATTCGGACGCTTCCACGGTCAGCAATCGGTGGAAGTCCCGTAGCAGCTCAATCCACGGAGGTTCTCTTTCGGATTTCGGAGTTTTGGTTTACTTATCTACCAGGAGAACTGTCTTAACTCGCCTAATAACTCTATACTCAACTAAATAAATAAAAGATAAACACTAGGGAATACTATCAACAATATCAATAAATAAATATATCAATAACATAAATAAATAAATATATAAAAAAAATAAATTAATAAATCGATAAACAAATAAATAACACGAATAAATTAATAAATAAACAACTGACCACTCACATAAATTGCACACTCATATACTCTTATCAAAACAAATTCTCAATTCTCAATCCCGATTTCTTATATTCAATTTTCTAACTGGGAGCTATAAGGAAGGACTTCTTGGTTTCGGATTGAGTGTTTTTCGTCGGATCTGTGATTCCCTGGTATTAGGGTAAGCGTTAGAATTGGCATTGTCGACTATTCTTATCATCAATTTTATTGATGGTTGATAGTCAAGATGCCTTTCATTTTAGAATTATATTAATTTGTACTCTATTTTTTAAGGGTTCCATTTTGGTCCTTCTCGGAGCAACGCAAGGACTATTTGGATTTAGACGTTTGGCACTTCCATTTCGGTCCGGAACCTCCGTGGATTGAGCTGCTACGGGACTTCCACCGATTGCTGACCGTGGAAGCGTCCGAATGGTACTGGCTACTAATAGGGACAAAGCCGCCACACGACTGGAGAGAATTAAAACTCTATATAAAAACTAATTAATTCTAATTCTCTATTACTATTCCCTATTCTCCCTATTCCTTTATCGATCTATTTATTTATTTTTATACCCTTGCAGAGGGTATTATAATTTTGTCCAAAAGTGTGCAACGCAGTGAAGGAGACATCTGCGACCCTATAAAGTATATATATTCTTGATCCTGAGTTGATATGAGCATGTCCGTCTGTCCGTCTGTCTGTTTCTACGCAAACTAGTCTCTCAGTTTTAAAGCTATCGTCTTGAAACTTTGCACACACCCTTCTTTCCTTTGCACGCAGTATATAAGTCGGAACGGCCGGGATCGGCCGACTATATCCTATAGCTGCCATATAACTGATTGGTCGTTAATGGTATAACTTTGGTGTTTTTAGAGTTAGAGAGTTCAAATTTAATATGAGCGCTATTTTTGGCAAAATAATACGACATGCCAAATTTCATAAGGATCGGCCGACTATATCCTATAGCTGCCATATAACTGAACGATCGGAAATGACCCAACTTTTGTGTTTTTGAAGATAGAAAGCTGGAACTTGGTACAGATTCTATTTTTGGTCAGTTGATCCAACCTACCAAATTTCATAAGGATCGGCTAACTATATCCGATGTTTGCGATATATATCCGGTTTTAGCTGCAAGGGTATATAAACTTCGGCTCCGCCCGAAGTTAGCTTTCCTTTCTTGTTTTTAATATATTTATTAATTTTTTTAATATATTTATTAATTTTTTTATATATTTCTATACCCTTACAGAGTGTATTATAATTTTGGTCAAAAGTGTGCAACGCAGTGAAGAAGACATCTCCGACCCTATAAAGTATATATATTCTTTATCAGGATCACCTCCTGAGTTGATATGAGCATGTCCGTCTGTCAGTCCGTCTGTCCGTCTGTCTGTTTCTACGCAAACTAGTCTCTCAGTTTTAAAGCTATCGACTTGAAACTTTGCACACACCCCTCTTTCCTTTGCACGCAGTATATAAGTATTTAATATAAGGAACGACCGACTATATCCTATAGCTGCCATATAACTGAATGATCGGAAATGACCCAACTTTCGTGTTTTTGAAGATAGGGCTTATTTAACCCGACCTACAAAATTTCATAACGAGCGGCCGAATATATCTTATAGCTGCCATATAACTGAACGATCGGAAAAGGTTTTTGGTAGAAATACCAACTTTGGTATTTTTTAAGATAGAAGTTTAGTTTTTAGATATTTTATTGTAATTAATTGGTTTTATAATGATATTCTCATAAGAATCGGGCAACTATATTCGATGTTTGCGATATATATCCGGTTTAAACTGCAAGGGTATATCAACTTTGGCTCCGCCCGAAATTAGCTTTCCTTTCTTGTTGCAATTGATATAGGTATTTATTTATTTATATTGTGTATAGTATTCCGTAGTGTTTATCTATTATTCACTTGTGTATAGATTTATTAAGCTAGTTAAGAAAGATCTCCTGGTAGGTAAGTAAACCGAATTACACTTTCATGGGCGGTCCGAGTCTTTCAATGCTCGAAGAAAGGGAAATGGATTTAGACATGAAAGGGGGCGCACAGGCGGTACGGAAAATAGAGAGACCGGTTGGTTCAGCGCACAACAAAGGGGGGGATTGCGAGAAACCTCAGCCTGGATCAAGCATCCACTCCATATGGGACCTTATCCCATGTTCAATTAGACCCCATAAAGGATCAATTCAGCATGGAAAACGCGGAGGCCTACGCATCGTTTAATCGTCGAGAGATTCAAGCCCTCATACACACATCTTAAGAGCAGCTAAGGGTGGATCTCAGGCAGTTGGTAGATCGAAGGATCGACGCGTGCATGAGGACAGGATTCGACCAGATTATCCGGAAGGTAGAACAAAGCAGGGAAAAGATCCCATCCTCTAGATCCTCCGAATCCTCAATGACGACACAGGTGGAGGATAATCAGCCGTCAGGGTCAGCAGACGGTTCTTCCAGTACAGGAATGCGTCAGGAGGACAAACAAAAGGCGGAAAAGCCTGCGATTTCATTAGCACCACCGAGCTCCAACAGGAGACAGGGAGATGCGCCGAGACCGAAAGATCTGAACGTCTTTCTTAACCGAGTAATGGCGGAAAGAAATCAAAGGGCGGAAGGTAATAGAAATTGGGAGTTCCCGGCACCGCCGAACGAGTGGAAACCCCGTAGTTCAAGCCGTAACAGAAGCTTCCTTGGATCGCAAAGAGACGGGCCAAGGAACGCAAATACAGGAGGGACCTATCGATTACCACCGGGACAGGAATCACAGCAGAGAAGTCGGCAATATGTACCTGTCGATAAGTGGGGATGTCAGTTTTCCGGACGTCCAGGAACGATGAGGGCGGAGGATTTCATATTCCGAGTAGAACATCTACAAAATCAGTATGCGATGCCATGGATTGAGCTGCTATGGGACGGTTCAAAGAGGCGAGGGAGAGAATCTTCCGGCAGAACCAGCTGGCGGGGATTACGATGGTCACGAGAAGGGCAAAAAAAATCGAGAGCGCTTTAGAAGAAGGAAAAAGGAACGCCAGGGAGTAAGCACTCGGTTATGTCAATGACGCGAGTGGTAACCAAGATTGACATCCGACCCTACGCTATGGTCAAGGTGGCAGGGATGGAGATGAAAGGGCTGTTGGATTCTGGAGCTTCCGTCAGTTTGGTCCGAACAGGCTGCAGAGAATCGGTGGAGCGTCTAGAAATTGCATGGAAGCCGTGGCACACAAAGGTCCGGACAGCGAACGGAGCACCGCAGCAAATCTTGGGCAAGATGGTGGTGGAGGTAAAGTATAAAAATAAAAAAAGAGAAATCTTATTCTACCTATGTCCATCGTTGGAGCAAGAGTTATACCTGGGAGTGAATTTCTGGCAGGATTTCGAGATCGCCACAGAATTGTTTGAAGTAGACGAAGTGGAAATGGACCAGGAGAAGACGAGCAGGACAGCGGCGGCGCAAGGTAAACATGAGCATCTTCAATTGAGTGAAGCGGAGAGTAAACACCTGGAGAGAGTCCAAAAATCCTTCCTGAATTTTGAGAAAAATGGATTAGGAAGGACCGCGGTCATGAAACATACAATCGAGCTGACTGAAGGGGCCACGCCTATCAAGGATCGCCACTATCCCGTGTCTCCAGTAGTACAGACGCTGATCTATCAGGAAGTCGATGAGATGCTACGACTTGGAGTGATAGAGGAGAGTGATAGCGCGTGGAGCAACACAATTACATTAGTCCGGAAGCCAGGAGAGAATCGCCTCTGCCTTGACGCCCGGAAGCTAAATAAAATTACGATCAAGGACGCATATCCGCAGCAAAACATTGAGGGGATCTCAAGTCATATAGAGACAACAAGGTACATCTCCAGTACGGACTTGGAGCACGCGTTCTGGCAGATAGAGTTGGACGACGCCAGCAAAAGGTATACGGCTTTCATGGTACTGGGTCGTCCCTTGTACCATTTCGTGGTTATGCTATTCGGGTTAACGAATGCAGCCCAGAGGCTGTGTCGCCTCATGGACAAGGTGATACCGCAGGAACTCAGGGAAAGCGTCTTTGTGTACCTGGACGACTTGTTGTAGGTAAAACTTTCAGGACTACATGAGGACGCTGGAGGAGGTTTCCAAAAGCCTGAAGGCGTCAGGGCTGACAATAGGCCTGAAGAAGTCACACTTTTGCTACAAGGAGCTGCGCTATCTGGGCTGACAATAGGCCTGAAGAAGTCACACTTTTGCTACAAGGAGCTGCGCTATCTATCTATGTGATTGGCGGAGGAGTGGTGAGGACCGATCCAGAGAAAGTGGAAGCAATCAACAGGGTGACGGTGCCAAAGAATGCCAAGGAAGTTCTGCGATTCCTCAGGATGGCAGGATGGTACCGAAGATTCACAGGAACTTCGCAGAACTGGCGGCGCCGCTGACGGATACTCTGAGAAAGGGCCAATTTGTGATGACGGAGAAGGCAGAGAGGTCGGTGAAGATGCTGAAGGAGGCACAGACTACGGCGCCAGTCTTCAGAAATCCTGATTTTAAAAGTTTGTTTTATGTGCAGTGCGATGCTTCGGACACAGGAGTAGGAGCAGTGCTGTTCCAGAAAGCGAAAGATGAGGGCGAGCGTCCTATGGCCTTATTTTTCCAGAAGCTAAACCCAGCGCAACGCACCTACAGCGTAACGGAGAAGAAGTGTTTGGCAGCCGTGTTAGCAGTGGAACGTTTTCGGCCGTATATTGAATTGATGCCATGTCAGCTGCTCACGGATCATTCGAGCCCCCAATGGATCATGTCCGTAAAGAACCTGGCCGGAAGGTTGGCTAGGTGGTCGTTCGAGCTACAACCGTACCAGAGAACGTAGTGGTAGGCACGCTATCCAGGATGTTGGAAGCCGTCGAGGAGCCTGAAGATGACTGGATGCTCGGAATTCAAACGACCGAATTTGAATCACCAGATTACGTGGAGTTGAGGCAGGTGCTCGAGTCGGAAAAAGAGACGTTCCCGGATATTAAGGTTGTGTACGGCTACGTGTTCAAGCGAATGGAGTGCAGAACCGCAGCGGAGTTGGAGGACAACACTTGGAATTTGTGGGTACCAGCCTCTCTAAGTGTGGCCATGATAGACCAGGCGCATTCCCCACCTAATAAGGCCCACGGAGGAATGGGTAAAACTTTGCATCGTTTGAGGCAGCGTTTTTACTGGCCGGGAATGGTAGCTTAGGTCCGGGCTTTTGTAAGGGACTGTCGAACGTGTGAGGAGACGAAGCCTACGAATAGGCCCGCAGCCAGGCATAGGAGGAGAGACGGTAACCTACAGGCCATTCCAGAAACTGTATATAGACTTTCTAGGGAAGTATCCGAGGTCACGTAAAGGGCACGCTTATATATTTGTTGTGGTAGACTACTTTTCGAAGTACGTCTTCCTGAAGGCGATAAAGGAAGCAACGACGGCAGAGGTGGTGAAGTTCCTGGTGGGAGAGATATTTCACAATTTTGGAGTTCCCAAGACCATCCATTCGGAAAATGGGAAAAATTCGTGACAAAACGAGATGGAGATGGAGATAAGGAGATGGAGAATTCCACATCCGCCATGTCAGAACAGCGGTGTATTCCCCTCAGTCGAACGCAGCGGAGAGGGTGAACCACTCGGTGTTGAATGCAATTAGAGCGTATCTGGACCAGGACCACAGGGATTGGGATCTGTACCTGGCGGAAATTGAGGCGGCACTAAGGACGTCGGTGCATACGGCGACGGTAGTAATACCACATTTTCCCCTATTTGGACAGCACATGTTCATGGATGAAACGGACTATCAAGTAGCGAGGAGGCTGAAAGCTCTATAGGACAACGAGCTCCTTTGTCTGCCCTCATCGGAAAAAATGGCGTCAATCAGGGATGCTGTGAGAAGATACTTGCTTGGGGCACATGAAACCAGTGCAAGACTGTACAATAGGAGAATGGTGCGGTTCCGACCTGGCCAAGAAGTCTTCCGGACGAATTTTGTTCTCAGCGATTTTGGGAAGAATTTCAATGTAAAATTTGCACGAAAGTTCGTGAGGTGTCAAATCCGGAAGCCTATCGGGGACCATATGTACGAGGTGGAGAATCTGGACGGGAAGACGGCGGGAGTGTTTCACCTGAAGGATCTGAGATAGTGACAAGGAGAGAGAAAGAGGAAAAGAAATACCAAAGAGGAGGTGCCTGGAAGAGAAAGGAAATAATGAATCAAGCACCTGACCTGTAAAGTAGATACTTGCAAGATCAAAGGACGCTGTCAAATCTACAACCCCAAGCGCGGTGGTACCAAGCGTCGAGATGGGGAAGAAGAGGTTGAGTCCTAAGGGGTCGTCTCCCACGTTGGGCGCTGAAGATAGATAAAATGCTAGTGTGGCTGTTGTGGCCGATAGATAAGTCGGACTAGTGATGCCACCTAATCGGACATAGTAGGCCCCAGTGATGCCCCCTAAGAATATACAGGGAAATTAGGAATTTTTTTTTTTTGAGGGGTTGTTGACCCGGAACGGTTCGAGGTATGGAGTAACGGGCCTATCCGAATGACCGTTCCGGGGCCCAGGAGAACTGGGAAAGATTAGAAAGAAGGCGAGTGTCCAATGGAGCGGGCGGCAAAGTGATAAATCACTTATGTATACAGATATATCAAAATGTGAAAAAACTGAAAGCCCGAGAAAGCAGGAAGTGTGAAACAAAAAAAAAAAAAAAAAATTAAGGTTAGAAGGATAATTCCGGGGAAAAATCTCAAAGGAAGAGACGGAGACGGGAGGCAGGATCGGTGAACAATATAGGTAAGAGGTCAGTCCAGGAAGAAGAGCCATGGCTAATGAATTTCTTCTTTTCAGACCGACCAGACCCGTTTATCCGGATAAGAAAGCCTGGCGATTTTTTTTCTTCTCACCGTTAATTCCGGGGTGGATGAACCTCAGGCCAGGCAAGCCGGCATTTGCATTTGGCTTTCCATGCGGTTTTTTTCTGCGGACCATCAACTTCCCATGCGCAGCCCGCCAAAGAATTTAAAATCTAAAGATTAAATAAAGAGGCCGGAACTCCTGGACGAGGACATCCCTTCGGGAAAATACCTCGCATCTGATCATATCTACGACCACAGAAGAAGGAATCCCGCCATCGATTAGTATTTTTTTTTTTTACGTTTTATTTTATTTTTATTTGTATCGCTTGTATGTAATTATAAGGTCCTATTTAATTGTATTTATTTATATCAAAATTGTAAGTTCCGGTAGCGTCCGTGGAAGCTGGAAGATTTAATTTCCCTCCACGGTATGGTTGTCCCAAGTCCCAAGAGAGCTCTCATAGGTAATAAAAATTTAAAACCAAATTCCCCGCGTTGTGTAAAGAATTAAAAAATGAAAGCGCCTTAAAGCGAAGCAAAAGCTTCGGAACGAGTCTGAATTGTTTAAATATTAGGTTAAAATAAAAGTATTAGGAAAAGTAAAAGTAGAAGTAGTTCTACTTTAGGTTAAAAGTGAGTAGAACTATACGGCATGGGCATGAAACGCAAGAAAAGGCCAGCGTTCCGCTAAGGATGGGAGGGAAGGCCACGAAACTCCAAGTATTAAGATCTGTGATTCGATAGGGTAAGCATAAATGTTACGTGTGTTAGGATTAAGAATCTTGAATTTGAATGCTGATCACTAGACGTGATCCCCAGTGCGTATGTTTGGCGTTGTAGTCTCCTGTGGCTATAAAACGATCCCCAAGTGAATTGTAGAAGTCCATAAATTGTCCTTCCAAGATTGAGAAACGAGGAGGGCAGTAAAGGGCAGCGATGGAAAGGATTCCGTTGCTTGACTGAATTTGTATCGATGTGGCTTGCAAGAAGTTTGTTGCTAACCTTTTGTAAAAATGGTATTTAATGCGTTCTCTGATTAGACCTCCAGTTCCGCCGTGGACTTTCCCATATGGATGATCTGTGCGGTAGATTTTGTAGCCTCTTATTTGAAAGTTGTATTTGCTTTTAAGGTGCGTTTCCACCAGTAGCATAACGTCAATATGGTTTTCGGTCAAGAATTGTGACAATGCTAGTTTATGCCGTGAGACACCATTCGCTAATACCACATTGATATTCGTAGAGCCTGCATAGATTATTTAGACTGTTGTGCTACGAGCAGCTGTATCACCATGTTCTGGTTTTGAACAAGTGTTTGCATGGTCGTTTTCATGAATGACATAACATCCATCATACTTTGTTGTAGGGTAAGCATCATAATATCCGTTTTGCTGTGTGGCTGTTCTGAGCCTGTTTAGCGCTTTGAGGGTTAGGCTGAATTGGAATTTCCCTTCCAGATCGTAGAGCATCAGCATAGAAGAAGCCGTTGGTGGTGTTTAGTGGATCGAATGAGGACCTCGCAGCTTTGGCGAAGAAGACGTCTGGCGTAGTTTGTGACGCAATGTACGCATTCTGTGGATTTTGGTTGCGCGTTGCGGTCGCTTGACGCATGCGACTCTTCAACTCCTTGTACACCATATATCCCCTATAGTTTGCTACAGACTACACATACAGTCCCGAAGTGGACAGTGTTCATACTCTTGGCAATTAGTGCATTGCACTGGACCGTTGCGTTTAAGTGGCTCTCCAACAGTAATTCTCCGATGCAAAAGAGATTGCAGCTTGTAGATTGGGTGAACTTCGTTCTTCTTCAGCGACCTGCTTTCTGGCTTGAGCTCGACCTTGAAGAGGGGTTTTGGCTTTTTATCTTTATTTAGAAAGTTAATAGCATTCTTGGCGGCGAATCCCTTTTCTTTAAGGGCGGTTTTTATTTCCGTGGCGGTAACATCGGGTTCGATCCCCTTTACTACCATTTGTAGGCCCTTACTACTTTTTAGCTGGTACGTGTAATAGTTTTTCTGAGCATTGTCCAGATATTTGGACACGATTCGGAAGTGCTCTTCAGTCTTGGTTATCACTTTTGTTTCATGGATGTTCCCTCTGATAAGCGGGACAACATGAAAGTTGTCACCGTTCCCGATCAACGCCGAAATTCAGTTGACCAGGGCACTCAAGCTGTTCTCCCTGATATATATTGGAGGGGGTTTGGTTTTTTTTGCGGAGTCTTGGGCTGGTTGGTTTTCCTCAACCTCCGCCAGAAGGGAAAATCTGTTACTACTGGATCTGCCTGATTCTTTGTTGATTTTCTGGACGCGGTTAATTTTTGTTTTATTGCCTGCCGGATTACTCTGCGGGCTAAGCTTGCGTTTGATTTGGATGAAAATTGTAGCACTGCTTGTTGTTGGTGCGAAATTTGTTTCTCCATGAAGCAGGAGTCGAAATGTGCAGAGCGGGTGAGCAAGACCGT
Source organism: Drosophila malerkotliana malerkotliana (assembly GCA_018153235.1). NCBI lineage: Eukaryota > Metazoa > Arthropoda > Insecta > Diptera > Drosophilidae > Drosophila > Drosophila malerkotliana. The sequence goes on from JAECXV010000159.1 coordinate 2,275,426, forward strand.
GCCCTTTGGGTTTCAGCGGTCAGTAGAGCCGGGTTGCTCTTGATCGCCGATTTTTTCATTTCGGTATTGCGGGTAAGTAAGAGTAGAAGCCGTTTCTTTGGTTGAGTGAACTTCTACGCTCGTTCTTTTAATCCTTTTGTTTTTGCCCGGAGTTCGGGCAAAGCACGTCCGCTCAGTTCGGTAGTTCGATAATTCGTCGGAGATGACACTAAAATTGCTAACTCGATAATTATTTATTTAGTTTTGAGTAGAGTAGATCCAGGGAATAGAGAAAAATGGGAAAAATCGCTGGATTATGTGGATTTGACACTGTGGTCCGATTTCGAAAAAATATTAAGTCGTAGGTACCAGGACCTGTCCGCTAAAGAGACTGGCAAGACAAAAAAGAAGATCTTGCTCAACGCTTATAGATCCGTAAGGAGAAATCGTGTATCAACTTGCTTGAAATTAGTCAAGCTATTTCACAGGTTAAGAAAAAGATACACACTGTGGTGAAGTCAAGAATTAATGGTAGTTTGTTTCCGTTCAACTTTTGGATTTTAAGAACAGTTTCAGGTTATCACCCTGACCAATCAGTGAACGTAAAAGATAGGGGCCTAGCAAAGAACTTGCCCTAAGCAGACCCAAGTCAGACATCCAAATAAATAGGTGCGAGTGTTCGTTTATACTTTCCGCTTTATAAGGAAATCGAAGAGATTAGTAGTGAATTCTGATATTGTTTTCCCACCTGTCGAATGTAATAAAGCCCTTAAGAAAATAGTCAAATAGTCCAAGAGCACGTTTATCAAAAAGAAAAAAAAAAGATCCGAAAAAATTTAATTGTTGGCCCTAGTCTACAAAAGCTGGTTCCCTTTACACATGAAATCTTAGAAGTTGGGCTTACCTTGTCGTTGTTGCGGGTCGGGGGGCTACTAGCTAATGCTATTATATCGTACGATGCCAAGTAACAGTATTGTTGACAAAACGCTCTCAAGTTGTTTAGAGCTACGTCGGATACTTTCACGAGTCGTATTTTTATATGGGTCCACGAACACTTGTGAGTCTTTTGCGACAGCGTATATGGATCGTAAATGCGCAGTAAGTCTGCAGTCAGATAGTACGGCCATACATACGCTGCTTAAATGCAAGCGTAGTCTGATGACTCAAAGACGAGGAGACTTACACTTAAATAGAATTCCTGCTCTCCGCCCATTCTTCATATGTGGTGTTGATTTTTGTGGCCCTAATGACATTGAAAATTCGTGGTTAGGCCACCCTATAAGTCCTACATTGCCTTATTTGTTTGTTTTGCGTCCAAGGCAGTTTATTTTGAAGTAGTTTCCGACATTTCAACTGATTTCTTTTTGTTGGCTTTTTAAAGGTTCGTTGGGCACCGAGGATGTCTGCAGATCGTGCGACGCAGTGCACACACAAACGCTACAAACTTTGTCGGAGCGAATCACCACTTCGCGGAGCTTTGTTGGAGAATTGAGGACGAGGTCGACGCGGTCACACAATACGCATCAAGAAACGAATACGTATTTGTGTTCATACCGCCGCGGGCTCCGGGTGGACTGTGGGAGGCAGGTGGCGGACTACGGGAGGCAGGTGTGAAGTCTGCCAAGCACCTACTCCTACGAGCGGTAGGGAACGCAAAGCTGACCACGGAGGAGCTGCAGACCGTCCTTGTTGGAGTCTAGGCCGTCCTGAACTCACCACCCCTGGGCGCTCTGAGCCAGTACCCAAGCGACAGGGAGGCGCTTACTCCCGGGCACCTGTTGACAGGCGGGCTGCTCATCGCCCCACCAGCACCGCGGACCCCGGACCACCAGGGTCTAACGTGCTTGCGGCGATGGCTGCTTGTCTCGTGAATCAAATATTTTGTCAGCGATGGTCCCGGGAGTACGTTTTGGGCCTACAGGCGCCGTCGAAGTGGCAGCACCAACAGGAGGAAATTCGGACTGGCGAGCTGGTATAGATCGCGAAGGATCATCGGAAGCCACAACAATAACTCACTGGAAGGATCGGATCAACGCACGCCGGCGCGGACGGAAGGATCAGGGTCGCCAGGACTACCTCAGGAGCAGAGTTTAGGAGAGCAGTCCAAAAGCTGCCGCGGCTGCCAGTTAGTTAAAGCCTTCAAAGGATGAAGACCTTTAACGGCCTAATTTTGAATTTCTTTATGAATTTACATTTTTTAAATTATATTTAATTTTTAGTTATCTCTAGTTATGAAGTTAAATAAATCTAGTATAAGATAGCTTAGAGCGGAGCGGAAGCGAAAGCTCATATTCATATTCGCAAAATAATATAGGTCAAACAATAACGTTGAAGAGGCCAAATCTTTCGTTCGTTTACTTCTCGTTTTATATTTAGCAGCCACTAATTATTTTTATACCTTTGAAGAGAGGGTATTATAATTTTGTCCAAAAGTGTGCAACGCAGTAAACAGACATCTCCGACCCTTCGAGTATATATATTTTTATCGTTAAGTAATTTAGTAGGTCGAATTAACTGACCAAAAATATAATCTGTTCTAAGTTCCAGCTTTTTATCTTCAAAAACACAAAAGTTGCGTCATTTTCGATCGTTCAGTTATATGGCAGCTATAGGATATACGAACAGGATATAGTCAGCAGATCCTTATGAAATTCGGTGGGTCGTATTATTTTGCCAAAAATGGCTTTCGTGTAAAATTTGAACTTTCTAACTTTCTAACTCTAAAAACACCAAAGGTTTAGCATTTCCGATCAATCAGTTATATGAAAGCTATATGATACAGTCGGCCGATCCCGGTCGTTCTGACTTGTATAATGCGTGCAAAAGACAAAAGGGTGTGTGCAAAGTTTCAAGTGGATAGCTTAAAACTGAGAGACTTTTTTGCATAGAAACTGACAGACGTACAAGATTATATCAACCCAGGAGGTGTTCCTGATCAAGAAGTTAGCTTTCCTTTCTTGTTTTAATTCAAGGTCGATATTTTACTCATGTCTTAAATAAACAATTTTTTGAGTTACCAAATGTTTGTTTTTAAACGATTACGAGTAATCGTATTATAAAATATTATTAAAACAAGAAAGGAAAGCTAACTTTGGGCGGAGCCCAAGTTGATATACCCTTGCAGTTAAAACCGGATATATATCGCAAAAATCGGATCATCATGATCATTATTATTATAGGAATATCATAATATAACCAATTTATTACAACACAAAATATAAAAATAAAAGGCCCAAGCTTCTATCTTCAAAAATACAAAAGTTGGTATTTTTACCAAACACCAAATACCATTTCCGATTGTTCAGTTATATTGCAGCTATAGGATATAGTCGGCCGATCGTTTTTAAATTTGGTGGGTCGTACTATTTTCGTATTAAAAAACGAATTCGTACAAGATCCGAACTCTTAATTTTAACAGACGGACATGCATATATCAACTCAGGAGGTGATCCTGATCAAGAATTTATATACTTTATAGGATAGGAGATGTCTCCTTTACTTTATTGCACACTTTTGACCAAAATTATAATACCCTCTACAAGGGTATTAAAAACCTTTTTGATTGTAAAAAGAAGTCACTGCGATTATTTTTGCCGGCGTTTAAAAATAGGCGTTTTCTATAAAGGGTTCGTCTTCAAAAAATCTAAAATTAGATTTGTATACTCTTGCAGAGGGTATTATAATTTTGTTCAACATATTGTAACGGGAAATTCTTCAACACCGAATCCGTTCAAGTATTCGGTGTTGAAGACCACATTGACAACATGGGGAGTATCTTAAGGATCAGTGCGGCGGAAAGCCTAACCACGGGTCGAAGGGGCGGTGAGGGGCAAAGTGCCGACACTCTGTGGGAAGCCAGAATCAACAAGAAACATAACGGTTTCCGGAGTGGCAGTCCAACGATGGAAAGTTACCCAAAGGGGGTGATCAGCGCGCAACACGCAGCGAAGCCGTGTTTAGAGAGTGCTGCGAGGTTAGCATCAGGGAAGGAGCAAGGAGTGGAAGGGGGCGACGCAAAGTATAGCGTGCCCTGGAAACCCGCCGGCATACCAACAACAGAGGTCCGTGGCCGGGAGAGGCGAGGGGGCACGAACGGTGACCCGCCAACGGGAAGGTGGCGTAGTTTTGGAAGCAGAATTAACGGCAAGAGCAGAATATAGGATTAAAATTTAACTAGAAGAAATTTAACTATAAATTTAGCAAAAATTAGGATTAACGTGTGCTCGAAAAAGTATAAAAGGAGGCCAGTGGGAGCGAATCGATATGAGTCTTTTTAGGACGCTTGAAGCGTTAAGTTGGAAGACCGCGTTCGGAGAGTCCGACATTCAAGTGTTGGAGCGTTTCTAAAAAATATCCGGTAGTTTGAGTTAAAGCACCGCCTCTGGAGAGTCAAACAGCTCAAGGAGAGTAGATGGTGAAGGACGAGCTAAGAAAGGATCCGTTGCAGGACGGTTTCTCTAAGGCCCAGAATATCAAAGTCGAGTTGGGCCTTTCCCAACCATGGCAGCTAGCATAGCCACAAAGCGAGTACGGGATAAGTCTGGTGTGCGCCTTACCAATCCTGAATTGTGACGAACAGGCGAGATCCTGCGAGACAAGAATAGGCCGGCTCCTATCCCGACTCGCTAGGGCATATGCGTGGTGTTTCCTGGTGCAGTAGAGGTGCGGTGACCCACCGGCAAACTCCCGATCCGGACTCGCTAGCGCAAGTAAACGCCTCAGCAGCCACCCTCGGTTGTTCTCCACCGAAACCCCCACGACAGCCAAACAAGCTAAAGTACCGCCTCAGCAATACTCTCGGAAATAAAGTTGCCAACCAAACATAAACATCAGAACCACTTGAGATTTAAGTCCCACTTATTCATCCGCTCCGGTGGGTCGGCGCATCGGCAGACGAGCGGTCGTCGATGGTTCCATGTCGAACAGCTCGATCAACAGCTCGAACAGATCGATCAAACGGTCGATCGATCCTTGGCGGATGGCAGAATAGGAAGGTTGCATACGACTCAAGTCAAATTGGCAGTTATTGTCGAAGGTTCAAGCAAATACAGAAGAGGAGTGAGTGGTTCGATCGGTTCGGGTACAATGGGACGATATGCAGTGGACTAGGTATTAGGAGACAAGATTTATAACTCAAATAAGTATTTCCTTCGTTCGCATGTATTAGGCGGCGAACTGTATTGCACAGAGCCGTTTAGCATGAGAGGAGGGTAAAGTACTATAAATAATTAAAGAGTAATAATAATTGGTATCAGTTATGCTTTCACTTGTATTAAGCGATCTGTAATGATCAGGCGTCTGCTTAGCAAAGGGAGGTATTAATTCGATGAAAATAATGAGAGAATTGATTGATATATGTATATCCATTAACATCTATTAGCCGGTCTGTAAGGGTATAAAAAAAAATATATGAGACTATTCACATGTATTAGGCGGTCTGTAAGGCTCAGGCGTCTGCTAAGAGTTGAAATGGACAAAAAAAAAAAAAATAAATAAATAAATACACCGATGGTAATAACTGTCACCATTTGGTTGTGATGTTGTATCGCATAGCTGACCAACTACAGCATATAGACAACCCATTTCATACAACGAAAATGGATGCAAAAATTTCTTGCGACAGGCCGCAGCAGGCCCCAGAGCGAGTTCTTACGCTCATCGTTCGTTCATCACACGCTCATATTCCCATTGAATGCTTTCTGTTTCTCAGTCTCTGACAGGAGCGCGATGATGAAGGTTGGTCTGCGCATGGATTGATCTTTGTATGTATGCGTGTCACACATTCACATACACGGGTGTATGCGTGCGTGCGATTTCGTTTCGAAGCCAGCGCATAGGATTTTGATTTTTCTAACTTTTCAGGCTGTCTACCCTAACATAATTCGGGTATTCGTTATTAAGTGACATCACTTAAAACGCCGATTGCTTTTAAGTTTTTGTTGTTCTGCATATGAATTCTGCTTCCCAGAACAGTGGTCGGGGAGTCTGAAGGACTCATTTAGACACAGCCGCTCGCAGTGGAAAGCGCCTCCCACCGGGCCAGTCAATTTTGAACCGTCTGTGTAAATATGAAGGGAACCGGCTGGTCCCGAGATCCGAGATGTGGCCCATTCCTCCCCGTTGGAATAGATACGGGATGATTAAGGTGGGATGATCAACAGGTATAAAGTAGTCTGTGGCCCCCGTAGGCGTGGAGTGGTGTAGTTCCAACTTGGTGTGTCCATCCGTCTTGGGTTGCCCTTATTTCCGATAGCGTGGCTATTTTGGCCCCTACTATCTCTGCAGGTAATAGGTCGAGTATGGAGTCTAGGGCGTCTGATGGAGTGGTACGTAGGCTGGCTGTAATGCAGACCTCCGCCATCTTGTAATGCAGATGGGTCTTATGACCGCTGTGTAAAGCCATCTGACTATCTTTGGGGACATTCCCCATTTGAGTACTATGGCCTTTCGGCATGTGTAAAGCTCGATTGCTGCCTTGTTTGCTCTATCCATAGTGTTTAACTTCCAGTCCAGGTTTCTGTCTAGCGTTATTGCTAGGTACTTGGCGTTACCACTGAGGGAGAGTGTTTCCCCAAATATTTTTGGAAGCTTTAAACTCAGTATTTTGTACTTCCTTGTGAAGAGGACAAGCTCGGTTTTGGATGGGTTTACACCTAGTCCGTTCCTAGCTGCGCATGCTGAGAGAACCCTTAGTTTGTCCGTCATGCGGTCGCATAGAGTCTGGGGAAAATTTCCAGAGAAGGCAATTGCGACATCATCCGCATAACCACCACCTTTTTCGCACCACCACCTCCACAGAACGTTCCAAGAACTATCAGAATATAGCTTGGGGAGTTTGCTACGTAGCCCCCTAGTATTCTGATAGGTAAGTGTTAGTGACGATACTAGTTTTTTGGGTTAGTGGGCAAAGAAAAGGTGGAAGGTTGGTCGGTGGTTCCGATATGGCGAAGTTTCACTCCCACTGGTTTTAAATTTTATAACTTTGCAGTACTAGGCTGATGTTCTTGGACGAAGATGTTCTCTGGCTAAAAACTGGGTGAACAAATTGTCTTGAACATCAGCGCGGGCACACGAATCTTGAAAGAAGACGTGCGCCGTATATAATTATATTTAATTTTAGCTATGTCCTCCACCTTTATATCAGATTTTGTTTTAGCTTATATATATCTGGCTTATATCAATAAGCCGAGGCATCAATCTCTGAAGTATCAGGGGCAAGCCGAGAAACAAATATATGTTTCGATGAAGGAATCACTTGTAAGGGTTTTGGTGTCGCAGGTACGAGAACTGCAGCATCAGTCGGTGCCAGTGGTCCGGACTGTGGAATACCCTTTTGGGTGACTCTAATGGGGGTTTCATTCGCTAGGACCTGTGGCATCACTTGAATTGGATGCCATGGCGGACATATCAGACAATTGCTCATTTTCCCTGAGAAATTCTGACGAATTGTTCTCAGTTCTAGCCCTTGGGGTGGCTAGAGATATAATACAGAGCGGCTGCATTAATGTCGGCTGAGCAGGCTGGGGTGGATCAGAAACAGCGGATTTCTTACGCTTAGGGAACTCATTTAGCAGCTAAAGGCCTTTAAATTGAGTGTCAAGCGCACCGAGCTGGTCATTGATTTTACGAAAAACAGTGATCAGCTCTTTAAATCCATTTTTGGTCTGTTTCATGAACGACCTCATTTCGCCTTGGACAGCACGACAATTTTCACAACAATAATGTATACCAGACCTACGGGAAATGACATCCGTAACTGATGCAGTGAACCCGGCACACTTGGCCTGTACGACGTTTTCACATAGCCAGCAATGGATGGTAACTCTTATTTTCAATTTGTATAATAATAATTAATAATAAGAATTATATTTCAATTTTTATAAAAAAAACAAGAAAGGAAAGCTAACTTCGGGCGGAGCCGAAGTTTATATACCCTTGCAGTTAAAACCGGATATATATCGCGAACATCGGATATAGTTGGCCGATCTTTATGGGAATATATAATCCAATTTATTACAATACAAAATCTAAAAAAAGTCCCAAACTTCTATTTTCATAAATACGAAACTTGATATTTCTACCAAATACCATTTCCGATCGTTCAGTTATATGGCAGCTATAGGATATAGTCGGCCGATCCTAATGAAACTTGGTAGGTCGAATCAACTGACCAAAAATATAATCTGTACCAAGTTCCAGCTTTCTATCTTCAAAATGACCCAAAAAAGTTGGGTCATTTCCGATCGTTCAGTTATATGGCAGCTATAGGATATAGTCGGCCGATCCTAATGAAATTCGGTAGGATGGATCAACTGGCCAAAAATAGAATCTGTATTAAGTTTCAGCTTTCTATCTTCAAAAAAACGAAAGTTGGGTCATTTTCGAACGTTGAGTTATATGGCAGCTATAAGATATAGTCGGCCGATCCTTATGAAATTTGGCATGTCGTAATGTTTTGCCAAATAGCTTTCCTGTAAAATTTGAACTCTCTAACTCTAAAAACACCAAAGTTATACCATTTCCGATCAATCAGTTATATGGCAGCTATAGGATATAGTCGGCCGATCCGGGCCGTTCCGACTTATATACTGCGTGCAAAGAAAAGAAGGGTGTGTGCAAAGTTTCAAGTCGATAGCTTTAAAACTGAGAGACTAGTTCGAGTAGAAACAGACAGACAGACGGACAGACGGACAGACGGACATGCTCATATCAACTCAGGAGGTGATCCTGATCAAGAATATATATACTTTATAGGGTCGGAGATGTCTCCTTCACTGCGTTGCACACTTTTGGACAAAATTATAATACCCTCTGCTAGGGTATAATAAATATAAAAATTATGATTCAATTTTTATTAAGGGGGGACATCTGAGTAACAGGCCAAAAAAAAACGGATTTTCTGGAATTTTTTTTGGCCAAATCAAAACAGCTAAGCGAAAATTGGTAAATAAGGTTTTATTATATTATATTTAAAGTACACAATAAAATTTTTTTTTTTAAATCGAAAACAAAATGGCGGCCCTGTAGCCCTTATTCGTAGACCCTATTTTTTTAAAGGGGGTCCATGGCCGAACACCTAACGTCCTTAATTTTTGATCTAGAACAAAAAATCAAGTTTGGTGAGTTTCTGTATCTCAACGGCTATCGACACACGTAGGATTTTTTTGATATATTGATTTTTTGCAAAATAGTGAGTGATTGAACAAAATTTTCAATTTTCACTAACAAAAAACGTCACAAAATTGTTGATAAAAAAAAAGTAAGCAAAATAAAAAAAACGTGTGTTTTTACGTGTGTCGATAGACATAGGTATTCTGTGTATACTGTCAAAATTTTAGACCGATAGGTTAAGAGTTGTTCGAGTTATGTGTTCGGCCAACTCAAAAAAAGCGGTTTCGAGTTTAAACGCGTTTAAAGTTTTAAGTACTGTGGGATATACCTGTGAGGCATCGCCGCAGAATAGAAAATTTCGACACTTAGACACTTTTGCCGGACTCTATCTTTTGATATGTCATTTTTAAGACCCTAAAGAATTTTTTAAGCGAAAAAAAAAATTTCAATTTTTTCAAAATTCTACTCAGATGTCCCCCCTTAAGAAAATTGAAAATAAGAGTTATATTTCAATTTTTATTATAAAAATTGAAAACAAAAGTTATATTTTAATTTTAGCAATAGAAATTGAAATAAAAGTTTATTGTGTTTCTGGATTCACCGTTAAAAAATTGTAAATGTGTCCTTTTCCCACTCCCCACAAAAGCTTTTTTGTCATTCAATTTTTTTGAACTCATAAGTCTTATTTGCAGTCCCTGCAAAAACCATTCAACAATGGGATTGTCGCCGTATTATCTTATGCTAGTAGAACCTTATCGAAGTCAGAGGTGAACTATGCGACCATAGAAAAAGAAATGCTGGCCATTATCTGGACAATTAAGCATTTTAGACACTATGTGTACGGCACAAAAGTCAAAATAGTCACGGACCATAGATCATTTACGTGGCTGATGAGTGTAAAGGAACCAGACTCCAAACTCGGAAGGTGGCGGCTCCAAATGTTGGAGTACGACTATGAGATTGTGTATAAAAAGGGCTTCTTGAACGTAGTGGCATACGCATTAAGCAGAATTCAACCCGAGTCCAATGTGTTGAAAAATGCCTCAGAAAAAGGGGAACTACACCCGAAAATCAGGGAAAGGGTAGAACAACAGAAGATCAAGAGAATGGAATCAGCGAATGCAAATAGGCAGGCACCAGACCTAGTTCAGCCGCGGAATACGATATTTAGGAAGGAGAACAGAAGGAATAAGCTTACACCTCGGTGCATGAAACACAAGGTAATGGAAGACAATGGGTTGACATTAACGTCAACCAGGACACAGAAGATTCGCAAGGAAAAATCAGAGGATAAACCAGACTAAATGAATAAATAATTACAGGTGGTTAAGGACCATGGTCGCGGAAATAAAATTCGAAATCCGGCCATTAAGGGAAGACGAGCCGTTGGCAACTTGGATTCGGCGAGAATAATACAGATGCACAAAACATTTATACACATAGTAAGACTCCAAGAATATCAAGAAGCAGTGGAAGGCATAGAACAAACGCTCAGGGACATATTTAAGGATACTTCAAAACAAATTACAAATGATAAAGACAAGATTGGAAGCTATATACCCAAGAAGAAGGAGAACGAGGTGATAAAGGTTTAGGTTCTGTCGACAAATTGATAACAGTGAATCTAGACGAAAAAAATGCGGAAAGGCTAGAAGCAGAGATAAGGAGATTGCAGGAAGAAGATAAAAGATTGAGGGAGGACATGAGGAACAAACCAGAGTTCCCAATTTATAAATAATTATAAGAACGGAATAAGCAAGACGTTTCTTTAGGAGGACAAAAGGATTTATATGTTAGATTACATATATCGGATTTCCGTAAAAAAAGATATGTTGGAATTGAATCTAAACGATATTACAGAAAGCTTGTTGTTAGCAAAGATGGGTCTAATCTCGAAATTTATATATGACAAGAGGGAAGTAGCGAAGTGTGTACAATAGCTATAAGGGCAAGACATACAATTAATGTCCGAAGAACCCATGTATGAATTTTTTTAATTGAAAGAAATAATGAATAGGACAGACATAATATTTTCCATAAAATTACCGATTTTTAAAAAGAAAGCATATTCTTTGCATAGAATTATAGCGATATCCATAAATAAAACCGATTTTGTAATAACCAGACTATGTAGTAAAGAACAAAAAAAAATTTATTATTATAAGAACAAATGTCAGAAAGTAAGAAATTTGTATACATGTCAGAGCGATATAAATTTAAACCAAGCTAAAGAGAATTGTATTAAGAAACTGAAGAAACTGAATGGAGAGGAAGTAAATTGCAAGACAAAGGATGTAGGACTTACAAGCAGAATTTTCGAACTGAAGGAGGGAATCATCGGAATCTTCAAGGGTGAAAATGTTACACTGCAAACAGACTGTGGACAGGAAGAAACCATAAATGGATCAGCACTGATCACATTCAGCGAGTGCAGAGCCAGGGTAAATAACGTTCAATACGAAGCGATGGAAAAACTTGGAACAGCGAGGCTAAACTTGGAGATCCCCAGATAGAAGCTATCAAGAAGAACAGAACGACCCAGGAATTAGGAATACATGAGCTAAAGATGGAAGACATCGAGACGAAGTTACAGATCAACAAAATCCAGATTGGGACAGCGTTACACACAATAGCGACATACTCAATACTAACTGTATTATTGTTGGTGTTGATTGCAATGGGTTTCTATTTGAAAAAAAACGACTAGTTTTACACCTGCGGCATCACATACGACTTTCACGCCAGCTATTACTTCACCTGTCACTTTCAAACCTACCATTGCTCCACTATGGTCGGTAGTTCAGTCTGAGGGGGGAGGAGTTATTGCCTCAGCAGCCACCCTCGACGGTTCCCCACCGAAACCCCCACGACAGCCAAACAATTAACTGCCAAGTACCGTCTCAACAATATCTCGGCGGCCCCCCACGAAGACCCCCACGACAGCCAAACGATTAGTAACAAAATACTTTGTTGGCAATAAAGTTGGCAACCAAACACAACATCTAGCAACCAAATACTTTGTTGGCAATAAAGTTGCCAACCAAACATAACGATCAGAACCACTCCAGATTTAAGTCCCACTTATACATCCGTTCCAATTTCAAATCCATTCCGCTAGTTCAGCATAAGTGCATATAGAAATTTGGGTATTTAAAGATTATTCTTAAACCAAACCACAAGTCGTATTTTAATTCTGTAAACAGGAACTCCCGTCCCACTGGACTCATCTACTTGTTAACCCGCGCGCTGTTAATTGTTAATGCGCGCTGTTTCTTTGGAGTAGCGGAGGCGCAACAGTCAGCGGCCAACTCCCCCCGCGACGCCCATCCCCGTGCCTCCGCTATCAGGACGCGCTATTTGACCTATCACGGATCTTGTAGCGCGTATGCGCACAGGTGGATGAGGACCAGTTGCAGACGACCCAAGGGTGTGTTCCGAAAGGTAGGAAAGCCTGAGTGCGGGCAGCGAAAGGATTTTTAGGGGGAACGAACGGCAATGCAGCAAGAGGAACAGCAGTGGCAACGGAGCAGCAGCGGCGACCATAGCAATTGGAACGGCCACCAGGGCGCGCCGACCACGGATCCGTGCGGAAACCAGGAGGAGCAGCAAGGATCCGGAGCGGAGCTCAGTCCACGGCAAATTGCTGCGACCGGGAAGCCGAAAAACAGTTCATTACAGTTATTTAAGAAATTCGATTTTTGGCGAGAATACCCTTGCAGAGGGTATTATAATTTTAGTTAGGAATATGCAACGAAGACAGTGAAGGAAACATTTCCAATCCTATAGAGCATATTCTTGATCAGGTTTACCTCTGTCAAGCATGTCTGTGCGTCTGTCAGTCTCCAAGCAAAATAGTCTCTTAGTTTTAAAGCTCGACTTAAAACTTTGACACACTCTTCTTTCCCTTGCACGCAGTATATAAGTCGGAACGGGATCGGCCGACTACACCCAAAGGCAGCCATATATAGGAACTGGTTATATAACATTGAGAAAAAATCATCTCCGACCCCATAAAGTGTAATTATTTTTTATCAGCATCGTTAAGCAGATAGTAAAACAAAATTATCGAAAAAACGGACTTACTTATGAAATAAAAACGACTCGAAACGGAGTAAGTCGGAACGGGATCGGCCGACTATATCCTATAGCTGCCATATAACTGATTAATCGGAAATGGTATAACTTTGGTGTTTTTAAAGATAGAAAGCTGAAACTTCATACATATTCTATTTTTGGTCAGATAATCCGACCTACCAAATTTCATAACGATCGGTCGACTATATCTTATAGCTGCAATATATTTGAACGATCGGAACGGCCGACTATATGCTATAGCTGCCATATAACTGATTGATCGGAAATGGTATAACTTTGGTGTTTTTAAAGTTAGAGAGGTGAATTTCAAATTTTAGGTGAGAGCTATTTTTGGCAAAATAATACGACATGCCAAATTTCGTAAGGATCGGCCGACTATATCCTATAGCTGCCATATAACTGAACGATCGGAAATGGTACTTGATAGAAATATCAACTTTCGTATTTTTGAAGATAGAAGTTTGGGACTTTTTTTAAATTTTGTATTGTAAAAAATTGGATTATATATTCCTATTGCCATAAGGATCGGCCAACTATATCCGATGTTTGCGATATATATCCGGTTTTAACTGCAAGGTTATATAAACTTCGGCTCCGCCCGAAGTTAGCTTTCCTTTCTTGTTATTTTTATGTTTATGTTGAGGATGATGAAAAGACTCAAAATCAGGTCTGGTAGGTCTTAAGGGTGGTGTTTTTTCAGTCTTCTCTTGACTCGATTACTTGGATCAAGGGTCCTGTTTTACCAAGCGGTACCAAGTTTTTTGGCTAGGCTGTTGCGGTGCTCATTTTGAAGTTCCATATATTTCTGAGCAAGTTCCTGCAGCTTGTCCCCGAGCTTGGGCACGTTGAGATCTCGTTCGATGTCTCTGGTTTGCATAAACCACGGAGCTCCAAAGATCCTTGGAAGAGTTTTCGCTTGCAAAACCCGTATTTTGTTCAGGTCCTTTGGTCCTGAACGAGTTTTGGATACAAGTAATGTGCCTGCCAAATGTAAGTTTTTTATCCAAAGTGACACCGAGATACTTGTATGCAGGAAGGCCTCTGATTGGACTAAAGTTGATGTTGATTCCTTGGCAAGTACTTCGGCAATTGGTGAACGTTACATTGGCACATTTTTCTGCGTTTACACAAATGTTCCAGTTTATGGCCCATTGGTGAAATGCGTCCATATACTCCTGTAATACAAATGCGGCAGCCAAGATACTACTGCTTTTGGTCAGGACAGCAGTGCCATCAGCGTAGGTCGCAATTAGCACGTCTTGCTCAGTCACTTCAGTGATTGGAGTTTTTGTAGGCATATCTGAAGCATAGATGGAATATAGAGTGGGGCCGAAGACTACCTTGGGGACGCTACCTTGGAACTCCACTGGAACAGCTGTGGCGTAAGAATATATTTGGCTTTGTACAGGAGCCCAGGGTGCCACGATCTGTCAAAATCCTGCTGAATGTCAAGGAAGGCAGCAACTGCATACTTCTTCTTCTCAAAGGCTTCTTAAGCTTATTTGACAACTTGCACATAGCATGTTCATGATCAGCCTTTCCATGATTTTTCCCGGAGATAGTAAAAAACTAATGGGCCTGTATGAGTCCACGTCAGTTGGCGACTTTCCTGGTTTTGGGATCATATGTATATTCGCCGATGTCTAAACTTTCGGAAAGTAGCCAACAACTTTTGAACAACTTTACCAGGCAAGGCTTTGCAAGGCTTGATCCGGCATAAGTCAGATCATCCTGTTGTCCAAAGGGTCTTCACCGGGAGTTTTCTTTGGCGAAAGTTTACCTACAGGGTCTTTGAGTTCTGTCAATGAGACAGAGTTAGCAGGCAGACTCATTTGAAATTGAGAACTCTTGAGGAACTCTTTAACTTGTCGACGTTTGCTTTCAGGCGAGTATTCGTAAGGCTTGAAGCGTTGCTCAAGGTTGTTAGTGAATGCTAACTTTCTCTAGGCTCGTACGGCACCAGCACCCTGAGGGATTTCTTATGGCTGATTTTGGGGTAGGCTGAGCCTTATACCGTTTTGGGATACGCCACAGCCAGTAGTTAGGACTAGCGTCTGTGTCCAGATTTTCCAAAAATCTGTCTATAGATTCTGGTTTTCTTCGGGCGAGCGCCTTGCTTAGACCATTGGTCATCCGATTATGTATCTGATGGATTCGGGCGTCTCCCATTCTTGAATATTCTCTTCTTACTCTTTGCTTTAGATTGAGGAGCGCACTAATTCTGGGTGGTGGCTGGGGATGTCTAGAAGTCTCTACGTTGGTGTTTGGTGGGTGCGGCTATCTCAGCAGCCTGGTTTATCATGCGCATGAAAAGGCTGATGACATTATCAATGTCAGAAGGTTCCTGGATTTTTATGTTAACCTCGCTGTTCCAGGTGGACTTGGAAAGCGCTTAAATTAACACCTCTGGCAAGGAGTCGTAAGCGCTGGGGTTTTTTCTCAGGTTTTGTATGCAGTATGGCTATGATAGGAGTGTGATCTGAGGGGAGTTAATGAAGGGTTCTTACTTGTAGCCTGTCTATAGCGTATCCATTGATGAAGCAATCAAGCGCTGTCGGTTTTAAAAGGAGGTTATATGAGAAAAAAGTGGTTAACCCGTGGCAAGTATTTGGTAATGCCCATTTACAATGACTTCTTGCAACAGTTACTCCTTCTTCAGGCTCGTAAGGTTTTCCACCATGCATGTTTGGCGTTATAATCACCGCCAGCAATGAACTTATTTTCAAATCCGGCCTGCATTTTCCTGCATAAGCTTAAGTAGAATGTCCAGTTTGGTATTGATGTCGCGGATGGCAATATCTATCGCTGTGAACTTATGGCTGAGCCTAGGATCGGAAGAAGAGCTTGGGTCAATCTGCAGGGTTGAGACAGTCTTTGCTTGCATATCTTTGGGTCGAGCTATATCAGCAAACGATTTATTCGTTCTTAAGGCTTCTGCTGGAATAAATCCACGCGAAGCGCAACGTGGATCATTGGTTGTCGGGAGTCTAGGCCTCGGCTTTTGTTTTTTATTTTTTTCAATTCTGACTGGGCAGCTTTTATCTGTCGTGGCGTGGTTACCGCCACAGTTTTTTCACAAGAATGTATCGCTCGACAGTGACTTTGTATCCCCAAGTTTTGTTATTTTTAGGGAATATGCTACGTTTGCACCCTGCTATAGGTTCACATAAAAAAAGTTTTGCCTAGTTTTAAAATTTTTTATCTTTGTTCACCTGTATGTTCTTCCAATCTGTCTTTTTGGGGCTGTATATGTTAAGCACGTCAAAACCGTTGTCAGTAATTCCCTGTTCAATCTGTGATTTCGGTACATTTGAATGTTTTCTTTTAGCTGATGGTGTCAAATGGGCAGTTAAGCAAGCGATGCTACCCGAAAAGCGACAGAGTTTGCGGCATATATTCTAGAAACACCAAATTTTAAAGCGCGAATGTTGTAGTTTGAGGAGCCAATTCTATGATCAAGAGATTTTTAAGATCTAATAAGACCGGATCGCTTACGTTCGGTACTCAAATAGCAGGTATTTTGTTGAATTTTGCGGATTGGTCATCTCCATCAGGGGGATTTGTATCCCCATTGATAGAGTCAACATGCTCCAGGTCCTCCAGGTTTATTTTTTCTCTCGATTTTTATGCATAGGTCATTGACTCCGACTATTAATTGGTTGTAGGAGTTTCGGACTGCTACCAGAGTAGATAGACTATCACTGAATATAATATATATTTTTCTTTAGTTTCAACTTCGTATTTTATAACTTTGGTAATGGCTGTTGTTTTGGCAGTGAAAACAGAATAGTGATGGGACATCTGTCCCCATCTGGGTTACGAGTAAGATCTACTATTTTGAGAATATCGTTGGCAGTAAATTATTGCAATGGAGTTATGTATATATTAAAATAAGTTACATCGGGTTGATATAAAATTTCAATACCCAACAAACATGTACTGCTGTTAAATATTATAATATATTTTGATATATGAGATTTCCAACAGTTTGTGTCATGGTGGGATAACATGTAAAACTTTAACGTTGATATGAGTTTCCTGTAGGCAGATAATATCAGGATTGAGATCTTTGTTCATGGTAATTGTTAAAATAACCATTCATGTTCCACTGTACTAGTGAGAAAGGCATAAGTGGGGTTAAGGTAAATAGTTTATGTGATTTGGGGGATGAGTCATACTTTTTTGGGGCATCGATCGATGTTGATTGCTTAGACTAAGAAGAGCGTGCGGGGGTAGAGGGATGGGCAGAATTAGTTGGGACTTCAATGGTTTTTACAGTTTTAATTTTTTTATTTTTTTTTTGGTTTACATTTTGGCGACGATTAGGTGTAGTTTTGACTACAGAAGAGTAGTAATAAGGTCTTACTCCAATGAGCTCCTTTTGGAAACGACTTTTATTTTGTACAATTCTCTTATAAGAAATATACATGAAAATCTTAAATCTATTTAAAACTACTGATCGACGCACTGCACGCTGACCTGCTATGCAACCCTTTCTCAAGTACGATAAGCGCATCATCTATGTATTTTTGTTAGGCTGCAGGAGATCGGTTTTAGACTATGCTGTTTATTTCGTATTTCCCTGGGTCCGATCCCTTGAAACTCTATCTTTAGAATTTGTATCTACAATCGTGTTCAATGTTCAACAAAAAGGTTTTTTTTTTTTTTTTTGTAATAGCAGGTAATGTAATAGGTAATAATAAATATAAATTTTAAACGTTTATTTAAAATTGTCTTTTAGGGACAACCATTAAATGTTATCACATAAACTTTACTTATAGATAATTTTAAATATTAATATGGTAGAAATAAATTAGAGTAGTAAGGGGAGGTCCAGCGAGTGTGTCCTTTTTAGTCTTCTGGGCTGCTCGCTGTTGTCCAGCAGGGAGCTGGCCAACAGGTTCGAGTGATTATGAAGCCTCTGCATGTAACGTGCGCTGCTTCTTTGTATCTCGGCCTTGACCCAAGGGAAATTGAGAACCTCGTGGATGGTGCGATTGTCATGATAGAGGTGGGCCCCAGTGGCGATTCGAAGGGCTCTATTTTCGAAAGCTTGTATAGTTCGGATATTCGTCTTGCTCGCAGTGCCCTATAGCTGTATGCCGTACTTCCAGATTGGGCGTATTATGGCCTTGTAAATGAGGAGTTTAGTGGATGTTCTCAGCTTCGATCTCCTACCCATAAGCCAGTAGAAGGATCGAAGTCTTTGATCAGCCTGTTTCCTCTTCTTAATCAGATGGGGCTTCCAGGTGAGCCTCCTGTCTAGGGTGAATCCCAGGTACTTGGGATTGTCTTCCTGTGGGATTGGAGAGCCGTTAAGGTTACCTGGAGGGCAGTTGCCTTTGCAGAGAGAAAATGTGGTGGCAGTGGACTTCTCATTATTGACGGCAATTTTAGTTGAAGCCACTGGACATTTGACCGAGTCGCTCACACTTGACGTGGACGGTATCTCCCCATTCTTTCTTAATAGGAGTATCGCTTCTCTTTCTACTCCCCTTAAACTGCTTTTCTCCTTTTCGCTCTCTTCTGGTAGATTCCCCCAACGGTGGAAGATTACTTCTATACGCCTATTCACAAAGGTGGCTGTCGGGTCAGGCAGCAGCGGTGTAGTTTTAATGTTTAAATATGTTAGCGTAATGTTTGGTAATGTTTATTTATGGCTTAAGTATGGATATATCGCCTTAGTTGGTCACAAGCCGACTCTTTCTCGGCCGCTCGACTTCAACGGGCCTATTTTAAGAGAGCTTTAGCTTCGGAATCACTATGTCGGGCCGCCCTCTCCACTATCGAGAGCTTTAGCTTCGCGTATGTCTAGTCGAGCCGCACTCTCTGTCCATTTATTAGTCTCTGCATGCACCATAAGCTGGATGATCACACTGGTTGATCCCAGCTTCATCTGCAGGCATAAATAAATATTTTTATAACGTTCATACTAAATTTAAATGCGTCTTTTATTTACGGCACCGAAAACTCTCGATGACCAAACATTGGTGACCCCGACGTGATTTAGTTAATATAATTAACAATTAAAAAAAAAACTATTGAGCCGCGAAAAAACATTTAAAAAACATACATATTTACGTTCCACAAAGCAACTGCATTCGCCCGCGCATAGACTTCATATATATATACGTTCCACAATTCCGCTACGGTTCTGAGCGCACAGTGGGACAAGTCGTGTTCGTCGCGGGCAAATAAAGTTGGAGCAAAAAACAAAATTTGGTGCCGGAATTATTTACTTCGGGTTGGTCGGAACTTAATAAATCAACCATGAACTCCAGCGGCGCAGACACAGGAGCACCCACTCCAACCCGTAGTGCTGTTCTAAAGTGCAAGGCCCTGGGTATTCTCCAGGACTTGCAGAGGATCCAAAGAGCTCTTCAGCCTGTTTCCAAGGTGGACGATGCCATGCTCAACGTGCGTCATGGTCAGATAGCCGCCATGTTCAGCGACTTCAAGGCCATCCACGGGGAGCTTGAGGATTTGGACATTTCGCAGATCAGTAGTGAGCTTCGATGGACTGTCTCGGAGCTAGTAGTGACAATGCAGGCCGAAATTGAGCACGAGACGACCCTTCGCTCTTCCCGAATTGCTGCCCACTCCACCTTAGCTAACGGAATGTCCACCATGCAGGTTGACTCGGGGTCAGGTCAAAGGTTTCAAGCTTTGCCTCCCTTGCCTCTTCCTACCTTCAGCGGCGGATACTCTGAATGGCCTGAGTTTTACTCTATTTTCTGTACAATCGTCGGCGGTAATCCGAGCATCAGTAAGGTGGAAAAGCTGCAAAGGTTGCGATCTTGCCTGCGGGAGTCCGCTTTCGAAGCAGTTCGCTCCTTGGAAGTCTCCGATGAGAATTATGATGTCGCGCTGAATTTGTTGGATAAACGATTTAATAGCCGTCGTTTAATATTTCAGGCTCATGTGAACGAGATTCTTGGCCTCACTCTAGTGGAAGGTGATTCAATAACAGGTCTTCGAGGGTTATCCGACAAATTCAATGCCCCTATGAGAACTTTGAAGAATTTGGGTTCGACGAATGAGATAGCCGGCTGCATCATTGTCCAGGTGCTTCTTCAACGGTTGGACCCAGCTACCCAGGTTAAGTGGGAGGAGAGTCTAAATTCTTCAAGTTCCGACGCCATCCCTACTTGGGAGTCGCTGGCAGAGTTTCTGGAGCAGCGATGCAGGACTTTGGAGGCTATGGATGTGGCCGCTGGGCAGAGCTATGGAGCGGATCCCTCTTCGGGTTGGAGTGCTTCGCTGGGAGCTGATTAAGCTGTACCTCGCCCCTTACGAATATAGTTGGAGGACAGGCCCCAACGGAGGGGGGAATGTCGGGTCAGGCAGCAGCGGTGTAGTTTTAATGTTTAAATATGTTAGCGTAATGTTTGGTAATGTTTATTTATGGCTTAAGTATGGATATATCGCCTTAGTTGGTCGCAAGCCGACTCTTTCTCGGCCGCTCGACTTCAACGGGCCTATTTTAAGAGAGCTTTAGCTTCGGAATCACTATGTCGGGCCGCCCTCTCCACTATCGAGAGCTTTAGCCTCGCGTATGTCTAGTCGAGCCGCACTCTCTGTCCATTTATTAGTCTCTGCATGCACCATAAGCTGGATGATCACACTGGTTGATCCCAGCTTCATCTGCAGGCATAAATAAATATTTTTATAACGTTCATACTAAATTTAAATGCGTCTTTTATTTACGGCACCGAAAACTCTCGATGACCAAACAGTGGCAGTAGGTGCGATGTTACCAACTATCGATCTATAGCCAAAATTAGCAACGTCGCTATGATACTGGAGCGGATAGTAACTAAAAAATTGACTTTTCTACCTCGCAATTTTATATCCCCCAACCAGCATGGTTTTTTGCCTGGGAGGTCCACTACCACTAATTTAGCGGTCTTCTCTAAGCACTGCTTTGAAGCTTTTGAAAACCGATTTCAGGTTGATGCCATTTACACCGACTTCTCCAAAGCCTTCGACAAAGTGTGTCATGCTGCCCTTCTGGCCAAACTATATAAATTAGGTATTCATTCCTGCCTTTAAGTTGGTTCGAGTCTTATCTGGCTGACCGACCTTGCCATGTTACAATTGGAGACGCTATCTCAAGTCCATTTGTCACCTCCTCTGGTATTTCACAAGGCAACTCTCTTGGACTTCTTCTATTTATCATTTTCATTAATGACATCTCGTCATGCTTTCGTCATTCGTACTTTTTAATGTATGCGGATGACCTTAAAATCTATAAAGCGATTAGCTGCATTAGTGACAGTTACTTGTTACAGGAGGATATATCCAGAGTTTACTCATGGTGCTCCTGCAATCTTCTTCCATTAAACTTATCTAAGTGTATGTTTACCCGTTACCGTAGGCGGTCTCTTGAGATCTGTACGGGTTATTCCATCAGTAATTATAATTTGGCAGCTAAAGAAGAGGTGTTAGACCTTGGTGTCTTATTCTACAGCAAATTTAAATTTTCTGGTCACTTAGACTATATTCTACCTAAAGCGTATGCTATGCTGGGCTTTGTTAAAAGGCACGTGAAACAGTTCAAAAGTCCATACTCGAGCCTCAGTGTCTATGCTGCATTTATTCGGTCGAGGCTGGAATATGCCTCAATCATTTGGAATCCGGATTGCAAAGTTCGTTCCAACAGAATTGAGCGACTCCAGAAAAAATTTTTAAAATTTGCAATTCTGCCTCTAAGGTTTCAGGATCCTGTTCCTTCATACCAGAGCCGTTGCCTTCTTCTGAATGTTTGCACCTTGGAGGATCGGCGTAAACTGGCAGCGTTAACTTTTTTTAAAAAATGTAGTCGCTGATATCATTGATTGTCCTTTTTTATTGGGGCTCATTCATTTTAGTGTTCCTCAAAGGGATCTTCGATCCTTTGCCCCCTTTCGGGTCAAGTGTCATAGGGCCAATTATCTCTTAAATAAGCCGATTGAGCGGGCTCTTTCTTATTTTAGTTCTTTGCCGACTAGCCTCCGAAATGAGTGGGGCTCTGATAAGGGTGTGTTAGAACGCAAATTAATTAGGCATTTATTAAGTTTTTGTTAGTATTATTTATTAGTTGTAAGTTGTTATTATGTAGCCATGTAAGGATTTGTCCGTTGGCGACATAAATAAACAAATTTTGTATATCCCTGACTTTGTGTCCATGTCTGCTGAAACCCACCTTAATATCCTCCGGGTCAGTGGAGAAGTGGAGGCCTTTAACGACGTTTCGATAAGCGCGCTCGTCTCGGGGCTGGAATGTGTGGTATCGATGGTTTTTTTCGCTCAGGAACTTTTTCAGAGTAAGTATCCTTGTCTGGAGTCATGACGCGAATTGTGTTGTTAGTGCTTGCCTTGGAGGTCACTTCAACTTCCCCGCCTAAGAGGTGGGAGATGTCTTTGGAGAGGACCTTGATGCTGGATACGTCCGGGATAGGAATTGGGGGCGAAAAAAAAACCTCTATAAGAAAAAAAACCTCTATACCCTTGCAGAGGGTATTATAATTTTGGTCAAAAGTGTGCAACGCAGTGAAGAAGACATCTCCGACCCTATAAAGTATATATATTCTTGATCAGGATCACCTCCTGAGTTGATATGAGCATGTCCGTCTGTCCATCTGTCTGTTTCTACGCAAACTAGTTTCAAATTTATAGACTAGTTATAGACTAGTTAGACAATTTAAAACAGCCAAATTTCATAAGGATCGGCCGACTATATCCTATAGCTGCCATATAACTGAACGATCGGAAATGACCCAACTTTCGTGTTTTTGAAGATAGAAAGCAGGAACTGGGTTACAGATTATATTTTAGGTCAGTTAATCCGACCTACCAAATTTTATAACGATCGGCTGACAATATCTTATAGCTGCCATATAACTGAATGATCGGAAATGGTTTTTGGTAGAAATACCAACTTTGATATTTGTGAAGATAGAAGCTTGGGACTTTTTTTTTATATATTTTATTGTAATTAATTAGTTTTATGATGATATTCTCATAAGGACCGGCAACCTTTATCCGATGTTTGCGATTTATATCCGCTTTTAACTGCAAGGGTATATCAACTTCGGCTCCGCCCGAAGTTAGCTTTCCTTTCTTGTTATAATTATAATTGTTCGATAACAAAGTGGACTGTAACTATAAATATTTTTAAATTTAAATTTTTTAAATATTTTAAAACTGGTTATAATTTTAATGTCATGTTCAACCTAATGTTTGCACATCCTGCGAGGGGCCACAAAATGGCCTTTGTTATATTTTAGTGTGTATTTTATATGTAGTTTGGAATATTAATGTAATTAGGACTGTAATTTGTACATTTTTGATTGTTGTGTTTACCTCCCACAAAAGGCTACAGAAAATATTTAATTTTTCATTTTTTACATATTTTTTTTTAGCTTTACTCTTTACGCTTAAGTAAATTTTTTTTAACATTCGGCATTGGGGATGGTAATGCTATACCCAACAATTGTCTTTTTGAATTTGGATTTCTTAAATAGGATATACTCATTACAGTAATCATCATGATTACAAAAGTGAGGAGCCTGAAACATGATAAAAATCGATATTTATTTTTCAACTCAAAATTTTGTGCTTTCAAATATTTTATTTGTTTGGCCAGGTGAGCTATTTCTGAAAGGTTTTAGAAGACTTTAAGCTAATTTTAGAATTTTCCATTTCAAATTGTTTCTCCTATTTTAATTTGGTTTGATTTTTATTTATTTCATGTTACCTATTTTTTTTTCTACTATTGAAAATAAATAATTTTTTATCTAACAACTTAACTTACCAACTTCGTCGGACTAATTCTTTTTTACCCTTGTATTTTTGTATTGTTCCACATACTTTCCTCTTTCTTTCCTCCAATCTTGGATTGTATTTACCTGTATAAAAAATTGATTTTTTAATAGAATTGGATCTTGTACGACCTGACACAATCCATCCAAAAATCGCTTTTTGTCCGAGAAGTAAACCTCTTTTGATTATCTTCCACATAATAATTTGTGGATATATATATCTGCACCAGGCCGTCAGCCAACGGGTACAACAGGGGGACCTACGCGCAAGCAATTGCGTGCCGTAACTGTGTACACCGCTGGTAGTGCGACTATACTCTCCACGTGAGGGCGGCTGGTAAAAGGTCCCGGTAAGGTCATGTCTCTGCCGAGGATGCTGGCTAATGGTAGTCGGGCGGGGAGAAGAACACTCCCTTCCTTAAATTACCCCAATCCAAGGTGGAACAGCATATGCCGAAGGATGCGTGTCCGAGGGGGAGCTCGGACGCTAATATGCGAACTCTGGGGGACAGGCCGACCTCCCAGTTTTAACCAGGCTTATCGTGACAAGCGGGCTATGTCATGATGGACGAACCCCTTCCCGCCTACTCGTGGGACCAAAACATGAACATCACTTTACCTAACAAAAACCAAAGCGGAGAACGGAACTCCCTAAAAAAGACCGGAAATGGGGTCAATGCCCCGTCAAACTCCAAGGCCCTCAAAAGCAAAGGAGTTGCTGAGATGGAGAAGCCCCCCACAGAGGGACAACATCTGGAGGCGGGACGCGCCGGTGCGGTGGAGGTTGCCAAGGCAACTTCTTCCAAAGCGGGGCTAGCTATGGGACCACCGAACGGTGTGGAGAGGAAGACCCCAGGGTCAACCTCTAAACCAACCGGCGGTGCCCCTAAGGCGAACCCTGGTCCGGAAGCGTCTCACTCGAAGCAGCGTAAAGGATCCTACAAGGACAGAAGAAGAGCAGCCTTCATTCTGATGAGGGCGGACCCATCGGCCGAAGCCAACCCGGACCAGGCCGAGATTATCAAGTGGGCAAGGGAGATCCTACCCGACTTCAATCCGGAAAAGGCGGGAGAAAGGCTGGACCCGAAGAGACGCACTGGGTCAGACCCTGCCAAGGAGGCCGCGCAAAGCGCGAAAAGGCAGAGGTCCACAGAGGGAGAAGCCCCCCAGGCCAAGAAGAGGAAGGCCCAGCCGCAGCCGTCCAACCGCTCGTTCGCCGAGGTAACAAAGGGAAGAACCTTAATTGGAGTCCTGGACAAGGGCTCCAAGGATGGGCTCATCCCCAAGGAACTCTGGCGACGAGTGGTAAACGAGTTGCATGGGCGCTTCGTGGAGGAGATGCTGCGAAGTGGAGGACCCCCACCAGAATGCGAAGACGCAGGATGGTATCAGGGTAGCGTCAAGGTGATTGCTTGCCAAGACGCGCGATCGGTGGAGACTTACAAGCGGATGGTTGCATCGCTTGGAGAGGTCTACCCTGGAGCTAAGCTGGTGGCGGTTGACTGGGACGAGATCCCCAGCAAACCGAGGGCGCGAGTGGGGCTCACAGAAAAGCCAGCCGACCCGAAAAACATTCTAACAATGCTTAGGATGTGCAACCCGACGCTCCCCACGGCGGACTGGAGAGTCACCAAGGTCGAGGAGGCGGTGCGACTGCGGAGGCAGGTCGTCCTCACACTAAACGAGGAGACCGTAAAAGCCCTGGAGAGGACGGAGCACCGGCTAAAGTACGGATTCGAGCATGTTTCGGTCCGTATCTATAAATCTGATGCGAAGGCCAAGCCAGGAGGTATCGGTCTGGAGGCACACACAAGAGCCAGACTTGGAGGAGCCGACCGAAGAGGGGCACCCGGAGGGAATGTCGGATGAGGAGGAGGACATCCTGGAAGGGTACACCTCCGAGGAAAGCGACTTGGCAAGGGCGGAATGGAGGAGGACTCTCTGCTGGTCTCCGAGACGGAGGCAGAAATAACTGTGGTGGAGATTTGTAAGGATGTCCCTGACAATCTTACAAATAAACCTCCACCACAGTAAAGCAGCGTCAGCTGCCCTCCTACTCCACCTCGCCGAGAGTGGAGCTGATGTGGCCCTCATCCAGGAACCCTGGATCCTAGGAGACAGGATTCTTGGGCTGGGGGCGTCGGAGTTCAGGCTCTGCAAAGCCGATACTACAGGTAAAAGGCGAGCCTGCATCCTCGCAAAAAAGAACCTTAACCTCTTTTTGCTACCCAATTTCAGCAATGAAGACCACGTAGCCACAGCCGTAGAGAACCCAAATGGCCCTCTAAGGATATGTTCGGCGTATATGGGCCACGACCAGGAGACCCTTCCCCCGCACCCGCTAATCAAACAGCTGGTGGAAGACAGCAGGAAGCACAAGATCGACCTGATTATAGGTTGGGATGCTAACGCCCATCATCATCAGTGGGGCAGCACTGACACAAACGAGAGGGGTGAGTCAATCTTCGACTTTATCCTAGGCTCCAATCTTTTGGTGGGTAACAGGGGTACAGAACCCACTTTCATAGTCAAGAACAGAAGAGAAGTACTTGACGTCACTCTTTACTCGGAATCCCTAGCAGACAGGATTGTTAGATGGGGAGTCCTAGAGAAACACTCATTCTCAGACCACCGATACATAGAATTAGTGGTCAATTTCGAGAACTTTAGTCGACTAACGGTACGCAACCCGAGAAAAGCGAACTGGGAGTTATATAGAAAGAAGCTAGATAGTTTCTTGGGAAATCCTCCAACAGGGAATGTTGACAGTAGGGTAGCCCTGGATGCCATGGTGGACACGCTCACGGCAGCGTGCGCCAGGGCATTCAATAAAGCTTGTCCCAAAATCAGATCGGGCAATAGCAAGTCAAAGAAACCACCATGGTGGTCGCAAACACTTGCGCCCTTTAAAACCAAGCCCCGCAAGGCCTTCAATTTTGCCAGCAAAACAAACTCGGAGACAGCCTGGGAGTCGTATAAAGCGGACCTTAGGCGATATAACAAAGAACTCCGCAAGGCAAAAAGGAATGCCTGGGCCAAGTTCTGCACGAACATTCAGCAAACATCAGAGGCCTCTCGACTCAGGAAGGTCCTCGCAACTACTGCACCAAATGTAGGATACATTAAAACCTCAGAAGGCAACTGGACATCGTCCAGCAAAGAAACCCTAGAGGCTCTCATAGAGACACATTTCCCGGGATGCTCTCGAGAAACACAACCCTGGAAATGCAGACACAGGGGAATAGCCCCTCCACCACTAACCCACTTGAATACCTATTGAATGATAGATACCTCAGCTGGGCAATAAATAGCTTCAACCCCTTCAAATCCCCGGGCCCAGATGGCATTGTCCCGGCTCAACTAATTAAAGCCGGTCCCAACCTGAGATCTTGGGTCAAGATAGCTTTCTCAGCAATTTTCAGGATGGGCATCGTACCCAAAATGTGGTTGCGGACGAAATATTATAGTATTTATATATCGTAATTATACCCAAGGCGGGAAAACCATCTCACTGCACCCCCAAGGACTTCAGACCAATAAGCCTGTCGTCCTTCCTTCTCAAGACAATGGAGAGACTAATCAGCCTCCATATTAATGTTACTATAAACCCAGATGATATCTCGGGATCACAGCATGCGTATAGGAAGGGCCGATCCACGGAAACGGCACTCCACGAAATCACTACTTTTGTCGAAGAGGCACTTAGTGATAAGGAATACGCACTCATTGCTTTTCTAGACATAGAAGGTGCGTTCAACAACATCCTACCAAGCTCGATAATCAATGCGCTGACAGGACTAGGAATAGACGATCAATCCGTACGCCTTATAAAGCAGATCCTGGTAAACATAACTGTTGAGGCGTCACTAGGAGGAGAATCTATTCATAGATACGTCAGAAGAGGCACCCCGCAAGGAGGCGTACTCTCACCCCTACTCTGGAACGTGGCGGTTAATAGCCTACTGCGATCCCTAGAAGGGGGTGGTTGCAAAGTTATCGCTTACGCGGATGATGTCGCAATTGCCTTCTCAGGAAAATTTCCCCAGACTCTATGTGACCACATGACGGACAAACTTAGGGTCCTCTCAACGTGGGCAGCTAGAAATGGACTAGGTGTGAACCCATCCAAAACAGAGCTCGTACTCTTCACCAGGAAGTACAAAATACCAAACTTAAGGCTCCCAAAACTATTAGGAGAAACACTATCTCTTAGTGACAGCGGTCATAAGACCCATCCTCTTCTACGGGGTGGTGGTATGGTGGCCTGCTCTCACCAACTCATAAATCAGGGAGAAACTCAGGAAAACGCAAAGGATGGCGAAGGTCTGCATCACGGGCAGCCTACGTACCACTCCGACGGACGCACTAGACTTCATACTCGACCTATTACCGGTAGAGATAGTGGGAGTCAAGATGGCCACGCTATCGGCAATCAGGCTACGAGAGACGGGCGCATGGAAAAGGACTGACTACGGACATACCAAGTTAGATCTGCACCACTGCACGCCAACGGGGTCTACAGACTACTGCGTACCTGTCGATAATCCCACCTTAAAATACAAAGTCAACATTCCAACAAGGGAGGAATGGGACACACAAATCCCGGGACCAGCCGGTTCCCTCCATATCTACACAGACGGTTCAAAATTGAATGGCCAGGTGGGAGGCGGTTTCCATTGCGAACAGCTGTGTTTAAATGAGTCCTTCAGACTCCCCGACCACTGTAGTGTTTTCCAAGCAGAAGTAATAGCTATCGGAGAAGCACTCAGATCCCCAGCACTTATTGGAAATCAGGACACAATCTGTATCTTTTCAGACAGTCAAGCGGCACTCAAAGCCCTTGACGGTCTTTCATCCAACTCCAGGACAGTGAATGACTGTCGCAGATCTCTTAACGAGATGGCAGAGCAGCATGACATACACCTCGTATGGGTGCCCGGGCATAGGGACCACGAGGGTAATTGCGCCGCCGACGAACTAGCAAGAGCAGGTACTACCAATCCTCTCCTACCGGAGAAGGAACCAGTAGGTATCCCCTTAGCTACGTGTTGGCTAAAATGCAGGGATCACTTTGACCGCGCATCACTGAGGAAATGGAGAAAACTCCAAAACTGCAGGAACTCCCGCATGATATGGCCAATCCGACCTAGGAAGAGGTCAATGATGCTTATCGCCCTGAATAGGCAGGACTGTAGTCTGGCGATCAAGGCCATTACGGGACATTGGTTAATAGGAGCACACGCGGCTAGACTAGCGGTGCAACATTATGACTACTGCAGGAGCTGTGGAGACGAAGAAGAGGAAGAGACAGTCGCACACCTCCTGTGTCAATGCCCTGCGCTGGGGCGCATCCGACTCAAATTCTTGGGCGCAGCAATACTTACAGACCTTACAGACCTCGCGGAGGTCGCTCCACACAGACTCGTAGCTTTCATCCGTAAATCTGGATGGGACCGCGAGCCGTTTCAGGAAGGATAGAGCACCCTTGGGCACATAAGTAGTGGGAAGGGAGAGGTCCTTCTGTAGGGTCCTTGCCTGTGCGGTATCACAAGGAGCCCCAGCGGCTCAAGTGGATGGGGGTCAGAACCGGCCCCTCATCGCCGCCTCAACCTAACCTAACCTATCTGCACCAATTATTAGATCAATTCGACAAGGATTATCAAAATTGGGATCGGCTAAATAATAGCCTTTCCAATAAAATTTATTAACATTTATTTTATTTGTGGAAAAAGTTTGATTTAATTTTGGTATAATAATTGCGTTTGTGATCAATTGTTTTTAATATTTACTATTATTCTTGAATGTTAATTTTAACTTGTAATTGGAAACCCAGACACCTGTGGGTGATACTCTACTAATTTTTGTGGGATATTCTATTTTAGGCAATTTAAATTTTTGCGCTGCCTTTTTAGAAATTAAAGTTCTTTGTGACCCAGTGTTAATCAAAGCTCTGAATTTTTTAAATGACCTATTATCTTGACCTATTATTTGAACCGCTTGTGTTCAACAACAACACTTTTTCAGAAGTCATGCACGTATTCACTATTGTCTATTTATGTGGATCATGCTATGGTTATTATTTCTATGGCAATACGAGCTTTCTAATCAGTTATTGCACTTAGTATCTAAACTGTGCCTTAAACAAAAGATTATAAAGTACATAGATGGGACATCAGGGCCCAAAACGGTCAACTTTTTTCGTCGAGCTTGTTGGGAAGGGGGGAACGCACATGCATACGATTCTGTTTTTAGAAATCTGAACATGTATCCGTCAACAAAAATGTGAGTCTTTGCATGTATGTGTGACTGCTCGCACGACGGCGTAAAAATGTTTTGGCTTCCAAACTTCAATTTCAATTTCTCGTTTCTTTTTTTAATGCGCCGATGTGATAGTTGGTAGAACAAATAGTATTTTTAATCGCCGCAGATCGAGACAGGATGATAGCGTAATGCATAGAGTAGTTACTCTATGTATAATTTTTCTGTGTTTAAATCCTCGTAAGGCCTTGAACTTGTTCTTTCATTTATAATTAATATTATACCCTTGCAGAGGGTATTATAATTTTGTCCAAAAGTGTGCAACGCAGTGACGGAGACATCTCCGACCCTATAAAGTATATATATTCTTGATCAGGATCTCCTCCTGAGTTGATATGAGCATGTCCGTCTGTCCGTCTGTCTGTCCGTCTGTCTGTCTGTTTCGACGCGAACTAGTCTCTCAGTTTTAAAGCTATGGTCTTGAAACTTTGCACACACCTTTCTTCTTTGCACGCAGTATATAAGTCGGAACGGCCCGGATCGGCCGACTATATCCTATAGCTGCCATATAACTGATTGATAGGAAATGGTATAACTTTGGTGTTTTTAGAGTTAGAGAGTTCAAATTTGACATGAGAGCTATTTTTGGCAAAACATTACGACGTGCTAAAAGAAACCACCATGGTGGTCGCAAACACTTGCGCCCTTTAAAACCAAGCCCCGCAAGGCCTTCAATTTTGCCAGCAAAACAAACTCGGAGACAGCCTGGGAGTCGTATAAAGCGGACCTTAGGCGATATAACAAAGAACTCCGCAAGGCAAAAAGGAATGCCTGGGCCAAGTTCTGCACGAACATTCAGCAAACATCAGAGGCCTCTCGACTCAGGAAGGTCCTCGCAACTACTGCACCAAATGTAGGATACATTAAAACCTCAGAAGGCAACTGGACATCGTCCAGCAAAGAAACCCTAGAGGCTCTCATAGAGACACATTTCCCGGGATGCTCTCGAGAAACACAACCCTGGAAATGCAGACACAGGGGAATAGCCCCTCCACCACTAACCCACTTGAATACCTATTGAATGATAGATACCTCAGCTGGGCAATAAATAGCTTCAAGCCCTTCAAATCCCCGGGCCCAGATGGCATTGTCCCGGCTCAACTAATTAAAGCCGGTCCCAACCTGAGATCTTGGGTCAAGATAGCTTTCTCAGCAATTTTCAGGATGGGCATCGTACCCAAAATGTGGTTGCGGACGAAATATTATCGTATTTATATATCGTATTTATACCCAAGGCGGGAAAACCATCTCACTGCACCCCCAAGGACTTCAGACCAATAAGCCTGTCGTCCTTCCTTCTCAAGACAATGGAGAGACTAATCAGCCTCCATATTAATGTTACTATAAACCCAGATGATATCTCGGGATCACAGCATGCGTATAGGAAGGGCCGATCCACGGAAACGGCACTCCACGAAATCACTACTTTTGTCGAAGAGGCACTTAGTGATAAGGAATACGCACTCATTGCTTTTCTAGACATAGAAGGTGCGTTCAACAACATCCTACCAAGCTCGATAATCAATGCGCTGACAGGACTAGGAATAGACGATCAATCCGTACGCCTTATAAAGCAGATCCTGGTAAACATAACTGTTGAGGCGTCACTAGGAGGAGAATCTATTCATAGATACGTCAGAAGAGGCACCCCGCAAGGAGGCGTACTCTCACCCCTACTCTGGAACGTGGCGGTTAATAGCCTACTGCGATCCCTAGAAGGGGGTGGTTGCAAAGTTATCGCTTACGCGGATGATGTCGCAATTGCCTTCTCAGGAAAATTTCCCCAGACTCTATGTGACCACATGACGGACAAACTTAGGGTCCTCTCAACGTGGGCAGCTAGAAATGGACTAGGTGTGAACCCATCCAAAACAGAGCTCGTACTCTTCACCAGGAAGTACAAAATACCAAACTTAAGGCTCCCAAAACTATTAGGAGAAACACTATCTCTTAGTGACAGCGGTCATAAGACCCATCCTCTTCTACGGGGTGGTGGTATGGTGGCCTGCTCTCACCAACTCATAAATCAGGGAGAAACTCAGGAAAACGCAAAGGATGGCGAAGGTCTGCATCACGGGCAGCCTACGTACCACTCCGACGGACGCACTAGACTTCATACTCGACCTATTACCGGTAGAGATAGTGGGAGTCAAGATGGCCACGCTATCGGCAATCAGGCTACGAGAGACGGGCGCATGGAAAAGGACTGACTACGGACATACCAAGTTAGATCTGCACCACTGCACGCCAACGGGGTCTACAGACTACTGCGTACCTGTCGATAATCCCACCTTAAAATACAAAGTCAACATTCCAACAAGGGAGGAATGGGACACACAAATCCCGGGACCAGCCGGTTCCCTCCATATCTACACAGACGGTTCAAAATTGAATGGCCAGGTGGGAGGCGGTTTCCATTGCGAACAGCTGTGTTTAAATGAGTCCTTCAGACTCCCCGACCACTGTAGTGTTTTCCAAGCAGAAGTAATAGCTATCGGAGAAGCACTCAGATCCCCAGCACTTATTGGAAATCAGGACACAATCTGTATCTTTTCAGACAGTCAAGCGGCACTCAAAGCCCTTGACGGTCTTTCATCCAACTCCAGGACAGTGAATGACTGTCGCAGATCTCTTAACGAGATGGCAGAGCAGCATGACATACACCTCGTATGGGTGCCCGGGCATAGGGACCACGAGGGTAATTGCGCCGCCGACGAACTAGCAAGAGCAGGTACTACCAATCCTCTCCTACCGGAGAAGGAACCAGTAGGTATCCCCTTAGCTACGTGTTGGCTAAAATGCAGGGATCACTTTGACCGCGCATCACTGAGGAAATGAAGAAAACTCCAAAACTGCAGGAACTCCCGCATGATATGGCCAATCCGACCTAGGAAGAGGTCAATGATGCTTATCGCCCTGAATAGGCAGGACTGTAGTCTGGCGATCAAGGCCATTACGGGACATTGGTTAATAGGAGCACACGCGGCTAGACTAGCGGTGCAACATTATGACTACTGCAGGAGCTGTGGAGACGAAGAAGAGGAAGAGACAGTCGCACACCTCCTGTGTCAATGCCCTGCGCTGGGGCGCATCCGACTCAAATTCTTGGGCGCAGCAATACTTACAGACCTTACAGACCTCGCGGAGGTCGCTCCACACAGACTCGTAGCTTTCATCCGTAAATCTGGATGGGACCGCGAGCCGTTTCAGGAAGGGCACCCTTGGGCACATAAGTAGTGGGAAGGGAGAGGTCCTTCTGTAGGGTCCTTGCCTGTGCGGTATCACAAGGAGCCCCAGCGGCTCAAGTGGATGGGGGTCAGAACCGGCCCCTCATCGCCGCCTCAACCTAACCTAACCTATCTGCACCAATTATTAGATCAATTCGACAAGGATTATCAAAATTGGGATCGGCTAAATAATAGCCTTTCCAATAAAATTTATTAACATTTATTTTATTTGTGGAAAAAGTTTGATTTAATTTTGGTATAATAATTGCGTTTGTGATCAATTGTTTTTAATATTTACTATTATTCTTGAATGTTAATTTTAACTTGTAATTGGAAACCCAGACACCTGTGGGTGATACTCTACTAATTTTTGTGGGATATTCTATTTTAGGCAATTTAAATTTTTGCGCTGCCTTTTTAGAAATTAAAGTTCTTTGTGACCCAGTGTTAATCAAAGCTCTGAATTTTTTAAATGCACCATCTTGACCTATTATTTGAACCGCTTGTGTTCAACAACAACACTTTTTCAGAAGTCATGCACGTATTCACTATTGTCTATTTATGTGGATCATGCTATGGTTATTATTTCTATGGCAATACGAGCATTCTAATCAGTTATTGCACTTAGTATCTAAACTGTGCCTTAAACAAAAGATTATAAAGTACATAGATGGGACATCAGGGCCCAAAACGGTCAACTTTTTTCGTCGAGCTTGTTGGGAAGGGGGGAACGCACATGCATACGATTCTGTTTTTAGAAATCTGAACATGTATCCGTCAACAAAAATGTGAGTCTTTGCATGTATGTGTGACTGCTCGCACGACGGCGTAAAAATGTTTTGGCTTCCAAACTTCAATTTCAATTTCTCGTTTCTTTTTTTAATGCGCCGATGTGATAGTTGGTAGAACAAATAGTATTTTTAATCGCCGCAGATCGAGACAGGATGATAGCGTAATGCATAGAGTAGTTACTCTATGTATAATTTTTCTGTGTTTAAATCCTCGTAAGGCCTTGAACTTGTTCTTTCATTTATAATTAATATTATACCCTTGCAGAGGGTATTATAATTTTGTCCAAAAGTGTGCAACGCAGTGACGGAGACATCTCCGACCCTATAAAGTATATATATTCTTGATCAGGATCTCCTCCTGAGTTGATATGAGCATGTCCGTCTGTCCGTCTGTCTGTCCGTCTGTCTGTCTGTTTCGACGCGAACTAGTCTCTCAGTTTTAAAGCTATGGTCTTGAAACTTTGCACACACCCTTCTTCTTTGCACGCAGTATATAAGTCGGAACGGCCCGGATCGGCCGACTATATCCTATAGCTGCCATATAACTGATTGATAGGAAATGGTATAACTTTGGTGTTTTTAGAGTTAGAGAGTTCAAATTTGACATGAGAGCTATTTTTGGCAAAACATTACGACGTGCTAAATTTCATAAGGATCGGCCGACTATATCCTATAGCTGCCATATAACTGAAAGATCGGAATTGACCCAACTTTTGTATTTTTGAAGATAGAAAACTGGAACTTGGTACAGATTCTAGTTTTGGTCAGTTCATCCAACCTAAGGATCGGCCAACTATATCCGATGTTTGCGATATATATCCGGTTTTTACTGCAAGGGTATATCAACTTTGGCTCCGCCCGAAGTTAGCTTTCCTTTCTTGTTTTTGATTAAAATTAAATTTAAGTTATAAAACTAAATTGAAGTATAAAAACTAAAAAGAAAGCGAAATTTGCCGAGGACTATAATTTTTAATATTGTTTTGCTGCTGCGCCGATGCTTTTGTTTTGGTTGTTATTGCTGCTACTCTGGTTGTGGTTCTTTGCTGCTGGTGTTGTTGTCGCTGCCGTTCTGCTTCTGATATTGTTGTCGCTGCGGTTGCTGCTGGTGCTTTTGCTATTGTTGCATTCACTGCTTATTCAGCTCTCGATGTCACTTCTATTGCTAATGTTGCTTTTTATTTTAATTTTTTTGTTTGTTTTTTGTTTTAATTTTTGTGTATGGTTTTTGTTTTAATTTTGGTGTATGTTTTTATACCCTTTCAGAGGGTATTTCAATTTTGTCCAAAAGTTTGCAACGCAGTGAAGGAGACATTTCCGACCCTATAAGGTATATATAATATATTCTTGATGAGGAAAACCTCCATAGTTGATATAAGCATGTCCGTCTGTCCGTCGGTCCGTATGTCTGTTTCTACGCAAACTAGTCTCTCAGTTTTAAAGCACACACACTTTTTCCCTTTGCACGCAGTATATAAGTCGGAACGGCCGGGATCGGCCGACTACATCCTATAGCTGCCATATGATCGGAACTGATTGATCGGAAATGGTATAACTTTGGTGTTTTTAGAGTTAAAGGGTTCCCATGTACAAATGTTTTTTTTGAAAAAATAATACGACTCACCAAATTTTATAAGGATCGGCCGACTATATCCTATGGCTGCCATATAACTGAACGATCGGAAATGACGTAACTTTCATGTTTTTGAGAACTTTGTTGGAACTTCGTAAAGATTCTATTTTTGGTCAGTTGATCCGACCTACCAAATTTCATAACGATCGGCCGTCTATATCTTATAGCTGCCACATAACTGAACGATCGGAAATTGCTTCGGATATACTGGTATTTGGTAAAATACCAACTTTTGTATTTTTGAAGATAGAAGCTTGGGGCTTTTTTTAAATTTTGTATTGTAATAAATTGGTTTAATTATGATATTACCCGATATTAAGGATCGGTTAACTATATCCGATTTTTGCGATATATATGTATTAGGTTTTAACTGCAAGGGTATATAAACTACGGCTCCGCCTGAAGTTAGCTTTCCTTTCTTGTTGATATTAAAATTATAAGAGGTTATACAGGTTCTTATTGCTTCATCTGAAATAAAATATATAATTATAAATGGAGACTACCAATAAGTCAAAAATTGAGAAATCAAAGACGAAAATGGAGAAATGTCCTACATTTTAAAGGTCGGAACAACGTTTGGGCCAAACGTTGATAAAGATAAGCTTATTGTACAGCCACTGACTATTTCAAGGAATATATCGTCTATGTATAAGACACATTTTGGGCCAATTAATAAAGAAATTGTCACGCATAAATGTAATGGTTTTAACCATTGGTAACCATAATAGTATGGGATATATGGATGGAAAATTTTTTAAAAGCCTTATACATTTCATGCACAGTCTATTAGTTTGATCTCAGGAAATTCCTGAGATGGGGAAAATGGTGACAACTTGCAGCCAACTAGTGAAGTTTTTTAAAAAGTCAGGAAACAATTCCCTTTTAGGCTTTACACTTAAAAGCTTTTGTCCTACTCGATGGAACACTGTTCTCTACTTATTAAATCAATAGAATTTAATTTGAAATTAGCAACACTTTAATAGAGAAAAATCAAATAGGAAGATTGGAAGGCCTTTACATAGATGAACTTTCATCTGTTGGGAAAATTTTGAAAGTTTTTGAAAACTTTTTAAAAAAAACCTGCGGCTAGTAAACACCCAACAATCCACTTAATAATACCCAACAATACCAAATTAAATAAATCATGTTTGAGCGGTACATATGCCTTTAAAATAGGGTAGTTTTATAAGACTACCCTATATTCACATATTTTGGGTGTAATAGAGCCAAATATTGAAATGTGGAAAAAAATTTTTGTTTCCGCCATCAAATAAATAAAACGATGTTAAAAAGGAAATAAAAGAATGCAGCAACATGAATGTCCCTATGCAAGCATTTTTTGTTTAGGTTGGTGGAATATGTAGCGCATCTTCCGAAAGAGATGTTTCGGATGCAAGAAAGTAAATTACCGAAAAACCATGTATATTAAAAAATAGTTCTGATAAAATAATCATTAATAGTAAAAATAATTCAGTCTGCAGCTAGCTTTCTTTGAGTTCGGACATTTACTTTTTCGCTCATGTCGCCTCTCGTTTGCACCGAGTGCAGTGCAGAAGTTACTGCTACCCAACTTCGTGGGGGTGAAGCCGTTCGGTGCGCGTCTATCTGCCGGCGTGCCTACCACAGCGCTTGTGTGGATTTGCCCTCGGAGGCTATAAAATTTCTTATTAACATTCCGAAATGTATCTTATAAATCTATTTTAGCCATTTCGAAGAAATTAGTTATTGAGCTGTAATTTTTATTCGGCTCTTGAGTAAAAAGTCGATAAATGTTATCGTATTTGAGCAGGAGCGGGAAATTCCGGCAAATATTTTTGTATTTTTAACATTTCAAAATAATGTGTAATATGTATTCTATGGTGTTGGAGTTGCAATAAGAGTTGGCGTTGTCATAAACTGTTAATTTGTAGAGGGTGTGTTTATCAAAAGCCTGATCGCATAAGATTCTATTATATAGTTTAATCTGCAATCTGTTAAGATTGCAGTGTTTAGAGTTAACCATGGTTTAAGACTCTTAAGCGAATGGTCATGGTTTTTTGTGTGCAATGCGTTTATTATAAATATTGCCGTGAACCGGTGTTAACTAACTTGAGAATAGAACTTTAAGGAATTTTAGTTTATCCTAAACCGCATGGCTTCGCGTGTGCTGTGGTATATTTGGAGGCGAAATAAGAATTTATTTAATTTCAATTCCAAGCATAGCTCAGCTCTGCTTATTCCACTTATTTTTTTTTCTTTTGTGTGCAATTGAGGTCTTAAATCTATTTCTGCAATTGTCCTTCGCGCTCTCGAAAGCTCCTGCTTCGTCTTCCTATTTGCCACAGTGGTGTTTTTTAATTTTTTAAACATTTTATTTATATTGTTAAACATTAATATGGAATTTAAACAGAACTGAACTGATAAAGTCTTGTAACAAGATAATCTCCTCATCCCAGCCTACCTATTACCCATTGCTGGCTATGTAAAAATTTCATACACGCCAAGTGTGCCGGGTTCACTGCCTCAGTTTCGGATGCGATTTCCAGTAGGTCTGGTTTACATTATTGTTGTGATAATTGTCGTGCTCTCCAAGACGAAATGGGGTCGTTCATGAGACAGACTAAGAATGGATTTAAAGAGTGATTACTGGTTTTCGAAAAATCAGTGACAAACTCTGTGCGCTTGACACTCAGTTAAGAGGCCTTCATGTCCGACATGTCCTCCGTGGCATCTCTTTATGTGATACCACAGGTCTAATGAATGAAACCCCCGTTAGAGTCATCCAAAAGGTCACAGTCCGGACAAATATATTTGTTTCTCGGCTTACCCCTGCAACTTCAGAGATTTACAACTTCACTTATCCAAAAAACTAATATCGTCACTAACACATACCTATCAGAATACTTAAGGCTACGTAGCAAACTCTCTAAACCAGGGGTGGGCAAGCCCATGGCTCCTCGGGCTCTCAAGGCTCCCTCCGTTATTCGTAATTTTTGGCGTCAGCAAATCGGTCCAGACGGTCGGGTCGCGCGGCCAGTGAGTCGTGGAGATTTACAAAAAGAATGCTATTCCTGAATGAATTCCCGACCGCTCCCGAGCATTCTGTGCTCTTTACTCCTGTCGCGCCGCACATCTTGCAGAACAAGATTCTTAGGTTCCTGCTTCCCGCTCGCCCAATGGCCCATCCCATCGCATCTGTTGCATGCTTGCGCTGAATAAAAATTTTCATTCTTGGCATGCAGTTTTTGAC
The DNA here is from genome assembly GCA_018153235.1 of Drosophila malerkotliana malerkotliana. Classification (NCBI taxonomy): domain Eukaryota; kingdom Metazoa; phylum Arthropoda; class Insecta; order Diptera; family Drosophilidae; genus Drosophila; species Drosophila malerkotliana. The sequence goes on from JAECXV010000159.1 coordinate 2,314,608, forward strand.
GATCCTCTCGATTATCTCTTTCGTCTTTTTTCCTAGTGGCTTCATTAGGGTCTGAAGGTCCACCATGTATTTTATGAACGGCTCTCACGTCGCTGCTTTCGTTGACGAACCTGATCTGCCAACTTCTTGAAGTATCCTTTCGGCAGAACCAGGGTCTCCTGTTCCGTCAAACTGAAACGACCAGTCCCGCACTTGCCTAGTGACTTTCGCGTAGTCTACCGGAACCGGGATATACTTCCTTGATTGTGGCTCCATGCTCCTTCCTACTCTTGGCTTCGGTACCGCCAACTCTCTATGAGTCTCTCGGTCTCGCTGGTCGCTCTCTGCCTGAGGGTGGACCTTTGCACGAACCTTCTCTTGAACCCTCGCGTTAACGCCAGCACTTCATCGTCTTTGGAGTCGTCGACCCCCTTCTCCACCAGGGATCTATCTCATGGTTTCCACAGTCCCGTGCGCTTGTAGACCTAATTCTCTGGAAACTTCGGTCAGCTCCTCCTTTATATCCAGTTGTTCGACCACCTTCTCCACCAGAGATCTATCTCATGGTTTCCACAGTCCCGTGCGCGTGTAGACCGAGTTCTCTGGAAACTTCGGTCAGCTCCTCCTTTCTAAGTATGTATATCCAGTTGTTCCTTCCCTTATCTATGCTATGTTACTTCTTAACTCAATGCAATCACGTAGTTTAAGCGCCAGGTGTAACGAACTGTTTTTTCTGCATCGCGCTCGCAATAATTTGTCGTGGCTAGCTCACAGAGTTTGTGGGTCTGTTTCACTGAATTTATAGTTCGGCGTGATTGCCCGAGCCCAGAAATAATACAAATAGCATAGAACTTTCCAAACTCTTTATTCAGGACCTTTTCCCAAAATACAATATCTTGATCTCAATACCAGGTTCAGCTCTGTATTCTGGCTGCTCCTACTGGTTCCACCCGGCTCCATCGTCGGCGCTTCCTGTTGACCGTTCCGAATGTCCCGGTCGTTGCTGCTGCTCCGTCGCAACTTTTACTCCTCGTGCTGCGTTTTCTTAGATTCCCCTAACGGTCGCCCTTTCGATGGCTCCGCTACTCCAGGAATCCACCGCGCATACGCACTAGCAAGCCGGGATTGGGAGTTGGCCGCGGACTTAGTACCTCCGCTACTCCAGGGATTCACCGCGTCTATGTACTAGCGAGCCGGAATTGCGAGTTGACTGCGGATTATCGCGCTACTGCGCGCTAGTGCCAGGATTGGAAATTAAAAGCTGACTGCGCCTCCGCTATACCTGGACACCGCGCATACGCGCTAGCGCCAGGATTGGGAGCTGCCTGTGGTTTTTGCCCCCACTACACCTGGGATCACCGCGCATACGCGCTAGTGAACCAGGATTGGGAGTTGCTTGTGGTTGTCGCGCCCCTCACTACACCTGGGGACACCGCGCATACGCGCTTGCGTGCCAGAATTGGAAGTTGCCGTTGATGATCGTGTGTCGTACTCTAGCTACACCGCGGACACACCGCGCATACGCGCTAGCGAGTCCGGAGTTGGGAGTTTCGTGGCTGGTGACTGAGGTGTTCTCGATGGGTCTCTAATTGGGCATGAGTTCGCGAGTCGCCCCATCCTTGTTTTGCAGGACTACGCCTGTTGACTGCAATTTAAGGAGTCGGTAAGGCATAGGCCAGACTTGTCCTTTCTTCACTTCCTTGCAAGACAACCTGCCGTGGTCGGGAATGGCCCAACTCCACCCCGATACCCTGGGCTTATAGAGGAACCGTCCGGCAACGGATCCTTTCCTAGCTCGTTCTTTACGTTCTCCTTTCTTTGGGCTGTTGGGCTGTCTAAAAGGCTATCCTGCAACTCAAACTACCGAGTCCTTTTTAGAAACGCCACTTCGTCTCTGCTTTCCCCCGACGCGCTGCCCCCGTTACTGTTCCTTCTGTCTTGCGGCTAGGCCGTCTCATCTTTACTTTTCCTACTTCTCATCTTTACTTAAGACTTAATCTCCTCACAAACAGGTATATTGTTTTGGAAGTGAGTTTTTACTTCTTCTGTCCTTGATTTTCTAGTCTTAGTACGAATACGCTGAACGGACGTTTTTTTTTTTTCGAAAAATCGTCGCTGTTCATATCAAGCGCTTCTACTACCGCCTGAAAATATATATACGGAGTCTCTTATACTTATTTGGCATCGATCTAATGCCGCGAAATGTTTGGGTTTCATAAGATTATCTCTAAGGCAACATCCAGCAAACTCAGTTCAGAATTTGCTCTTTTTTCCTCATCCGATTCTTCCGAATACTCCAAGTTACTTGTAACAGAAGTAGATCCAATAGGCAATAACTCTCTTTGCTTTACATTCCTTTCCTCTTCTTCCAATCGTCTTTGCCTAACTGTTCAAGCATTGAACACTACTTTTTATAGAAATTTCAAGTTAGAGTTTCAAGGGATCGGACCCATGAAATACGAGTCAAACAGCATAATCTAAAACCGATCCCCTGCAGCCTAACATAAATAACACAAACATAAGCGCATCCGCACTTGAGAAAGGGTCGCATAGCATGTCAACGTGCAGTGCGTTGATAAGTAGTTGTAAATACATAGGTTTAAGATTCTCATGTATCGTACTTATAAGAGAACTTCACCGAATAAAATCAGTTTCCATAAGGAGCTTATTGGAGTAAGACCTATTTATTTAGGGCTCCTCTTAACACTAACTCATTCTTCTTTCTCTGTCAATTTTTTATCTACACTAGCTAAGCATCCTACTCGACCAGGTTCTCTTTGTTTATTCAAAAATAGTTTGTCTTCTATTTTTATTATCTTAAAGGCATCAGCATGTGCAGTATCAAATAATTTATCAAGGTCTATTTTAAAATAATTTTCTCAGTCCTTGAAAGTAACTTGAGTTTTCTTACCATTTTTTTACAGTTTTCTCCAAACCACATAAATCAATCACTTTCTTCATGCCGTTAGGAAATGCCCTTGTAGGAATTCTAGCTTTTTCCCAAAATATTAAACACTCCTTAATCACAAGATTTTTACTTTCACAGAGAGTCAGCTTGACTGGCTAAATATTATAAAACAAGATGGAGAGAACCTGGCGATTTGATGGTAATTTTGCACCTGTTATTTGAAGGCTAGGTAGCCCGACAAGAAAAATATTTTCTTTACCGCTCCGTAATTTCACTGAAATCTTTACTCAACAAAAAACTGCGCAAACAACACCAAAAACTACGAATTGCGAAGCAACGAACGATGTTCGCAGCGCGTTCGGTGAGGTGAACTTGTACGGACAAGCTTAGATGGCAAGTCGGTACGCATCCTCTTGCTACAACGGGCTTATATTTTGTTGTAGAACATATCGACGCATTTCCGCGAAAGTATCGTAAGTCGCTTTTTTTCGAAATTGAGATTTTAATGCGAAATTGTTAGGCACCTAATGTCTCACTACCCTGTGAAATATTATAACTGAAAATACTATAGTTCCGATAAAAATAAAGTTTAAATTTTATCGTATGTTACAGTGCTTTTCAATGTGCGCGCGAAATTATCGTATGTCCTTACAAATTTTTTGCGTGGAAATACTTCAAACGCACAAAAATAAAGAAATACAATAACAAATGTATCTAATCGCTTAAACATCTTATGATTTTACTTATTGTTTGTAAGAGATTCAATAAAAAAAAGCTTCTCCTGTAAAATTGGATTTTTCAACATACGATAATTTCGCGGAAATGCGTCGATATAAGGTTACTATGAAATTTTTAAAAAGGTATGCGAAAAAATATATGTATATATTTATACCCTTGCAGAGGGTATTATAATTTTGTCCAAAAGTGTGCAACGCAGTGAAGGAGACATCTCCGACCCTATAAAGTATATATATTCTTGATCAGGATCTCCTCCTGAGTCGATATGAGCATGTTCGTCTGTCCGTCTGTCTGTCTGTCTGTTTCTACGCGAACTAGTCTCTCAGTTTTAAAGCTATCGACTTGAAACTTTGCACACACCCTTCTTTCCTTTGCACGCAGTATATAAGTCGGAACGGCTCGGATCGGCCGACTATATCCTATAGCTGCCATATAACTGATTGATCGGAAATGGTATAACTTTGGTGTTTTTAGAGTTAAAGAGTCCTAATTTGACACGAGAGCTATTTTCGGCAAACCATTACGACATGCCAAATTTCATAAGGATCGGCCGACTATATGCTATAGCTGCCATATAACTGAACGATCGGAAATGACCCAACTTTTGTGTTTTTGAAGATAGAAAGCTTGAACTTGGTACAAAGTGTTGCAGTGTGTACCCGTTAAGTACTCTTGGTACAGTGGGTATTCAATATATGTGCATACTACACTATTTCTGGTGTTCCCCCATAACTGGGAGCCGTACATCCATATAGGTTTTAGTACCGAGTTGTACAGCAGGACTTTATATTCAAGGCTAAGAGGTGACCGATGTGGAAAAGCCAGTGAAGGCTGCTGGCTTTTAGCTTTAGGTGTGTTCTTTTGGCTTCAATGTGCCGGCGCCATGTGAGTCTTCTGTCGAGATGTACTCCTAGGTATGTTACTTCGTTTGCTTGTGGGAGTAGAGTGTTGTTTAATCTAATCGGCGGGCCGTTTGGCCTGTTCAGAGTGAACGTAACGTGCCCACATTTCAGTTCGTTTACTTTAATTCACCAATCTGATAGCCATTTTTCAACATCGACAATATGAAGAGCTAGCTGCGCAGTTGATTGAATCGGGCATTTTGAGCGGCTAAGAATAGCTGTGTCATCGGCAAACGTAGATGTTGTTAGTCGGGATACAGCAGACATCAGCAGCAGTAGAGGACATATAATATTGGCCTTGCACGCTACCTTGAGGAGCTCCAGCTCCAACAGTGTAATCATCAGATATAGCAGTGTTGCACCTCACAACAAATTGTCGTAAAGGAAAGACTCTAAAATCTTGTGGGTGCTGTAGGGGAGCATTGTCTTGATCTTGTACATTAGACCTTCTAGCCAGACTCTATCAAATGCATCATGAGATGAGAGACATTTAAAAATATGGCAGTACAGTACTCTCGCTTTTCGAACGCGTTCCGAATTTCTGATGTTATCCGGTTGACCTGCTCAATTGTTCCATGCTTTTCACGAAACTCAAATTGGTGTGACGGGATTCCTTCCTGGATTCTCAGGTGTGTGTTTATCCGAGTCATTAGGCATTTTTCAAAGAGTTCAGATAGGCAAGAGAGTACGATTATAGGTCTATACGACGTGGGGATAGTATGGTCTTTCCCGGCATTGCTATCATTATTATAATTGACCTTTTCCATCTCACTGGAAAACGGCCAAGTTTGGCGATGCCATTAAATAGCTGGGTGAGAGTGCAAACGGCGCAGTATGGGAGCTCAATGATCATTTTGGGAGTTATGAGGTCGCAGCCCGGGGATTTTTTTGGATTCAGTTGTCTTTTGATGATGTTAACGATTTCGTTTGGGCGAAACTCAATTGGCTCATGTTGAGGCTGGGGCTTATATGATTGAGTCGGCAAAGTAAACGCATTGGTGGCAGGATTTGGTTGGAAGACATTTTTAAGGTGTTTGGCAAACGTGCTGGCTCTGTCTGCGTCGCTGCGCGCCCACCCGCCTGTGGAATTTCTTATAGGCATTACGGTTTCTTTCGGTGAGCTCAGAGTTGGGTGAGCTCTTAAGCGTTTCCATAGTGAGTGTTTTATACTGTTAGTTGACAATTGTTCTATGTAGCGGCGGTGGACATACGTTTCTCCATGCTGTAGGGCTTGATCAAGTTAACGTTAGGCATGTTTTAAGCGTTACTTAGCAGATGGCGATCTGTGACATTGCCATTCTCGACGTAAGATTCGCTTTTCGAAGACGAGCTGTTCGATTTGTCTTCTTTTGAATCCATTGTGTGTTTATAGTTTGAGGTGTTGAAACTCGAGCTGCAGAGACGAGTACAGACTCCAGTGAATTAATAAAACTGTCTACGTTGGCTTCGTCGCTGAGGTGAGGTCTCAGCTCAATGTGTGAGCTGATATACTTCCTGTACTTAACCCAATTGGTTTTATGTGAGGTCAGTTTTGATGACTGATCCCATGTTCCTGGGTGTCGGAGTAGAGTGAAAAGGACAGGCGAGTGATCAGATGAAAGATCCGAAAGGCATTTGGCGCTTATCAGATTTTTAGGAATATTTTTGGTCTATTCGCAAAGTCTATTAAATCGGGAAGATTCTTTGGGTCTGCCGGCCAGTATGTTGGTGTGCCAGAAGAAACATAGTCTAGCTTGTTCTTAGCTTTGATAATTGCATTAAAGAGCTGCTGGCTCCTGCTGCTATGAAGTGGTCTCCGAGTGAGTTGAAAAACTGCATAAACTTATCTTTGGCTATGGTAAAGCGTGGGGGGCAGCATACGGCGGCTAGAGTTAATTGCTTGCCAATATTTAGGTGTATATTTATTGATGTGACCTGTAGGTAGTTTTTAGCAAATTTCGTATGATAATAGTGTTTAATACGGCTTCTGATTAGAATTCAAGTCCCGCCGTGTGCTTTACCATCTGGATGATTTGTTCCATAGAATGAATATCCTTGTAGTTGAAAATTGTATCTTTTTGTAAGATGTGTTTCTGAAAGCAGCATTACATCTATTTGATTGACTAGTAGGAATTGCGCTAACTCGAGCTTATGCTGCGAAACGCCGTTAGCGTTCCACGTAGATATTCGTAGGGAAGTCATTATTTGGATTGTAGTGAAACCAGCATTTGTATTAATAGATTTTGGTTTCGCATAAGATCTTGCATAGTTGGACGCATAAACGACATAAAGCTATGGATATCATAGCTTCAAAGCTACTTTTTGGCTGCTACGGCGGTTGATGCTGCTGAGTTCGGTTCTTGGTGTGCTGATTGCGGCAGTGAGCTTTTTGAGGCTGTGGTAGCCAGTCCTGATTTTAAAGCGCTTGCGTATGTGACATTTTTGGCAGAGTTTACGGGTCCTAGTGAGGATCTGGCTGCAGTCGAGAAGAAGACTTCAGGGTTTGACCTGGAGGCTATGAACTGATTATTTTGGGTGCTGGAGGTAAATCTCTCTGGTGGATGCGACTTTTCAGCTCCTTATAAACTGGGCAACCTCTATAGTTAGCAGTGTGAGTTCCACCGCAATTGCCGCACTTTATCGAGTTTTGGTCATCTTTGCTCGCTGGGCAGTGTGCGGAATCATGAAGCTCACCACAAACTACACAAACTAGGCGCAGTTTACAGTAAGACCTTGTATGGCCTTATTCTTGGCAGTTCGCACATTGTACCGGGCCATTGCATTTGTGCGGCTCCTCAACTGTAATTCTGCAGGAACTAAAGATTGTATATAGGGTGCACTTCGTATTTTTTTAGGGACTTAATTTGTTGTTCGAGCTCAACCCCAAAGAGTGGCTGTGGCTTTCTATCCCTGTTAAAAATATTGAAGACTGTCTTAGCGCTAAATCCCTTCTCTTGTAGCGCCTTTGTTATCTCTGCAGGCGATACTTCGGACTTTATGCCTTAAGTACGACTTTCAGGCCCTTGTTGCTTTTAAGCTAATACGTGTAAAAGTTATTTTTTTTGTCGGTGACGTATTTCGATAATACTCTGTAATTATCTTCAGACGTCGTTGGAACTTTTGTTTCCTGGATGTTGCCCTTTACGAGTGGTATTATGTCGAAGTTGTCCTTGCCAATAAGCTCTATAATTTTGTTCACAGAACGTTGGAACTTTTTTCTCGTATGTAAGTTAGCGGCGTCATAGGCTTCCTTTTTTCGACTTCTGTAGATTCGGCGTCATCCTCATAGTTTGCCAAGTTTTTAAAACGGTTTGAGTTCGTGGGCGTTTCTATTGCAGCTATGGTAGCATTGCCACGGGTTATTTTGCGTTGAGTTTAGGGACTCAGCTTCCTTTTGATTTGGATGTAAAGATCCAAACCAGTCTGCACAGCCGGCTTAATATTTTCTTTGTTTTTGTTCTCTTTTTCAGGCAGCGCAGCGGCAGAAGTATTAATGTTTGCGCTGCTAGTTGATGACGTCGTTAAACGCGCTGTCATTACAGTTGCGATTGTTTTTGTTGTTACGGTTGACGTTGTCAAAGAAGTTGCGGTGCTAGTTACTGCGTTTTTTGGCTGCAGAGACAGCGATGGTAGCGAGGGGGAGCAAGAACGCGCTCTCTCGCTCTCTACGTTTAAGAATTCGGTCAAGTTTGGGGTAAATTGACCGTGTTTGGGATGAGCTTGCATTACTTTCGGTTGCTTTGCAAGTGAAGTAAGCGTTGTTTCTTTGTACTGAGATCCGTCTCTTGTCTTGCTCACGTTGACGTTGTGTGCGAACGTCGTTTAGACTCATTGCAATCGAGGTTGAGTTTGTTCGAGTTTTAAATGCTATTAATTAATTAATTAATCAATATAAACATTAGCGATTTCATCGCTGAAAGCGTCTTTTCGCGTTGTTGTTGATTTACGAAACCAGTCACTGAACTTTTTTGATATTATTGAATACTTTTTTTCCCGGAGCATAATAAATACACGTCTGCATGCGACGACGATTCGAAAAATATATCGAACTTGAAAAATAAGGGACACCCTAATATATATGTATTTATGTCGGTCACTAATTCGAGCGGCGACTTTATTAAAGATGTAGTCTCATGTGTGAGGTGTTTTTTCACATATTTCGATAGTATTGTTTATTAAGAATGTACTGTTAAAGTTTCAAATAAAAATATCAAATAATGACAGAGATGCAGCCCATAATCGAGAGCGCGCCTACACCGAAAAGTATGAGTTTCTCGGTAGCGTCTAAACTTTAAACGCCTTTTTCTCGGAACGACATTTTTGTGTGCGGCGCAGGTGATTCACAAAATTCTATGGTACCGATCTAGCTGTAATTTGGATATGTTGTTCTAAAAAGTAACACCTCCGTCCCGTACTAGAATCATTTATTTTAAATCATTAGTTTTTTATTTATCATTAATTTAAAATAAATTTTTTTAATTTTTTAATTTTTTTACATTTTTTTTTTGTGAAATCGCCATTTTGTTGTTTATTGATGCAAAAATTTCTTTCTAGTACGGGACAGAGCCATAAGCTTACAAAACCAGAATCTATTATAATTTTTTGTTTCGGATGACTCTAGCAGTCGAAATCACCTGCGCCAGGGACCAACCTTTATTTTTTATATGCATACTTTGGCATGCTATAAAGTGTATTAAACTACACAAGAATAAATTAAACAAAATATTTTTAAATAGTTTATGATGCCTATAAAAACATATTTGAAAATTTAAACAATCGCATTATTATACCCTTGCAGAGGGTATTATAATTTTGTCCAAAAGTGTGCAACGCAATGAAGGAGACATCTCCGACCCTATAAAGTATATATATTCTTGATCAGAATCACCTCCTGAGTTGATATGAGCATGTCCGTCTGTCTGTCTGTCTGTTTCTACGTGAACTAGTCTCTCAGTTTTAAAGCTATCGTCGTGAAACTTTGCACACACCCTTTTTTCCTTTGCACGCAGTATATAAGTCGGAACGGCTCGGATCGGACGACTATATCCTATAGCTGCCATATAACTGATTGATCGGAAACGGTATAACTTTGGTGTTTTAAGAGTAAGAGAGTTCAAATTTTACATTAGTGCTACTTTTGGCAAAATAATACGACATGCCGAATTTCATAAGGATATTATATATCCTTATATCTTATAGCTGTCATATAACTGAACGATCGAAATTGACCCAACTTTCGTGTTTTTGAAGATAGAAATTTAAGTACGTATTCTATTTTTGGTCAGTTAATCCAACCTACCTAATTTCATTAGAATTTCATATAACTGAACGATCGAAATTGACCCAACTTTCGTGTTTTTGAAGATAGAAATTTAGTACATATTCTATTTTTGGTCAGTTAATCCAACCTACTAAATTTCATTAGAATCGGCCGACTATATCCTATAGCTGCCATATAATTGAACGATCGGAAATGGTATTTGGTAGAAATACCAACTTTCGTATTTTTGAAGATAGGAGCTTGGGACTTTTTTTTAGATATTTTATTGTAATTAATTGGTTTAATTATGATATTCTCATAAGGATCGGCCAACTATATCCGATGTTTGCGATATATATCCGGTTTTAACTGCAAGGGTATATCAACTTCGGCTCCGCCCGAAGTTAGCTTTCCTTTCTTGTTTATTATTCGAAAAAAATTTTTTTTTAATAACCTCTAAAAAGTAGGCCGGAACATGAGACTACATCCTTAAAGACATAGATCTCACAATATACCAAATTAATATACAAAAAAGGTAAACAAGACAATCAGCTGATTTCGTGTCTTTACACTCACCTAAAAATCATTCTATCGTTAGGGTATGCAGGCACAAGCCTCTGGCAGAACAAAAAACATTTAAAAGCAATCGACGTTTTAAGTGACTCCTACTAAAATATACCCTGTTCCTATCTCAGTATATTGATTTTTATTGATTCGTAAAAATATATAAAAAAAATATACAGTAAAACATTTTACCACTTACTTAACACTTAATCTTATCCCTAAATAAATTTAAAATGTATGCTGAAATATCAAAAAAATAATATATCAAACAATATAATTTCTTTCGTCAAATACCCTAATTATGTTAGGGTAGCAAGCCTGAAAAGTTAGAAAAATCAAAATTTTTGTGCGCTGGCTTCGAAACGAAGTCGCACGCACACATACCCCGTGTATGTGAATGTGTTACACCTGTCTCAAGAAATTTTTCGTCCATCTTAATTAGGATACCCAATCGAACTGCCGAACTGAGCGGATGTGCTTTGCCCGAGCTCCGGGAAAACTTCAACATAATAGTTTCCTCATAAAATAATAAAACAGTAATTAAATACAAAAAAATCTGGGGTAGCCCAATATAAGCGAAAAGACACTGAACCATTAATTTATTAAAAGCAATAATAAGCTTTTTATCACAGTTGTGATGTGCTAAACCAAAACTAGGCATTGTATGAAACCCCCGTCAGAGTCACCCAAAAGGGTATTCCAAAGTCCAGACCACCGGCACCGACTGATGCTGCAGTTCTCGTACCTGCGACACCAAAACCCTTACAGGTGATTCCTCCATCGAAACATATATTTGTTTCTCGGCTTGCCCCTGATACTTCAGAGATTGATATCTGGGCTTATATCAAAGCCAAAACAACAGCCGATATAAAGGTGGAGGACATAACTAAATTTAAATATAATTATACAAGGCGCACGTCTTCTTTCAAGATTCGTGTGCCCGCGCTGATGTTCAAGACGATTTGTTCTCCCAGTTTTTGGCCAGAGAATCTTTTCGTCCATGAGCATCAGCCTAGTTCCGTAAAGAAAAAAGTTAAAAAACCAGTGGGAGTGAGACTTCCCAATATCGGAACCACTGACCAACCCTCCACCTCTTCTTTGGCCACTAACCCAAAAAACTAGTTTCGTCACTAACTCTTACCTATCAGAACACTAGGGGGCTCCGTAGCAAACTCCCTAAACTATATTCTGATAGTTCTTCCTTTGCATCCCATATTATAGCCTTTACAGAAACTTGGTTAAAGCCGGAGATCTTTAGCTCCGAAGTTTTGCCAAGTTAGTACACCACTTTTAGACGGGATCGACCTCAGCGAAGGGGGGGGGGGGGTGGAGTCCTCATTTCGGTAGACTCTACTATTGCTTCTGAAGCGGTGAAATCCCAAGAGTTTGGTGACATAGAATTTATTTGCGTTAAAATCACTATGTCCGTGAAATCTTTATACATTACATGTTCATATATACCGCCTATGTCTGAACCGCCTACATATTGGCAGCATTTGTCCGCTATTCGACACGTCTTTAATCTTATGACGGATCGTGACCAACTTGTAGCGGTAGGCGACTTTAATATCCCAGAATAAAAGAGGTCTAACGTCGATAACTCACCATCTTTGTACTTATCACTCACCATGACTTCACCGCAGATTAACCATGTTAGAAATTCGTTAGGTCGGCTTTTAGACTTATGTTTTGTATCTGATCCTGGTGAGACCGCTCTCTCCAGAGCTTTTCCCCTTTCAACCCCAGAGGATCCATATCACCCCACGCTGGAGGTCTCTATCGTAACTATTCCTGGTATCGATCAGATGTCTCTATGCGTAGCAAATAAGATTCGCTGCTTCCGTAAAGCTGATTTTCAGAAACTTAATAGCCTTATTGATACATACGATTGGCCCGATATTCTGGCATGCACTGATCTTAACGTAACTTTAGAAAAATTTTACTTTACTTAAAATACATTTTTTGACTCCTGTGTGCCATGGAAATATTTGATTTGAGTGTTGATTTTTCAACATACCTACTAGCTCGGTCGAATTTTACCTTGCATAACGCGGAATGTTATAGGAATTATATTGATCGCTGCCGGATACAATTTACTCAGGATCCAAAGCAGTTTTATAATTTTGTAAACACTAAGCGTAAACACGTATCTTTTTCACCCCTGCTTACGTTTGAAAATTCCTCTGCGACCTCTAATCAGGCCATTGCCGATCTATTCGCAGAATTTTTTCAAATTATTCTCCGCCTAAATTAACAGATCAGCCTTACGCATATAACATTCAAGCAGCAAGTCTTATTTTCTGTCAGTTTTTCTCTGGGAAAAACTTGTTGCCAATGAGATCTTGATCTTCTAAAAGTCAAACCCATTTATTCGCCAGGCCCCGCCAGGCACCAGGCTGTGTGCTAAAATACTGTGCCAGGGCTCTGTGCAAACCTCTTCTAAGACTTTTCAACTTATCTTTGGAAACCTCGATTTTTTCCCTTAAGTGGAAGGAATCATTCATAATTCCCCTACATAAAAAAAGTCTGAGGCTGCCAACTACAGAGGCATCTCTAAGTTGTCGGCAATTCCAAAGTTATTTGAAAAATTAATTACCCCTCATTTGCAACACCTTTGCTCTTCGATTATCACTCCTTGTCAGCATGGCTTTATTAGGCGTCGCTCCACCACCACAAATTTACTGGAGTTGACATCCTTTGTCATAGATGCCTTTTGTAAGGGATATCAAACCGATGTAATTTACACAGACTTCAGCAAAGCATTTGATTCAGTTAATCACTCACTCTTGTTGAGTAAACTGAATATGCTGGGTTTTCCCAAAGACCTCTTAACGTGGATCTCCAGCTAACTAGATGGAAGGACACAAAGAGTCTTATTTAAAAACATACAGTCCCGTCTAGTCCGTGCTACATCCGGCGTCCCTCAAGGAAGTCATCTTGGCCCGTTATTATTTACGCTTTTTATAAACGACTTGCCCCCTGCTTTATCGAACTTTCTAGTTCTTATGTATGCAGATGATGTAAAGCTTTGTCTTCAGTACAAATCCATCTACGCCCAATGCAGTCTTCAGTCTGACCTTGATAACTTTCAAAAATGGTGTTTAGCTAATGATCTAATACTTAATGGATCAATATGCAAGCATATGTATTTTTATCGTTCTTGCCCTCTGCAAGCTACTTATTCTATTAATGGGATTTCCTTAGAAAAATTAACCCAGGTTAATGATCTCGGCATCCTATTAGACCATCCAAATCTTCAGCTTCTATCCTACAGTAGCAGACTTTTACTTATAAACTTACCTAGCTTAACAAATCATAGACAATGCTCGGTGTAGTTTTTCTCCATAACCTTATTAACGGGGATGTAGATAGCCAGCATTTACTAACACGTTTAAAATTTAACATTCATAATAGAAGGACTCGAAACTTTAGTCCTCTGTTCCCTAGCCATTGTAGTTCGACATACGATATGCACTGCATGACCCTTTTAGGGTATTATGTTCGAACTAAAATGGTATCTACTCTATTACATCTCTTTCCTGTCCCTCTAATTTAAAATATAGAATTTTAAATTTCCTTACCAACTTCTCTTAGCTGAACAAATTTCAAATAGCTTAATATGTACTAACAAATCGTTTCTCGAGCGCCCCTCGGTCGTGTGGGCCTCTAAGCTTTACGATGAATACAGGAATGCTAGCTGATGCTCTTATTGATGCACAGGCCATTTCCAAATTCTGAAAGACCGCGATAATTAAAAAGGTGCCACCCAATGAGCTCATTGAGCAACGATCAAAAGAAGGAGCGTAGAAGTTTATTCAACCAAAGAAACGGCTTCTACTCTCACTTTTAACCCTCGATACCGAAATGAAAAAATCGGCGATCGAAAGCAACACGGCTCTACTGACCACTCTGCTCACTCCGACTCCCGCGTCATGGAGCTCGCAGTATCGCGTCGCATGGAGCTCCTCTAATATCGGAAACAAATTTCGCACCAACAACAAGCAGTGCTACAATTTCTGCAATCACAGCGAGAACCACTACAATTCAAAGTACCGCGACGTCAACGACTACAGCGAGTAAAAGAACAACAACTTCGGAAAGTGCCAAAGCGGCCCCGGCCACATAGACTGGAATATATCGCTACATCCAAATCAAGCGCAAGCTTAGCCCGCAGAGTAATTCGGCAGGCAATAAAACAAAAATTAACCGCGTCCAGAAGATCGACAAAGAATCAGGCAGATCCAGTATTAACAGATTTTCCCTACTGGCGGAGGTTGAAGAAAACCAACCAGCCCAAGACACCGCAAAAAAACCCAAGCCCCCTCCAATCTATATTAGGGAAAAAAGCTCGAGTGCTCTGGTCAACAAAATTGCGGCGTTGATCGGGAACGGTGACAACTTTCATGTTGTCCCGCTTAGCAAAGGGAACATCCATGAAACAAAGCTGCAAACCAAGACTGAAGAGCACTTCCGAATCGTGTCCAAATATCTAGACACTGTTCAGAAAAACTGTTACACGTATTAGCTGAAAAGCAGTAAGGGCCTACAAGTGGTAGTAAAGGGGATCGAACCCGATGTTACCCCCGCGGATATGAAAACCGCCCTTAAAGAAAAGGGATTCGCCCCCAAGAATGTTATTAACTTTCTCAATAAAGATAAAAAGCCAAAACCCCTCTTCAAGGTCGAGCTCGAGCCAGAAAGCAGGTCGCTGAAGAAGAACGAAGTTCACCCAATCTACAAGCTGCAATCTCATTTGCATCGGAGAATCACTGTTGGAGAGCCACTTAAACGCAACGGTCCAGTGCAATGCACTAATTGCCAAAAGTATGAACACTGTCCACTTCGGACTGTCTGTGTAGTCTGTAGCAAACTATAGAGGATATATGGTGTACAAGGAGTTGAAAAGTCGTATGCGTCAAGCGACCGCAACACGCAACCAAAATCCACAGAATGCGTACATTGCGTCACAAACTACGCCAGACGTCTTCTTCGCCAAAGCTGTGAGGTTTTCATTCGGTCCACTAAACACCACCAACGGCTTCTCCTATGCTGATGCTCTACGATCTGGAAGGGAAATTCGAATTCAGCCTAACCCTCAAAGCGCTCAACAGGCCCCAGAACAGCCACCCAGCAAAATGGAAACTATGATGCTTACTCTCCAACAAAGTATGATGCAGCTTATGTCATTCATGAAAACGACCATGCAAACACTTGTTCAAAACCAGAACATGGTGATACAGCTGCTCGTAGCACAACAGTCTAAATAATCTATGCAGGCTCTACGAATATCAATGTGGAACGCTAATGGTGTCTCACGGCATAAACTAGCATTGTCACAATTCTTGACCGAAAACCATATTAACGTTATGCTACTGGTGGAAACGCATCTTAAAGGCAAATACAACTTTCAAATAAGCGGCTACACAATCTACCGCACAGATCATCCAGATGGGAAAGCCCACGGCGGAACTGAAGATCTAATCTAAGAACCCATCAAACACCATTTTCACAAAAGGTTTGCAACAAACTTCTTGCAGGCCACATCGATACAAATTCAGTCAAGATTCATTGCCACTGCCGTTTACTGCCCTCCTCGTTTCTCAATCTCGGAAAGATAATTTATGGACTTCTACAATTCACTTGGGGATCGTTTTATAGACACAGGAGACTACACCGCCAAACATACACGTCGATCACGGTGAGAAACTCTTCGGGAACGATGAGAAACTCTTCGGGATGCTGGGTTCGCAGCGACGAAGACCGAGCTGAAACATTCGCCACACATCTACAAAGTCTCTTCCAGCCGAACCCAGCCTCAAATTCATTCCTCCTGCCAGTAATCTACCCAGAGTCTTCCCCTCAGCCAGCTGCACCTTTATTCCGTCCAAACGAAATCGAAAAAGTCATAAGGAGGCTAAAACCCAAAAAAGGCTCCCGGTGGTGACCTATTGACGCCAAAGATGCTGTAAATAATTCAGTTGTTCCGTGTATTGATTATATTTCGGGGTTTTATTTAGATGGAGCAGCAAAGGTGAAGGTGCCGTTTGTTACAATTATGCCGACACTAGCACTTTCTGTGTGCGGGCTAAGCCATAAAGATCGGTTCATATTTCGGCCACTTAGGTCCAAAATCCATCATTTTAATGATACCGAAGCCTGGAAAAGACCACACAATTCCGTCATCATACAGACCAATAAGCCTTCGATCTTTTTTTTCTAAATTGTTTGAAAAATGCTTGTTAACTCGCATAATACCACATCTGGAAGCTTTCAATATTATCCCGACTCACCAATTTGGCTACCGAAGAAACCACGGAACCATCGGACAAGTTAACAGATCCGAGATAAACATCTGATTTACGCTCAGCCTTCGAACAGCGAGAATACTGCAGCGCTATTTTCCTTGACGTATCTCAAGCATTCGACCGAGTTTGGCTCATTGGACTCATGCACAAAATTAAAACGTATTCGCCAACATATACCAAGCTACTGGAATCATTACTCTACAATAGGGTTTTCTCAGTAAGATGCAACGCAGCTACTTCGGGCGACTACATCATCGAAGCGGGAGTTCCACAAGTTAGCGCACTCGGCCTGTGTCTATATGTTTTTTATACTGCGGGTATTCCAGCGAACGCACAACTAACAAATTCAACGTTCGTCGACGATAACGCTATCCTTAAACTGCAAACATAGTGCGCGCTGAGACGAAGACAAAGCTGAAGACGAATTGCTCGCGTTGCTATAGTGGTTGCATAGTGAAAGACAAATTTGTTTCGATTTTATGCTGTAAGTCGCAATGGATTTCTCATCAGATGATGAGCTACACTTAGAGGAAAGGTTTATTTCTATACCCTTGCAGAGGGTATTATAATTTTGGTCAAAAGTGTGCAAGGCAGTGAAGCAGACATCTCCGACCCTATAAATTATATAAATTCTTGTTCAGGATCACCTCCTGAGTTGATATAAGCATGTCCGTCTGTCTATTTATACGCAAGCTAGTATCTTAGTTTTAAAGCTATCGACATGAAACTTTGCACACACCCTTCTTTCTTTTGCGCGCAGTATATAAGTAGAAACGTCCGGGATCGGTCGACTATATCCTATAACTCATAGATCGGAAATGCTATAACTCCGGTGTTTTTAGAGTTAGAGAGTTCAAAATTTGACAAAATAATACGACCCACCAAATTTCAAAAGGATCCTATAGCTGCCATATAAGTAAAAAATCGGAAATGACCCAAGTTTAATGTTTTTATAGACACAAAGTTGAAACTTCGTAGAGGTTTTATTGTGCCTTAGTTAATTCTACCTACCAAATTTCATAGCGATCGGCCGACTATATCTTATAGCTGACATATAACTGACCGATCGGAAATGGTTTTTGGTATAAATACAAACTTTTGTATTTTTGAAGATAAAAGCTTGGGACTTTTTTATATTTCGTTTTGTAATGAATTG
The DNA here is from genome assembly GCA_018153235.1 of Drosophila malerkotliana malerkotliana. Taxonomy (NCBI): domain Eukaryota; kingdom Metazoa; phylum Arthropoda; class Insecta; order Diptera; family Drosophilidae; genus Drosophila; species Drosophila malerkotliana. Next base: position 2,332,399 of record JAECXV010000159.1, read on the forward strand.
GTTTTATGATGATATTCTCATAAGGACCGGCAACCTTTATCCGATGTTTGCGATTTATATCCGATTTTAACAGCAAGGATATATCAACTTCCGCTCCGCCCGAAGTTAGCTTATTAACTTATTATTATTATTTAATGAGCTGTGTAAAAATAAAAAAAATTTGTGGAGTATACCAGACTGCATTCTCGCAGTGAAAGACGAAATCCAGAAGTAAAAAGAGTCCTACAAAGAAAAACTGTCTTCGCAACCAGCAATCAGATAGTTAAGTTAAAAATAGTGCTAGTCAAGTTAAAAATATAAGATTTCATACACTTCTTGTTAGTCTCGCAAAGAGAAAGTTCAAGAAATATCAAAAGTTTAACAAAAAAAGGAAAAAAATTTATTTGTATGAAATGGGTAGTCAAAAAATTATCAATACATTGTTATGAGAATTTTTTTTTGCAATTTCATAGCAAAACGCATTTGAATCTGCATCATTGAGAAGAATAGGCAAAGCACGAAATTGTTATTGTAATTGCCCTTTACCTATGCTGGAAGTCAAACATGTATATGATTTTGCATTTCCCATATAAAAGAGCAATCCAACAACAAAGGTGGAACGAGAGCAACGGGAGTGGGCACCCCTGGATAAGAGTGTTTGCGATTAATAATATCAAAATTGTATTCTTTTTAAAAATTATAAAAAATTAGATATATTACATTCCAGACAAAAAGAAATATTTCTGTTGCAGCGTCCTTCTAACCGCAGAGGTATAATGGACCATCATCTTTTGATGCTCTGTGTTACGTCGGGCATCTGCTATCAGGCGCGTTTATCGGCCGACACAACAGACACCGGATCAAAACACTCTAACAGGCTCAGTCCGGCGATTGAGACTTGTCTCGTCAATCAAGACAATGTAATGCGCCGTCGAGACCTAGCCTGCGCGGTCAAGATCTCGGGCGAAGGGCGAAGCCGAGGCTGCATTAATTGCAGCTGCAATTAATATTTACTTAAATAAAATCTATTTATGAGCTGATCCTGAGCTGAGTTCCTAAAGCATGTCGATTAGGTAAAAATTTAAACATTTTTTTCTGGAGCCTTTTTAAAAACGTTTTCGAAAAAATTTAGCTCTGCGGTGATCTCGTTTGAAATTTTAATTAGTTATTTTAAAGAATTCCAAAACTTTTCACACTGAACTTAAAAACAAATTTTTATTTTTGCCAAACATTTTTTCATTTAATGGGCTTTCGCCCATAGTAATAAATAGTAATGCATTTAAAAAAAAAAAATAAAAAAATAAAATTTTAAACATTTGTTAAAATAAATTTCTTCGTTCATTGCCGATCAGTTATAATCCCGACCATCGTTCATTTTGAACCGATCAGTTATAATCCCGACCAGTAAACAACAAAAAATTTATAAAAAAAAGAAAAGACCTTAAAAATGACTGAAAAAAAGCTTTGCTTAATTTTAAGCCAATTTAATAAAAGATGACTTTAAAATTTATGTACAAAATTTACTTAATTCTAGACTTATGTATTATAAAGTCATACGGAGTGCTGTGAGGGAATAGAAAAATAACAAAGGGCAAACATTATTTTTAAGTTATTATTTGATCGTAACTCAGCAAGAATGAATCAAGGTTATTATAATCACAACGTGCATTCATGCAATTGTCAAATGCGCTTCCGGAATCCTCGCCGCCCATAAAGTAGATTTGTAGGTATTTATGTGGTTCCTTTGGCATTGGCAGCAGTGAGGCCATTTTATGATAAATTTGGCCTCTGATTTTGAATGTAGAATTGTAATGTTGACCATTTGCATTAGAATTTCGAACTATTTCTGTTGCTCCAAACGATGTCATTTGAAAGCATGAATTGAATCTTCGAATTGACTTCAGGAACACGTTAGAATCTGGATCCGTGTTGATAATTAAGCCGTTCAATGGTTCAGGTGGCGTTTCAATTTCTGGTAGTTGCACTTTTCCTGACGCACAACACATCCCAGCTGGACCATTTTTGAATTTTAGAGCATGACAATGCGGACATTCCTTGTCCATAGCACCAATTACCACTTTTGAGTGAGCATAATACTCTATATCAGGCTCATACTGGAATGCTAGACGCAGGAATGAATCAGATATAAATGCTCGATGTACCTGTTGTCGTTGTTGGTCATTTTTTCTGCGTCTATTGACTGTGAAACGGCGTGATTGTCGTTGTTCTAATCTTCTGACATTGCGTTCAGCTCGTGTATCTTCTGGATTTTCTTAATGCAATTGCGCTATTCTAAAATTGCTCAAATTACCCACTTCGCGTTTCCTTGGCATTGCTCACTGTACAAAACACTCACAAATAGAATTAATGTATTTACCTAATAATTAAGAATTTTTTGCCTTTTAAATTGAGTTTATGTGCTATGGTAGCGTGAGTTTTTCAGTGTGATGAGGTAGTAACTCACATTATATGCGATTTTTGGTATGTCGAACAGGATTTAAGAGGATAATACGCTCATCAATACGATATTACTAAATACGCTCACAAAATTTCATGAGAATCGGTATAGCCGTTTCGGAGGAGTATGGTAATAAAAACTGTGACACGAAAATTTTATATATATTGATTTTATTTCAAGTAACAAAGAATTTAAGTAAGATAATATATAGATGAAAGTTATAAATACTGGAGTACAATACGCCATCAAAGCTTTAGTTGAATTGCATATTTGACTTGAATGCATATTTTTTAAATATTTTTTTGAAGAATAATATAGTGTACAATATATTAAACTTCTAAAACAATTCTAAATCGTAAATAGGTTTATATTTTTCCAATGCTAAATAAAACTAGTTAATCTTCCTTTGAAAGACTTCCCAAATCACTTAAAAAGATTTCAGGAGATAATACGTGCGAAGAGCCCACCAATACTTCCCAATTGCGAACTGAATTGGTAACTTCGTAAGCACATCTCATTTCAGACATACTTACACCGCCAACAACAAATACGATAAGTCTGGGAACATTTTTGACTTGTGTCTGGCCTTTGTCTTTATGCCAGTGGCCGTATCGAGCACTCGTTGGCGCGTGGTAATTAGTATTTTGTGCTCGGCCTTCAAGAAAAGGAAAATGACGCAAATCTAGCTTATCTTCTATGCAATCCTCCATGATGTCTTTTATTACTGGTGTCCAACGAGACATCTGATAGGTACTTTCTGTTATCCTTTCCTTTCGTGGAACAGAGTACAACTTTTTTCGTGACTGAAAAGAATAATTAACTCGCTTTTATTTGCGTTTAAAAAAATATGACTTTACTTACATCAGCAATGACATTAATTCCCAAATAACTCAGATTTCTGACCATATCCTGATCTTTAGCGGACAATTGGGCGTGTGTAAAGAGTTTAGTTAGATTTTCCTCCGAAATTCCATTTTTAATCATCACATAAAGAGCGATGATACGAACTTTGTCGTAGTTGGACACATTCTGTATAAAAATTTGATATGCATACGACATATCAAAAAATGTATATCATACCAATGATTATAAAGTACATAGATGGGACAGGACATCTCATACAAAGAAAAATTTTCTATTTTTCCGCTGGAACGAGCGGGTTCCACAGCGCGTCAAGTTAAGTTTGAGAAATTTTTCGCGCGACAACGAATGAGGGATAGCCCAGTGGTGCTTGGCTGATGTGCAAAGTAAAACGAGTTCAAACCAGACACGGGACATCCATTTTTTTTTAATTTTAAATCTATTTATATTATATTTTTATTCTTTAATGTGTTTATAAATTTAAAATCTATTAAAAAAAAATACAAAATTTTAAAATCGTCTTAACATCTTCTCAGTTCGTAGTTGAACCCGCTTTAAAAATGTCTATAAGCGCGGGTTCTACGGCATTTTGGCAGGCCGCGTCGTGGAACCCGCTCTCAGATGTTTTCATTTTTCCCGTCGTGGAAAGCGCTATAAAAATGAAAACATTTGAGAGTGGGTTCCACTACAAACGGTTGGCAGATGAGAGATGGAAAGAGAGAATTCTATTTTTAGATCGTAACATCTTTGGAACGATGAAAGTTTGAAACGTTCAAATCGAACCAGTGTGAGATCAGAATTCTATTTTTAGATCGTAACATCTTTGGAACGATGAAAGTTTGAAACGTTCAAATCGAACCAGTGGGAGAGCAATGAGATCAGATATACCTTCTACTGTCCTTATTCTTCAGGTCTGTTTTTGGTATGGATTCTATCTAGGGCTTACTTTAAAACAGAGGTCGGCACGGCTCTATCCCTAGGGCATAGAAAATTTCTCTGCCCGAGATCTGCCACACACACAGTGTAAATGTGTAAAACGTCATGCTCACAGCCTACTTTCTGCTATTCGTTACTAACACTAATGCGTTAAAATTATATCAATGTATTGGGGTGCCGACCACTGCTTTAACTGCCCTGGGTTCGATTTCATAAGTGGGCGGTTATTTCAATTTTTAGAAAGTTTTAGTTTTATGATTATTTTTATATTTACTTTTATTTTTTATTATTTTTGTTTTTACTTTGCATATATACTTTATTATTGTTATTTTAAATTGCATTTTATTACAATTTTTGTAAAAAATAAGGGACGGATGTGTCGGATGGCAAATGCCGGACTCCCTTGAAATTTTATTAGCCGGACATAATGAAAAATGAAACAATCTTACAATTGTAAAATTAAAGAAAAATATTACATTTAAAAAAAAATAATAATTATAAAAGAAAGAAAAAAGTCCTTACTAGGATCTGAACATAGAAAAATTATACATAGAGCAACTCGATATACAGCGATTAAAACTACTATTTGTTCTACTAACTACCACATCGGCGCATTGAAAACAGAAACGAGAAATTGAAATTTGGAAGCCAAAACATTTTTACACCGTCGTGTGAGCAGTCACACATACATATGTACAAAGGCAAGCTCGACGAAAAAAAATTACCCTTTTGGGCCCTGATGTCCCATCTATGGTCTTTATAATCTTTTATCATACTTACCGCATCTAACAAAATGGGCACAATATTTCGCATGTGATCCTTAATCTTCTCTCCTTCAGCATCGGTGCCCATAGCTAAATCTTGCTCTACACGACAAAGTTTATCGACATAGTTTTGGTACGATTTCATGCAGTCCTCTGCCAAATGTAAATGAGTAGAATATTTAGATAGCTCTTTCTGATACTGTGGCATCTTTTTTATCATTTGGGATAAATCTCGCATTGACGACTTATCAGCTGCATAAAATAAATCGAAAAATTACACATTATATGTTATACAATTTTTTTTCTAGATATTGACATACTGGAGCTCATCCGCTTTGAATCAGTAAATTTTTTCAAATTTTGAGTAACCTGTGTTGACACGACTGCGATGTGTTCATGGCGTAACTCAACCCACAAATCATCGTTTTCATCCAACAACACCTCTTTGTCTGGCTGGTTAGGTCCTGGTGTATAACGGTAAACGTCATTGACAATTGGAAGTAAATCATAAGCCATAGCTTGCAAAGTTAACTCATGAAGGAGAGGTGAAACACAATCAAAACCACGATCCAAAATTAGTAATTGTGACCGAGCCTTTTCTGGGCCCTCACCCATCGTTGGTTCATCTGCTTTATACGCGTCCAACTTTTGCTGCACTGATGCAGCTAAATCAATGTTTCGGTCCCAGTCACTACGATAGCGCACATTGGGGTATTCACCCAAAGTGGCACATAAAGTAGCAATTTGTTCGGCAATGCGTTCAATATGCTTGCCACGTATAGAAGCAAATGCTGGAGAATATAAGCACTGAAATGTGTCCGGAGAATCCAACGAGTAGACCTAAATAATTTATTATATTACAATTAGTTATCATTGTCAATAAAAGTAGGAATCACTTTTTAATCCATTAGATATTATAAGTTAAATTTTTACATTTATCTCGTTAAACAAAAAAAAAATAGTAATGACAATAATAGTCTCTTTTCGTTAGCTTGAATTCAATAGCTATATAAGTGTGTAATTTACATTCTTTGTTATTTATAAGACAAAACTAGCCACAACTCAAAAACAAAAATAAATTATGAAAAAAATTATATTTTTTAAAATGCAACTTTTTTAACTTTCCATTCGTTATTTATATTTCAAGGGTATTGATGGGTGTGGCACATTGTCCAATATATATGTATATTTTATAGCCAGAAAATGACTTGGAAAATGCCTTTCAAATTATTCAATTATATTTGTTTCAACTTTTTGATTTTTTTCAACGAAGAATGAAAAAGGCGCAGCTGTGCAAATATTATATATGTATCTTAAAATGTTTAAAGGTGCTGCGAAAATATTTATACATAAACGGACTTCATAAAAATAGCCTCTACTTAAGTGACTAATACATTCAATTTAATAGTGTAAATACTCCTTAACTCGCAGGTAACTCATCATTGGATTTTTAGCTCTTGTTGGGAATCATCCTTTATAATATCCGCATTTCTTCTAGTCCAAATTACGTAACGTGGAGGATTTCCATTATAGCCAAAATGGCTCAAGCCATTTATAGATCTTGAAATCACAGTTTCACTAATATCGTGCCTACCGTAGTTGCCACATAACAAGTTTTGGCTTTTAAAAACGGAAGTTTTGGCTTTTAAATCTTAAACGGAATATTTTGTTTTACTTATCCAGCTAAAGCTTATTTTTTTCAAAACTTAATGTCTTTTAAGGGGTTATATACAGTTGTACCGCGCAAAAATATGGATTTTTATCGATTTTTTTTGACACAATTGAAAATATTTATGAAAAATGTTTTACCGACGTCGTTTAGTACATGTTTCTGGGTACTTAATTAAATTTTTTCATAAAAAAATATTACATAACAAAAATGTTATAGCCGAATTCCCGGATCGTCTTTTTTCGATGGTGTCTTGCGGTGGACAAGATTTCTCAAAAACGGTTCATCCGAAATCCAAAATTCAAAAAATTTTAGTTAGTATATTGTATTGTCTAGTCCGTGAACGAGGGATTTTTAAAAATTTTGATTAAAAAAAAATGGCGACGTTTTTAACAAAAAATGTACTTTTTCAACGTATAAGATTTTCGTTTTTTGTGCTTTAAAAAAGGAGTTTTCAAAAAAATTGAAAATCCCTCGTTCACGGACTAGCTAATATCATAATAAATAAGTGGTCACAATTTGGTGTTGATCGGATTAGTAGTTTTTTAGTAATCGTGTCCACCGCAAAGGTAATTTCCCAAAAAAAGATTCTGAGATAATCGCGTTTAAAGTTTCAAGTTTGTTCAAGTTTTATATGCAGATAGTGCGCTATAAATAGCTACAGCTTCGGTTCTAATGCTCCGATCGTTATGAATTTTTGTGAGAGTATTTCCAATAAAATATACCTAAAGAATATGCAATAAAAAAATCGATTTTTTCATATATCACAACTGTATATAACCCCTTAAGGGGTTATATACCTTCTTTGTCGAAGAAAATGAGCAAAGTTCGGATTTTTTTGTAGGTATGTAGTAATTATTTAATTACACGGATGTTTTAATTTTTTGATAGTACACTTTATTAACAATGTTTGTGCAAAATTTGGTGGAAAAATATTAAATAATTTTTAAGGGGTGGCTGTTTCCCTTAGAGGCCTTTTTTTTTTTAGAGCCTTGCGGTGACAGTTCCCCAGGTCAAACAGGTCAACTTAAACCATAAAAGTAAAAATATTTCATTAGTTTAGAGTAATCTCTTGTGCTTGAACGATCGATTTTAAAATTTTTTGTTTTTGTTTGGATATGGCAGCGTTTTATGCTAAAAATGAACGTTTTGGTCTTTAGAAATTTCACTAAAAAATTTATTTCGCCGAAAAAAAAGTTTGCGCGTGAAAAGTCGATCGTTCAAGCACAAGAGAATTTCATTACGAACATTTAAAAAAAATTTGAAGTAAATCGGTTCAGTAGTTTTCCGTTAATCCATGTCACCGCAAAGTCATTTTTCAAGAAACACCATTTCGAGATATTCGCGTTTAAAGTTTCAAGTTCAGTTCAAGGCCGCAACGAGGCGTGCGATTAGGAGCGCTGTAACTTTTTTTCTACTGCTCTAATCACTATGAAAATTTGGGAAAATGTTCTCAAGGAGTTGTTCTTCAAGATAAACCACTAAAAAAATTTTCGTTTTTTTGAAAATAAAAAATGTATATAACCCCTTAAGGAAAGAGTTTGAACTACACATAATATACATACTCTCGCCATGTAAGCAGCAAATGATGTTTGAAATCAGAAAAACAATTTCCGCATGCGGAAAAGGACTAGTTTAGTTCGCCCACATATAAGGTTGTCAAAACAGTCTTGGGATATTTTTATTCTTCAATATTAGGGCAGAGGCAAAAATACATATTAAGCCGACAATAACATTTGGATCTTCTATGAAAGACATAATGAAGTTTAAATCTGGTTGGAAACAAGTGATCGAACAGAACAAAACGGCAAAACCACTTGTATAAACAACTAAACGTTCAATAAAAATACAACAGAACTTTTTTGATAACCTTATATTTACAAGTCACTCCACGTGGTACATCCCTAAAATTTGGCATTAGCAAATCCACATTAGGAGGCAACGCCTCTGTAGAATTAAAAAAATACTGGGGAGCGTTCAGCCGCCCAAGAGGTTCTTTGAAAGCGTTTTACTTTAAGCACGGTGTTTAAAATAGGCACGCACTATAACTAAAAAACAATTTCATTTTTAAAATTTTTATCAAAGCTTAAGACTACGAAAAACTGAGAAAGACACGGTTGTTACGCACTTTATAAAGTTTAACACAAAATTTTTGTATTCTATTAAATAATTTTTTCTTTTACATTTTAGTCTCCTAATCATCGCCTCTCACTTAAATTTTGGTCATTTATGGGAAGACAATAAATGTATTCAGTTGCTATTGCTTTTTTTATTTTCTATTCTAAAGATTTTATTAAAAACCACGTTGGTTAATTATCTATTACTTATTATCTATCTATGTAAAAAACTTAACTTTGATCTAAGATTTCAGTACCTTTCTTATTTATTTTTGTTTATTTAAAATTTTTTTATTTAAAATTTATGTTATTAAAATGTACTATTTTATTTAATTAAAACATCTTATGGTTTTTTCACATCATTTTTGGTTTACAAATTGAAAAAAAAAGAATAAAGCCTATTCACCATAAACCAATCGGTTAATACAAATTGTAATGCTATCGAGCTTGTTTATACTTATTTCTTTGCAGTTTTCTAAGGTACAATCTTTAACTTAAAAAAAAATATATATATGTATATTTATACGTACTATATTTAATATTAGCCAAATGTTTTAAAGAATTAAAAATTTTAAAGTCATTAAATATTTTTTTTAATTGGCCTCTAAAAGCGGCACGCACATAAATTCATGAATTCCTCATATTTTAGTTTCAATTGGTACAAAATGTTTCCAAACTTGGGAATAATCTAGAATAATTCTTACCCAATAAGGGGTTTAAATGCTTATCTAAATTTTTTTATTTGAATATTGGGCTATATTTGTTTTCAGGTTTTTCTTAAATTTAAAATTTTGTTATATTTTTTATTTATATTCGTACAATAATGCCTGTTCCGTAAAAAGGATATATTTATCATTATTATAAAGACAAATAAATTATGAACCTTATTATGTGCATTTAGCATAGAGCTTATAAAGTGGCAAATGTTCCCAAGTTAAATGCTAGTATATGTTAATAGTATAAGCAAATACTAAACAAATTCTTTTTTCGCCATTCTTTTTTTATATACATATATATATAGTATATATATATATTATATACCTTGTTTATTTTTGTTACATATATATATAACAATATATATATATATTTTTTTACCTCAAATATGCATAAATATACATAAGTATAAAGGTATTAATAAGATTACAAAAACATTTTTTTTTTGATATTTGAAAAAAAAATTTGGTGCTGGTACATGTGTGAAAGATTTTCTTGGCAGCAGAACTTGCGCAAATGTATATACATATATGTATATATACATATTCTTTTTTATTTCTTACATTGAGCCCCGTTTCCGAAAATAACGGAAGCGCCAATTTTCGGAACCATTTTTTAATGTAAATTTGTACATATATAATTACCAACCGCATTTGAAATAATTGCATCTATTACTGAGATATCTACCTATCAAGCGTCCAACCCCATTTTTAGTGCTCGCGAAAATACCGCGAAGGGGTTTTCCCCTTCCCCTCCTGTAAAATGTGCTTTTTGGCGCTTACGTTATTTTTGCAAAAAGGGTATATGCATATATAGGCTATACCCCAAATGGGTGTTATGGTTTCAAAACAATTATTTAGTTTATTTCAGTCATCATTATTAGATCATTAGTTCGAAAAATTGATACCACACTTACGTTGTTATTTTGTTGAACAACTTATTTCGAGCGTTTAATTTCTTTGGAACATTAATCATTATTACAATTAAATGTAACAACTTTTGTTAAATAAAGTTATCAGAAAAACTTTATACTAGTTCAAATGAAGAATTACAATTTGTATTCAAAACTTCTTTATTAGAAATTTATTGAAATATGAAGTTATAGTTCGATTTGTTTTTATGTATATTTCTTATACATTATATCCCAGTTTCTCAATGTAAAGTTAAGGTCGTAATGAGAGTCACCAAAATAAGTTAAATTTATATAAAAAATGGAATGAACACCCACTTTACATGTGTGGTTACCTAACTGGATTATTTTAACTCCATATTGAGAAACTGATGTTAAATTGAACACTACAAAAAAAACGACGCAAAACTTGAGGAGATGTTTTTGAAGCAAAACTCATTTTTTTTATAATTTTGTTTTTGTATAATAATAACAATAATAATTATAAAAAAAAGGAAAGCTAAATTTATATATATATATATAAAGATATATCTCAAAAATCGGATATAGTTGGCCGATCTTTATGAGAATGTCATAATATAACCAATTCATTTTGATAAAGAATCTAAAAAAAAAAGTCCCAAACTTCTATCTTCAAGAACACCAAAGGTGGTGTTTTTACCAAATATCATTTCCGATTGTTCAGTTATATGGCAGCTGTAATATATAGTCGGTCAACCCCGACCGTTCCGACTTATATTCTGCGTCGATAGCTTCAAAACTGAAAGACTAGTTTGCATAGAAATAGACAAACGGACAGACGGTCAGGCTCACTTGAAACATTTTTGATCTAAGTTTATGTAACAAATAGTATTATGTATATGACATATAAAATTGAAAATTATCGATAAAACAGTTTATGATAGTTTTTCTCTGCCCAGCCTCTGCCTGCACACCGACATTGTAAACACTGTAAAACGGCTGTAAACCAGTGGTCGGCACTCAATATAATTTTAAAGCTTTACTATTAGTAACGATAATCAAAAAGTAGGCTGAGCTTGATGTTTCATCGGGCAGAGAAAATTTTCCCATGCCCTGGAATATAAGAATTTTAGTGTCAAAACCATTTCTTGAAATATTAATTAATCCTAACTTTTTCTAACTTCTGTGTGAACGCAAGGATGTGTCAAGGTGCCAATCTATGATCCAGCTACTAAATAAGTATTTTAAACAAATTTTAATTTCCGACCAATTAGTTATATGGCAGCTATAGGATACTAGGATACTAGTATAGGATAATTAGTTCACTTGGGAACAGATAGACGAACAGGCTTTAATCGACTTATAAGTCATCCTGATCTAAAATATATCAACGCATTTCCGCGTAAGTAACGTATGAGGACTAATTTTATATTAAAACGTAAAAAAATGTTTTTTTTAATAAATATTGAATTTTATAAATACTTTACAAGAAACTTGCTTCGAAATTTTTATTTTTAAAATTTTTTTTATGTATTGAGAAAAAATAAATTTTGGTAGATCAGTATTTCAGGTATGTTATGCCCAAAACTCATTACTTCCACACATAAGTTTAAAGGTATGGACTCAGCAAAAACAAATTTTGTTGCATACTTTATTGCTCGGGGAAACATGAAGCAATTAAGTTGGGAAGCAGAATAATTTGTGGGTACGGCTTAGGCATTGGAAAAGTTTGGTATCAAAACCCTTTCCAAAAAAATTGTCTGAACTGGCGCTACAACAAGATTTCCCTTTTAGGGGCTTCCTGTACTGGAGCTACAAAAATATAGGGGCGGGAGGGGGCGTGGCAAAAATTTGAAACAAACTTGAACTGCGTGGGTATTGGGTTCTCTGCTCGGTATGTTGGTTTTGTAATGCGCCCCTTGCGCAGGTCATGGTCAGGTCAAAATTTTTTAAATAAATATTATTTTTAGTTTCACACTTTTCATGCGATACATGTACATACATATGTATATGTATAAAAAGATAAAATCCTATATCTTTATCTTTTATAAACTCTGAGATCAAGGCGTTCATACGGACAAAGGTACAAACCAACATGGCTGTATCGACTCGGCTGTTGATTCTGATCAAAAATATATATACTTTATGGGGTCAGTAATGATTTCTTTTCTATGGAAAAATACAAACTTTGTACTTAACGAGTAACTGGTATAAAACTCATCATTTTCAAAATTATTTTTTCTTTCAATACAATAAAAAAGTCGGTAAGTCAAAAGATCTCCTGTTCATCAATCTTGAACTACTAAATTACAATATAATGGCTCGAACGAAAAAATGTATTAAAATCTGAAGCTCTGCGGGTTTCCGGGTGTTATAAGGTTGTCTAAAAATGGTGAAACGCAGTGAAGGAGACAAAACAAGCATTTACATATGTATGCATGTTTATCTTTCAGATTAACAGATATCGGTCTTAAATTTTGCACACAACAGTCTTAAAGTGGTACTCTGCTCGGTATTTTGTTTTTTGCTCGCGCCCCTTCCCAGGTCATAGTCAGGTCAAAATATTTCAAAAAAAATATTTTTTTTCATACGATACCTACATGTACATATGTATATTTATAAAAATTTGAAATTTTTTAATAAATTGAATTCAGAATAACAAAATTCATAAAGATAAGTTCGAAAATATATAATTATTATTTATCATTCAAGACCTTCACCAATGATTATATATATTTAGTTTAAAAGACAGCTAAGAACCATAAAATTAATTTATTATATATATCGTAAATTAATTCAATTTTATTGTTCAATTGATTCTCACTTTTTTAGTTTAAATTATATTATTAAAGTCGCACCTGGCATTCGTAAGGAAGAAATGCGATATTTATCTCCTTTAGAGTTTTGATCTTTCTTGCAGCGCACGATTTACACAAATCGTTAAATAATTCCTCTGGGCAAACTATAATTATACGCACATTGAAATTTTATGAATCAATACAAATATGGTTGCAACAGAATTTAAATTAAACTATCTTTCTAAAGACTTATTCTAGAAACTTTCACACATGTATTGATTTTTATCAACAATTATTTGACAATCAGTCCGAAGTTATATATATATTTTTATATCCTTTTGCTCCTGAAAAAATCGATTAAATGGCACTGAAACCTGAAATAAATCAATCTAAAAATTTGATTACAAATTCATTTTCGATAATACTAATTAGTAAAATTATAAACATATAAATTATAAAATTTAAAAAGTGGATCGACGGATATAGTCGAGCTTCCCGACTATATTTTACCTGGTACTCATCTCTTTCATGAAAACTTTAACTAACCGTTTAAGTTTAAACTTTAGGAGTATGTAGGGAAGCCTACAGAATCCTCTAAAAATTTTCCGATTTGGCTGAACTTTGATTTTCAGATTGTAGATTAGATTGTGTAGATTTGTGAGGGCGGAAAGAGGTTTTCCAAACAATTTGAAACAGACCTGAACTGCGTGGGCATTATAGGAGTCTCCATTCCAAATCCTATAGCTTTATCTCTTCTAGTCTCTAAATCCACGCAATCAAACAGACGGACAGGCATTACAAACTCGGCTGTTGATGCTGATTAATTATGCCAATGATTTCTTCTCTATGTTACATAGTACTACGAGTACGAGTGCTACATAGTACTACTCTACGGGTACCGGGTATTAACACCAAAAATGTGGTATTTCCGATCAATCATTATATGGCGGCAGCTTATGACTATATGCTAGTCGGCTGATCTCGGCCGTTCTGACTTATATACTGCGAAAGTTTCAAGTCGATAGCTTTAAAACTGGGAGACTATTTCGCACAGAAACAAACAGACAAAACGACAGACAGACAAACAGACCAACATGCTTATATCAACTAAAGAGGTGAATCATATCAAGATTATATATACTTTACAGAGTCGAAGATGATCAATCCTTGCGTTGCCCACTTTTGACCCGTTTGCAAGGGTATAAAAATGTCGACAGCAAAGCCTAAACAGTATATGGTATATATGTATGTACATGTATAAAAACTAAATTAGAGGCAAAAGAAAAACATGAATACCAAAGAATATACTCTACGAAAACTGTAACCCAACAATTAAAATTATTTTTTATAATTAAAATTATAAGCTATTTTTGTATTAATATTTGTAGATTTGGCATTCTGGTTTCCTATTTTGGTGGTCAAAAAAACTGTCAAAAACTGCCACTACTAAATTAGTATTAGATTTTTTATACCCTTGCAGAGGGTATTATAATTTTGGTCAAAAGTGTGCAACGCAGTGAAGGAGACATCTCCGACCCTATAAAGTATATATATTCTTGATCAGGATCATCTCCTGAGTTGATATGAGCATGTCCGTCTGTCTGTTTCTACGCGAACTAGTCTCTCAGTTTTAAAGCTATCGACTTGAAACTTTGCACACACCCTTCTTTCCTTTGCACGCAGTATATAAGTCGGAACGGCCCGGATCGGCCGACTATATCCTATAGCTGCCATATAACTGATTGATCGGAAATGGTATAACTTCGGTGTTATTATATGGCAGCTATAAGATATAGTCGGCCGATCGTTATGAAATTTAGTAGGTCGGATTAACTGACCAAGAATATAATCTGTACCAAGTTCCAGCTTTCTATCTTTAAAAACACGAAAGTTGGGTCATTTCCGATCGTTCAGTTATATGACAGCTATAGGATATAGTCGGCCGATCCTAATGAAAAACACGAAAGTTGGGTAATTTCCGATCGTTCAGTTATATGGCAGCTAAAGTATATATAGCTATAGTCGGCCGATCCTTATGAAATTTGGTAGGTCTGATTATCTGACCAAAAGTAGTATTTGCACGAA
The DNA here is from genome assembly GCA_018153235.1 of Drosophila malerkotliana malerkotliana. NCBI lineage: Eukaryota > Metazoa > Arthropoda > Insecta > Diptera > Drosophilidae > Drosophila > Drosophila malerkotliana. The sequence goes on from JAECXV010000159.1 coordinate 2,347,651, forward strand.
GTTTAAGATTTCTATCTTCAAAAAAATGAAAGTTCGTTTATTTCCGATCGTTCAGTTATATGGCAGCTATAGGATATAGTCGGCCGATCCTTATGAAATTTGGTAGGTTGGATCAACTGATCAAAAATAAAATCTGTACCAAATTCCAGCTTTCTATCTTCCAAAACACGAAAGTTGGGTAATGTCCGATCGTTCAGTTATATGGCAGCTAAAGTATATATAGCTATAGTCGGCCGATCCTTATGAAATTTGGTAGGTCTGATTATCTGACCAAAAGTAGTTTGTTTAAGATTTCTATCTTTAAAAAAATGAAAGTTCGTTTATTTCCGATCGTTCAGTTATATGGCAGCTATAGGATATAGTCGGCCGATCCTTATGAAATTTGGCATGTCGTATTATTTTGCCAAAAGTAGCTCTCATGTGAAATTTGAACTCTCTAACTTTAAAAACACTAAAGTTATACCATTTCCGATCAATCAGTTATATGATATAGCAGCTATAGGATATAGTCGGCCGATCCCGGTCGTTCCGACTTATATACTGCGTGCAAAGGAAAGAAGGGAGTGTGCAAAGTTTCAAGACGATAGCTTTAAAACTGAGAGACTAGTTTGCGTAGAAACAGACAGACAGACGGACAGACGGACATGCTCATATCAACTCAGAAGGTCATCCTGATCATGAATATATATACTTTGTAGGGTCGGAGATGTCTCCTTCACTGCGTTGCACACTTTTGGACAAAATTATAATACCCTCTGCAAGGGTATAAACAGGTGAAAATGGGGAACAATTACATTTTATATTATTATGCCATTTTTATCTATTGCATGTCATAACGTCGGTTGGGGGGCATTCAAAAATCAGCAACATCGTGATTACTTAATGTATGGACAGCCCCTTAAGCAACCCATACAAAGGCGAACAAGTTGGCCAGCATGTTGTGCTCGCCGAAATTTTTCCCGTTGATGGTAGTGTTTGGCGTCAAATTGTTCGCCAAAATCTCGCATAAAATTGAAATCATTCTATTTTGTCTATGTTGGCACAACATGCTCGCCTGTGGATGAGCTTAGTCTCAGTCTTTAGTCTGAAACGAGATATTGTCGTTATATAGGGATAGAAGTAACAAATTTTTATAAAGAAATTTTAACATATTTGTTTATAACAATTTGTTAAACATAGTTGTTTATTTTAATTTGTTTATTAACAAATTTAGATAAAGAAAGAAAATGTACCGGCAAAACACATTTGTATCAAACAGGGAAACCCTTGCAACCTTTTATTAATTTAATGTTTACCAAGAAAGGAAAGCTAACTTCGGGCTGAGCCGAAGTTGATATACTCTTGCAGTTAAAACCTGATATATATCGCAAAAATCGGATGTACTGGGCCGATCATTATGAGAATATCATGATATAACCAATTTATTACAATACAAAATCTTTAAAATAAAATCCTCAAGCTTCTATCTTAAAAAATACAAAAGTTGGTATTTTTACCAAATACCCGGCCTTATCCCGGACGAGAGAAGGGTGTGTGCAAAGTTTCAAGACGATATCTTTAAAACTGAGAGACTAGTTTGCGTAGAAACAGACAGTCGGACATGCTTATATTACCTCAGGAGGTGATCCTGAACAAGAATATATGTATATGTACAAGGGTCGGAGATGTCTGCTTCACTGCCTTGCACACTTTTGAGCAAAATTTTAATATCCCTGCAAGGGTAAAAATATAAAAAAAACGTCCCAAGCTTCTATCTTCAAAAACACCAAAGATGGCAGATGTAAGATACAGTCCGATCGTTATAAAATTTGGTAGGTCGGATAAACGTACCAAAAATATCGTCTCTACTACGTTCCAGCTTTCTATCTTCAAAAACACGTAAGTTGGGTCATTTCCGATCGTTCAGTTATATGGCAGCTATAAGATATAGTCGGCCGATCCGGGCTGTTCCGACTTATATATTGCGTGCAAAGGAAAGAAGGGCGTGTGCAAAGTTTCAAGACAATAGCTTTAAAACTGCCACTACTTAGTTTGCGTTGATACAGACAGACGGCCTTATAGCTGCCATATAACTGAACGATCGGAAATGGTTTTTGGTAGAAATACCAACTTTGGTATGTTTGAAGATAGAAGTTTGGGACTTTTTTTAGATTTAGTATTGTAATAAATTGGATTCATATTCCCATAAGGATCGGCCAACTATATCCGTTTTCCTTTCTTGTTTTATTTTGATTTGTCTGGCAAAAATTGACGTTATGACATAGTACTCATATATGAAAATAGATATTTAAATTATACATAACAATATAGACAAAATAGGACGGCTATAGTCGAGTTTCCCGACCATATAATTTTATATAAAATAACTAATCTTTATAGTTTAAACTTTAACGGTATGGATTTTCAGCAACACATTTTTGTTGCATACTTTTCCGCTTTGGCAAAACAACAAAAACAAACCCACCGGCCATACTACCGATTCAGTAGGGAAGCAAACTTAAAAGTCCTCTAAAAATTATCCGATCGGATGCTTTTGCTTTAGGTGATTTAAAGGTGTAAAACTGTTTGGCATAAAAAAAAATTTTTAAAAACATGACACGAACAGAATTTAGCGATTTGTGGGGCGGGAATGGGCGTATACACGCGCTCATACGGACATGGCTATATCAAATCGGATTGTGATGCTGATCAAGAATATATATATTTTATGGGGTCGAAAAGAAGGAATCCTCTATGTTACATACATTCACACGACTGCAATATACCCTTGTAGTCTACGAGTTAATATTATTAATTTTATAGTATTATTAATATTTGTTTCAAAAAATATCGGATATGGTCCGATCTTAATGAGAGTTCCATTTACAAAATAATTTATTAACATAAAATATTTTAAAAAGTTCCAAAACTTCTGCAAATTTATTAAAATCTCTTAATTCTTTTCGTCTTTCATTTAAAGTTTGGTATTAGTCCCAATTGTGACTCTGAACTTTGAAAATTTACTCCGTAAATTTAAAAACAGTAAAAAATTAAATATAATAATATTAATTCTACATTACTACATCACATCATAAAATTGTTCATCTCATTATAAACAATTTAGATAAAGAAATTTATTGAAAAAAAAGTTGTCGCAATCATACCCTCTGTAAAGAAAACGTGCGCAAAGCGGTACATAGGGCGCGCTGGATTTTCAAAATCGCGTATTAACGCACGAACACTCTCATCGGAAGGAGTTATCAAATAAATGGCATCCATAGTAGGTAACGGCTCACGTTTTTTGTTAATATCTTCTACCACTAAAATAAAAGTATCACATATTACGTTCAACAATAGTTAATAAAAACTTACATGTTATTCCTTCAGCACTTATCTCATGCATTTTAGTGCAAGCCGAGACCATGCGCATGCCAAGCTTATCTACAACTAGAACTCGCCATTCTATTCCACCGGGTCCCGTTTTAGGCGTTGCTGACGAGCCTTGTTTTTTTACTACTGTTGGTTTATACTTTACTACCTCGTTCATTATCTCTAAAAAATGTTTAGGGAAAATTGTATTAAAAATTTCAGTTTTTTGTTCCTGTATGTATGCACTGACTAGACAATGATAATAAAGTAAAGCGTCAGATTAAATACAGCCTTAAAAATAGAGACTAAAGAATAAAGGATTTAATTTTCTAGCCTTTTTTTTAATTCTCATTATTGCTGGGTGAGGTTATGTAGGAAAACGAGACCCAGTATCTTTCTACGATTGGTTAGGGGGAGTAATTTTATTAGTAAGAGTGTGCTTTGATAAGAAAGAAGGTGAAGATTTGCATCGCAGTTGAATCCATTAGACCAGGGTTGAAGAACGAAGAACGCAAAGCAAGTAAGAGTGTATTGGTGAGAGAATCGATCACCTGCACTGACCGCATCGCAACGTTCGCTGGGTATGAAATTATTATTATTATATATAATACAAATTTATCTTTTTTCTATTTCTTTTAAAAGATTTGTCTCATAATCCATCAGAACAAAAACGCTTTAGTTTCGGTAAAGCAGAAAGTCTAATTCTTTCTTGTAAATTCTAACATAAATACAACATAACATAATAACTTGACTGCATAAGCGTTATAAACATAAATACCTTTTCAACTGTGCAGTTTAATTTAGAAAAATAACTTGTATTTTAGAAAATATTTGTAATACAAAGTGTGGAACGGAGGTCACGTGAGTGCTTCACAAAAATTGGCGGGAAAAGTAAACATATGTTGTGAAAACACATAGTTGAGTATGACCATGTCTTACAATTAAAAAAAAACGTTGCATAATGATATCACATTAACACATGACACTTTCTTGATATACATTATGAAATATTTGAATTCAAACGGTATGTTGCAGATATGCAACTCGGCCATATAAAGGGTTAAATAATAAGTTTCTTATATATATATTTTTTTTATTTGAAAAAAGTCAATGTATCCACTTTAGTAAAAGTGTGTAGATGAAAGGAATAAGCGAAATGGAAGGGCACACTATTACTTCGGAAAGCTAGCAAGATTGGACTGACTTGTTTTGGGAAAAGCGTTATAACTTCAACAATTTTCATAATTTCCTAATGAAATTGATCTCGTTTTATTCAGAATTAACGAGACAATATTGATATGTGTCAAAAATGATACCATTTCTTGGAAGTTGTACCGAAAAAATAGCGTCAAAGTCCGAAAAACACGACAAAAATTCAAAAATGTCAGTTTATTGCGTAAAAATTTTATCCTTTTTGTTGAAATAAATTAAAGATCTATTTTTTTTTTTCAAAAGCGTAAAAAAAAAAATTTTTTTAAATTGGTTTTAAAATTGAAAAATTGGTTTAAATTACGCGCTTAGGAATTTTTAAGAGCAAAAAAATCAAGATTTTGAGGGTGTTAGAAAAATTTCAAACACGGTTTTATACTATATTCGACCTAATGAACAATTCCTACTAGGTCTCTTCAAAAGATCCTGCAATATTTTTTTTGTCGCACTGTGTTTTTTGTATAAAACACCATTTGCAGTACAAATGTATTATTAAATGTATTAACTGTTTAAATTGTGCGTGTCTATACTAACATTTTGTCATTTTATAAATGCACCTTAAATTTGAATTTGACGATTCCAGCTTTTTTTTTTTTATACCCTTGCAGAGGGTATTATAATTTTGGTCAAAAGTGTGCAACGCAGTGAAGGAGACATCTCCGACCCTATAAAGTATATATATTCTTGATCATCTCCTGAGTTGATATGAGCATGTCCGTCTGTCTGTTTCTACGCGAACTAGTCTCTCAGTTTTAAAGCTATCGTCTTGAAACTTTGCACACACCCTCTTTTCCTTTGCACGCAGTATATAAGTCAGAACGGATCGGCCGACTATATCCTACAGCTGCCATATAACTGATTGATCGGAAATGGTATAACTTTGGTGTTTTTAGAGTTAGAGAGTTCAAATTTGACACAAGAGCTATTTTTAGCAAAACGACATGCCAAATTTCATAAGGATCGGTCGACTATATCTTATAGCTGTCATATAACTGAACGATCGAAAATGACCCAACTTTCGTGTTTTTGAAAATAGAAAGCTGGAACTTGGTACAGATTATATTTTTGGTCAGTTGATCCGACCTACCAAATTTCATAACGATCGGCCGACTATATCTTATAGCTCCCATATAACTGAACGATCGGAAATGGTTTTTGGTAGAAATACCAACTTTGGTATGTTTGAAGATAGAAGTTTGGGACTTTTTTAAGATTTTGTATTGTAATAAATTGGATTATATATTCATATTCCCATAAGGATCGGCCAACTATATCCGATGTTTGCGATATATATCCGGTTTTAACTGCAAGGGTATATAAACTTCGGCTCCGCCCGAAGTTAGCTTTCCTTTCTTGTTTTTAGATAATATTGATATAGAAAATGAAAAAAAAGAATAAGAATAATACTACTGTATGAAGGAATTTTTGTTTTTCTTTTTCATCTTTTACAGGTGTTTATTTGTATGGAAAACACTGAAATCTGGTATTTTAAACTGATAGTTCCCAGGGAAAGCGTTATTCGATTTGGTTCAAAATTGCTATATCGTATTAAAATAGCAACGAATATCAGCTCTTTAAATTTCATTACTTTATCTTTACTTTTACCAGATCGTTCCTATGGTTCCTTGATCCGATTTTCATACTATATGTGCCTATGATCAAATAATAACGATTGGTAAAGTTTTATGTCGATATCTCAAAATCAAATTAATTAATGCCACAAAAACATGTCAAAAGCCCCATAGTGTAATGTATTGATGATTTTTTGCATTAGTATTAGTATGGGAGTTTGCTCTCCCGTATGCAGAGCTTGGGCACCACTGGCAAAGATCCTTATATATTCATCGGTTTGAGTTCAAACACAGCAGTTCGGCTGGGGGCAATAGTTATTTTTGGGTATGGATTCGAGTACTCTTTTGTGGGTACCCATATCGCTTACTGTTGGTGTAGCGGCTTGGTCATTCTCTGCTTCATATTTTTTTTTTTAAAACTCTGCGAGTATATACTTTGGTACTCCTTTTGGGTACGACGGTCGGACCACAACAAAGCGCAAAAGAAAATTTGCTTTTAAAGAAAATGACCGCTTAGAAAGTGGACATGCAGTAAACTGTTTGTTTTTGTTGCTAGAATCAGTTAAGCAGATGCGAGTATATACTTTGGTACTCCTTTTGGGTACGACGATCGGACCACCAAAAAGCGCAAACGAACATTTTCGCTGCTTTTTGGTGCCAGGAGCAGATAAACAGTACCAAGCAGATTGGGAAAAACTGTTTTTTGTTATTTCGTTTCTTATTCTTCTCTCTTTTTTGATTTTTGCTTCAGTATAACTTGAGCATATTTTGTGACGCGACGTGAAAGTGTGGTAAATATTAAATAAATATTAAATACATAATAAAAACACAAAATAAATAATAAAAACAGTGACAGTGACTGATTCATAAAAACAAAGGATTAAAAAGGTAATAATTATAATTATGGTTGGCAAAAGGCAACTAGGTAGACTCAAAAAACAAGAAAAAGTCAAATATGTAGGGCGACTAAGGCAAATTGCCCGACGAAGACAAATTAATGAAGAAAATAGTGAAGAAATAGAACAAATTAATCTGACAATAAACAATGACAATGACAATGTAGTTAATATTGAAATGGGTGAAGAATTAAACTTGCAGACTGACGAACCCAATGACATTTTAAACCAAAATTAAAAAAAAGTGGTTTATTAAGCATAAGCCTAAGCGTGACTGTGTGTTAGATTTATTTAAAGTTCTAAAGACAAGTAACATCAATGTTGACGGATTTTACAAATTTAATTGTAGTTCTAAGCAGGGACCGTAAATAATGATTATGAGTTTAAAAAAATTAAAGCCCAATACAGTCTCCCAAAAAATTGGAACAAATTGTCATAAGTTAAATTTTCATGGCGAATTCAAAAACAAAATTAATTTTTTTATCAATTCTTATGAAAAAAATAGATTTTTAATAATTAAAATTAATTTTAATAATAAAAAATGAGTAATAATTTTTAAGTATCAATTTTTATACAAAAATTACGCAATAACTTTTATTTTCAATTTTTATTTTATAAATTGGAAAATAAAAAGTATTCGATAACTTTTATTTTAAAAATTGAAAAAAGATTGAATCTATATATCTTTTGATCCGTAGAAGCCAGATCCAATATATATGTATATATATGATCTACACATCAATACCTTTCAGATGGTATATAATAAGTATGTATATATATATATATATATATGTTTATCCGCTTATGTACCTGTGCAGTATTGGCAGTATTCATAAATAGCCCAACTATTGTTGCGGCGGCTGAGAAAGAGTAGTTCATTAAATTATTAATCAAGATTAAATTACAACAATTTATTAGTTTTTAATATATAAATGGCTAATTATTTAATTTCAAGAACATTAACTTTTGCACGGAGTCTTTGGCAAGGTTGCATCTAAGATCAGTAATTACTAATTTAAGGGTCGAAAATGCCCTTTCAACCGATACCTGCGTAGCAGGCACAGCATGTACTATCTGAGCCAGACGGTACAAGCGCGGATACGTGAATTTTTTCGACTCTCAATAGCTCATGATATTCACCTTGGATGTATGAGCTTTGGTGAATATTCATTTATTTCTGTTGCCGCCAATTTTAGCTCGTGTTCATCATCGTTATTTGTGAAGTATGAGCCCTGAACAGGGCTGTTGCAGATTTTACTCTTCGATTCATTTTTTTCGAAATTAAAGTCGAAAAAATCGCGCACATTAGCATCACGTTTACGTCCCAATTGTAATTTAATCTCGATTAATAATTTAATGAACTACTCTTTCTCAACCGCCGCAACACTAGTTGGGCTATTTATGAATACTGCCAATACTGCACAGGCACATAAGCGGATAAACATATATACATATATATATATATATACATACTTATTATATACCATCTGAAAGGTATTGATGTGTAGATCATATATATACATATATATTGGATCTGGCTTTTACGGATCAAAAGATATATAGATTCAATCTTTATTTTCAATTTTTAAAATAAAAGTTATCGAATAATTTTTATTTTCCACTTTATATAATAAAAATTTAAAATAAAAGTTATTGCGTAATTTTTATATAAAAATTGATACTTAATAATTATTACTAATTTTTTATTATTAAAATTAATTTTAATAATAAAAAATCCATTTTTTCGTAAAAATTAAGAAATAACTTTTATTTTGTAATTTTTTGCCATTTTAATTATAACCGTTACAGTCCCTGGTTCTAAGCCACAAATACACCGAATTCGTGGTGGAAATTATTTAAATGTTGGTGTTGCTCGTCAAATAAAAAAATTTCTTAATGTAGTTGATTGTCCAAGTGATTTAAGTGTTGATTTTAATATTGATGGGTTGCCTCTATTTAAAATCTTAAGCACGCAACTTTGGCCTATTTTGTGTAATAATTAAATTTAATTTTAAAAATTCACCTGTTTTGCCAGTAGGAGTGTTTTTAGGAGAAAAAAAAAACCAGACAGTTTGGATGAATTTTTAGGATTTCTAGTAGATGAATTGGACGATATTTTAAAAAATGGAATAGAGCACAATGGTAAACATATTAAAATAAAAATTTGGGGATTTATTTGTGATGCACCTGCGAGAGCCTTCATTATCGGTGCTTGGACTAGGGATGTTGAATTTTGTTAAAATATCGTATCGATAATATTTTCTGTTTTAAAAAAATATCAAAATGATATAAATATATATCGCTACAAAAAATCGATATATCGATGTTTTTGATATTTTTTTAGTTTCCCAAAAAGTTTTTTAAAATATAAAATAATAGAAATAAAACAAAGCAATAATACATCTTTAGTTTTTTTTATTCATAAACATAACAAAAAATGTATTTTAAATTAAATTCAAAGTTTTTTTATAAAGAAAAATAATGATATTGTATTTCATTATACAGTCCTTGCCTTAGATTCTAGTTTATTCATAAACATAACAAAAAATGTATTTTAAATTTAATTCAAAGTTCTTATATAAAGAAAAATAAGGAGATTGTATTCCATTATACAGTCTTGGCCTTGGTTGTATATTGGAACACAATCTTATTTTTTTTTTATACGCTTGCGGGTATTATAATTTTGTCCAAAAGTGTGCAACGCAGTGAAGGAGACATCTCCGACCCTATAGAGTATATATATTCATGATCAGAATCACCTCCTGAGTTGATATGAGCATGTCCGTCCGTCTGTCTGTCTGTCTGTTCCTACGCGAACTAGTCTCTCAGTTTTAAAGCTATCGACTTGAAACTTTGCACACACCCTTCTTTTCTTTGCACGCAGTATATAAGTCGGAACGACCGGGATCGGTCGACTATATCCTATAGCTGCCATATAACTGATTGATCGGAAATGGTATAACTTTGGTGTTATCTTTGCTATCATCTTTGGCAAAACATTACGACGTGCCAAACGTTTTAAAAATTGAAAGCTGGAATTTAATACAGATTCTATTTTTGGTCAGTTCATCTAACCTACCAAATTTCATTAGGATCGGCCAACTATATCCGATGTTTGCGATATATATCCGGTTTTAACTGCAAGGGTATATCAACTTCGGCTCCGACCGAAGTTAGCTTTCCTTTCTTGTTTTTATATGAGAAATTTGAGTTTAATATAAAATTCATTTTAGTGCCATTAATGGACTTTAAAAATACCCGTTGCGTTATGTGATTATCAGTCATTCGACTCCTTGAATCACAAACGACGCATTTTATAGCCGAAGCTAGTCTCTCCGAAGGCACTGAACTTTCAGGTGTAATTAAGTATATCCGAGTAATTAAGTATTTACACAAATTACACTTTGCTTTTCCGTTTTTTATTTCACTATAATGTTTTTTTATTAGCTTTAAGTCCATTTTTTTCACACCGCCGAGCTTCACTTTTGTCAATTTGATCAAAGAGTGATCAACGCAGAAATGTCTGAAAATATTAAAAAAAAAACTATCGCAGACTCAATATTTGGGAAAAAAAATATTTCGATATAAATATATAATTTTTCCCAAAAAATATCGATATTTTGATATATTATCAACAACCCTATCCTGGACACACTGCTTCTGATGGCTGACCATATCTTAACATACAGATCAGTAGCGGAATACATTATTACCGATGCGGATTTTTCGAGTAGAAAATATCCCTTGCATAACACTCCTCAATTTCAGAATAAAAAACTGTATTAGAGCGCATCAATTTACAGATGGTATCGCAAATACATACCTCTAGATTGTATGCATCTAATGGATTTAGGAGTTGTGAGACAATTTTTGATTCGTTTAATGAGAAATAAAATGCGTGTAAAAATTAATAACGAAAGGAAGCAAAATATATCAAAATCCTTGGTAAAAATGTTCCAAAAGAGTTCCAGAGAAAACCAAGAGAATTGTCAGAAATTTCGTATTGGAAAGCAACTAAATTTCGTCAATTTGTTTTGTATACTGGTATATGTATTTGTTTTAAAAACCGAAATTCCGTCTGATCATTATTATTATGATCATTATTATTATGTCTTCCTGTTACTTCATTGTGCGTATAGATCTGGGGTGCCCAGTCCCATTGCTCTCGGTGCTCCTTTGTTGTTGGAATTGCTCTTTCATATGGGAAACGAAATTTCATATACGTGTGTTCCTCCCAGCATAGGCAAAGCCCAAATACAAAAACAATTTTTTTGTTGGATTGCCGAAAACTTATCACTGCAAGAAATTCATTCTTGCTTTTCTTTCAGCCAATATGGTCGACTTGAAGCGATGAATTTCTTCTTTGCAGAACATTTAGGCATTTATTGGCATAGTAGAATAATAAACTGTTGTGAAAAATATAGGGCCTATTTATAATTGCTATAATAAAATTTATTTTTTATTATAATGATATTTGTTTGAAACTCCTTGTGAATGTTACTATAATTTTATTTTTCAGTGCATCGAAATGAAAAAAAAATGGTGTAAATGTATTGGTGAGTGTTTGCACCGGTATTGGAGTTTGCTCTGCCGTATGCTGAGCTTGGGCACCCCTGGTATAGATTGTTATGTTCCGCAAAGTATAGTCCGTCCAACTTAGGTATGTGTCAAAGTATGCTCGAGCTCTTTGTCCAAAATTTACCAGCCATTTTTGGAGACAACGGTGTAAGCTATAATGTGCACAGCTTGCTTCACAAGACACTGTTGATCTGGTGGGAAATCCCGTAGAAGGCTCAGCATATAAGTTTGAAAACTATTTACAAAGGTTGAAACGTTGTACACGCAAGCCTACAAAAATTCTGCAACAAATTCATAGAAAAATTGAGGAAGACTCAATTGAGTCTTTCACTGAGGATTATGGGCCCAAAATAAAAAAGAATTACATTGCATTTGTACAATAACAAACACATCACCAAATAATTATTGTTACATAAAAGACAATACACCAGTTATTGTAATAAAAATTTCAACCGACAATGGGGGAGGTTTACTGGACGAAAATTGCAAAACATTCGAAGTTTCTATGACGAACCCATAAATTCAATAGATATAGGCGTATATTTAGTTGACGTAGCTACGACTAAAAATGACGAAACTTTTATTTTGGAAGACCTTACATGTAAGGCTTTCGCCATCCCCCATGAAAATAGTATTTTATTGTTGCCCTTGCTCCATAATTAATATCCTTTAATGTATCCTGAAATTTAACCAAGATGTCCGAAAGCCCTCGAAAAATTCAGCGTCTTGCTTTTAACAATATCAGTAAGTTTTTAATGATTAATTTTTAAGTGTTTAAACTAATGTTTAAAAAAATCATATTCTAAAACCACAATCAAAATGCAATTGTCTGGCGAACTTGGAGAAAAAATTAGATCTTCTCATCGATAAAGTGGAAAAATTGGAAGGAAAGTATTAATTTCATTTATATTGTATTCACATAACGGCTATTCCGGCGGATGGTCAACCAGGACCAAAAAAATAAATGTCCATGTTTCTCGATTCTTTTTTTGTATTTTTATTAATAAATATCCAAATTTTCATAATCTTTTGAATTCATACCATATCTCAGCTTTTTAAAAAAAAAAAAAAAACCCGAAAAGTCAATAAATGTAATTTTCACCTTTTTTTTTTACTTTTAAAGACATTTTTATGTTTATTTATTTCTCAAGGAAAACATATGATGTGTTTGGTCTTTTTGTACTAAATCTAAATCTTAATAACAATGTGATAAGACGAGAAAAATTCAAAGAGAGCGAAAAAATGTTCAATTACCTCTTAATTTGTATTTTGATTTTTATCTATGTTCTAATCGTACGTTCGCGACCCAAAACATAATTTTATTGTAATTGCTTTGCATTAAGTGAAAGCAGGTGGATGAAACTTTATGTGTTAAGTCATTTTAGTGTAAACTATTGAAATTTAACAAAAAATCCCGACTTTTTCAAGAAAATTTTTTTATTTTGAATTTTGAAGTGGCGTACGTTTGCGACCGTATGTATGACGTACGTATAAAAAATATTATTAAAAAAATTTTTTTTTTGTTTAACAAGCTTATTAGTAGTTGTAGATGGATAAAAGAAGTGACAATTGAAATTAAATTAAAATACAATTAAAAATAAAATTAAAATTTTTAATTAAAAAAAAATTTGGTGAAACATGATTTTTTAAGAAAATATAAATTTATTTATAAAAAAAAAAAAAAAGAGAGGAAAAAAAAAAAAAAAAATTTTATATGGGGAAAAATTGTACGTTCGCGACCCGTACTTAATTTAATTTAAAAAAAACTAATGGAGATATTTAATTGGGAATAGACTCGATAGAAAGCTTCATGCCTCTATTTTAAAAGTAAAGTTAATGCATTAAAATATTCCATTCCAATTCGCAGATTTATTGATTTTGCTAGAGCAAGCCAAAACCGACATCCATTTCGCGTACGTTCGCGACCTCATGTTTTTTGCCATATTATGAAAATTAAAAATCCATTAGAATCATAATTTACACTAAGAAAAGAACTCACCAAATGCTATCCGAAACAAAAAAAAAATCAGAAAATGTTTTTTTCTTTAATTTTTTGGCACTAATTGCGTACGAACGTACGTTCGCGACCTCAGGAAATGCCCATATACTAATTAAAATTTGTATTACTTTTAGTGGAACACAATATAACCCACGACCAAATTCAAATAGTTGTGGAAGCGCTAGCCGAGCAGAAAACGGATATTGGATTGCTTCAGCGAGGTCACATAAATGTGAATGAACTGCGAAGCCAGTTCCCAATAAAAAACGGGGGAGCTTAATATTCTTAATTCTAAAATAAACGAGGACAACAAAAATAACTATGTAAGTACTATCAGAAAGCTGCCTTGAATTATTAATAAATGAAAATTTATTTCAGGTGTCAATTATAAGGCATTTGTTGCAGCCTGGTGGAATTGATAAAAACTTGAAAAATATATTAAGCGATTCTTAGATGATGGATTATAGCGTCGATGGAGTACAGGGGAAATCCTCATTAAAAACAGCGCAAAATGTATTTTTTGAACTACTTGGTAAGAATTTAAAAACAATATTGGTTTTAATTTTAATAATGATTTTTTTATAATATAAGATGCCATTACTGCTGATGGCGGCAATGGAACAAAAAAAAAAGCAATTTAAAAAAAAAATGCCTCAAACAACAACGACAACAACAGCAACAACAACACATAATTTTTCCACACATAACACAAGTATTTTTAAGCCAATTGAAATGGTCTAATTCTGTGAATTTATGATATGTAAAATAATTTTATAAATTTTTAAAAATGAATAAAATGTATTTCTATTATATTAAATAATTTTATAAATAATAAAAAACAAAAATTTATAAGAAAAAAAAATTTCCTGGGTATGTAAATCGATGTCCCTTGGTAGATACCCAAGTGGCTAAACTGTATAGAGTACCCAATTCCGTACCTAAATCGATGTCCCTTAGTAGTATGTATTTGGGTACTCTTTTTGAGTACCCCAATTCGATACTCATTGGTATACGGAGAGGTGACGATTGTACATCGCCTATGCCTTAGTTAAATTCGCCTCTGAAATACATGTCTTAGATATTGACTGGTGGGTACTCGTCTACCCTAGAGGCATAGTGAATTCGACATCCATGAAACTAGTGCGGCGAACTGCTGGGTATGTACGTATGTACACACATAGTAGTATCAGTGTAAAGACAATACTCGGAACAAAGTTAAGAGTTACCATACAAAAGTTTTTTTTTTCTTGTTACATGTACGTTGTTGTATGTGTATAGGATGCTTAGGTAATTAATAATAAGTTTTCCCTGGAATTCTTAATCATAATTACATACATGTATATGTACATATGTACGCAAGCCAACAGTATTGGAAATTAAATTTCCATAGAACAATATTATCAGACATATAATATGTCAGACTTAAAAACCAAATGTGACTAGTCATCTATCTTTTTTTATTCAATTTTATTTTAATTTTTTCTAAAACACTAAATATGTTAAAATGAAGATGTATGTACGAACAAAACAGTGTACGTCCATTATTGGAGTTTGAAAAAATCAATTTTTTTTCACATAAGTATAATTATTTTAAAGTATCTTTATAGTAGTAATTGATTATTAAACGCAAGAAACTTACTTTGGCCCACTAAAACTTTCAAAGCCATTTTTAATTGAAAATGTTTTATGTAAAACAATGAATCTTTTTTTTTGGTGGAGAGTGTTTTGGACAATCTTAAAAACTAGTTTGGTTAAAAGAAAAAGTGTGACCACAATAGAAATATAAAAATATACCTAATGTGTTTAAAATAATGGTATATTTGTGTGATATACGATATATTTATACATGTATTCATAAAGCCTAGTGCTGAGATAAAAAAAAACATGTCTGAAGCAATACTGAGATCGAAAAACATGATTGACGAGTATAAAGTGCCAGTGGTCGGCACGGCGCTATCCCGCGGGTATAGAAAATTTCTCTGCTCTGGCACACACACAGTATAAATGTCTGAAACGTCATTCTCAGTCTACTCTCTGCTATTGGTTACTAATGCCACTAACCTTACAGCAGGAAATTTTTGCTGTATGGTTAAATGATGGAAATGCTGTATGGTTAGTGATAATACTAATGCGTTTAAATCATATCAATGTATTGAGTGCCGATCACTGGTATAAACGTTTATTCTTGCCAGTGTGGACTTATATTTTCAAGTTTTGCACTACGTTCCTTCCTAAAAATTATTCAAATTAGAATTTAAAGCCTAGTACTGAGTTGACGAAAATCCGCTCTTGAAAATCTGACAGCTGTCAAACTCCATGAGTACTGAGTACTGAGTTGAGAAAAATTTTAGCTATCGAATTGAATGGCGTTGCCGGATCAAAAAAAATAAACAGCTGATTTTGGGGTCTTGAAATAAATCATTTTATTTATTTCGAAAGCTAAAACATGGAGGAAAAATTTGAAAGAAAAAAATTGTCGGACCGAAAAATTTTCGGCGCGCGAGGATAAATTGAAATTAATTAGTGCGGTCAAGGCGAAGCTCATAATACGGGATTTGACCCACAAGGGGTATTTTAATGCCATAAAATGGCATTGAAATGATTTGTGATTGATTTTGATTTTGACCCAGTTTTTTATTTCTTAATCAGCTCCTTAGCGGCGAAATACATAAACAAAACACCAATATCCAATTGATTTGAATTCATTTTTCCCTATTGGTTTTTTGATACAAACAACAGCTGTTCAGTATTACCCTTTTTCTTAATTTTTTTGGTCACACTAGCTCGGTAGCTGAATAAAGTGCAATTTTGCAAGCGGAATTTCAAGAGCGGATTTTCGTCAACTCAGTACTAGGCTTAAACATTGACAATATAAGAAAAATCAGATTTAAGTCATTTGTGGATTTTAAACTCATTTGGGTGTAAATATATCAATTTAAAATGATTTTTTTTTTTAAATTGACGCTGTTGGTGTCATAAAATTGGCATCAAAATATGGTTTGTCAGACAAATCTAATATGACGAGAAAAATTTTTACTATTTTATAAAATATATATAATACTTAGCGCATCAGATTCAAAAAGTTGACTTTGGCAAGCCTTAACATTGATTTTTTTCATTATTACAACAAAAAAAAAAGACGAAATATGTAGTGCAAGTATATCACTGACCCTGTCAAACGGGATGGAAGATTAAATTGTTTAATCTTTTCGCTAGGACCTATAAAACGTACCTTGGTTCCGGTTGGCTTTCCCATGTAAATTTCTGGTATATTTTTTTTGTATTTGAGTCGGTGTGGCGACAAAACTCTTTCAGAATCCTTTATGAAAAGACCCTGCCAAAAACAGTTTTTTACCTTTTTGGCTATCGCTCACTTTCATAGCTGGAAAACAGTCATTCCAAACGCTTCGTCTCCGGCCTATTTCTTGTTACACAGGGTTCTACACACCGATTCGGAAATGGCTAGATCTGGCGACCACCATGGGGCCCTAATTCGTTATTATACCCTTGCAGAGGGTATTATAATTTTGGTCAAAAGTGTGCAACGCAGTGAAGGAGACATCTCCGACCCTATAAAGTATATATATTCTTGATCAGGATCACCTCCTGAGTTGATATGAGCATGTCCGTCTGTCTGTCCGTCTGTCTGTCTGTCTGTTTCTACGCAAACTAGTCTCTCAGTTTAAAGGCTATCGACTTGAAATTTGGCACACACCCTTCTTTCCTTTGCACGCAGTATATAAGTCGGAACGACCGGAATCGGCCGACTATATCCTAACATATAGCTGCCATATAACTGATTGATCGGAAATGGTATAACTTCGGTGTTTTAAAATTTAGAGAGTTAAAATTTTACATGAGCGCTATCTTTGGCAAAATAATACGACATGCCAAATTTCATAAGGCCGACTATATCCTATAGCTGCCATATAACTGAACGATCGGAAACGACCCAACTTTCGTGTTTTTTAAAGACAGAAAGGAATTTAATACAGATTCTATTTTTGGTTGATCCAACCTCAGTTGATCCAACCTACGAAATTTCATTAGGATCGGCCGGAAATGACCCAACTGTCGTGTTTTTGAAGACAGAAAGGAACTTAGTACAGATTCTATTTTTGATTGATCCAACCTCAGTTGATCCAACCTACGAAATTTCATTAGGATCGGCCGGAAATGACCCAACTTTCGTATTTTTGAAGACAGAAGCTTGGGACTTTTTTTTAGATTTTTTATTGTAATTATTTGGTTTTATCATAAGGATCGGCCAACTATATCCGATGTTTGCGATATATATCCGGTTTTAACTGCAAGGGTATATCAACATCGGCTCCGCCCGAAGTTAGCTTTGCTTTCTTGTTTTTGTTTTGTTTTTAAGCATGATCGTTTTAGAGCGATATTGCAGGCTTGGGTAAATTGTTAAACTAGGGAGTTAAGACTTTTCATGGTTTACGGGTAGTCTAATGGTTTTGGTGAGATGTTCTTTTGAAGGTTTTGTGAATATTTGGTCTTGAAAACTTCTGGGTTTTCAAAAACTTCTGGCTTAAAGCTTTGCAAAATAGGGATGTTTCTATGTATCTGTGGTCGAAGAAATGGTGGAAGTTTATCTGCAGAATCCGCAAGAACATCTGCTAAATTTCCCTCCACCACTGTAAAGTCCGCCTCTTCATGGTTCAATTCTGGGTCAATTTCTTTTTGGAGGCCGGCATCCAGATCTTCACTTGGGGCCTACAGGCGAAGTCACACCAGCTCAGCGCAACAAGTCTGACACCATCGTAGACCTCGCCCATCTCCGTTACTGCAGTTTTATAAAGATCTGCAGATTGCTTGTAGTCGCACGCTACCACGTTAACGCTGTCCTGGAACCACCCCGCGTCTTTGACCTTGAAACATTTCGTGGCAAAGGCAGCTACTACCCATCTCCATTTGTGTCGACGTATCTTGCCGTCAGGGTTGCCTTGGTCGACAACTACTAAGAGTATCCGATTCTTAGAAATTTCCGCAAATTACCTTTTCGGCTGAGTGGGCAACCGCTGTGCCGTAAATCTTCTTGCACGTCTTGTGAGCGTTCTCTCTTGGGTTGCGGTCGCTCCTTTTTGTTCTTCTATGCCGGGAGAACGCTTCTGGCCCGCTCCATCATTTTCGGCCACTCCTCTGAGCTTCTAGAGGTTTTAGGGTCTTTGTGGCTTCTTAGTATTTATAAAATTTTTATATAGGTTGGCTATCTACATTACCATTTACGCGGAAAGGCCGTTTTTATTAATTTTGGAGTTGTTTTTGAATTTGAATGGTTATTGTTATTGTTGAATTGTTATTGTTATTGTTGTTATAATTGAATTGTTAGTTTTTTTTTAATCTAGTATAAGATAACTTAGGGAGGAGTGGGAGCCAAAGCTTATATTCGTTCTTGTGCCCGCCTCGCCGCAATAGATAAGTAAGGCTTAAGGTTAGAGAAAAATATAGAGATCGAATTATAACGTTGAACGTTATAATGTTCTCTTACTTGTCGTTTTATATTTAGCAGCCACCAATTATTTTGTATTTTTGTATTTGTGAGAGATAAAACAATCTCCATTAAAATAAGGGATCTAGTGCTTAATATTAACAAAAATGAAAAGCTAACTTGGGGCAAAGCCGAAGTAAAAAAACCTTTTGGGTCGGCAGCAGCCTTTTTTTTTGGTGTTATGTTTATTTATTAGGCTTATTGTTTATTGTTATGTTTATTTATTATGTTTATTTATTAAGAGTGTACAAATCGCTTAGTTGGTCGCAAGCCGACTCTCTCTCGGTCGCTTGACTCCAACGGGCCTTTCTTTAGGGAGTTTTAACTCCGTCTAGGTCGGGCCGCAATCTTTTTACATAACATTGCATGCACCAAAGCTGGTCTATCTATGTTGATCTATCTATAGTTATCTATAGTTAGCCAAACTTATCAGAATATCATAAAACAAATTTATAACAATACGAAATCTAAAAACAAGTCCCTAACTTCTATCTTCTAGAAAATCTTAGTTGGTATTATTACGAAATACCATTTCCAATCGTTCAGTTATATGGCAGCTATAATATAGAGGGCCGATCGTTATGAAATTCGGAAGGTCGGATCAAGTGACTGATCCTGACTGACTGAAATCTGAACGAAGTTCCAATTTTCTGTCTTCAAAAACACGAATGTTGGGTCATTTCCAATTGTTCAGGTACATGGAATATGAATATATATGGCAGCTATATAGTCGGCCGATCCTTACGAAATTTGGCATGTCGTATTATTTTGCCAAAGATAGCGCTCATGTAAAATTTAAATTTAAAACTCTCTAACTCTAAAAACACCGAAGTTATACCATTTCCGATCAATCAGTTATATGGATATAGTCGGCCGATTCCGGTCGTTCCGATTTATATACTGCGTGCAAGGGAAAGAAGGGTGTGTGCAAAGTTTCAAGTCGATAGCTTTAAAACTGAGAGACTAGTTTGCGTAGAAACAGACCGAGAGACAGACAGACAGACAGACGGACAGACGGACATGCTCATATCAACTCAGGAGGTGATCCTGATCAAAAATATATATACTTTGTAGGGTCGGAGATGTCTCCTTCACTGCGTTGCACACCTTTGACCAAAATTATTATACCCTCTGCAAGGGTATAAATATACTAAAACATTCAAAACAAAAACAAAAAGCTTCTCGCGACGCGTCTGTTAAGTGTAACTTCAGTTTAAATAAATTCACTGCGTCGTGAAATCAGAACAAGCCTGGATCCACGATCATCGCATCACCACCATCTCCATGTCCTGCACCTGCATCGACTCCAAGAGGAAAGTGGCAACGGAATGGAAGGATCCTATGGCAGAACCACAAGTTTTTGTGCAAAAAATTGAAAGTCGAGAAAAGAAAAATTAAATTCAAGTTTTGTGCTGAAATATGCACCCTCCTTTTAATTCATTGCGCATACGTACTTGAAAATTAGTAGAGCTAACATATTTTGAACATAAGTACATACATACATAAATAAATAAAAAATTGCATGTGGACAAAAAACATAACATAAACATAACAAGAAAGGGAAGCTAACTTTGACCAATATTATAACGGTAGACAACGCGTTTTCCGCTCCTCTTCATGTACATATATGTACATATATTATGTATGTATGTTCATTATGTATGTCCAACTCATAAATTGCCTCACCAAAAAGGCAATGTAAACATTATTTGCAAAACGCAGTAGCCCCTGCTGAATGCGTCATGCCGTTTCTTATCTTGTCTCCTAATTTCCCCTCACTCGTTTCTGATGATCCCCAAAAGATTATCCAGACTAAACATCAAGCTCCACTTGTAAACATTCCCATGAAATTTTCCATGGCCCAAGCCAGACATAAACATTAGAGCCGACTCGCCGTCACCAGTCCGAATTGGTTCGATCTTCCGATCTTATCTTCACGAATGACTCAACTACTGCATCAGCAAATTGTCCCTTTCTCTTAGAATCTCTTAGGGCAATTGTTTATTCTCTCTCAAGTACCCTTTTGGGTTATTTCTCTTAAGCCGAGGTTTGTTGGTTATCTGGCAATTAAAAATTGGCAGTCTGATTCCGGGAGCAAGCCTTTCACATACAATCGGTCTAGCCTAAGCGTTTAAATAAAGTTTGTGAACCAAATAAGAAATAATAAATAAAGTTTTTTAAAAATAAAAAATTAAAAATTAAAAATTATTTTTTTAAAAAGTGAACTTCGGGATTAATTTAGTTGGCGCCCAACGTGGGGCCATGCAAATAAAGGTGATTCTAATAAATAATTAATTAAAATAAAAACAAATTAATTAAAAGGAAAGCACCAGCGTGGCTCAAAAAAACTCATATAAATCCCAATTTAATCGCGTTGAACGGGCAAACCGAAGACTAGTGATTGGCAAAGACTCCGATGAAAAAAAAAAAAATATATATAAAAAACATTACAAAAAAACACATTAAAATTCAGTGTTCAAAATCAAAAAACCGTGGTCACTGAAAAATAAATTAATAAATGAAAAACAACACAAACAAAAACAACTCTAAACAAATCCACACAGTGCGTCAGTGATTTTTCAAGAGGAGCTTTTCAAGAGACCTGAATAAGCAATAAAAACAATAAAGCAAAAACATTTTATAAACAGAAAAGTTTAACAAAAAAACAATATACAAAAAATAATACAAAAAAAATATACAAAGAAATACAAAAAATAATTTAAAAAAAGGGAATAAATACAAAAGGAATAAATAAATTCAATTAAATACAAAAGCTTAACCGATCCAACGAAAGAAAGAAGGAAGACATCCAACAGAACATTTAACCAAGGAGAAAAGGATACAGATAGCCGAAGGAAGAAACCAAACAGGACATCTAACTAAGGAGGAAAGGATACAACATCATCGTGAGAAATTAAAGAAAAGCTTATCCTTAGTTATACATTAAATTTACATTACATATAAAAAATACTAACAAAAAATTTTATAAAACTAAGTCAAATCTCTTGAAAAATTAAATACTTAAATAAATACTCTTGAAAATACGATTAAACAATCTGGAAGATATAATAAATAATTTTCAAAATTTAAACATGGCAACCGGTGGTGGATCAAGCACATTAGGTAGTGGAATTGGAACCAGTTCTATTACCACAGAAATAATAAATAGATTGATAAATGTCCAGTTAAATGAATTGACTACAAAAATTAATGAATTATCGGCAAAAGTAGAAAGTAAGGAAAAAACGGTAGAAGATTATAAAATTCAGACAATTAATCCAAATATAAGTTGTGATACAACATTAGAAGTGATTAAAGCTCTGCCAAAATTTAATGGGGAGCAAACTCAGTATGTAGGCTGGAGGGAGGCTGCAGAGACAGCAATGAGTTTATATAAAATAAACAGTGAGCAATATTTTATAGCGTTAACCATACTTCGTAACAAAATCATGGGAGCGGCACATGATGCCCTAACCAACCATGGAACAGTTCTTAATTTCAATGCAATTTTGTCTAGATTGGATTTTATCTATAATGATAGAAGACCAATCCACGTTCTAGAAGCTGAACTAAGTATTCTTAGACAAGGTAAATTGTCTATTACGGAGTTCTATAATGAGGTAAATAAAAAGATGACCCTACTGATCAATAAGACCATAATGACATACGGTAAAGAAAGCGAAATTACAAAAGAAACTAATAAAGTAATTAGGAGCAATGCTCTAAGAATCTTTATTTCTGGTCTAAACGGATCAATATCAGAGACACTTTTCTCGCTAAATCCACCCGACCTTCCAAACGCCTTAGCAAAAGTGCAAGAACTGGAATCAAATAATTTTAGGTCCCAATTCGCCAATAGATATTATGGCTTTCAAAATGAAAACCGAAGGCAAAATAATTACCTAAGGTTTAACTCGGTTCAACCAAAACAAAACTTTAATAAACCAAAATGGGGAAACAGCCAAAACCAAAGTTGGCCCCAACAGACTTATTTCGGCCAGAACAACGTTCAGGGACAACAAACCCCAGAACCAATGGAAGTCGATCCTTCCATACAGTTCGTAAACCGACCAAAAGGGCAATCTAATAATTATCGTCAGGGATATACCTAAAATTTTGACACAAACCAAAACCAAGATCGTCCGTATTCAGGTCGACCACACTATTATCAACATAATTATAGCCGTAATAATCCACAAAACTTTGCAAATCAAGCAGCTGGCCCAAGTCATTTTCCAGTAAAGCGAGAGCTTGAGAGTACAGTAAATCAACCACAAAATAAAACCATGAAAATTAATAATATTCAGGAGGACCATTTTTTAGGGGAAGGGCAAGAGTAAGATTACCTTACTTAATACGATTTGACAGAAAAGAAAATAAAAATTTTAAAGTACTAATTGATACAGGCGCAACCGCTTGTTACATTAAAAAGGGAATATATTTAAATAAAAATGAACTCTCTATTTATAAAAGGGTTTCAACAGTTAACGGATATTCGATAATAAAATATTTTCACATAATAACAATTTTCAATATTAAAGATATCTTTTATGAAATCGAGGGTTTAGAAACTGACTTGTTAGTCGGATATAATCTACTTAAAAAAATTGGTGCTATAATCGACTCAAAAAAGGGAGTTATACAATATCATGGGAAAGAGGAAAAATTACTTTTTCACAATAAAGTGTGTAATGAAAATCTATGCCACACCGAGGAAAAATGTAATCACCCTCTGAACAAATTCTTAATAAACAAATATTTTAACCAGATAAAACAAGTTAAATCGTATTCAGTCTGCGTCGAAACAAGCGACTATGACTACAGCTCCGAATCAGAGCGCTCAGAAGATTTTTGTTCAATAAAGTCCTTCCAATCAAAAAACGAAGGTCTAAGGTCAATAACCTCACAATCCACTTCAGGCAACAAAAAAAATAAAAAACATTGCCTAAACAACATAAAATTAAAATCAGAAAATGATATGGAAGAATTAAGAAATATAATAACAAACCATATCAAAAATGAGCACTCTAAAATAAATATGCAAATCCCTTTCCGCACTGATATTAGAGGGGAAATAAACTTAGAACATGATAGACCCATATATGGTAAACAATACCCATATGCCCAATCTGTAGCAGAATTTGTTAATAAAGAAAAATTTCTTTAGAAAAATCCAAATTCTTTTCGCAAGAAACCAACTTTCTTGGATACGTAGTCTCTTATAATGCAATCAAAACAGACCCAGTCAAAATCGCAGCAATACAAAATTACCCAATTCCAAAAAATATCAGAGAGCTTAGAAGCTTTCTTGGCCTAACAGGTTATTATAGAAAGTTTGTCCGTAATTATGCTTATATAGCAAAACCACTCACATCATATTTAGGAGGCCATAATGGTAAAATATCTAAAAACATGTCGAAAAAAATGTCGGTACAGTTGGACGAACCAGCTGTAAAAGCATTCAATGAACTTAAGCAAAACCTTACTAATCAACTTGAATTAGTGCAACCAGATTATAGTAAAAAATTCGTTCTTACAACAGACGCTTCAAATATAGCATTAGGAGCGGTTCTGTCACAAGAGGGTAAACCTATAACTTTTATATCAAAAACCCTCAATAAAACAGAACGAGCATACGCCACAAACAAGAAAGAATTATTAGCAATTGTTTGGGCATTAAAAAACCTAAGAAACTATTTATATGGCGTGGTTGGAATGGAAATTCACACCGATCATCAGTCATTATCGTATTCAATATCTGACAAAAACCCAAATATTGACATGAAAAGTTGGTATTCATTCATACAAAGCTTTACACCAAAAATTCATTACAAACCAGGTACAACTAATGTTGTAGCGGATGCCCTATCCAGAGTCCAAATAAACAATTTGTCCGACGCAGATATATCAGAGGTTAGCTCTGATGAAAATACAATTCATTCTGCAGAAAGCAGCTTTGAAAATGTAATCCAAGAAACTAATAAACCACTTAATCAATTCAAAATTCAACTCTTAATCACTACTGGCAGATTAACAGTCCACGAATCAATAAATGTCTTCAATAATGTTAGACATATTATTGAATATGATACTCCAGAGAATTTAGTAACGTTACTAAAGGAATATATTTCACCAAATATAACCATAGGCCTGCACTGTACCCTAGAAGACCTTTACTTATTGCAAAAACCACTAAAAGAAAATTTCGGAAACAAATTCCTATTTACAAGAATTTTTTACAAGACGTAGAAAATGATGAAGATAAGGCAATTATTATTGAAGAGACTCATTGTCGTGCCCATAGAGGATTAGACGAAAATTACAAACAAATATCTAGACTTTATTATTGGCCAAAATTATTTATAAAATTAAAAGAATATATAAAAAATTGCGTCATTTGTAACCAAAATAAATATTGCAGACATCCAGTAGAAATTCCGATAGGTGAAGCACCAATTCCAACTAGCGAAGGTGAAAATCTTCATATTGATATATTTTACGCAGATAAAAAAATTTTTTTAACATGTATTGACGCTTATTCAAAATTCTTAACAGTCAAAGAAATAGAAAATAAGCTAAATATTGAAAACAAAGTACTAGAAATTTTACAACATTATCCATTAGCCAAAACCGTCATGACAGACAACGAACCAAGTTTCACATCTGCGCAATTTCGTTCATTTATAAGTAGAAGTGGACTCACAATACACTTTGCAGATCCAAGACATAGCACTTCCAATGGTCAAATTGAAAGGGCACATTCAACACTCACAGAGATCGCTAGATGTATCAAAGATGAATACAATCTAACAGATTACTCTGAAATAATCATAAGGGCAGCTCAAAAATATAATCAGAGTATTCACTCAGTTACCAATGAAAAGCCATTGGACATATTATACAACAAAATAAACCATGAGAAAATACCTAACATTCTCCAACAAGCTCAAACAGTTATGTTAGCAACGCATAACAAAGACAAGAAACAAAAAAATTATAATGTAGGAGAAATAATTTATGAAAAGAAATATGGGGAAAGAAACAAACTAAAACCGAGATATAAAAAACAGGTAGTTAAGGAAAACCAGGATAATAAAGTAATAATAAACAATAGGAATAGAATAGTTCACAAAGATAATATTAAGTCTTAAAATTTTTTGTTGTTCTCTAACTTACAGATAACAATGCATTCCGCAACACTTCTATTTCTGATCATAGTCACAACAACATCCGAAATAATTAATTATTCGAATCATGACTTCTTTCTTTATAAAGACAATAAGGACGTTCTGACCTATGACTCATATGCTGAGCTATTTCATGTTACCAACATTAGTTTCTATAAAGAAATTATGGACACAGAGCTTAACTACATAAAGAATACTAATAATGGTAGATTGAACTGGGAAATTTCATATAATTTAAGAACTTTAAATTTAATTCTGTCACAATTATTGCCAACAAGATCTAAGAGAGGTATTAATGAATTAGGAACGGTTTTAAAATGGTTAGCTGGTACCCCGGACAATGATGACGTAATAACAACAACAAGCAACAAATAATAAATTCCAAATTGTTTGATGAAATCAAAATACTGTCCACAAATTTAAAATCGGTTTTTACAAGCCAAGAGTTACCTCTTAGAAAACATCGTCTACATTTAATAACTTATGATCTACAAAATTTAATTGATACAATTACATTGGCTAAAATGGACATTTTTAACACAAAAATATTAAATATAGATGATATTCAAGAAATATATAAACACGAATCAAAACCTGTAGTAATCACGGATTTATTGGACATTTCTGAATTCAAAATTGCTTTACATAAAGAATTATTTGTAATCTATTTAAAATATCCCATTATAAAAAATAGATGCGATACTTATTACGCAAGAGCTATTTCTCATAATGATGGAAAATTACTGTTAAGCAATCAGGTAGCAAAATGCGACAACATTTATTATGAAATAAATAATTTCAAAAAAGAACTATTTAATAATTATTGTGTTCTTAGCACAGAAAAATCATGTTTCACTCGCTTATTGAACGGTGAAAAATCAATATGTAATAAAATAAGAGAAAAAAATAAACAAATAGATATAATTCAGGAAGGTGCTATTTTAGTAAATGGAAATAATATTGTAAATGACTCTTGCCTAATAGGGTCTTATTTAATAACATTCAATGGCACCACAATAATTAATAATATATCATATTCAAACGTAGATAATAAAATATTAGAATACATTACAGCCCACAATTATAATAATTTTGAAATATCCGAATATATATTATCCAACAATTCGGAACTATCATTTGATAACATAAATACCCTATATCCTTTTATTCAAATTAAACAAACCAGAATACCACTAACATTAATTGTAATCACATTAATTTCAACATATATAATTTGGTTGTTAATTTATAAATTAAGAACATATTGTAAAACCATTAAACCACGGCTTAGCAATATATTAAAAACCAATAATTTGTCCGATGAAGAAATCCCGCATGAAGAAATAATCGTAGCAGAATTAACAGCTCAATTAAACTCCATGACTGCACCATCATTTGAATCGGGACGCTTCAATTTAGAAGGGGGTTTGCTATCCAACTAATAAATTGCCTCACCAAATAGGCAATGTAAACATTATTTGCAAAACGCAGTAGCCCCTGCTGAATGCGTCATACCATTTCTTATCTTGTCTCCTAATTTCCCCTCACTCGTTTCTGATGATCCCCAAAAGATTATCCAGACTAAACATCAAGCTCCACTTGTAAACATTCCCATGAAATTTTCCATGGCCCAAGCCAGACATAAACATTAGAGCCGACTCGCCGTCACCAGTCCGAATTGGTTCGATCTTCCGATCTTATCTTCACGAATGACTCAACTACTGCATCAGCAAATTGTCCCTTTCTCTTAGAATCTCTTAGGGCAATTGTTTATTCTCTCCAAGTACCCTTTTGGGTTATTTCTCTTAAGCCGAGGTTTGTTGGTTGTCTGGCAATTAAAAATTGGCAGTCTGATTCCGGGAGCAAGCCTTTCACATACAATCGGTCTAGCCTAAGCGTTTAAATAAAGTTTGTGAACCAAATAAGAAATAATAAATAAAGTTTTTAAAAATAAAAAATTAAAAATTAAAAATTATTTTTTTAAAAAGTGAACTTCGGGATTAATTTAATTTGTATGTATGTATATGCATTACTATTTTTTTAGATACTCAGTGCCTCGACAATCAACATTATTTAATTAAACAAAAATAAAAAATATATTATATTATTAACAGTTTTTATTTTATAGCTAATTGATAAAATAAAACAAAAATGTATTTAAAAATACAAAATATTGTAAAATTTTTATCGATGTCTGTTTATTAAAAAATGGATAAAGTCAGACTCTTGATGACTTAAGAAGAAGATTAAATGTCGGAGTAAAAAGAGGAACGTTTGGAAGCTAGGTCAGTTCCTTTTGTAAAGACCGAGCTAAAGTGCAGGCTTCAGGTTTTAAATGAGACAAATTTTAAGGCAAATGGGTTGTAAGAAAAGATCGAGCAATTAGGTGGTGAAGATGAATTTGGAACCGAGTTAGAAGTATTAGAAATAACGACTTAGGCAAGGGTTATCGAGAAATTTAACCATTTAATTTCTTGCCTCTCTGGTGCAGCCTTAGAAACTATCAAGGCATTTCAAGTCACCAAGAGTAATTATAACAAAGCAATCGCTAGTCTGAAAAGAGTTTACGATAACGAATGTCTCATCCAAAGACATCGAACCAAATTAACAAATTATTCAGCCTTCCGAAAGTTTCCCAGCCGTCTGCGTCGTCGTTGAAAGGTCTCATCGGCACAGTGTCATCGACCTATGGGTCACTATTATCCATAGGAGATGACACTAAAATTGCAAACTCAATGATCATTCACTTAGTTTTGAGTAGAGTAGATCCAGTTACTAGAAAAAATCGGGAAGAATCACTGGATTATGAGGAATTGCCGCTATGGACCGAAAAAAATATTAAATCGTAGGTAAGCCAAATTAGGAAAAAACTGGGTTCAGCAAGCAACATAATAAAAGTTCGTTAGCTTGCTCCGCTTTCAACCATAAGCAAGCTTGCAGTTATTGTAACGAACAAGACTATAGTCTTGCCCAGTGTAGTTCATTAGCTCGCCTTGCTGTAATGCAACTGGTTTGCAACGTGGTTGTAATTTGAGTTTGTAAAGTCAGCCTCACTATGTGTAAATCGACTAGGTGTCAAATTTGTGCAAGATCAGACCACAAACTTTTTCACCCATTTACTGTAGCGTTATCACCACCGATTAAGGTCCTCCTCCTGCGCTAAATCTTGATGGTCCTTCTTTGTCACATGCTTTCCATGCGTCATCCCTAGAAAGGGTTTTGTTAGCGACGTCGATCATAAGCGTTCGAACTCTAATTGGCGAGCACATATTGGCCCGAACATTACTTGAGTTCTGGGTCACAAATGAACTTCATTACTGAAGATCTTGCTCAATGCTTACAGATCCATAGGGAGGAATCGTGTATCCACTTGCTTGGAGTTAGTCAAGCTAATTCACAATTTACGAAAAAGATACACTCTGTGGGGACGTCAAGAATTAATGGCAGTGAATTTCCTTTTGACTTTTGGATTTTAAGAACAATTTCGGGTTATCAGCCTGACCAGTCAGTGAACGTGAAAGATTGGGACCTACAAAGAGCTTACCTTTAACAGACTCATATTTTTCTGAACCTCAACGGATAGACATGTTAATTGGAGCTGAGTCATTTTTCGAACTTTTGTCCGTTGGCCAAATAAAACAAGGTCCCATTCTTCAAAAAACTCCTTGGAGTTATCGTGAAAATATAATGATAATTCCTCAACTCCTTAAAAGCATGTCTCTACCGAGGATTGCCAAGAGGAATTGCTTGCATAGATAGATAGCATTTTGAAAAATTCGGAGTGAATTCCTGAAAAATACATTCCTCCGAACTTTCGATGTTATTAAGTCCGATTTTTACGTCGACAACGGCTGACTAAAGCATTAGGAATCATTTGGGTTCCAAAAGAAGATATATTTAAATTTTAAATTGATGCTGGGGACATGGGTCAAAGGGCGACAAAGCGGAACATTCTTTCAGTGACACGAAGCTGTTCGGGAAGAAAAGGGAAGATAGGGCTGTAAAAGGGAAGATTCTATTGCATAAACTTAAGCTAGATTGGGATGAGTCAATTATTCACATGAGTTAAAGGACATCTCAACTCCGATATTCGGGCTCACCGAGCCGATGTCACCTGTTCAAATTCATGCCTTTTCTGACGCATCCATGGGAGCCTGTGGAGCCTTCGTCTATATTCGTTGCAAATCCGCCGAAAGTATTTAAGTTTCGTTGTTGACTGCAAAGTCTAAAGTAGCGCCGCTCAAGACAAAGATGATCTTACTTATTTATTTATTTATTTCGCCAACGGACAAATCCTTACATGGCTACATAACATAACAACTTACACCTAATAAATAAAACTACAAAATTAACAAAAACTTAATAAATGCCTTATTAACTTGCGTTTTAACACACCCTTATTAGAGCCCCACTCAATTCGGAGGCTAGGCGGCAAAGAATTAAAATAAGAAAGAGCCCGTTCTATCAGCTCATTTAAAAGATAATTGGCCCTATGACACTTGACCCGAAAGGGGGCAAAGGTACGAAGATCCCTTTGAGGAACATTAAAATTAACGAGTCCCAACAAAAAAGGACAATCAATGTTATCAACGATCAAATTATTTAAAAAAGTTAACGCTGCCAGTTTACGCCGATCCTCCAACGTGCAAACGTTCAGAAGAAGGCAACGGCTCTGGTATGAAGGAACAGGATCCTGAAACCTTAGAGGCAGAAGTGCAAATTTTAAAAATTTTTTCTAGAGTCGCTCACTTCTGTTGGAACGAACTTTACACTCCGGATTCCAAATGATTGAGGCATATTCCAGCCTCGACCGAATGAATGCAGCATAGACGCTGAGGCTCGAGTAAGCCCAGCATAGCATACGCTTTTGGTAAAATATATTCTAAGTGACCCGAAAATTTAAATTTGCTGTCGAATAAGACACCAAGGTCTAACACCTCTTCTTTAGCTGCCAAATTATAATTATTGATGGAATAACCCGTACAGATTTCAAGAGACCGCCTACTGTAACGGGTAAACATACACTTAGATAAGTTTAATGGAAGAAGATTGCGGGAGCACCATGAGTAAACTCTGGATATATCCTCCTGTAACAAGTAACTATCACTAATACAGCTAATCGCTTTGTAGATTTTAAGGTCATCCGCATACATTAAAAAGTACGAATGACGAAAGCATGACGAGATGTCATTAATGAAAATGATTATGATAATCTTACCTTATGAAAATTGAATCGGCACGTGTTGACAAGCGCCTAAATCAGAAGACAATACGTTAAGACAAGAACAATACGTTTTTTTACTTTTGCCTTTTCTTGTCACTTTCTGCAGTTTTTTTTCTAGAGATACCTGTGACGGTTTGATATCCCCAAGCTAGGCCTCCTCAGAGTCATATTACAAAATCTTTGGACCTAATGCACAAGGAAAAACTCTCTCTGCGAATGAGTTCACCACAATAAGTACTATTAGCACAAACATTATTGGGTCAAAAATTTAAGAAATTTGCCAAAACTAGACATGGAACACCAAGTACTCCACCAATCAGTCTGTATTCATTTGTAATTATTAGAAGAAAGAAAAGTAGATCCAAGGACTAATTAATCGCTCAACCTGAAACAATTTGTACGTAGCTTACACCAAAAATGGCTACGTTAAGTTCCATTTCAATACACAAACAGGTCTTAAGCTGACGATCAAACCATCTGTATAAAAACCCAAAAAAAAGCGACCGCACCCAAAGTAGGAACGCTTCCAATAACGCCAAAACAAAAAGCTACTTACCGGAGCTGAAAAAGAACGGCCGTAATAATCAACCGAACCAACCCTGACGGCAGGATACACCGTGATAAGTGGAGAAAACCGTCTTAGCCCAGAAATTTTTCGAAATCCTGGCTAGGAAACCAGGCCCAGCACCAGTCTACAAGGTTGTCAGGTGGTTCCAGAATAGAGTCACGGTGGTGGCGAGATTTGGGGGTGCTAAAATTGTTGTGCTAAGCTGGTGCGACGTCCCTTGTACGCCCAATCAATCAAGGAACCGGGCCAAAACTTACACCTTGCTCCAAAGAGCAATCCACAACGGTCTGGCAAGTATTAAAGGTGGAAAAAATGGACCAAGTCGTCTTAAAAATAAGGAGTCGCTGACTCCCATACAAGGGACCGTAGGTTAGGTTAGGACGGCTTTTAGTCATCCCAAAGAAGTTCCAAAACACTTAGACCGAGTTCGGTCCCTTGGGACACTGTTTGTGGATTTACTTCACTTCACCGCATAAGGAACTCAATTTTCCCAACTTCTCAAAAACTCCGAAATTTACACACTTTTTAGTGGTAGCACACTTGTATTACTAAACCCCGTTTAGAATCAATCGATTTCACACTTGTATTAAAACAGATAATCAGTGGCTCAAGTTTTGTTTTTTGTTCATACCCAAAGCGGGCAATCCATCGCATATGACCCCAACATATTTAGACCAATCAGTAAATCATGCTTCCTGCTTAATTTCTTAGAAGGTAAGACCTTCCTTCTTAAGATTATAGGAAAGGATCTTACTCTCTTAATCCATAATCTTAATCTTTTTTTAGGCCAACCCTTACATCTTACCCATATATTACCACAACTTGCCATTCTGGTAGGTAAATCTACAGAAAAATTTTTCCTTTTCTTTTAGACATACACCATAACAGATGGCTGACATCTATTTCTAATCAATTACTTATTTGCAGAACAGCGACATATTAGGCACATTAACCCTCTCAAGGGCCGTCTGCAGAGGAAGGAAAGGTCATCTTCCCTCTTCAATGGAAGAAGGTGGTTGCGAATTTGTTCGCGTGCACCCACGACGTTTTTATTATTTTCATTGGAAAATAGCCTCAGTCCTTTTGGCAAAGTCCGTGCCAAACCGGCAAGAAGTTACGGCCTGGGGATGAAGGCGCAGAAAAAGCATAAATAGTAGGAGATATAAATCTCCTCCCTTACCTTAAAATGGGGCATGACCTCCTACATTGTGAGTTGTACGCCGAAACGCCATAACCTTCACAATACAGAACTAGCTGGTATGAAACCAGCTGGTATAAAAAATTCATAGCTGGTATCAATTTTCACACAGACAGCTCACAACAAAAATTAGAACTTAGAATTAAATTAGAATTAAATCATTCTCTAATAAATATATATTTCTTACAACCTAATTAATGTTTCACCCATACACTCTCAATTTTACTTTTCTCAATTTTACTTCTTTCTCGGCCCTGTTTTAGAACCATTTGTTGTAACGGACGCAAAGTTTGGTCATAAGATTAGGTACAGTAAACTATCCCCTAACTGCACGGAAGGTCACTGTCGCACCTCCTCTGTCTACTTAGGAACCGGCTTGGCTCAGTCGAATAAAGCGTGGGTGAGGGCACGGCGAATTGGACCACGTACGTTACGGAAATTGTCGCACACAGAGATTGTGAAGTTGGGAAGGAAATCTTTAGGAATTGACCGATTCTTAGGTGGTGGTTTCTACTGACCTTAAAGAATGAAAGACTGGATGTTGTAGTCTTCCGTCTATACCAGTGGTCGGCACGGCCCTATCCCGCGGGCATAGAAAATTTCTCTGCCCGAGCTCTGCTACACACACACAGTATAAATGTGTGAAACGTAAGCTCACAGCCTACTTTCCCTTCAGTACCATTCCTCAAGGATTTCTCAAGGAAACCTTAGGGAAATGGAATTGCCACCCAAGGAATCCTCTGGATATATTTCATACAAGCCATCAAGGAATTTCCATAGAAGAGTTCCTCACATTCCTGCAGTAATTCGAAGAGAATTTCCAGCTAAATACCCCTGGGAATCCCTAGCGTATTTCCTGAGGAATCTTTGAGGAAATAGAAGGAATTCGTAGGGGAGGAATAATGGGAGGATTCACGGAGGAATAAGCAAGGAACTGTAAGGATTTCCAACCCCCTTTCCTTCCAATAAAAAATAATTAAATAAATAAATTAAAAATGATTACTAATTATTTACAAATTATTATTTTATTACAAATTTCATTTTTTTATTTTATTTTTTATTACAAATTTTATTACAATTACAAATTATTAATTATTATCTGCGTCTCCGCAGCTAGGTCATCGTCTGAAAAAATAAATTAATAAAAAATGAATATATTAGATTTTATTTAATTTAAATTTTTTTTTTTAATTTTCTTGTAAGGATCCATCTTTGATCTAGAAAATAAAAAGAAAACAAATAATAACATAATATATAATATAACAAATATATGTACATATGTATGTACTGCAGTGGTCGGCACCACAATACATTGATATGATTTTACCGCATTAGTGTTAGTAACGAATAGCAGAAAGTAGGCTTTGAGCATGACGTTTCACACATTTATACTGTATGTGTGTGGCAGAGCTCGGGCAGAGAAATTTCCTATGCCCCCGAGATAGGGCCGTGCCGAGCTCTGATGTACTGTAACGAACTGTCTTTTCTGCTTCCGCTCGCCACAATTTGCCGCGGCTAGCTCACAGAGTTTCGCGGATCCGTTCCACCGAATTTATAGATTCGACGTGATTGCCCAAGCCCAGAAAATAATACAAATAGCTTGAAGTTTCCACACTCTTTATTTTGAGACCTCTTTACACTACAAAGGCGTTCTTTCTCTTTTACTCGTTGCTCCTTCCCTTTCTGCTGGCTCCGTCGTCGGCGTCCTATGCGGGTTGTCCAGGATACGCCGCCGCTACTCCGTCGCCAATGGTACTCCTGTCGCCGCGCTGCTAGCGATTCCGCTACCCTCCGCCCTTTGGCCTTGAGAAACACCCCCTTGGGTCGACTACGACTGATCTGACGGTTGGCTGCGGTCGGTCGCCTCCGCTACACCGGGACACCGTGCATACGCTGCCGGCGAACCCGAGTTTGTAGTGGCGGGGCTGGTGACCAGGGTGTTCTCACTTGGTCTGTGACTTGGACGCGAGTTCTCGAGTAGGCCGATCCTTGTTTCGCAGGACCACGCCTGTTGGTTGCGATTTCAGGAATCGGTAAGGCGTACGCCAGACGTATCCTTTCCTCACTTCCTTGCAAGGCAACCTGCCGTGTTCGGGAATGAACCAACTCGACTACACGACCCGGGTTTCCAGAGGAAGGTCCAGCAATGGATCCTTTCCTTATTGTCTTATTCGCTCTCCATGCGCTTGGCTGACGGACTCTCCACAGGCGGTCCTCCAACTCAACGCTACAAGCTTCCTAAAAAGACTCGTCCCGAGCCTCTCCAATGGGCCTCCTTTTATACTGACTGGAGCGCCAGTTAATCCTCCTGGATTCTGCTCCTGCCGTGGCCCCTCGTTTCCCCCGGCCACGGATATCTGCTGCTGGTATGTGGTGCACCGGTGGGCTTCCAGGGCCCGTTGCACTCTTCGTCGCAACCCCCCCCCTCTGCTCCTTGCCGCTCACCCCGCCACACTTTCTAAGGCACGCCTGCGCATCGTGCTGACTCCCCACTGGACTACTTTCCCAACGTTGCCCCGGGACCCGTTGCGTTCCACGTCGATTCCTTCTTCCCCCGGGTGGCGCCTGTTTACCCTTTCACCTGCCACCGTTACGTTCCACGTAGATTCCGTCCTCCCACGGGTAGCCCTTCGCCAGAACCCACGGTAACTGGCTTTCACCTTTCCCCCAACCCCCCGTACTGATCCTGGCGACGTTCCCTTGGGCTGCCCGGGTTGTTGACCGGTGGTTGACCCCCTTTTTCCGCCTCCTCGGCCCCCCCCCCCTTGCCCCGGGCTATCTGTCTTCGCGTGTGGGGAGACTGAATCTCCTCACACTTCCCCCCTTCTTCGGGAAACGACAGAGCCGTTTGGACATCGGTGTTGATGCGCTGTGCTGAACATGGGCCCCCAAAAAAAATGACATTCTCGGTTACCCTCTTATTTTGGTGTGGATACCTATCCACTTCCCCCCTCCTTCGGAAAACGACTGTGCGCTCCCCTGGGACCCTTTTAGAGCACCTAGCCTATGTACCTTATTCCATGTTTTTTTTTTTTGTTGTTTTGTTGTTTTTTTTTTTTTATTTTTAATTAATTTTTTAATAATAATAATTTTTTTCCTTTTTTTTCCATATTCTTTTTCTTTAATAATCTTTAATTTTTAATTTTTTTTGTTTTTTCTTTTTTGTTGTTTTTCTTTCCTTATAATTATTTTTTTTTTATCTTTGTTTTCAGTTAGAGTTTTATTTTATTTTATTCTATTATTAATTTTTTTTTTTTTTTTTTTTTATATTCCTTTTTTTTTTTTTAAATTTTTTTTTGTACATATATGTATCTATGTTTCTTCTTTTCTATTTTAATTTTTTTCTATATACCCCCTCGTTTTTATCCTAAGCTTAATTTTTTTTTTTTTTTGGGTTTTTTTTTTTTTGTTTTCCCTCTTTTTTTTTTTTTTAAATTAATTGGTTTTTTTTTTTTTATTTATAACTTTTTCTTGACTTTTACTTTTTAGACTTTTCTCAATATCTTCACGCCGTTGGTTCCTCCTCGCACTCGGAAACATACGGCTTCAACCTGCGCCATGACACACCACCTTCCGGTGCGTCCGCGCCTCCTCTCCACCTCCGCCGCCACCCTCACACAGAGCTCCGGCGGCCAGTCTTCTTCTGGGACCTCCTTGTCACCTCCATCCGATGCTGACCTCATCAGCACCGGCCTTGTTGGCCTCTCCTCCGGGCAAGAGTGCTGCCGGCCCAGCGCCGGCTTCTTTGGTGTCGGCCACACCCACGGCCCCTTCGTCCATGGCTCCTCCTCCTTATCCTCCTTCCTTGGGCGTGGTGTAGGTGGTGCCGCAGTCCACGTTGCTTCCTGCTGCCTCTTCCTGGCGGCCGTTGCCACCTCCCTTTCCTCCGGTCGTTCCGACCAAGGGCGTGGTGTTGGTGGCACCGCGGGCCACCGCGTCGCTGACCGGGTCCTCCTCGTGGCTTTCCTCCTTTTCGCAGTCTCCACCAGCCGCCTTGCCCGTCGCAGCCTCATCCTCCTCGACATCGCCCTCCTCATGGCTCTCTCCCGTCCATCTCTCCTGACGTCTCTCCACTCCTTGTCGATCTCCTCGCAGATCTCCTCTGCTCTTTGGGCCCTCTTCTTCGTCATCTCCGAGATGGTGACCATCGCCTCCTTTCGCTGGCGGCACCTCTCCGATCTCCTCCTGTGCTCCAGCGCCTCGCTCCGGCGCCGCTCCTCCACAGTGGCGCGACCGACCGGTATGTGTTTCCGTCCTCCTGCTGCCCGTTGGATCGCCCACTCCGTCCTCATCCGTCTTCCGCTCCATGTGGGATCGCCGACTATCTCCAAATCGCTCTCGTCAGACGAGACGATCATCGTTGCTTCTGACCTGTTGCTCATGTTGCTTCGTTGATTAGATTTTTTTTTGAATAGACCGTGCTCCTCCCAGCCGCCGCCTTTTATAGCACATCCAACTCCCGCTACTGGATATGCCCCGTTACTGTTCCGTGACTGGACCTGTTATAGCTCCCGTTACTGGACATATCCCGTTTTCCATTGTGCACTTGTGCCGGTTGCCGTTCTATTCCTCCTTCGCCGGTGATCCCATGTCTTGGCACTTCAGCTCACTCACGTGTGCCCTCTTCTCTTTCTTGGTTCTTCCGTGCCGTATGATGACAATTACCGGCGAAACGAAATTGACGACCGTGTAGGGCCCATCGTACCGCGGCGCCAGTTTTGCTGCGAATCCCTCTGCTGCCTTCGACAAATGGTGCTCTTTTGCCCACACCGTTTCGCCAATCTTTGGGCTCCACTTCCGTCTCCGTAAATTATAGTGCCTCGCCTGGTCCTGGGCCGCCCGCTCCATGTTCCTCCGCACTATCTCGAAGACTTCCTTCATCTTCGTCGCGTTCTCCGTGGGCGTTCCTTGCCCAACTCCTGTGCCTAACGCGTTTTCGTCGAACAACGCTCTTGGCATCCTGGGCTCCCTGCCCTGCGTTACAAAGCAAGGCGAATACCCTGTCGACTCTGACACTGCCGAGTTCACTGCCAGCATGAGCTCTGGCCAGTGCTCGTCCCAAGTCCTCTGGTCCTCCCCAGCGAACTGGGCGATCATCGTTTTGATCGTTCTATTCGCCCTTTCTGTTGGATTTTCTTGGGGCGTATATGGTGCGGTGAACTGGTGGCGCACGCCAAGCTCCCCGAGGAACTTCTTAAAGCTGCGGCTGGTGAATTGTACGCCGTTATCCGTCACCATCACCTTCGGAACTCCATACCGAGCGACAATCCTTTCTCTGATTGCCTTTTGCAGTGCCTCGGTAGTTGCTTTCCGCAGTGGCACTATCTCCGTCCACTTCGAAAACCGGTCCATCATTACCAAAACCATTGTATTCCCATGTTTAGATCTTGGCAATGGACCCACGAAGTCCGCACACACCGTTGCCCATGGCTCTTCCGGGACCTGTGTCAGCATTTGTCCTGCTGCTTGCATCTGGCATGGTTTGTATTTTAGGCAAGTTTCGCATCTCCTGACATATTTCTCTTTGCATCCCTGGCCAGAAGTACCTGGCGGCCACTCTGGCTATCGTCTTCCTCACGCCTAGGTGTCCTGCCGCCGGTGCGTCATGGTTCTCTTTGAGGACCTGCTGCCTCGACTCCGTGGGCACGCACAACTTCCATGACGCCACTTCCTCGCTTCCTGCTCTATGCGGAACGTGGCGGTAAATCAAGCCGCCCTCTTCGACGTAGTCCGGGTATTTTTGCGGGCTTGCCTTCATTTTCTCCTTTAACGCGTTTATCCACACGCACTCTTGGACTTCCAGATCCACGGTTCTTCTGAACTGCTCCAACACCGGCTGGCGAGATAGCGCGTCGGCGACCACGTTCAGCTTACCCTTCCTGTAGCTGATGACGTAGTCATACTGCTGCAACTCGAACACCCACCTCGCTTTTCTTCCAAGCGGGCTCTCGAGGTTGTTGAGCCACTTCAGTGCCATATGATCCGTGATTACGTCGAACTGATATCCTTCCAGGTAGGGCCTCATTTGCCTGATCGCCCATACTATGGCTAGGCACTCCTTCTCCGTTGCCGAGTAATTTTTTTCAGCTCCAATCAGCGTTCGACTGGCGTATGCGATCACTCGTTCGCCCTCCTCGGTGTCCTGGGTCAGGACCGCTCCGACGCCGTAGTCGCTTGCGTCCGTTTGCAGCACGAACCTTTTCTCAAAGTCTGGGCACGCCAGTACTGGGTCTTCCGCCAGCCGTGCCTTTAGGGTCTCGAACGCCTCCTGGTGCTTGGGGGTCCATTCCCATTTCGTCCCCTTTCGTAGCAGATCGTTCAAGGGCTTCGCGATTCCTGCGAAATCTGGGACGAACCGCCGATACCATGACGCCATCCCTATGAACTGTCGTACTCCCTTGACGTTTGTCGGCAGCTCCGTAATGGCAGCGACCTTCCCCGGATCCATGCCGATCCCTTGGCTCGTTATTCTATGTCCCAAGTATAGCAGTTCCTGCCTGAAAAAATGACATTTTTCCGTGTTTATCCGCAGGTTTGCTGCTTTCAACCTTCTGAACACTTCTCTTAGGTTCGCCATGTGTTCTTCCTTGGTGCGTCCGATCACGATGATATCGTCCTGATACGCAAAGGCATGTGGAGCCATGTCCGGCCCTATGACCTGGTCAAGGGCCCTTTGAAATGTTGCCGAGGCTGAGTGCAACCCGAACGGCATCACCTTCCATTGGTACAGACCCTTCCCTGGAACGGTGAAGGCGGTGTACTTTCTGCTTCCTTCCTCCAGAGGGATCTGCCAATACCCGTCCTTCAAGTCGAGGCTGCTGAAGAATCTGGCCTCCCTTAGTTGCTCCAATATGAAATTTATTCGTGGCATTGGGTACGCATCTTTTACTGATTTTGCGTTGATTTGCCGAAAGTCCACGCACATTCTCCACTGACCCGTCTTTTTCTTCACCATTACAATCGGTGAGCTGTATGCGCTATTCGAGGGCTCAATGCATCCCTTTTCCAACAGCTCCTCCACTTTTGCGTTTATTTCCCCCAGTATTTTCGGGTTTTTGGGGTAATATCGCTGTTTTATGGGAATGTCGTCCTTCATGGTGATCCTGTGCTGAGTTATGTTCGAGCATCCTGTTTGGACGGCGAACGCTTCTAGCTCACTCTCGATAAATCTCTTATTGCGTTCGTCTTCCCATACCTCTGGACATCCGGACACTGCTACGGACAGTCTATCCTCCAGACATCCGCCCCATCTCTCCCTTTTGGGTATGGTAACGCGGTGGCCTGCGCATGTCACCGTTGCGCCGAACTCGCTGAGGAAATCCCATCCCAGCACCAGACTGTCCTCCATGCCTGGCATCACCAGCAGGTTCAGTGTCTTTGTCCTGTTGCCGAAGCTTATCCGAGCCTGTAATGCGGCGCGTATTTCTGTATGGCTTCCATTGGCTAACTTTACCCGCCTCTTTATCGCGACTCGTTTCCCGGCTATTTCCTGGCTCTCTGCTAGGTCCTCTGATATAAAACTTGCCGTCGCTCCTGTATCCAGCATGGCTTTCACCTCCGTGCCCTCGACCTCGATGGTTGCCGTCAACTGTTGCTCTTCTCCGGCTAGTCCTCCTATCAATTTCGAGAGGCAGCACCCTGCTCTCCTCCCTGTTGCTGGGACCGCTGCGCATTTCCCGCCCTCTGGCAGCATTCTGTGCTTCGAACTCCTGTCGCGCCGCACATTTTGCAGAAAAGCAGCCTTGGGTTCCTGCACCCGCTGGCCCAATGGCCCATGCCACCGCATTGGTTGCATGCCTGGGCTGGGTTCTCGACCGGACCCTGCCTTGGCCCTGCTGCCCACTGCTGATTAGGCTGTTGCGGAGCCGACCTATGCTGGGTCTCGGGCTGCCATCTCGGCATCCAACTTTGGTTCGTGCTGTTCTGTCGCTCCGGTGGGCCTTGGCGCGGTTCCTCTCTTTGCCACCTTGGTGCCCATTGTGTGTTTTGGACGGCCTGGTGGTGGAACTCGTCCCGTTGCTCTTTCTGGGTCCATTGGTTCCTCTGGTACCTTGCCGCTTCACCATGCTGCGGTTCTTCTCTCTGCCACCTCTCGTTTACGGCCGGCTGACTGTGGCTCCACCTTTGTTCTGTGGCCACTTGCCTGTTAAAAGCCTCTTCCTCCTGCGCCAATTCTTCAAACTCCT
Organism: Drosophila malerkotliana malerkotliana; assembly: GCA_018153235.1. NCBI lineage: Eukaryota > Metazoa > Arthropoda > Insecta > Diptera > Drosophilidae > Drosophila > Drosophila malerkotliana. Next base: position 2,389,118 of record JAECXV010000159.1, read on the forward strand.
CTGCTAAGCCCATCACCTCCTCTAAAGATGCGCAGCCGTATGGCCTTATGAACATTTTCATTCTTGGCATGCAGTTTTCGACGAGCCTCTCGATTACTTCTTTCGTGGTTTTTCCTAAAGGTTTCATTAGTGACTGAAGGTCCACCATGTACTCTTTGAAAGGCTCTCCGCGACGCTGCTTCCGTTGGCGAACTTGGTCCGCCAACTTTTCGAAGTATCCTTTTGGCAGGAAAAAATTCTCGAAGGTTGCCTTGAACCTCGCCCATGTTGGCCATTCTTCGTCGTTCATGATGAACCACCTTTGGGCCCTGCCCTGCAGTAGTTCTGGCATGGCTCTGGGGATCGTGTTTATGTCTAATCCGTATGTCTTTGCGGACCACGTTACTCGGTCCAGGAACTCTAACGGGTCCCCTGTGCCGTCGAAACGAAACGACCAGTCTTGCACCTGTCTGGCTACTTTAGCGTAATCCACCGGGGCCGGGCTCTCTATAAACTTCTCTGTTTCGCTGGCTGCTCTCTGCCTGGGGGTTGATCTTTGTCCAAACCTTTCCTCTAGGCCGTGTGTTAGCGCCAGTACCTCCTCTTCCTTGGATTCGTCGACCCACCTCGCCACTGAGGATCTCATCGCTTCCACAGTCCCGTCTGCTGGTAGACCGATCTCTCTACACACTTCGCTCAGCTCCTCCTTTCTCAATGTGTAGATCCAATTCTTTCTTCCCATCTTTCTGCTATGTTATTTTCTAGGCTAAATGCAATCACGAAGTTTGGGCGCCAGGTGTAACGAACTGTCTTTTCTGCTGCTGATCGCTACAATTTGCCGCGGCTAGCTCACAGAGTTTCGCGGATCCGTTCCACCGAATTTATAGATTCGACGTGATTGCCCAAGCCCAGAAAGTAATACAAATAGCTTGAAGTTTCCACACTCTTTATTTTGAGAGCTCTTTACACTACAAAAGGCTTTCTTTCTCTTTTATTCGTTGCTCCTTCCGTTCCTGTTGGCTCCGTCGTCGGCGTCCTATGCGGGTTGTCCGGGATACGCTGCCGCTGTTCCGTCGCCGCCGTTACTCCGTCGCCGATGGTACTCCTGTCGCCGCGCTGCCAGCGATTCCGCTACCTTCTGCCCTTTGACCTTGAGAAAACACCCCCTTGGGTCGACTACGACTGATCTGACGGTTGGCTGCGGTCGCTCACCTCCGCTACACCGGGACACCGTGCATACGCTCCGGTGCCAGGTTTGGGAGTTTGTTTGCTGACTGCCGCCTTCGCTACACCGGGACACCGTGCATACGCTCCGGCGCCAGGTTTGGAAGTTGCCGTGTGACGTCTCCGCTACACCGGGACACCGTGCATACGCTCCGGTGCCAGTTTTGGAAGCCGCTGTGTGCCTGATCTTATTGTCGCGCACCCGCTACACCGGGACACCGTGCATACGCTCCGGCGGACCCGAGTTTGTGGTGGCGGGGCTGGTGACCAGGGTGTTCTCACTTGGTCTGTGACTTGGACGCGAGTCCTTGAGTCGGCCGATCCGTGTTTCGCAGGACCACGCCTGTTGGTTGCGATTCCAGGAGTCGGTAAGGCGTACGCCAGACTTTATCCCTTCTTCACTTCCTCGCAAGGCTACCTGCCGTGTTCGGGAATGGCTCAACTCGACTCTGACGCCTCGGGCTTGTAGAGGAAACCGTCCAGCAACGGATCCTTGTCTCCCTAGTTCTGTACGTCTCGTGGTTACCGGGCGTGTGATCCCAAGTATGCCTCCTTGTTTCGCAGGACCACGCCTGTTGGTTGCGATTCCAGGAGTCGGTAAGGCATACGCCAGACTTTATCCTTTCCTCACTTCCTTGCAAGGCTACCTGCCGTGTTCGGGAGTGGCTAAACTCGGTCTCCCCACCCTGGTTCTGTCTTGTGTCTCGTCCTTTACGTCTCGTGTACACCGGGCGTGCAATCTCGAGTTGGTCTATCCTTGTCTCGCAGGACGACGCCTGTTGGTTATGATTTCAGGAGTCGGTAAGGCATACGCCAGACTTTATCCTTTCCTCACTTCCTTGCAAGGCTACCTGCCGTGTTCGGGAATGAACCAACTCGTCTACACGACCCTGGGTTTCCGGAGGAAGGTCCAGTAATGGATCCTTTCCTTATTTTCTTAATCGCTCTCCTTGCGCTTGGCTGTCGGACTCTCCAAAGGCGGTCCTTCAACTCAAACAAAACCCGAATCCTTTTAGAAACGCTCTAACACTTGAATGGCGGACTCTCCACAGGCGGTCCTCCAACTCAACGCTACAAGCTTCCTAAAAAGACTCGTCGCGAGCCGCTCCAGTGGGCCTCCTTTTATACTGACTGGAGCGCCCTTTAATCCTCCTGGACTCTGCTCCTGCCGTTAATCCTGCTTCCAGAATCACGCCACTTTCCCGTTGGCGGGTCGCTGTCCGTGGCCCCTCGTCTCCCCCGGCCACGGATCTCTGCTGCTGGTGCGTGGTGCACCGGTGGGCTTCCAGGGCCCGTTGCACTCTTCGTCGCAACCCCCCCCTTTGCTCCTTTCCGCTCACCCCGCCACACACTCTAAGGAACGCCTGCGCATCGTGCTGATTCCTCCACTGGACTACTTTCCCAACGTTGCCCTGGGATCCGTTACGTTTCACGTCGATTCCTTCTTCCCCCGGGTGGCGCCGTTTACCCTTTCACCGGCCACCGTTACGTTCCACGTAGATTCCGTCCTTTCCGCTTTCACCTTTCCCCCCAACTCCCCGTACTGATCCTGGCGACATTCCCTTGGGCTGCCCGGGTTGATGACCGGTGGTTGACCCCCTTTTTCCGCCTCCTCGGCCCCCCCCTTTCCCCCGCTATCTGTCTTAGCGTGTGGGGAGACTAAATCTCCTTACAGTACATATATAACAGTGGTCGGCACTCCAATACATTGAAATGATTTTACCGCATTAGTGTTAGTAACGAATAGCAGAAAGTAGGCTTTGAGCATGACGTTTCACACATTTATACTGTGTGGGTGTGGCAGAGCTCGGGCAGAGAAATTTCCTATGCCCCCAAGATCAGGGACCGTAATTGTTATAATTTTTAAAATAAAAATTATAAAATAAAAATTATTTGTTGATTTTTATGACAAAAATTGAAATATAACTCTTATTTTCAATTTTTATAATAATAATTAAGAATAATAATTATTTTTTAATTTTTATAAAAAAATAAAAATAAAAATTATGATTCAATTTTTATTAAAACAAGAAAGCAAAGCTAACTTCGGGCGGAGCCGAAGTTTATATACCCTTGCAGTTAAAACCGGATATATATCGCAAACATCGGATATAGTTGGCCGATCCTTATGGCAATAGGAATATATAATCCAATTTTTTACAATACAAAATCTAAAAAAAGTCCCAAACTTCTATCTTCAAAAATACGAAAGTTGATATTTCTACCAAATACCATTTCCGATCGTTCAGTTATATGGCAGCTATAGGATATAGTCGGCCGATCCTAATGAAATTTGGTAGGTCGGATCAACTGACCAAATATATAATCTGTACCAAGTTCCAGCTTTCTATCTTCAAAGACACGAGTTGGGTCAAAGTTGGGTCATTTCCGATCGTTCAGTTATATGGCAGCTATAGGATATAGTCGTCCGATCCTTATGAAATTTGGCATGTCGTAATGTTTTGCTAAAAATAGCTCTCGTGTCAAATTTGAACTCTCTAACTCTAAAAACACCAAAGTTATACCATTTCCGATCAATCAGTTATATGGCAGCTATAGGATATAGTCGGCCGATCCCGGTCGTTCCGACTTATATACTGCGTGCAAAGGAAAGAAGGGTGTGTGCAAAGTTTCAAGACGATAGCTTTAAAACTGAGAGACTAGTTTGCGTAGAAACAGACAGACGGACAGACAGACGGACAGACAGACGGACAGACGGACATGCTCATATCAACTCAGGAGGTGATCCTGATCAAGAATATATATACTTAATAGGGTCGGAGATGTCTCCTTCACTGCGTAGCACACTTTTGACCAAAATTATAATACCCTCTGCAAGGGTATAAAAATTGAAAATAAGTGTTACGATTCAATTTTTATACCCTTGCAGAGGGTATTATAATTTTGTCCAAAAGTGTGCAACGCAGTGAAGGAGACATCTCCGACCCTATAAAGGATCTATAAATTTCATAAGGATCGGACGACTATATCCTATAGCTGCCATATAACTGAACGATCGGAAATGACCCAACTTTCGTGTTTTTGAAGATAGAAAGCTGGAATTTAATACAGATTCTATTTTTGGTCAGTTGACCCAACCTACCAAATTTCATTAGGATCGGCCGACTATATCCTATAGCTGCCATATAACTGAACGATCGGAAATGGTATTTGGTAGAAATATCAACTTTCGTGTTCGGGAATGAACCAACTCGTCTACACGACCCTGGGTTTCCGGAGGAAGGTCCAGCAATGGATCCTTTCCTTATTTTCTTAATCGCTCTCCTTGCGCTTGGCTGTCGGACTCTCCAAAGGCGGTCCTTCAACTCAAACAAAACCCGAATCCTTTTAGAAACGCTCTAACACTTGAATGGCGGACTCTCCACAGGCGGTCCTCCAACTCAACGCTACAAGCTTCCTAAAAAGACTCGTCGCGAGCCGCTCCAGTGGGCCTCCTTTTATACTGACTGGAGCGCCCTTTAATCCTCCTGGACTCTGCTCCTGCCGTTAATCCTGCTTCCAGAATCACGCCACTTTCCCGTTGGCGGGTCGCTGTCCGTGGCCCCTCGTCTCCCCCGGCCACGGATCTCTGCTGCTGGTGCGTGGTGCACCGGTGGGCTTCCAGGGCCCGTTGCACTCTTCGTCGCAACCCCCCCCTTTGCTCCTTTCCGCTCACCCCGCCACACACTCTAAGGAACGCCTGCGCATCGTGCTGATTCCTCCACTGGACTACTTTCCCAACGTTGCCCTGGGATCCGTTACGTTTCACGTCGATTCCTTCTTCCCCCGGGTGGCGCCGTTTACCCTTTCACCGGCCACCGTTACGTTCCACGTAGATTCCGTCCTTTCCGCTTTCACCTTTCCCCCCAACTCCCCGTACTGATCCTGGCGACATTCCCTTGGGCTGCCCGGGTTGATGACCGGTGGTTGACCCCCTTTTTCCGCCTCCTCGGCCCCCCCTTTCCCCCGCTATCTGTCTTAGCGTGTGGGGAGACTAAATCTCCTTACAGTACATATATAACAGTGGTCGGCACTCCAATACATTGAAATGATTTTACCGCATTAGTGTTAGTAACGAATAGCAGAAAGTAGGCTTTGAGCATGACGTTTCACACATTTATACTGTGTGGGTGTGGCAGAGCTCGGGCAGAGAAATTTCCTATGCCCCCAAGATCAGGGACCGTAATTGTTATAATTTTTAAAATAAAAATTATAAAATAAAAATTATTTGTTGATTTTTATGACAAAAATTGAAATATAACTCTTATTTTCAATTTTTATAATAATAATTAAGAATAATAATTATTTTTTAATTTTTATAAAAAAATAAAAATAAAAATTATGATTCAATTTTTATTAAAACAAGAAAGCAAAGCTAACTTCGGGCGGAGCCAAAGTTTATATACCCTTGCAGTTAAAACCGGATATATATCGCAAACATCGGATATAGTTGGCCGATCCTTATGGCAATAGGAATATATAATCCAATTTTTTACAATACAAAATCTAAAAAAGTCCCAAACTTCTATCTTCAAAAATACGAAAGTTGATATTTCTACCAAATACCATTTCCGATCGTTCAGTTATATGGCAGCTATAGGATATAGTCGGCCGATCCTAATGAAATTTGGTAGGTCGGATCAACTGACCAAATATATAATCTGTACCAAGTTCCAGCTTTCTATCTTCAAAGACACGAGTTGGGTCAAAGTTGGGTCATTTCCGATCGTTCAGTTATATGGCAGCTATAGGATATAGTCGGCCGATCCTTACGAAATTTAGCATGTCGTATTATTTTGCCAAAAATAGCTCTCACCTAAAATTTGAACTTTCTAACTCTAAAAACACCAAAGTTATACCATATCCAATCAATCAGTTATATGGCAGCTATAGGATATAGTCGGCCGATCCGGGCCGTTCCGACTTATATACTGCGTGCAAAGGAAAGAAGGGTGTGTGCAAAGTTTCAAGACGATAGCTTTAAAACTGAGAGACTAGTTTGCGTAGAAACAGACAGACGGACAGACAGACGGACAGACAGACGGACAGACGGACATGCTCATATCAACTCAGGAGGTGATCCTGATCAAGAATATATATACTTAATAGGGTCGGAGATGTCTCCTTCACTGCGTAGCACACTTTTGACCAAAATTATAATACCCTCTGCAAGGGTATAAAAATTGAAAATAAGTGTTACGATTCAATTTTTATACCCTTGCAGAGGGTATTATAATTTTGTCCAAAAGTGTGCAACGCCGTGAAGGAGACATCTCCGACCCTATAAAGTATATATATTCTTGATCAGGATCACCTCCTGAGTTGATATGAGCATGTCCGTCTGTCCGTCTGTCCGTCTGTCTGTCTGTCTGTTTCTACGCGAACTAGTCTCTCAGTTTTAAAGCTATCGACTTGAAACTTTGCAAACACCTTTTTTTCCTTTGCACGCAGTATATAAGTCGGAACGACCGGGATCGGCCGACTATATCCTATAGCTGCCATATAACTGATTGATCGGAAATGGTATAACTTTGGTGTTTTTAGAGTTAGAGAGTTCAAATTTGACACGAGAGCTATTTTTAGCAAAACATTACGACATGCCAAATTTCATAAGGATCGGACGACTATATCCTATAGCTGCCATATAACTGAACGATCGGAAATGACCCAACTTTCGTGTTTTTGAAGATAGAAAGCTGGAATTTAATACAGATTCTATTTTTGGTCAGTTGACCCAACCTACCAAATTTCATTAGGATCGGCCGACTATATCCTATAGCTGCCATATAACTGAACGATCGGAAATGGTATTTGGTAGAAATATCAACTTTCGTATTTTTGAAGATAGAAGTTTGGGACTTTTTTTAGATTTTGTATTGTAATAAATTGGAATATATATTCCTATTCCCATAAGGATCGGCCAACTATATCCGATGTTTGCGATATATATCCGGTTTTAACTGCAAGGGTATATCAACTTCGGCTCCGCCCGAAGTTAGCTTTCCTTTCTTGTTATTATAAAAATTGAAAATAAAAATTGAATGCGAATAACTTCTGAACCGAGTGGACTATTAAGAAACCGCTTACATTTTTATGATCTGTGGCGCAGTACCTTTCAAATGATGTATCGAATGTCCTTAAAGGACATAATCAAGGATTCCTTAATAATTCCATAAATAACAGTGTTCATTACAAAAGGAAGACTCGATTATGTGAATTATGTGAAGAAAAATTTTTTAATAATGGCATCTGCAATGACAATAGTACTCTTTATTAAAAAAACAGGCCCTAAAAATGTTTTAATCATGGAATCCTCAATTATTTAATTTATTTAGTTATATTTCTACTAGAAATTTTCAAGTGTGGGCCAGCCATGTAAAAGTACACACCGAGTTTCTTAAAATTATTTCGATTATTTTGAAATATTTGTTGTATTAAATTCGTTTCAAGCCAAAGCTTATAAAAATCGCCGAAATATAATTGTTCGCTTTGCAATTTTTGAGTGGCTATAAAAATAGGTTCTAGAGCCGCCAACAGCAAGTTAATTTCCTCCCAATTTGATTCCGTTAACTGCAATGTTTCACTTCGATTTTCTTTTGAAAACTCCTTATATTTGCATACGTTTTTCAACATAGTGTACGTTGAGATCCACCTTGTTGGCACATCCAGTAGAGGTTGGGGATGTATCCATAATTTTAAAATAGTATTGTAATTTTTAAGTGTAATGTTATGCATTTAATTTGTTTACCTATAAGTCGGAGTTCGCAATGTTTTTATTATGGATCGTGCGCTATCGACAAGGAATCTCCGACTCCTCTCTTTTAGAAGGTCATAAACAGCTAATTGCATGGAATGGGCGGCACATCTAATCGAATATATAGAGTGAACGCGAATATCTTTCATAAGGTCGTCATCGTCAAACTCGTCACAAAATTCAGAATTCAATTCAAATTCTTTGTTCATGAAGTCGATCGCTTTAATGACATTCTTGCCATTGTCTGAAGTGACAGTGTAGACTTGCTCCTTTTTTATTAAAAACTCGTTCAGCACATTTTCAATTTTCATGCTTCATGGAGCGCAATCACGCCAAGCGTCTTTACTTCAATGCGGTGGTAGTATTGGACATTGATTCCCAATATACCCCTGTTGACCCACACTAGAAATATAACTAAATAAATTGAATAATTGAGGAATCCTTGATTATGTCCTTTAAGGACATTCGATACATCATTTGAAAGGTACTGCGCCACAGATCATAAAAATGTAAGCGGTTTTTTAAAAGTCCACTCGGTTTAGAAGTTATTTGCATTTAATTTTTATTTTCAATTTTTATAATAAAAATTGAATCGTAACACTTATTTTCAATTTTTTTAATAAAAATTGAATCATAATTTTTATTTTTATTTTTTTATAAAAATTGAAAAATAATTCTTATTCTTAATTATTATTATAAAAATTGAAAATAAGAGTTATATTTCAATTTTAGCAATAGAAATTGAAATAAAAGTTTATTGTTTTTATGGATTCACCGTTAAAAAATGGTATATGTGCCCTTTTCCCACTCCCCACAAAGGCTTTTTTGACGCTCAATTTTTTTGAACTCATAAGTCTTTTTTGCAGTCCCTGCCCAAGATAGGGCCGTGCCGACCTCTGATATATAAATATGAAACACTATTCCGAGCGGCTAATGCCATTTAATAAATATATGTACATATGTACATATATTGGACGGCCGCTCGGTATTTAATAAATAACTTCATTATATGCACATTACTTTTTAATTGTACTCTTCAGAATTAGTTTTTTGGTCACTTACATTTTTTTTTAACTTTCACTTAAGCTCTTCACAAACGCTTGTGTTTAGGTGCAACTTGAACATCAAATGCAATGAGAAGGGGAGAGGCAAGACGAAACCGAAAATTGACAACCGAAAATGACAGGGCCAGGGTATAGTTAACCAAAGCAATGCCTTGTAATTAGAATCGCACAAGGCTAATAATCAAACATGAAACTTTTGGCTTTGCCTAAAGCAAATAAATAATACATTTTAATAATATATACAATAATTATACAATAATACATACCATATGATTAGATAAGAAATATTAATTAAATATAATCTTAAATATATACAAATATTTCAACATATTTAAAAAAGGGTATTCTGACGAAAGCTTCCATTCATTTGGTTTTCGACACCGATTTTTTTCTCTCCCTTCCCTCCATCTACATCTCTCTTATTGCCTCTCTGTCGCGTGCCGCTGCTCCGAAAATATTACGTAGAAGCTTCGAGAATCATTGTCGAAAACCGAAAGCAGGTAGAAGTTTCGTTTCCCCTTTCGTTTCGGACTTGAGTAAACGAAGCCCATGCAATTTGTTTTTCGAACATGTCGCCAGGAAAAGTCCAGGAAGGAATTTTGATACTGAAGGGTTCTGCTATTCGTTTCTAATACTAACGCGTTCAAATTATGTTAATGTATTGGGTGCCCACATAGGGGGGGGGCCTAGTGGGTAGTGTAGCTGCACGCTAAGCGATGGGTCGTGGGTTCGAACCCCACTCATGGCAATCATGACCTCCAAAGTTTTTCGGCCTCATTATGCTTAGTGGTCTCTTTTCCGATGCTACTAAACATGTGAGGTCGAAAAACGGTATTCCCAGATATCGACAGGTGGCAGCCCCACCTCTGGGATAGGTTGCACCTGGCTAATCACCAGATCAACTGAAAAATCAATTGATTAACGAAACTAATACAAGAAGAGAAGAAAACCAACCCCCCCTCCAACCCGTTGACGACCAGGAAGCATCGTAAGAATGGCTCTGGAATGGTGGAACCCACAAGGAAGCAGAAGAGTGGGTCGCCCAAAAAGATGACCTGGCGCCGCACAGCACTGCTAGAAATATCCCGGAAGAACATCGAACAGAACTGTCCCGGAAGAACTGTCCCGGAAGAACAAGAACAGCGAAAAAATAAAGTTAGGTGGAGAGCCCTTGTAGCGGCCCTAAGCTCCCGAGAGGAGTAATAAGGAAAAAAAAAAAAAAAATTGGGTACCCACCACTGGTCTATACCCTCCTTATCATGTAGACTTTTGCGAGGGGGTGCGAAAACGGTCAAAAAGGTCAAGCACTGGTCAACAATCGAGCGACCACGGGGAGTATTCCAAGGATCAGTACGGGGAGTAGGGGGAACGTAAAGACCAGGAGCCTAGCCGTGGGGCCGAAGGCGCGGTGAGACGTCGTCACTCCGTGGAAAGACAGAGTCAACGTGAAACGTAAAGAGTCCTGGAACGGCAGTACAACAATGGAAAGGCAGTAGAGACGGTGAGGGGCAAAGCGCCGCCACTCCGTGGAAAGACGGAATCAATGTGGAACGTAACGATTCCCGGAGCTGTAGTAAAACAATGGAAAGGTAGCCAAAAGGGGGGTGGGTGGATCAGCACGCCGCGCAACCGTGTTTAGAAAGTGTGGTGGGGCTAGCAGCAATGAAGGAGCAAGGAGCGAAGGGGGGTGCGACGCAAAGTGTAGCGGGCCCTGGAAGCCCACCAGTGCGCCACATAGCAACAGCAGAGGTCCGTGGCCAAAAGGGCGAGGGACGAACGGCAACCCGCCAACGGGAAACTGGCGTGATCTTGGATGCAGGAATAACGGCAGTAGCAGAATCCAGGAATAAAACGGGCGCTCC